>CM028327.1:33880516-35080516 GCA_016647705.1 Eucommia ulmoides | reverse complement strand
TTAATGTTGAAATTTGAATAGTCAAAACAACTTGGAGCAACATAAAATTTATATGGTTTTAAAGATATTTGAATTAAATTTCCAACCATATCAGATTCATCATTTTTGGACAAGTAATAAGAGAGATATATCCAATTTACTACCAAATGGTAATTCTAATTTTTTGGATAGCAACAATCGATTGCTACAGTGATTTCAACACAATTCTATTTTTCTTCACCCGTTCTTGGTTTTGGTCGATGTTTATGATCATTTTTCGGCCAAACCATTTAAAACATTATTTCAATGATATTCAAGGTGTTTTGATGATCTAAATACACAATGTACCTTATGATCATGATAAAAACGTATTTTTCTAATTTCGAATATTTATGATCAAATAGTGATTTTCCAATTTTGCATAAACACATAATTCATATTGTGATATTTAGGTATATTAGATATGTCAGGATTAATATATCACAATTTCATACATTCTCGGTATGTGTGTGCATCTTACAGAGTTCTGAGTTCAATATCTTGAGTAATGATGCATAACGTCATAAGTGAAAAAAAACACAACACAATAAAACCACAAACAAAAGCATAAGCAAACTAAAGTGCTAACATCAAATCTAGGTCTTTTTTCCCCTTTGTCACATCAAAAAAGAATTAGACTTAGTTTTCAAGTGGTGGAGGTAAAAAGTGTGTGTAGAAGTGATTAGAGAATTGAGAGAAAGATCCTATAGCAGTTTGAAATCGCTCATCCATGCTATGAGCGTAAGCGTCAAAATCAATCCGAAAGTTCGGTCTTCAAGGTTCATGCTCATGTTGTTCATCCTAGACACAAGATCATTATAGTTATAGTTTGGAGCATTTGAGTCGTCCCAGACTTCGTAAGCTAAGGTTCCACTATCATGAGTTGGAACATCTTCCATCTTATCGTCACATTCTTCTACTTATTCTTCAATATTTTCATCATCTACTTGGTACGCATCCGCACACCTTAATTCCACCTGCTCATTGGTAAGAGCAAATACGACAATTTCGTATTCATCTTCTTATCTTTCCCGTTTTCTCCAACGGCCATTCACAAAATGATATCCCATTTTCAAAATAGTAGATGAATCAAGGATTTCATGCATAGCAATGATAGTAGATGGATTTTCATTATTGAGAGGAAGTCAGAAATGATTAAAGATAGTGGTGAGTGCAATACCATAAGGTAAATAGCCATTGGTCTTATTCTTTTGAGCCAACATATATTTTCCAATGACAAATGCAAGATCAATGTTTGTATTGTCAAGAAAGATTTTAAGAATGTAGAAATCAAATAAGCTGATATGAGCTCGACTTCCAACTCTAGGGACAAGAGAGTAATTTATTATCGAATGAATCAAACTGAATTCGATTCGATAGGAATATTGTCTATGGTGTTGCGATGACTGAGACGGAAAGACGGTCTAGTAAGAGTAGCCAAAACAACCTATTCATTGAAATTCAAGTGAATTAGACAACCAATTGTAATTAAATTTTGGTTGAATGTCGCATCTAGGAACATGGAAAATATTAATTAGCAAGCGATAATCAAACAAAATTTAAATACCGTTTACATAGGAAGTGTATATTCCGTGTTCATAGACAAGATTGGCATAGAACATTTGAACAAGAATAGTATATTGAGGTGGAGACATAACAACAAAATAATCCCAACCGGCATGATTAAGATAAGCAAAAGTACGAAAATTATGATTCAAACGAGAATCGAAATCGACAAGACGACCGAGAATCACCTTGTAGTGAGAAAAATCTACCTCAAACGTTTCTTAATGCTCCGGACGGAAAAAATGATAATGATAAAATTGTGGAATGGGAGCTTCCTCTTGATTTCTCCTTGATCACTTTGGCGCCATGGCAAGAATCTCACATGAATACAACCTTGAACTCTCAAGGTAAGCCTTCTCTTAAAGTATTGTGAGTGAATTGTGGTGAGAATACGTGATTTTATAGGCAAGAAAACCATATGGCGCAACCCTAAAACTATTAAGAAAGCATTCAATTCCATAACCACCCAAACACTCAACCACCAAGGCAAGTAGTCGACTACCTGTCCAGCAAGTTGTCGACTATCTTCGTTGGAAGTTTTCTAGCAAGTATCTGACTTGTTCCGTATCTCGTTTTGCGCCTTGTTTTGATGGTTTTACTTAATTTTCAATCTTTGTCTAGTTTGATGGTGTATATATCAATCCCATATAACTTCAAATTGATCTATATTACCCATAACCAAAATTCGTTATTGCCTCAAGGATTCAAGTTATCAAAATTGGATTTTCGATCACTTTGAAAAACATGGTTTTGAAATCCTTTTAAAAACATTTGAAACATAACATATATAGATAAATATCAGTGAAACTCTTTTTCAAAATTATAAATCAAAATTAAAGTGAATTTTGACATATAAAACATTTTTGAAAATTTTGTTTGCAAAATCATTTCAAAACATCTTTTTCTCTCATCATACTTCAACCACGTAATATTTTTGAAAACTGATTTCCCACAAGAGGCTTAGTGAAGATATTAGCTAGTTGATGATTAGTGTCAATGAATTTTAACGTGATATCGCTTTTTTGAATATGGTCATGAATCAAATGATGTCTAATTTTAATGTGCTTTGTTCGTGAGTGTTGAGTAGGATTATTACTCAAACATATGGTGCTAATGTTATCACATAAGATCGGAACATAAACAACATCAATACTGAAATCTCCCAATTGTTGTTTTATATAAAGAATTTGAGCACAACAATTTCCAGCTGCTATATATTCGGCTTCGGTTGCGGATAATGCAACTGAATTTTGTTTCTTGCTTAACCAAAAAACCATTGCGTGTCTTAGAAAATAACAAATATCACTAGTGCTTTTACGCTCGACTTTAGAACCAGCAAAATCCGCTTTAGAATAACTAAGCATATTGTAGACACGGCATTTTGACCACCCCATAAAAAATTATATTTTATTTTATAATTAAATTTGTTTTATTTTCCTTTGTTTTATTTTTTTTATTTCAGAAAATGCAAAAAAAAAAAAAATAATAAGAAAAAAGAAAAGAAACAAAATATCGTTTGTTTGGAACAAATTAGAAAAAAACGAAACAAATCAAGACAAACCAAACGGTGCATGAATAGTGATCGTGAATAATATCTGCACGCATGAACAGTGATCGTGAACAGTAATGCCGTATGAATAGTACCCGTATGCATGAACAGTGAACGTGAATAGTACCACATGATCATGAACAGTAACTGCGTGATCGTGAATAGTACCCGCATGATCGTGAATAGTAAACCGCATGAATAGTGAATTGTATTTTTTTCCCATTTTACCCTTTTCGGAGTCTATAAATAGAAAACTTATTTTCATTTGAGAGAGGGGGGATTTTTCTTTTTTTTTTATAAGAGTTCTTATTAGGGGAAGAATTTTGGAGAGAATTTTTTTTGAGAGAAATCTTGGCAGAAAATATATTTTTTATTTTTATTTTTTGAAGAAGAAGAAGAAAAAAAAAATCTAAGTTAAGGTTGGAACTTCTATCTTTTGTGAATCTTACTTATACATTAAGTCGTTATTATATTAACATTTTATTTTTGTTAATTATACATATATATATATATATATATATATAAACTTGTGAATAATTTAAAATGTAGATAAAATGAGGTGAAAAACTCCGGACCTTCTATTGGAGCGGTTTAGGTTTAGAAGGAAAATTACTCCCCTCGATGCGTGTGAGTATGTGTGTGTGTGTGTTTCTTTAATTTGTGTTAAATAAAATATGTTAACAATACAAGGGGGAAAACTCCCAACCTTCTATTGGAGCGGTTTAGGTTTAGAAGGGAGATTACTCCCCTCGATCCATGTGAGTGTGTGTATGTGTACGTGTGTTTCTTTAACATGTGTTAAATATAATGTGCTGACAAGATGAGGTGGAAAACTCCCGACCTTCCATTGAAGTGGTTTAAGTTTAAAAGGGAGATTACTCCCCTTGATGCGTGTGAGTGTGTGTGTATGGGTGTATGTTTATTTATTTTTATTTATTTTTTGTTAAATTTAATGTTGTTGTCAAATCGTGGAGAAATTTTTCCGCCTTCTATTTGAATGGCTTAGAAGAGAATTATCCCCTCAATATATAAATTCTTTGATAATATATAAAAAAAATACAAAAAGATTTTCTTTTTTAGAAGGAAATGATTTCAAAATAAAACAAAACATTCGGATTTAAATTTTAATTGGACTTAATTGGATAAGGTACTATCTTTGGACGGGTGTCTTGGGGGTGCCTAACACCTTCCCCGAGCGTAATTGACCTCGAACCCTTTGAAACGAATCTCTGGTCGGACCATGTTATTTTTTTAGTCAAAATCGTACTTAAGCCATTTTTTTAAATTTGTTTTTCAAAAAAGAAAAATCCGGTGACCTAGTACACCATTTAAACTCAATGCTAGGTGGTGAATCCTTTTTCAAAAATTGGCTTAAGTAGTTTTATGAGAAAATCGGCGACTTTTTAAGAAAACCCCTTCTCATTTTTTTACACTTGTATGTTTATTTTAATTTCTTTGAAAAATCGAGGCGCGTCAGCTGGCGACTCCACTGGGGATCTGTTTAAAGGGTTGAGCCTAATATGTCCAAATAAGTCCTACCATTTCATATCTGAATGTTATATTTTATTTTGCTATCTTTTCCTTTTTTTTTTAAATAAGTTATGATGTCTACTTCTTTTCTTTTCTCTCGGACTTTTATATTGTCGTAAACCTTCCGACACAAGTACGGTCGTCTAGTATCCATATTATCCCCTTGGGATTCTATGATACAAGACAGGGGTTTCACACTTAATGGATTGATAATGTCTTAGAAAGTCTTAAAAACCAAATGAGTTCGAAGTTTCCAATACCGATTAAGCTACAAAAAAATTTTCATAAATCATTATCTATTTTTGATCGGTCATTATTGGAATTGAAAAATTTAAACTCGGATAGGTTTTAAGACTACCTAAGACTCACGTGGACTAATAAATGGATTTGTTGTAAGAACAGGACGAGACAGGAAAATTGGTCCCAAAAAAGCAATTCCAGTTCCCCCTATCCGAATTCCGGTCTTTACTCGTAATTGGGCCCAGACTCACTCCAGGATGACATCAGAAAGAAATCCCAAATCTCCCTGTGCAGCCCAGATGGCTCGTATGCAGGAAACCATTGACATGCTGAGAGAAAGGATTAACGAACTTAGCCGGCCTCAGGAGGTGCCTGTTCCCCTGTCTAACGAAACTCTCGTGACTGAATCACCAAATAGAAATCCTCCAAGTGCCGAGATGGAGAACTCCATGCCAAATCCGAGCCATGCTGGCCCAAACTTCGCGGGATCAGTCTACTATGGACCCTAGATGGGCCCTCATTCTTTTGCCTATGGAGTACCAGTATATCCCAACCAGGGGCATATCTATCAGGCTCCACCCGAAGGTTTGGCCCCTCCTGCAGCCCATATCTTCATCCACCCGGAGAGGGTCGTTGCTCCACCAAATGATTCGAATGCTAATCAATTGGCCCCAACCGTTGAAACCGCAAACAGAAATGAAGATGGACCCCCTCCAGCCTGGGTTCTGAAAATGGAGGAATTGGATAAAACCATAGAAGAACTAAAAATGGAGAAGCTATCTAGAAAAGCGGGTTACAAAGAGCTGTCAACACTGCCCCGAGTAGTGTATCTGGAAAACTTCATAGTTTCAGAATTTACGAAGTATGACGGTACTGGCCCCCCAGAATGGCATGTCAGTATCTACAAGGAAGAGTTGGGAGTTCATGCTTGGAACGAAGACCTTTGCCTAAAAATGTTTCGACGATCGTTGAAAGGACTGGCTCTCAGTTGGTATATGACCCTGGACTTAGCGCAGATTAAGATGTTCGAGGATCTAGTAGAGTCCTTCTATGAACAATATGTGTACAATAAAGATGCCGAACCAGACCATAATACCCTCTACCAGATACTGAAGAGAAAAGATGAAAGCTTCCGAAGGTATACTGCCCGTTGGAGGGAGAAGGCTGCCAAAGTTGTCCCCAGGTTGAACGAGGAGGCTCAGTTAGAGATATTCAAATCAATCCAAACGCCGCCGTTCTATCGAGATCTCTCAAGCATAGCAGTGACATTATTTGGCGACGCAATCAAGCAAGCCGAGGTGACAGAAGAAGGAATAAGAAGCGAAAAGATTGACGGGGCCTCGCCCGATCTGACTAGGAAGTCAGCCCTACCAAAGAAGAAGGAGAGTGAGGTAGCCGTTGTCATTTCCCCCCAGCAAACCCATCATTGGGACTACCCCCAAGATTCCTATCCCCAAATCTACCCAAACTAGAACAACCAATATCACAACTACCCTTCTCAAAATCTCTAAAACCAATACTACCCCCGGAACCAATCTTATTCCCAAAGTCGTCCCCGCTATTACCAGAACGTACCTCCTTCTTACCAAAATCACACTCCCCAATATTATCTCCAAGCCTACCAAGTACCCTCTTACCATACATATCAACTAAACCCGAACACCCCACCTCAAATTCCTAACCACACCCTAAGGTAGGGAAACCAATACCACCAAGGCTCTCTACCTCGTGCTACTGGGGGAAACTTTCGTAACGATGACAAAGAGCTACTAGACCTTCCGATCTCAATCACCAAGTTATATTGGAGTTGTTTGAAGTAGGGGATGCTGACACCCCTTCCATTCTACGAAGTTAAACCTGGGAGTAAAGCAGCTTCTTCAAATGCTTTCTATGAATACCACTCAGGAACTAAAGGACATGCGATCGAACAGTGTTTTTAGCTAAAGGACAAGATTTGGGAGTTCATACGGACATGAGCCATCACGTTTCCTAAAAACCTGAGGCCGGTATGCCAAACTGTCAGCAAAATCCGCTGCCTAAACACGCCTCCTCAGGAAATGGCGTCAATCTAATTTTCACAGAGGAGGTCGAGGAAGAAGTTGATATGATCGATATCAGTGGTATTTGTTTACACCCGAAGGTTCTCGACGGAGGGTTCGAATTACATCCAAAAAGGGTAGCAAAAAAACTGGAAAAATCTCTAGTTTTGTCTTTCCCGATCCAAAAGCCAGTGGAAAATCTCAATAAGGTCCCATGGAATTATTAGATCATCGCTAAAACAGGAGAAGGAGAAGAATTTCCAATCTCAACAGGAGAAACTGGTGGAATCACTCGGTCTGGAAGAGTGTACACGCCACAAGATTTGACCAGGGTTCCTGTGAGGGAACCAAAAGGAGCTCTAAAAAAACCGGTGTCAGAACAGGAGGCACACGATTTCTTAAAGGCAATGAAGAATTCAGAATACAAGATAGTGGAGCAACTTAGCAAAGCGCCGGTGCAAATCTCGATGCTCTCACTACTTCTGTCCTTAGAAGTACATAAACATGCACTGCTGAAAGTCCTAAATGAAGCCCACTTGCCTAACACGATCCCTTTGAAAAAGTTTGTCACTCTGGTCGAGCAAGTCCTAGGATCTAACACCATCACTTTCACAGATGACGAGATGGACGAAGAAGGAACAAGTCACAACAGGTCTTTAAATATTACGGTCGAAAGCTATGGAATGTTCATAGCTCGGGTGCTGATTGAAAATGGATCGGCACTGAATATTTACCCTTTGTCGACACTGGAAGAAATAGGAATAGATTTGTCACTGATTCGATCGTCAAAGACGGTTATCAAAGCATTCGATGGGGCTAGGAGAGATAGAGTTGGAGAGATTGACCTGCCAATTGAAATTGGCCCAATACAGTTCAATGTGAAGTTCCAAGTACTCGACATACCTGCTTCGTACAACTTGTTGTTGGGGAGGCCATGGATCCATAATGCTGGGGCAGTGCCTTCGTCTCTACACCAGAAGACCAAGTTCATCGTTGATGACAAACTGTAGGTGATTAAGGCTGATTCGGATATCATACCTTTCCGTCAAGTGATAAGCCAGTATGTCCCATTCATAGATGAGAAAAAAGAGAATATTGAAGCCTCCTATCACGTGTTCGACGTCGCAAATGCTACCTTTGTGAAGGAAGGAGGACACGAGATGGCACCATCACTGTCTAATACTGTAACCTTCGTTGCTAAAGAAATGAAGTCCCTGGGTTGCATTCCCGGGAAAGGATTGGGCAAGAATCTGGATGGAATTACAGAACCGATAGAAGTCAAGGAGAAAAGGGGGAGATTCAGATTGGGATACAAGCCAACAAGAGCAGACGGGGCAAAGTTCTTCCGAAAGAAGAGGGATGGATCCTTAGACAACCAACTGATGAAAATTTCGCATATCCGAGTCACCTTCCCCTATCCAGCAAAAACCATCAACAAAGGGAAAGAGGCTATAGGATTCGAGTTGCACCCTGAGAAAGTGATGATCGAGGAAGCTATGAACGTAATCCTGGAAAAGGCGGAAAGGCCAAGTAATGGGTCTGGTATTCGAATCAAAGGGGGCGAAAAATTACAGAATTGGGATTCTTGTTCCCTCCCGATTCACCGGGCGTTTCTGTAAATTGGGAAAAGTTTCTGTACTCACCTTTCTATTCAACTAGCCTTTCGGATGGAAAGATATTTTTGCTTTGTAATGGATTTTTATATTTAATGAATGCAATTCTGTTTTATCCAACATATGGTTTAAATGTTTAAATTTTATGTTTTCATGATGCCTAAGTTACCAGTGTATAATGCATGCGATATAACTGAGCTAAAGTGTGATAAGTATGATTTCAATGCAGAACCTGACCATAACCTGATGGGAGTGGAAACAGAAGATGACTCTTGCCAACCAGACAATGGTGAGATCCAAAAAGATTTTACAGAATTTGAGAATAAGCTAATTCCCAATAATGACGAGACTGAGTTGATAAACTTGGGGACACCAGAAGAGTTAAAGAAAGTAAATATTGGATCAGCTCTCACGGCTCTGGAAAAAAAAAGAGTTGACAACGCTCTTAATTGCCTACCAAGATACATTTGCATGGTCCTACGATGACATGGTAGGACTGGACAAGAGTATTGTGACCCATAAGCTGCCGCTAAAGCCTAGGAGTATTCCAGTCAAACAAAAATTAAGAAAGTTGAGGCCTGCTGTCAGCCTTGAGGTCAAAGAAGAGATCGTGAAACAATTCAATGCCCGAATTATTGAAGTCTGTAACTACAGTAAATGGCTCTCAAATATCGTTCCAGTGCTAAAGTCCTCGGGAAAAATCAAAGTCTGCATGGATTATCGTGATCTCAACTGGGCAAATCCGAAAGATGATTTTCCCTGCCAAACATTCATATCATCATTAACAACACTGCAGGGCGAAAGCTTTATTCTTTCGTCGATGGATTCTCTGGCTATAATCAAATTCTGATGGATGAGGAAGATCGAGAAAAGACAACCTTTACTACACCATGGGGAGTCTTTTGCTATAGGGCGATGCCTTTCGGTCTCAAAAATACCGGGGCAACGTACCAAAGAGCAATGACAACCCTCTTTCATGATATGATGCACAAGGAGATGGAGGAGTATGTAGATGACATGATCGTTAAATCTCAAGAAGACGAAGATCATCTCTGCCATTTGAAAAGATGTTCGACAGACTTCGAAAATATCAACTCAAGCTCAATCCAGCAAAATGCGCTTTCAGGGTGACTTCCGAAAAACTTCTTGGTTTCATGGTAAATCGCCATGGAATTGAGATTGATCCTGCAAAGACGAAGGCCATTCGTGAGAGGCCACCACCGAAAAATGAGAAGGAAATCCGAGGTTTTCTGGGCCGATTGAATTTTATAGCCCGATTCATCTTCCAGCTCATTGCCACTTGTGAGCCAATTTTCAAGCTACTTCAAAAAGAAAGTGATGGATGATGGAATATAGATTGTCAGAATGCCTTGGAGAAGATTAAAGCCTATCTAACCAACCCTCCAGTTCTAGTGCCGCCTCGGGAGGGGGTTCTATTGTTGCTGTATTTGTCAGTTCTTGACTCCTCTATGGGAGCTATTCTTGGGCAACCCGAAAAATCTGGAAAGAAGAAGCAAGCCATCTACTACCTCAACAAGCTCTTCACAAAGTACGAGGAAAATTACACCTTGCTGGAGAGGACCTGTTGTGCATTAGCGTGGTCTGCTCAAAGACTACGCCATTACATGCTGCCACTGACTAACTACTTGATAGCCAGGATGGATCCCTTAAAGTACATCTTCGAGAAGCCAATTCTGTCAAGAAAAGTTACAAAATGGCAGATGCTGCTAACGGAGTTTGATATCGTCTACAAGACCCAAAAGTCAGTGAAGGGTCAGGCGATAGCAGATCAGTTGGCTAGTTGTCCAGCTCAAACGGATCACCAGCCTCTTGAGATGCTATTCCCTGATGAGTCAATTCATTTGGTAGATGAAGAAGATGAGGAAACAGTTTGGAAAATGTATTTCGATGGAGCAGTAAACTCTCGAGGGGCAGGAATCGGAGCTGTTCTGGTTTCTTCGAGCAAGCAGCATTATCCGGTGGCCTCCAAATTGAAGTTCCAAAGCACTAATAACCGAGTTGAGTACAAAGTATGTATTTTGGGACTCTAGTTGGCTGTCGACATAAAAATCAAAGAATTGCTAGTGTTCGGGGATTCTGAGCTGATAATCAATCAGGTGATGGATAAGTATGCCACAAGATATCTGACCTTGATAGCCTATAACAATCACCTCTTGGAGTTGTGCAAGCAATTTATGATGATCGAATTTGAAAGCATACCGAGGCTCAAGAATGACTTTGTCGATGCCTTAGCTACCTTGGTGTCTATGATCTCTATCACTCGGGAAGAGGATGATATCATTCCGGTGGCAATCCGAGTTCAGCGTCGACCGGCCCACTGTTGCCAGCTTGAATCCGAACCAGCCAAAGGCCCGTGGAACCATGACATAAAGAACTTCCTGAAAAATCGGGAATATCTAGAAGGGGCATCGAGTGTTGATCGAAAAACGCTCCGGAAGGTTAGCAGGCTAATTCTTCCTAAGTGGGGAGACACTGTACAAACGCTCCCTTGACATGGGCCTGTTGAGATGTGTTGGAGTCAAAAAGGCCATCCAGTTGATAAAAGAGGTCTATGGTGGCATATGTGGACCTCACATGAGCGGCTTCATGCTCGCAAAGAAGATCCTGAGGACCGGTCATTTTTGGCTAACGATGGAAAGCGACTGTGTGCAGTTTGTTCGAAGATGCCATAAGTGTCAGATTCATGGTGATCAAATCCATATCTCACATTCGCAACTTTATTGCTTGGCGGCCCCATGGCCCTTCTCAATGTGGGGTATGGACGTTATTGGAGAAGTTACCCCTAAGGCATCGAGTGGTCATCGCTTTATCCTGGTAGTGATTGATTATTTTACCAAGTGGGTAGAAGCTGTTTCCTTGGCCCGAGTGACCCAAAAGACAGTAGCTCGGTTCATCAAAGAAAATATTGTGTCAAGATACGGTTTGCCACAAGCACTGATAACCGACAACGCCAAAAACCTGAAGGGCTCGAAAATACAGGAAATATGTCAGCAATTCAAGATCGAGCATAGAAACTCGGCGCCTTACTATCCAAAGATAAATGGAGCAGTGGAAGCCGCCAATAAGAATATAAAGAAAATCCTCCGAAAAATGATTGATAACTATAAAGAGTGAGATGATATGTTGTCGTATGCTTTGATGGTTTACCGGACTTCAATTTGGACTTCGACAGGGGCAACCCTCTACTCTTTGGTCTACGGTACAGAGGCGGTAATACCAGCTGAGGTGGAAATTCAATCTCTGTGAGTGCTCATGGAGGTTGAGCTTGAGGAAACTGAATGGTTACAATAGAGATTGGACCACCTTTGTTTAATCGACGAGAAACAGCTAATAGTGATATGCCACGGGCAATGTTACAAATAAAGAATTGCCAGAGCTCATGATAAGCGGGTACGCCTCAGAGTCTTCAGGGCCGGTGAATTGGTATTGAAGAAAATCTTTCCTTTCCAAAATGAAGCTAAGGGTAAGTTCGCCCCAAATTGGTAAGGTCATTTTGTTGTTCACAAGGTTTTGAGCGATGGAGCGTTGATTCTCCAAGAAATGGATGGTGATGTATTTCCAGAGCCTCTAAACTCGGATTCTGTAAAGAAATACTTTGCCTAATAAAGATCTTTGTTTTCCAAGTAAGTTTATGTCGATTTGGGATTATTTGGAAAAAAAAAAAAAAAAAAGATACGGCTCGAACATGGTGAAAACTCGAAAGTGCTCCATGAAAAGAATGTAGAAACTGTGTCAAAAAAAAAAAAGAAAAAAAAAAAGATCTCTCAGGGGGAGGCATTTTTGGAATTTCCACTACGGCCGACTTTCAATGACTGTAAAAAATTTCGTGTTCGAAACTTGATGGATTTTAGCAGAGTTGGAATCTGTGAAAATGAAAATCAAATATGGCTCAAATTTTCATTGAAATCATACTTGTCAAACAATCTGATTTGAAATCTCGCAGTTAACATATCTGGTGATGAAAATACCTGTTTGGGGTAAGGTTTTACACATTTTTCCATATTTGACTAAATCAGTTTTGTAGGATTTGAGAAATACAAAGCAAGCAGTATATGATTCTCCTAATACTGAGGATGCCTAGCAGAAGAGAGAAAGTGAGAATCGACAGGTGTAGAGAAATAAAAGTTGATAGAGATGTTGTCCAAAACCAGACTCCGCCAGCAACCCGGAGAAAATCTCCAGAAAGTGCATCTCTAAAATTGACGGAAGGATGAGACAGAAGAATCTCCCGATACTGTCTCGAGAAAGTCAAGCGCCATCAAACGAAAGATTGCGATGGAAAAATGGGGAATGGAATTGTGAGTCCTCAAGGGTGACAAGTTTTTCAGACTAAATTTTTGTGTTGCATGCGTTTTTCTTGTCCAGTTACATGGATCTCAAAGGGCCTGGAAGCATGGATTTTCCTATCACTAGGACTTCTTACCTTCCGGCTCAAATTGGAAACTCTTATTGTTGAAATTTCATAAGCTCTAAATGAGTGTCCAGGTATGCGTTTTTGCCCTGAAAGGGGCAAAAGTGAACTACACTAAACCTGATCCTCGGTGTAATGCTAAGGTACGTAGGCAACCTGTAAAGGTTCGGTCATCTGAGAGTCAGCTCCCGCTGAAGGCTGGGGCACATTTTATATCTTTGCTCTCTCATTTTTGCCAAGACAGAAGCTGGGGCATGTTTTATATTTCTGAACTTTCTTTTGTCCCCTAGTCAAGAGAACTAGGGCATGAGTCATTCTTTATTACTCTAAACGATCCTCTAAATGGACATTTGTTCGTCATGAGTATCGTTATGAGTCATTTTTTTTATTACTCTAAACGATCCTCTAAACAGACATCTGTTTGTTATGATTATCGTCATGAGTCGTTCATTTATCACTCTAAACGATCATCTAAACAGACACTAGTTTGTCATGAGTATCGCCATGAGTCTTTTTTTTTATTTACTCTAAATGATCCTCTAAACGGACACTAGTTTGTCATGAGTATCGTCATGGGTCTTTTTTTATTTACTCTAAACGATCCTCTAAACGAACACTAGTTTGTTATGAGTATCGTCATGAGTCTTCTTTTTTTATTACTCTAAAAGATCTTCTAAATGGACACTTGTTCGTTATGGATATCATCATGCGTCATTCTTTTATTACTCTAAATAGATATTTGTTCGTCATGAGTATCGTCATGAGTCATTTTACTTTATTTGTTCTATTATTGGAAAAATGCACTTAAAAAAAAACAAAAAATGGGACGATCAAAATGGCGTGGTCTTTTATCTTTGTCAAGCAAGTGAAACTTACATGACAAAGAGGGGCAGCTGTAGACACGGCATTTTGACCACCCCATAAAAAAATTTATTTTTATTTTATAATTATCTTTGTTCTATTTCCCTTTGTTTTATTTTATTTTATTTTAGAAAATGCAAAAAAAAATAAAAAAAATAAGAAAAAAGAAAATAAACAAAATATCGTTTGTTTGGAGCAAATCAGGAAAAAACGAAACAAATCAAGACAAACCAAACGGATGCATGAATAATGATCGTGAATAGTATCTGCATGCATGAACAGTGATCGTGAACAGTAACGCCACATGAATAGTACCCGCATGCATGAACAATGAACGTGAATAGTACCCACATGCATGAACAGTAACCGCGTGATCGTGAATAGTACCCACATGATTGTGAACAGTAATCGCGTGATCGTGAATAGTACTCGCATGATCGTGAATAGTAAACCGCGTGAATAGTGAATTACATTTTTTTCCCATTTTACCCTTTTCGGAGTCTATAAATAGAAAACTTATTTTCATTTTGAGAGAGAGGGGAAGAATTTTTTTTTATAAGAGTACTTATTAGGGGAAGAATTTTGGAGAGAATTTTTTTTTAGAGAAATCTTGGGAGAAAATATTTTTTTTTTTTTTTTTTTTTTTAAGAAGAAGAAGAAGAGAGAGGAAGAAAAAAAATATCTAAGTTAAGGTTGGAACTTCTATCTTTTGAGAATCTTACTTATGCATTAAGTCGTTATTATATTAACATTTTATTTTTGTTAATTATACATACATATATATATATATATATATATATATATATATATATATATATATATATATATATAAACTTGTCAATTATTTAATATGTAGATAAAACGAGGTGAAAAACTCCTGACCTTCCATTGGAGCGGTTTAGGTTTAGAAGAAAAATTACTCCCCTCGATGCGTGTGAGTATGTGTGTGCATGTTTTTCTTTAATTTGTGTTAAATAAAATATGTTAACAATACGAGGTGGAAAACTCCTAACCTTCTATTGGAGCAGTTTAGGTTTAGAAGGGAGATTACTCCCCTCGATCCATGTGAGTGTGTGTGTGTGTATGCATGTGTTTCTTTAACATGTGTTAAATATAATGTGCTGACAAGATGAGGTAGAAAACTCCTGACCTTCTATTGGAGTGGTTTAAGTTTAGAAGGGAGATTACTCCCCTCGATGCGTGTAAGTGTGTGTGTATAGGTGTGTGTTTATTTTTTTTATTTTTTTTTTGTTAAATTTAATGTTGTTGTCAAATCGTGGAGGAATTTTCCCGCCTTCTATTTGAATGGCTTAGAAGGGAATTATCCCCTCAATATATAAATTCTTTAATAATATATAAAAAAAAATACAAAAAGATTTTCTTTTTTAGAAGGAAATGATTTCAAAATAAAATAAAACATTCGGATTTAAATTTTAATTGGACTTAATTGGATAAGGTACCGTCTTTGGATGTACGTCTTGAGGTGCCTAACACCTTCCTCGAGCGTAACTGATCCTGAATCCTTTAAAACGAATATCTGGTCAGACCATGTTATTTTTGGAGTCAAAATCGTACTTAAGCCATTTTTTTAAATTTGTTTTCCAAAAAAGAAAAATCCGGTGACCTAGCATACCATTTAAACTCAATGCTAGGTGGCGACTCCTTTTTCAAAAATTGACTTAAGTATTTTTATGAGAAAATCGACGACTTTTTAAGAAAACCCCTTCTCAGTTTTTACACTTGTATATTTATTTTAATTTCTTTGGAAAATCGGGGCGCGTCACATATCAAGACATTCATTTTTAGGATACCACAATCCTATCACATGTACCAAGAAAATATCAAAAAATAAGTTTAACGGTGGTTAAATGCGATTCCAAACGACATGATTAAAAACAGGCACATAAACATACATTAAACATGATATTTAGTCTACTTACCGTAAGATAAATAAGACTACCAATCATACCTTGATATTCCTTCTCATTGAGTTTTTACTATTTTCATTGGCATCCAAACTTGATTGAAGTACTCATAGGTGTATTGTATATCTTTGAGTTTTCCATACTGTATTTTTTGATTAAGTCCTTGACGTACTTGGCTTGATTTATGAATATTTCATCATTTGATTACTTAATTTGCAGCCCAAGGAAGAAAGTTAATTCTCTCATGATTCTCATCTCAAATTCATCTTGCATAAGCTTAGCAAACTCTTGGCACAAGATCTCATTAGTAGTATCAAAAATGATATCGTCAACGTATATTTGTAATAATAAGATATTATTTTCAAAATCTTTAATGAACAAAGTTATATTGCTTAAACCACGTTTAAAACTCTTTCAAGGAGAAATTCACTCAACCTCTCATACCAAGTTATAAGCGCTTGTTTGAGATCATAAAGTGCTTTAGATAGTTTAAAAACATTATTTGAAAACTTTTCATTTTCAAAACCAGGAGGTTGTTCAACATAATATAAAACCATTTAAAAATGTACTTTTAACATCCATTTGAAAAAGTTTGAAATATTTAGCACAAGTAAAAACAAGTAACGTGTATAGCTTCTAATCTACCTATCGGAGCATATATTTCATCATAATATATTCATTCTTCTTGATTAAATCCTTGTGCTACCAATCTTGATTTGTTTATAATAACAATACCCGACTCATCCTTTTTATTTTGAAAATTTCATTTTGTTCTAATTACGGGATGGTCATTAGGTCTTAGTACTAGAGTCCAAACTTTATTTATCTCAAATTAATTTAACTGTTCTTGCATCGCTAAGATCCAAACATAGTTTCTCAAAGAAGATCTAGTACTTACACCGCATTCAATTATCACCAATGATTTGCTCGGTAGGATGAATGTTGACCTTTTTCCAAGACTTTGGTAAATTGTTCTCAGATGGGTGTACTTCTATTGAATCATCATCAACGGGCTTCAATTCAGCATTTTCAATTTGCTCCGTTGATTTTTCCATCAAATCTGAATTTTCTTCTTCTAAATCCTTACTTGATGAAAAGGGGTTAGAATTCTCAAAAACAACATGCATCGATTCTTCAACTACAAGTGTACATTTGTTATATACTCTAGCTTTGCTAGTGATTGAATAACCAATAAAAATACCTTCATCGAATTTAGCATTAAACTTTGAAAGAATTTCTTTATCATTAAAATTAAAACATTTACAACTGAAAATCTTAAAGTAAGAGATAATGGGGGTTTTACCATTCCATAGCTCATATAGAGTTTTATTCAAACCTCATCGGATTGAAACACGGTTCAATATGTAACAAGTCGTACGTACGGCTTCCGCCCAAATGTATTGCGATGAGGAATGCTCGTTTAGCATAGTCCGGGCCATTTCTTGTAAAGAGTGATTTTTCTTCTCTACAACACCCTTTTTTTAGGTGTTCTTAGGGCTGAGAAATTATGTCCGTAACCTTGTTCGTCATAGAATTTTTCAATCTCATCATTTCGGAATTCTCTTCCTCTATCGCGTCAGATATTATTAATGTAAGTACCGTTTTCATTTTCAACACGTTTGCAAAACTTAACAAACACGTAAGCAACTTTAATTTTCTTAGCAAGAAATAGAACCCATGTATAATGAAAATTATCATCAACAATAACAAATGCGTAATGCTTGCCACCTAAACTAGCAACGGGATTAGGACCGAATAAGTCTACAAGCCAAAGTTCTAACGGTTTAGTAGTAGAAATAATTTTTTTTTTCTTAAATGAATTTTTGACTTGTTTACCAATTTGGCATGCATCACATATCCTGTCTTTAACAAATTTACCATTTGGGAAGCCACTTATAAGATTTTTCTTAGATAAGTTTGAAATGAGTTACATGCTAGCATGTCCTAACCATCTATGCCATAACCAACTATTTTCGGTAAATGCATTAAAGCATGAAACATTTTGAGAAGATAAGTCATGAAACGGGCATGTGTAAATATTTTCAAAACATGATGCAACAAATAAAACTTTGTGATCATCATTTTCTTTGACGACACATTGATTTTCGAAAAATGTAACTTTAAAACCATTATCACATAGTTGACTTTTACTTAATAGATTATATTTTAAACCATCAACAAGTAAAACATTTTCAATGATAAAAGCATCATTATCAACACGACCAATACCAATTATTTTACCCTTAGAGTTGTCACCTAACGTCACATGTCCGCCATCTTTAGGTATCAAAGATGTGAATTTATCTTTATCGCTCGTCATGTGCCGTGAACAACCGCTATCTAGGAGCCATTTGTCCTTACTTATATTTGCTTTAAAAACTATGTTGCAAGGAGCACCTCAAATGATTCCTAAATGGTACCCATTTTACTTGGGTTCGGGAGGGTTAGATTTTGGAATCAAGGTTCCCTTTAGTACCCAAATGTTTCTTATTTTAACATTCGGATTTTTAAGTTTTCTTTCATTGCAAATATCAATAGAATGACCAACTTTGTTACAATAAAAATATTTTATAAATTGTTTAGTCTTTGAGAAAAAATTCTAAAATTTATTTTGTTTCTTATGTTAATGAAAACCTAAACCGGTTTTGCCGAAAATACCATTTTGATTTCCCAAAAGAAGTTTAAAGTTTTAGTAAACTTGTGGATCGTTTTGGTTAAATCATCAACTTGATTTTCCAAGATAAACATTTTATTTTTCAAGATCTTGTTTCTGTAAGGAATTGTTTTCTTGTTTTAATTAAATATTTTTCAGATTTTGATTTTTCCAAATCATTTGAAAGAGTAGTTATTAATTTGTTAAGAGTTATCATTTTTGAAATACAATTTTTAACGTTTTCTTTCAAATCCTCATATGCATCATGTAACTCATCATATTCATCAATTGAATAAGTTTCGAAAATAGGAATTACTTCATCTTCTTTTGCCATGAGTGCAAGCAGGTTGGCTTCTCCGCCACTACTTTCACTTTTTGAGATACTTAAGTCGGTGTCATCCCAAGTAGCCTTGAAAGCTTTATTTTTGCGCTTTCGATGATGTTTCTTTGGTTTTTTATGATCCTCCTTGAGTTGAGGACAATCGGTTTTGTAGTGACCAAGCTTGTGACATTTGTAGCATTCAACTTTGCTTGTGTTGATTTTGTTAAATCTCTTTCTTTTGAAGATTCTCTTATTAAGCCGATCCATTTATCTTGCCAAGAGATCCATTTCTCTCTCGTCATCGCTTCTGACGTTTGTATCATCATCATCTTAAATAGCTTTTAAGGCTATTCTCTTCTTTTAATTCATTCTACTTTCTTCTTCCAAGCTTTTGAGTGAAGGCTCATGTGTGGTTAAGTTATCAATGAATTCATCAATGTTGTACTTGTTTAGATCTTTGGATTCCGAGATGGACGTCACCTTTGGGTCCCATACCTTGGAAAGAGCACTAAGGATCTTCCGTACTCGATCGAGCATTAAATATGGATTTTCGAGAGCATTCAAGCTATTACAAATATTTGTAAAGCGAGTATACATCTCCATGATTGATTTCCCATCCTCCATCTTGAAGAGTTCATATTGGTGAATGAGTATCTTGATCTTAGATTCCTTGACTTGGTTTGTATCCTCATGAGTAATCATAAGAGTGTTCCAAATCTCCTTAGCTGATGAGCATCCAAAAATCCTATTATATTCATGAACATCTAAACCACAATAAAGAAGATTAATAGTTTGAGCATTTATTGCAATTAACTTGGTGTCCCTTTCATCAGATTCTGATTCAATCTTAAAAGTTGCAGATTTTTAATAATCTTCCAAGCTTCACAATTTGTAGGTTGTAAAAATGCTATCATTCTACCCTTCCAAAATACATAATTATTATCATTAAACGACAGATGTCTACGCATGGATTGACCTTTGGGAAGGTAGTTGCAACGAAATTTGCCATGATCGATTTGCTAGGATTTTAAACCTATTAAGCAAGTGTAGCTCTAATACCAATTGATGGCCTAAGAATTACCCAAGAAGGGGTGAATTCGGTTTAGCAAATTTTCAGAACTAATTATACTCAACTCAAATTTGGTGTTTATGTGATAGTGTTAAGTGCACAGCGGATATTCAATCAATCATGAACACAAAATATAAATAGAAAAGTAAAGAGTAGAGTTAGAGAGATTGACACCGGTATTTATATTAATTCGGCAAAACCTTTTGCCTAGTCTACTCCCTCAAGCTCTTTCGGAGATTTCACTATCTTTGATCTTCTTTTGGGTGAAGATCAAAACTTCTATAGTCGCTGATTGAGAAGTTTGTATCTCAAGACTTTACAATCAAGAGTGAATATGTTCCACTCACAAATCTCTCATCTTGAGTCAAACTCATACTTAAGATTTACAATCAAAATCTCATCATCTCACAAAATGGAGTTTCAACACTCACAAGATAAAGAACTCAAGAATCTAGGTGTGTGAAGCTATAATGTGTCAATCACTCAAAAAGAATATGAATCAAGAAAGAATGATGATGATGATGTTCTCAAATTTAATTGGAAGTTTTGGTAGTATAACTTTTTGAAGCTCTTTGTGTGATTTATCTTTGTAGTTCACTTGATTGATACTTAGTTTATGCGTCCAACAACTTTCCTCCTTTTATATATGTAGAGATATGTTGGGAGAATTTCATAATTGAGGCATTGAGAGCTCTAGTGACCTGTAGGTGGGATCTCTTCAAATGCCAAGACAATGATCTTCATTACTCTTCGCATAGTGTTGATTCTTCCAACAACCTTTCTCAATATAATAATTGCTTCATGATGAATGATTTATTTACCATTGAATCAAGTACTTTTAAATTCAAATAGTTGTGTGTTTTCAAGTATTTTTGCTAATTAATGTATTTTTGTGTTGTTTGGTAGGAATATAAATAAATGGGGGGAAAGTTACAAAATCTATGCAGGTACTATAACTTCAAGACCAATTTTGACCACAATGCAATTTTATTATGGAAAATCTTAAAACATAGAAGTTTTATATATCCGTCTTATCTTCCCATAACTTTTTGAATCACCTCAATTTGAGTTCAAACGAGTAAGTTACAGCCAAAATACGAACAAGATGTCGACACAGCCCAACGCATGCTACAGCGCGAAACAACGCGCTCCCGTCAGAAGATTTGGGTTGTCTTCTACTAATAGCGCATTGCACCATGCTAAACCCCACTGCAGTGTGCTCTTGTTAGGCTGGAAACTCAAAAACCCTAATTTTGGACCCTTTAAATACCCCATTTGGCCTCAAAACAAAGGGAGACGAAGGAGCAGGAAGAGGAGGCACGATTAGAGAGAAAACATAATATTTGTGGCGATTTTGGGAGAGAAACACCCCATGGTATGGAAATTTGTGGCGAGATTTGGGAAGAAAACACCATTAGAGGCATTAGGAGTTAAAGATTTTGAGCTCAAACCCACAATAAGCATTTTCTCTTCCCTTCTCTCTCCCTAATCTTGATTTAATTTTGTATTTGTAATATTGTGTTGAATATGTTTACAATTATGAATTTATTGAGAATATTAGTTTTGGATTCTTCTATGTTGTGTTCGTAATCTAGATTTAGAGCTTGATGTAGTCTCGTTTGAACCATGTTAGATTATTTTGTTAATTGTTATATTTAATTCTATTTTATGCATCTCCTAGGCCTAATGTGTTTGATTCATGTGGCCAATGAGTTAGACTATTTTAGGTTACGAAATTTATACTCGGGAGAGGTTGAATTCGTAACCAAAATTGGGAGTGCATAACTTAGATTGTTGCGAGTCCAGGGGGAAATCAACACTTAAGTATTAGAGTTAGGAATTTAAGATCTTGTGAAATCGGGAGGTAATCGAGTTCTAGATTTATCAATTAGAATCACCATTCAATTGTGTTTATCTTTATAATACTTCCAATGTATGTTTTCACATGATATTTTGGTTGAATTGAGAACTTGGGATTTGACACTCGGGAGAGGTAATCCTGGGTTCGGACTTAGGTTAAACACAACGCAAACTTTGATAGATCGGAAGATATTTAAATCTTGCATAATCTATAAGATCAGGTATAACGAATGTTTTCACCTAAATATGGGATATAGATATCGGTATTGAAGTGATTATATATTCTCTCACTTGCTGCTCGGGATAGGTAGTGGGAGAGCAATAGCACAAGGACCTTGATTATTGAATGAACAAAATTAGCTAATAATTATTTAATAGAATAACATGGGAAAGAGACTAATAAAGAGACAATCAATAAGAGACCGAAGATTAGTGTTTAAAATGATTTGTAGTGTCAATTAATCTAACCGAGAAAATAAATCGGTTAAAGGGGAAAAAACGTCGAAGGTTGGAGTTAAAATGAACTAAGGAAGAAATAATTCCAGCACTGATCGGTTGACTGGACTGGGAGGATCGGTCAACTGATAGGTGAAGGCTAGAAAATAGTGAAGTCTCTGGATCAATCGGTTAACCGACCAAGAGGGATTGGTCGACCTGTGTAACTCTTTGAATCAATCAGTCGACAGGTCATGAAGAATTGGTCGACAGACCCTGGCCGAGAAATGGCCTGGAGAGCAACTTGAATCGATCGATCAACCGGTCTATGGAGTATCGGTTGACCGATGGGCGAGTATTTTTGGCTTGTGCTACAACCTAAATCGATCGGTTGACTTATGGACTTTGGTTGGTCAACCGATGTGTCTGTTTCAGGTTTAGAGAATTTTGTGGATTTGATCAAAAAAGTTGTCATTACAAGCCCTTTTTTTGTTGATATCTTGGAGAGATTCTGGGGATTTGAATATTTTATAGATATAACATAGTTATTTAAATATTCCTATAGATATGGTACACATATTTGATGTGGTTCTCAATTAAATATGTTGAATACTTTCTATCTACTTGATTTGAGATTGAGAATTATTTGGAGGACTTAATTAAATATTTCTAAAGCCAAATTTAAGAGAATTGAACCAGAATTAAAAGGTATTGATATATGGGGTCTATATGTGCATTTTATTGTCATAATATGTGGAAATTAGCCGTTAGAGGGCCTGTTTCAAAACTGGTTAAATATACCTGCGTTTTTTAGAGATAATATATAATTTCCATTACGAATTATTCAGTTTCCGAGCTTTCTGAGAGTTATCATTTGGATATTATACTGAGATATTATCGTAAGATCATTTTGGTGTTGAAGTTCTTTAGTTAAAGCGCTAATTCATTTGGTGTCGCCCATCTAAGCTGTTTAGCGATCTGATTTGTATTCTTTCGTTGTTTTTCTGTTAATCGTTCCAAGCTCAATTTTTATTGAGTTTATTATTATTATTATTTCTTTCTTGGTAATTCGATCTTGTGAAATCGTTTTTGAACGTTAAAACCATAAAGTCTTTTAAAATGATTTTTGATGATAATCTTATTACGTGCTTAATTTTGTACTATTTGCATTATTTTATAATCAGATTTTAAATTTCTCACATAAAATTCTATCACTAGTAATTTCGGGACATTAATCGAGTTTAATTTAATCTGAGATGGAAGAAACTCCGAGTGGGAAAAACTTAACAACTTTTGTAATTGGTGAGTTGTGTGTGGATTAGATACTATTGGGAGTACCTAGTCAGGGGTAGTTGGATTTCAATCTCTTCCAGTAAAGAGATTGAGGATTGATATTTTCCTAAAGTATAAAAAGATTAGGTTACTTTTTTTCCGTGAAAAGAGATAGGCGTAATTCTTCTTGATTAGAATTAGTTTGTGATTTGTAACGGTTACATCCTTACCGATGAAAAGGATACTTGGAGTGTTTTGGTGAGGTTTGATTCTTAGCCTAAGGTATAAATGAATTAAGTTTGATCCTTAGCTTATGAAAGGATTAAGTTAATCTTGTGCCTGAAAAAAAGATAAGGTTATTCTTGAGCATGTGAAAAGGGATTGTAAAGGTTGTGAAAAGAATTAGCGTAAGGGTTTGGTTCTTACCTGGGAAATGAATCTTGAGTTTATTGAGTGCGAATCTCCATGGGGCTCGAAGGACTAGATTAATCAAGAGTAACTTGGTAAATCAAGATATATCCTTGTGTGCTGCTTTGTTTAATTTATTTAATTTATGTTGGTGTGCATCTAGTTAATAACACTTATCCGCTGCGATATAAAGATAATTAATTAATTTAGGATTAAATTAATTATTTAATTAATTAAGTGTTAAAATATAAGAATTTGGTTTTAATTTTATAACTACCCAATCTGTCACACCCCACCCCGGACACCCATCACTGTGGGACCGGTGTGACATCGACACAACCTCACCAGAATCACAAACACCAGAAATAACCATGTACATGCATACCGATGTATCACAAACATATATATATATATACTCCCAAATTCGGGAAACATCAGTCCCTACAAAAAAAAAATGTTGTAACGATAAAGATACATAACATCTAAACCTTTCGGTATTCACCTCTAGTAGCACTCCCAAGATACTCTTTCCCTATCGCACCTTCGGATTCAACCTATTGCCAGTAGGGGACGGACGCCTAGTTAATGCACCTGCGAGTGTACTACCTTCTTAGTAAGAACATTTTATGATAATAAATCATTCTACAACATCTAAATGGATCAAGCGTGAGTATAGAAACAACACGTAACTAGGAAAATTCTCCATAATATAAGTAGTGAAAATAAAACAATAAATATATGTTCCATTCCAACACATCTAGTAAAATAACACCAATTACCATAATAAATAATAAATCACCCAATATAAATAAAACATCACATCTCAAACCACAACTCCACCACAACACACACTGGCTAACCATAGTGATCGTTTTAACCTCACAATCGGGAGTTGCAACGATACCGTAACATTCGTAAGAATGCCTTCCTACGAAATATTCACACCCATTTTGGGGAGAAATATAATCCACACCCCTTACGGGGAGAAACATCCACATCCCTTACGGGAAGAAATACATTTTCACACCACATTGTCAAAAATTAATACCCCTTATGGGGAGAATTTCCAAAATCGCGTTTTTCCCTCTCACTTTTAAAAGTACCACCACTTTAATAAAAGAACCAGTTTTTCACCTTTGTACCACCGATTTCAGTAAAACTGTTTTTCCACCTTTGTTTTTAGGAAACCAAGCATTTTTAAAAAACCATATATTTTTTAATCTCTTTTCAAAATCACTCATATTCAACGAAAATTATTTTTAATCCTTCTTTCTAGAAACCAACACAATTCCCCGGAAATTCATTTTACCAACTCACCCCAAAAAAAACCTGCGTGATCCATATCATTTTGAAATCATTTAATTTAACTACAATCATTTTCCATCATATATATTTATAAGAATATTTTGGCAAGAAGACAGTACACTTACCTCATAATTCGCTCTCAAAAGCTCCTCCGACTCTCCGCTACTGATCTTCCGATAAATGTGAACCTATTTGTGACAGGGCATAAATTAATATTATAGAGAAAAAATAACCTACTCGTCCAAATGCAAGCCCTACATTTCGAAATTTCCCATTCCCCTCATTTTACTATATAAAATTATTATTCGGTTAATTTCGCTTCGTTGATTATTACTTTACGCATTTGTTAATATGGACGGTGACAACATTTATTAAAAATTAACGATTGCAAAATTATAATCCCATTTGCTAATAATTCCATTTAATGAAAATAGTAGTCGATTTAGATTTTTACCTGTTCCGAAACATCCGTCGGCCGCGAGATGGATTTTGGATTTTATTGGGGTTGTTTATGTAATTTCTCCTTTTTTTTTTTCTTTTTTTTTTTTTTTCTTTCTTTTTCTTCTTCCTTTTTCTTTTGTTGTTTTACGTTTCTGCTTTCTGTTCTGGTTTGGGTTTCGCCGCCGATCAAGCCTCGCTGTCCTACCAACTGAACACACGCACCACCGGACAACCGAACACACACACTTCCACGTCTACCCCCATGCACACCTACCATCTGCCCACACGACACACACCGTAACACACACACACACACGCTGCTCTCTCTCTCTCTAACTCTACACTCCACTCCGGCACTGGACGGATACCCACCACCGACCGAAAGAACCGCCGAACCAGTAACCCACATCACCGGAGATATTAGACAACATACACATATAAAGACCCACATGCATACCCACATGAAATTGACGACGCCCATCGGCCGATCAACACACACACACACTAGCTGTCGAAACAGCACACACACACCAATGACACTGAAGAACACATATTTTTACATGTACCGGCGACGATTGAACGGCCAACCAGACACATCCTTACGCTGACCGACATCGGTTGAACAACCGGGCAGCACCGTCGGCGACGAACTGCTCTCTCTCTTCTTTCGTTTTTTTTTTTCTGTTTTCCCCCTTCGACGAACGGACGGCGACAATCACTGAACAACACACACATATCGTACGCACACTGAAACGCACGTTGAACGGCCGATTGAAGCACCCCCTCTGCCGGCCGGCCAACGACACCACTGACACATACATCGCCGAACAGAGCAGACGAACCGCATACACCTTCATCGATTGCACCCATACACGACGCTCCCACCCACATCTTACCGGAAGAACACACCACTCCGGCGACGACAATGGTGACGATCCCACCCACGCCGACCCACTTCATCGGGTTCCTATTTTTCTTCCTTTCCTCCGAATTCTCTCGAAGCTATGGTATATATATATATATATATATATATAGGCACCATAGTGGGATGAGATTATCTACCCATATATTTATGTATATTATTATTTTAGTTTTAATTACGTAAATCTCCCCCTCAATTCTTGTTAAGTTATTAATTAACCCAAACCTAAAATTAATATTTTGGAAATTGCTAATTAATCCCTAAAATTTTAAATCAAATTAGGAATGATACATTTTACCCCATTATTTTCTAGATGTTCAAAAATGCAACTAACGATTATGCGTATGCAACAATCCGGGTCTTACAACCCTTTCTTCCTAAAAGAAATTTCGTCCCGAAATTTTAGTTACCTTAGCCAAACATGTGCAGATTATTATTATTATTATTATTATTATTATTATTATTATTATTATTATTATTATTATTATTATTATTATTATTATTATTATTATTATTATTATTATTATTATTATTATTATTATTATTATTATTTATCTCATCTTCTCGTTCCCACATCACCTACTCTACTGAATGACTGTGCCAGAGCACTTTTACTAACCGAATCGTTTCCGTCCGCAACACCTAATCTTTCTAACTTAAGATTTGGACTGGCTCCTCTACGTATGTCAAATCTTTTTCTAATTCGATTGGCTGCAAAGTCAACACATGCGAAGGGTCTGGCACATATTTTCAGAGTATCGATACATAAAAAATATCGTGTAATCAAGACAACTCTAGAGGTAAAGCAAGTCTATAAGCTGTCGTGCCAACCCGTTCTAAAATTTCATATGGTCCGATGTATCTTGGACTTAACTTCCCTTCCTTCCAGAATCTCATTATGCCTTTTTCATAGGAAAATACGCAAAAACACATGATCTCCCACTTCGAACTCCAACTCCCGCCGGTGCTTATCTGCATAACTCTTTTGTCGACTCTGAGCAAATTTTAATTTTTCCCGAATCACCTTTATTTTATCTGTTGCCATTTGGGCGATATCCGGCATTAGTAATTCTCTTTCTCCTACCTCAGTCCAACAAACTGGGGTTCTGTATCTCCCACCATACAACGCTTCATACGGGGTCATCTCGATTGCCGAATAGTAGCTGTTGTTGTAGGCGAATTTCATTAGCGTCAAATGATTATCCCAACTTCCAGGAAATTCCAAAACACAATCCTTTAACATATCCTCCAACGTTTGAATCGCACGCTCCGATTGACCATTAGTATACAGATGAAAAACGGTATTGAACTTCAACTTGGTACCCAAAGTAGTTTGGAAACTTGAGCAAAACTTCGAAATAAATCTTAGATCTCTATCCGATACTATGGAACCCGGTGCACCGTGCAACCTAACAATCTCGTTAATATACAATTGGACATACTTATCAAGAGAATACATCGTCTTATGTCTAGAAAATAAGTAGAATTAGTAAGCCTATCAACAATTACTCAAATAGAATTATGCCCCTTTCGAATGCGAAGTAATCCCGAAACAAAATTCATCGTGCTACGCTCCTATTTCCACTCTAGAATAGGTAAAGGCTGCAATAACCCACCTGGACGTTGATGCTCGATCTTAACTTACTGACAAACAAGATACTTGGCAACAAATTCTGCGAATTTCCTGTTTCATTCCGATCCACTAATAATGCTCACACA
Source organism: Eucommia ulmoides (assembly GCA_016647705.1). NCBI lineage: Eukaryota > Viridiplantae > Streptophyta > Magnoliopsida > Garryales > Eucommiaceae > Eucommia > Eucommia ulmoides. The sequence continues at coordinate 35,052,337 of CM028327.1, read as the reverse complement.
AAACTTGATACATTTTAGTACTACCTGGGTGTATTGTGTGTATTGAACTATGCGCTTCTTTCAAGATATCCTTCGTCAAATGGGCGTCATTAGGAACATACAATCTATTTTCAACCATCAAGGTTTCATCATTATTTTTGACGCGATAGTCAGCTTTGTGACCAGTTTTCACTTCATCTCTACTATTTCCTAATTGGACATTCGACTTCTGCGTTTCTATAACACGGTCGATCAATTATCGGTCTCAACGTCAAACTCTCAACCAACGTTACTGTCTGGCCAACCGCTAACTGAACTCGTAACGACCTCAACTCAGTATACAGATTAGTATGAACCACTTAAATATGTGCGTTCGATCCTGCCGATTTTCGACCCAACACAACTGCTACAACATTAGTTTTCCCGAGATGATAGTGGATGGTGCAATTGAAATCCCTAATCAACTTTATCCAGCACCTTTGCCTCAAATTTAGCTCTTTTGAGTAAATAAGTATTTTAAACTCTGGTGGTCGATGTATATTTCACGTGTCTCGTCATACAGATGGTGTCTTCAAATCTTCAAGGCGAACACAATCGCTGCCAACTCCAACTCATGCTTTGGGTAATTACGCTTATGGTTCCTCAATTTTCGAGATGTATATGCAATTACGTGACCATGTTGCATCAGAACACCTCCTAGCCCTTGGTGTCACACATCACTATAAATCACGAAACCACCTTCTTCTGACGGGAGGGACAGTATTGGCGCCAATATCAATCTTTCTTCCAGCTCTTGGAAACTTTGTTCACGTTTGTCGGTCCACTCAAATTTAGATTTCTTGCGGGTCAATCGGGCCAACGGGTGCTATAACAGAGAATCCCTGCACCAACCGACGATAATAACCTGCCAAACCCCAAAAGATTTTGAACTTCGGTCACACTTTTCAACCTTTCCCATTGAACCACAGCTTCGACTTCATTTGGATTCACTTGAATACTATCTCCCAAGATCACATGTCCCAAAATTACAACTCGATCCAACCAAAACTCACATTTATTGAAGTTGGCATACAATTGTTTCTTCCACACGTCTGCAACACAATCTGGAGATGCTCTGCATGCTCTTCTCTACTCTCGATCAGAACGCCATTTTTGCCAGGTCACTGTCTCTGACCTCCAACTGGTGATACCCAAATCGAAAATCTATTTTGGAAAAACACCTTAATCTTCTGCAGTTGGTCAAACCAATCATCAATCCTAGACGACGGGTATTTATTACAACCCGTCACCTTATTCAATTGTCGGTCACCAATACTCATCCTTAGCGTGTCTTCCTTTTTCTTTACGAATAACACCGAATCTTCATAGAGAGAAACACCAGGTCTAATATAATCGCAGGTTAACAAATCTTTCAATTTCTTCAACTCGGTAGGCGCCATATGTTAGGGTGGAATTAATATAGGAGCAGTTCCTCGAATTAACTCAATAGTGTTCACTAGCAATCCTGACAATTTTTCTGGGAATACATCGAGAAAATCCCTAACCACTAAAGTACCAGCCACCTAAACTTCATTCTGATTGGTGCCCATCATCTGCACGAGGTATCCCTGATATCCCTTATTTGGTAGTTTCCTAGCCTCCAGGATTGAAATCACTCTAATAGGGGCAATGATTCTATCCCCCAATAATATCCACTCTGACTCGCCTGAGACCTGAGATTTTATTATTATTATTTTTATTATTATTATTATTATTATTTTTAACAATTCACCATGGCATGATAACCGGATAGCAAATTCATACCCAGTATCACAACAAACTCAAGAATACTCAGGGGTAATAGATCTACCAATAATTCTTTATCATCGACCCGAAGTGGACTGTCTGCATACATGCTATTTATCAGTACTGACTCACAGTTCTCGACTACTCCCCGCTCATCATTCTCTATTAATTTCCACTGTGTTTTCTAATTCTGCATAACTTTTTCATCTACCTGCCCATCAACCTGGAATATACTACTAAATTAAATCTTTACTGGAATCGTCTACATCTGGTCTCTTCCGTTTTCACCAAATCCTAAGCAAACCGGGACTAGACATCGAATTTCATTTCATACTACAAAACAATTATCTTCTCATGTTTCAATAATATGAATTCTTCCTTCCATAAATTATAAGGTTGCCTCTTAGTATTGCCTAGAAGACAGTTTTATGCACACCCTTGGATGTCGTACGCTATGATAGAATTCCTATGTCAAGTAGTACGAATATAATTACTTATCAGTTATAATTTAATATTTAAAACCATTAGCACTCCTACAATCGCGATCTACCCATTACCAATACCAACCATACTACCCGAACTACCCACTAATTGACAACAAGACAAATAACCATGCACAATGCCCCTGCACCATCTAATGTAATGTAATAACTATCACTCACGTGCCGAACCCACCTATCGACATCTTATCTCAAAGTCCCCTACTGACTAGACGACTAGCACGTCTTCCTATCTCATGATTCTCTACCGACACAACTACTGGAAAATCTACAGAACCTATAACCTAGGCTCTGATACCAAAAATTGTCACACCCCACCCCGGACACCCATCACTCTGGGATCGGTGTAATATCGACACAACCTCACCAGAATCACAAACACCAGAAATAACCATGTACATGCATACCGACGTATCACAAACATATACATATATATATATATATATATATATACTCCCAAATTCGGGAAACATCAGTCCCTACAAAAAAAAATGTTGTAACGATAAAGATACATAACATCTAAACCTCTCGATGTTCACCTCTAGTAGCACTCCCAAGATACTCTTTCCCTATCGCACCTTCGGATTCAACCTATTTCCAGTAGGGGACGAACGCCTAGTTATTGCACTTGCGAGTGTACTGCCTTCTTAGTAAGAATATTTTATAATAATAAATCATTCTACAACATCTAAATGGATCAAGCGTGAGTATAGAAACAACACGTAACTAGAAAAATTCTCCATAATATAAGCAGTGAAAATAAAGCAATAAATATATGTTCCATTCCAACACATCTAGTAAAATAACACCAATTACCATAATAAATAATAAATCACCCAATATAAATAAAACATCACATCTCAAACCACCACTCCATCACAACACACAGTGGCTAGCCATAGTGATCGTTTTAACCTCACAATCGGGAGTTGCAACGGTACCATAACATTCGTAGGAATGCCTTCCTACGAAATATCCACACCCCTTTTGGGGAGAAATATAATCCACACCCCTTACGGGGAGAAACATAATCCACACCCCTTACGGGGAGAAACATCCACATCCCTTACGGGAAGAAATACATTTTCACACCACATTGTCAAAAATCCATACCCCTTATGGGGAGAATTTCCAAAATCGCGTTTTTCCCTCTCATTTTTAAAAGTACCACCATTTTAATAAAAGAACCAGTTTTTCACCTTTGTACCACCGATTTTAGTAAAACTGTTTTTCCACCTTTGTTTTTAGGAAACCAAGCATTTTCAGAAAACCATATATTTTCCACTCTCTTTTCAAAATCACTTATATTCAATGAAAATTATTTTTAATCCTTCTTTCTAGAAACCAACACAATTCCCTGGAAATTCATTTTACCAACTCACCCCAAAAAAAACCTGCGTGATCCATATCATTTTGAAATCATTTAATTTAACTACAATCATTTTCCATCATATATATATATATATATATAAGAATATTTTATCAAGAAGACAGTACACTCACCTGATAATTCGCTCTCAAAAGCTCCTCCGACTCTCCGCTACTGATCTTCCGATAAATGTGAACCTATTTGTGACAGGGCATAAATTAATATTATAGAGAAAAAATAACCTACTCGTCCAAATGCAAGCCCTACATTTCAAAATTTCCCATTCCCCTCATTTTATTATGTAAAATTATTATTCGGTTAATTTCGCTTCGTTGATTATTACTTTACGCATTTGTTAATATGGACGGTGACAACATTTATTAAAAATTAACGATTGCAAAATTATAATCCCATTTGCTAATAATTCCATTTAATGAAAATAGTAGTCGATTTAGATTTTTACCTGTTCCGAAACATCCGTCGGCCGCGAGATGGATTTTGGATTTTATTGGGGTTATTTATGTAATTTCTCCTCTCTGTTTTTTTTTTTTTTCCCTTCTTTCTTTCTTTTTCTTCTTCCTTTTTCTTTTGCTGTTTTGCGTTTCTGCTTTCTGTTCCGGTTTGGGTTTCGCCGCCGATCAAGCCTCGCCGTCCTACCAACCAAACACACGCACCACCGGACAACCGAACACATACACTTCCACGTCTACCCCCATGCACACCTACCATCTGCCCACACGACACACACCATAACACACACACACACACATACACATGCTGCTCTCTCTCTCTAACTCTACACTCCACTCCAGCACTGGACGAATACCCACCACCGACAGAAAGAACCGCCGGACCAGTAACCCACATCACCGGAGATATTAGACAACACACACATATAACGACCCACATGCATACCCACACGAAATTGACGACGCCCACCAGCCGATCAACACACACACACTAGCTGTCGAAACAGCACACACACACCAACGACACTGAAGAACACACATTTTTACATGCACCAGCGACGATTGAACGGCCAACCGAACACATCCTCACGCTGACCGACATCGCCGGAACAACCGGGCAGCACCGCCGGCGATGACCTGCTCTCTTTCTCTTCTTTCGGTTTTTTTTTTTTTTTTTTTTTTTTTTTTTTTTTTTTTTTTTTTCTGTTTTCCCCCTTCGACGAACGGACGGCGACGATCACTGAACAACACACACATATCGTACACACAATGAAATGCACGTTGAACAGTTGATTGAAGCACCCCCTCTACCAGCCGGCCAACGACACCACCGATACATACACCGCCGAGCAGAGCAGACGAACCGCATACACCTTCATCGATCGCACCCATACACGACGCTCCCACCCACATCTTACCGGAAGAACACACCACTCCGGCGATGACAATGGTGACGATCCTACCCACGCCGACCCACTTCCTTGGGTTCCCATTTTTCTTCCTTTCCTCCGAATTCTTTCGAAGCTATGGTATATATATATATATATATATAGGCACCATAGTGGGATGAGATTATCTACCCATATATTTATGTATATTATTAATTTAGTTTTAATTACATAAATCTCCCCCTCATTTCTTGTTAAGTTATTAATTAACCCAAACCTAAAATTAATATTTTGGAAATTGCTAATTAATCCCTAAAATTTTAAATCAAATTAGGAATGGCACATTTTACTCCATTATTTTCTAGATGTTCAAAAATGGAATTAACAATTATGCGTATGCAACGATCCGGGTCTTACACAATTCACCCCCATCTTGGGTAGATCACTGGGCTAACACAACATTTAAAATAAGTGATAATCTAAATAAAGTTTGTAAAGCTATTTTTTAACCCATATTATTTATCTAGATAAAACACCCAAAACCTTTAAATTATCTCACTAAAATATTTTTTCCATTTTTAAACTTTGAATCCTAATTTTGTAATGTTGTTAATCTTATTTTTTAAAATACAATTTTTTAGATGCCCATTTTACCCCTCTCGAAAATGTTCTTTTATTTTAGGATGTCAAAAATATAATTCATGCTTAATATCTATATAATTTTCGACTATATTGGGATATATTTTCAATATATGTTGTAAAATTTTAGGATCATCGTTTGAGAAACTCTAGAATTTGAAAAATTCAAATTTTAGGACTTTATTTAAGTTAGATTGGTTTTTTTCATGAAGAATTTATGGAAAAATATAGAATTCAAAATTCAAATTTTAGGATTACTGTATATAAGTGAGGTTCGTATTTTTCATGAAGAATTTATGGGTTCAAGACACTGAAATTACCACAAACGGTTTCTAAATATTAAAGATTGGAGATTAAACTGGGGAGATTTAATATTGTTTTACCAGGTAATTGACTTTTTTTTTTCCAGTTGCGAGAGAGACTTTGTAACTAAAGGTGGTAAGATAAAAGTTGTTTCTGTTTTCTCACGTTGAGGTTGAAAACCACAACGTGAACTTCAACAAAAAAAAAAAAAAAAAAAAAAAAACAATAAAATGTTTAAAAATGTTATGATTTTTTGTTATTATATTTTTTCTGTGTTGATTTCAGCACAAGATAAGATCCCATGTTATACACATTCATCCAGGTCATAAAACATTGTCTTAAAATTAACAGGTACACCTACAACTTTCCAATATACACATATAAATATACAAATTAAATATATTTTTGATCGGTTTTTTATGCAAAACAAGAATTTGCAGTCAAAACTAAAACAATCATAGGTAACATGTTCCTAAATTGGGATTGTTGATGATATTTAATGTATTAACCTATTTTCTTAAATATCAGAAGTCAAGTACCAATCATTAATAACTTCAATTTTTAAAGAATCTGAAATTGGAGAAAAAATGGGGAATTTCCCATGATATGCACCCTTAAATTGTATCCCCATAATACTGTATTGAAATTAACACATGCGCAACTTTCTAATATGCCCGTAAAAATATACAAATTAAATATTTTTCACCGATATTTAATTCAGAACAAGAATTTGCAGTCAAAACAACAAAAATCATATCTAAAATGTTCCTAACTTGGAGATTTTGATGATATTGACACGCCCCGTTTTTCCAAAAAGAAAAAAAATAATAGATAATAAATAAGCTTAAGGAGAGGGGTTTTTTAAAGTACCGGTTTTCAAAAAATACATAGGCCATTTTTAAAATATATGGAATCGCCACCTAGCATTGGGTTTACATGTTATGCTAGGTCACCGAATTTTTAGAAAAACAATTTAAAAAAGCCTAAGAAAAAATCGACTCTAAAACATGGTCAAACCAAATATTCATTTAAAGGCTCAAGGGTCGGTTACGCTCGGAGAAGGTGTTAGTCACCCCAAGATGCCCATCCGAAAGCGGTACCTTATGTCCAATCAAATCCAATTAGTTTAGTCCGAGTCTTTTATTTTATTTTGAAATCATTCTCTTCTTATAAAATCTTTTTTGGTATTTTCACAAATAAGGTGGGACAAGTTTTTGGATTTTTGGAAATATTCCCCCGATATAACCTCTCATCAAATATTAAAGATTCGATAAGGATGATTCCCAAGGGGGTTTTGTATGTTTCCGAGAGATTTCTTTAATTTAAATAGGCAAACTAAAATAGATGAATGAGATTGGAAATATGAATGCAAAACTAACATCTAAATAAGTTTTATTTTTTATGCAAAAGTGAGGAATAAAAAAAAACTAAATGATTTAATTTCAATATGACAATGCAAACTGATATGAATATGGGAATCGAATAGGGAACACTACATGAATTAACGTGATTGTGCGTGACAATTATTTAATTAAAAAATATAAGTGGTGCATGTGTCATAACTAGATGTGAAAAAGTAGCGTGGATTCGTGAAAAAATAAATAAATAAAAAATAAAAACTATATGCATGAAAAGTGTAAATGGTGAAAGTGTCATAAACATGCCGTCTAAATAATACGAGAAATAAACATGCTAAGTGAATGCAAAAAAAATCTACTTTAAGTTTGCATGATTAATTTAAAGAAATCCCGTTTTGAAATTCCCTCAAATTCTATGAATAAGAGAATTGAGGCAGATTCGCAGAAACATTTTAGTTTAAATTAATCTTTTCGATACTTAAAAGAAATCTCACGAAAAATTTACCGAGGGAAGAGATTTCTTAAAAAATATTCATTTCTAAATTCCACTCGAGTCGGGGAATGGAAACGAAGCCACGGAAATTTTTCCCACAATTTATCAAAACGTCGGATTCGTCGTAAGGTTCATAAAGATTAATTCCTACAAACAAAGATTTTATTATTTTTGGATTATTTTTTTTTTAGTTTTTTATTTTTTATTTTTAGGATTTTGATAACAAGAATAAAAATAATAAAATAAAATGAAATAAAAAATATAAAAAATAAACAATGAAACATCATTCACCTAACGATTGGATATTAAGTTTAAGCACGAAAAACCCATACCGACGTTTTCATCGGATCATCGGACGACTTATTTTTTTTAATTTTTTTTAATGAATTTGCAAGCAAAATAAAATAAAAAATACAAAAAATAAAAATAAAAATAAAAATACAGCGCGAGGATGTCCTCGTCTAAATGCTCAAAGGTTCAAATTGAGAATGAAGAACCTCATCCCAGGTTTTTTTATCGAGTCATCGGACAATAAAAAAAAAAACTTGCAGGAATTTAAGTTGTGAAAAGAATAAAGTAAGTTGAAAAAAGAATTAAAAATTAGAAAACATACCTGTTCTTAAGCCAAAAATCTCAATGCTCGGACTTTTCTCTCACGCAGACAGTTTCCCGAAAGGTTTTACGATAAGAATCACTCTCTAAGGATTTTTCTCTCAATTTCTGAATGTCTCCGAAGGGTTTCTCTCTGAATTTTTTTTTTTTTTTTGTATATTATTAGGAGGAGGGTCCTATTTATAATAAGGATGGGGAGTGAAAAATCCTAAAAACCTTAGGAAACTCTAGTCCCAATTTGACAAGGAAAAGGAAACAAAACTTAAAAGGAAATGGAAAAGGAAACCTAATCCCATTTTAACAAGGAAACTTTTTCTTTTCTATTTTTTTCAGTTTTATTTTTTTTTTCTTTTTTTCTTTTATCTTTTTTTTTTTTTTTTTCATTTTTTCTTTTCTTTTTTCTCTATTTTTTTATTTTTTTTGAAAATAAAAATAAAATAAATTTTAAAATAAAGCATAATTTTTTTTGCGGGACGGTCAAAATGTCGTGTCTACAACTGCCCCTCTTTGTCATGCGAGTTCTACTTGCCTGACAAAGATAAGAGATCAGGTCATTTTGAACGTCCCATTTTCTAATTTTTTTCAAAGTGCATTTTTCAATGACAGAACAAATAAAATGACTGATGACGATACTCATGACGAATAAGTGTCTATTTAGAAGAACGTTTAGAGTAATAACAAAATGAAAAGACTCATGACGATACTCATGATGAACAAGTGTCCATTTAAAGAATCGTTTAGAGTAATGAAAAAAAGACTCATGACAATACTCATGATGAACAAATGTCCGTTTAGATGATCGTTTAGAGTGACAAAAAACAGAGACACATGATGATACTCATGACAAACAAGTGTTCATTTAGAGGATCGTTTAGAGTAATGAAAAAAGACTCATGACGATACTCATGATGAACAAATATTCCTTTGGAGGATCATTTAGAGTGATAAAAAAATAGAAACTCATGACGATACTCATGATGAACAAGTATTTATTTAGAGGATCATTTAGAGTGATAAAAAATTAATCAATCCCTAACACTATTGGCTGGAGGACAAAAGAAAGTCCAAAGGTATAAAATATGCCCCACCTTGTGGCTGGGCAAAAATGAGAGAGGAAAGATATAAAATGTGCCCCAGCCTTCGGCTAGGGCTGACTCTCAGATGACCGAACCTTTACGGGTTGCCTACATACGTTAACATTACGCCGAGGATCAAGTTTAGCGTAGTTCACTGAGCGCCCCTTTCAGAGCAAAAGGCATACCTAGATGTTCATTTAGAGCCTTTTGAATTTCAGCAATAATGGTTTCCAATTTGAGTTCGCCGAAAGATAGGAGGTCTTAGTGTCCATGCTTTTGGTCCTTTTCGAGATCCTTGTAAGTGGACAAGAAAACACATGCAAAACAAAATTTTAGTTTGAAAGTTTGTCACCTTTGTTGGCTCGCAATTCCGTTCCCCCCTTTCGGCAATAATCGCTTCGGCTGATGGTGCTTGGATCAGAGCAATATCAGGAGATTCTTCCATTTGAATTTAGAATTTTCTCTTTCCAACTCAAGGCCCGACATGCCTCGGGATGATTCAATGAGATTTTTTTTTTTGACTTCCGAGATTTATCTTTTCAACTCAAGTAAGGACCCAACATGCCTCACAAAGGTATCCTTGACTAGCTCTACTGGATTCTTGTCTTTTCAAATTTCTAGGTACTTCAATACTTGGGATTCTAATACTCCTGCATGCTCTGTGTTTTCTCAAGTCCTGCAAAACTGATTTAGTCCAAAAAAAATCGGCAAATGTCAAAAATTACTAAACAAGTATCTTTAATGCCTGATATTATTTTCTGTGAGATCTTGAGTTGGATTGCAGAGGAATATGATTCCAATACATTTCTAGACCACGATCAATGTTTTTTTTTCACAAATTATAATTCCATTCAAATCCATCAAGTTCTAATTCCAAAAAAACATTAGTTGCCCGCCAATTTTGATCGAGGCGGAAAACTTGAACAAATCAATATATCCTCGTTCTTTTCTCTTCAAATCTCTTCCACATTTGCAGCAGCGCTTCTTGTTCGATTACCCCACTTTTCGTTTTTCCTTTTCTTTTATTTTCCCCATTTTTTTCCTTTTTTTTTCTTTTCTCTTTTTCTTTTCTTTTTTTCTTTTTTTATTTTTCTTTTTTTTTTATTTTTTCTCCTTCTTTTTTCCTTTTTTTTTTCTTTTTTTCTTTTTCTTTTTTTTTTATTTTTTCTCCTTCTTTTTTCCTTTTTTTTTTTTCTTTTTTTCTTTTTCTTTTTTCTTTTTTCTTTTTAAATAGATAATCGAACTTACAATGGTTTAGGGGTAGCCAAGCTTATCAATGAACTTGATCTTCTTTGCAAATTAAGATCTTCTTTCAACATTTAAGAGTTTCTTCATTGGGATCATTGGCCTGAGATGATTGTGTTTTGTTTTCGCCATTGGGTAACTCAGACAACAGGCAAACCAGGATATTTACACCCAGTTTTATCAATCACTAAAGGACCACCAAATATAGCTTGACCAGCTTGCAACAATATATCAAACCATCGTTAGGACAATGGATACCAATTTTGACTTTCGAATCCCCTGGTACTCTGGAATTACTGTCGGATTTGCTCAAGGGCCTTTTGGATCTCACCATCGTTTGGCTAAACAAAAGCTTTCTTTGTTTCTAGTCCCATTGGATCGTGGTCTAGCTCTGTGTTGAAATCATACATTCACATCCTCGCTCAGTCACATCACATATGACATATACAGGCAATTTTGGGCACCAGAAAGAGTAAAATTCAAACATTAGACCACAGTTTTGGATAAACAGTATTACATTATTGAAATTTAAAAAGTCGTTATAGAGCAAATCCTTTTTCATCCAAAAGACCAACGGGATGGAAAGGTAAGTACGTGAAGATGTCCCAATTTTAGCAAAACATCTATCAAGTTGAAAGTAAACAAGAACCCTAGTTTTGTAGCCTTTAGTTTTTTTTTCAAATCGAGCCTCGAACAATGACTCGTTCCCATCTCCACCAACATTTTAGTAAAGATTGACTTCACCATTCCCTGAAGGTGCATGCTTAGGCAACAGATTCTGCTGACAGTTTGGCGCACCAGTCTCAGGCTTTTTAGGAAACATGATGGCTCTTGCCTGTATGAACTTGCAGATCTTGTCCTTTAGCTAAAAGTACTGCTCGGTCGCATGTCCTCTGTTTCCCGAGTAGTATTCATAGAATGGGTGTCAGTATCCCCTACTTCAAACAACTCCGGTATAGCTCGGTGATTGAGACTGGAAAGTCTAGTGGTTCCTTGTCATCGTTCTGGAAGTTTTTCCCAGTAACACGAGGTAGATAACCTTGGTGGTATTTGGTTCCTAGCATCAGGGTATAGTTAGGAATTTGAGGTAGAAGGTTTTGGTTAGGTTGATATGAGGTCTTATGGTAAGTGGGTGTTTGGTAAGCTTGAGGGTAATATTGGAGAGTGCAATTTTGGTAAGGAGGAGGTACATTTTGGTAGTAGCGAGGACAGCTTTGGGAATATGGCTGGTTCTGGGGGTAATATTTGTTTTGGCCATTTTGAGGGGGTGGTCACGGTATTGGTTGTTTTGGTTCGGGTAGTTTTGGGGATAGAAAGCTTAGGGGTAGTTCTGGTGATGGGTTTGCTAGGGAAAAACAACGACAGTTACTTCATCTTCTCTTTTCTTCGGTGGAGCTGACCTCTTTGTCAAGTCGGGCGTGGCCTTTTCTATAAGACCCCGATTTCGCACGTACGTCACTTTATTTTCATTTTAGGGCATTTAGAAATTTCGGGGTGAAATTGTGTTAATTAAAATTCAAATTAAAAGTTTACGGGTCAAATTGCAAATTTAGAAACATTAAATCCAAACTTAGGGAGGTAAATTGACATTTAACTTTTTAATTTAAACTTAAAGGGGTGGAATTGCAAATTTAAGAAACTTTTAAAAGTAGAATTGGACCAAAAAGAAGATTTAATGGAATTTAGGGGGAGGATAGAGTATTTTGGACAAAAGATTTATATATATATACACACCCATATCTTCACACTATACAACCGTGGGATCTAGAAACCAGGAATTGGATGAAGAGATTGACGTGGCAATGTTTGAGATCAAGAGAAAACCACTAGGTGGATGCATATAAATTCATCCGGGCACAATTATGACGAACCTCAAAAGAAGAAATAGAAACCAGAAGAGAAAGAGAGAGGATCAGAGGTGTTGGTCGGTCCGGTGGGAATCGTCGGATTGTTCATGATCGCCGGCGGTGTAGAAGTGTTCGTCCGACGAATCGCATGTGCGTGTTGTCGTCACCGGTGTGCATTGTCATTCGACCGGTGAGTGGGAGTAATTGGGTCGAGCGATCAGTGTGTGTGACTATGTGTGTGTGTCCTATTTTTCGTTCATCGTCGTCGGAGATGTGGGATCGTCGCCTTTCATTGCCATTGTTTGTGTGCTACGGTATGTGTGTGTTTCGTTGTGTGTGTAGGTGGTGTGTTGATCGCATGTGGGTGTGTGTGTGTTGCTATCGACGATGTGTATGCATGTGATTGCCGGCATTCAGTCACCGGCGTGTGTGCAACAAAGTATGTGTGTGTTCCTCCGGTATGTATGTGTGAATGTGTGTTTGTCCGATGTGTGTGTGCAGGTGATGGGCGATCATCATGTGTGTGGGTGTTCCTCCGTCGGCAGTGGTGGCGGTGAAAGTCCTTCTTTTCCGGCTAGGAAGCGGATGAGGAATAAAACTCCTCTTGCTCTTACGGCTAGTGACCACATCTGCTGGCATGTGATGTTTGGACATAGAATCGATGTGCGTGTGTTCTGTTTCTAATTGGGCAGCTATGTGTGGGTGTGTGATCAGCTGGGGTAAACGACGGAGGCAGTGGCCGCATAAGTTTGGCTTGATGGTGTGTGTGGGGGTCATCACGGTTGGGTGTGTATTTTCAAGTGGGTAGACAAGATTGGTGGTGGAGTGGCCGATGGTGGTTGGTGATCCGTGGTGAGGGATGGAGTAGGGTCGGCGGTGAGAGCGACGAGGCGTGGGAGGCCTCTGGTGGACAGTAATAGTAGAGAGAGAGAGGAGGTGGCCGACGATGTTTGAACCGAAACAGAACCAGTAAGCGCAAATAGAGGAAGAAAAGAAGAAAGAAAAAGAAAAAAAAAAATGGGAAATTTGCAGAAACCACCCCAGGAAAATCCAAAACCCATCTCGTGGTCGCCAAACGATTCGAAAACAGGTGAAATTTTAATTGATTATTAATTTTCGTTAAATTAAATTTTATTTAGCGTTACAAATCCTAAAATCGTAATAATTTCGTAACGATTAATTAATTTTAATTATGTGATACATAAAATAGTAACGATTCGGAATATAGGATCTGCATTGCATGATTAGGATGTTTTAGATAAGATATTAATTTAGGCTTTATCACTATTAGGTTCGCAGGCATCGGTATCCCGATAGAGTATGGTCAGTGAAGGTTTTGGAGAGCGGATAACGAGGTGAGTGTACTGTCTTCTTGACAAACTATTTTCTATATATATATGATGACATATGTATTTACTTACATTGTACGATTTCATAAATGATATGGATCAAGCAGGTTATTGGGGTGAGTTGGTAAAATGAATTTCTGGGGAATTGTGTTGGTTTCTAAAAAGAAGGATTAAAAATAATTTTCGTTGGATATGGGTGGTTTATATTTCTCCCCAAAAGGGGTGTGGTATCTCCCCAAAAGGGGTGTGGATTATATTTCTCCCCGTAAGGGGTGTGGATTATATTTCTCCCCGTAAGGGGTGTTGATTATATTTCTCCCCAAAAAGGGTGTGGATATTTCGTAGGAAGGTATTCTTACGGATGTTACGGTACCATTGCAACTCCCGATCGTGAGATTAAAACGATCACTATGGCTAGCCAGTGTATGTTGTAGTGGAGTGGTGGTTTGAGATGTGTGTTTGAGATGTGGTGTTTTACTTATATTGGGTGATTTATTATTTGTTATGGTGATTGGTATGATTTTATACTAGATGGATTTGGATGAAACTTATACTTATTGGTTTATTTTCACTGCTTATATTATGGAGAATTTTACTAGTTACGTGTTATTTATATACTTACGCTTGATCCATTTAGATGTTGTAGAATGACTTATTATTATAAAATATTTTTACTAAGAAGACAGTACACTCGTAGGTGAAATAGCTAGGAGTCAGTCGGTCCCCTACTGGTGCTAAATAGAGTTATGCGGGTCATGCGATGAAGTCATTTGAGAGAAATTTTGAGGCGAGATGTCAGAGATGAATCTAAGTGAGATTCATGGGATTCGTTTGGTTATTCTTATATTTGGGACGGTGTATCCCTATCAGTTGGAATTATGTATATGTTGTACATATCATTTGTTTGTATATTATCATATTGTGGTTGTCTAGTCAGTTAGGTGATGTCATGTCGATGTCACGCCGGCCCCAGGGTGGCAGAAGTCTGGGGTGGGGTGTGACACTTTCAATCTTTCCGCTCTTTATTCCTTCTTCCGTCACTTCGACTTGCCAGATCACATCATCGAATAAAACCATTGCTATGCTCGAGAGAAAAGTGGCATCTGAATTAACTTGAATATCTCTAACTGAGCCTCCTTGTTCAGCCTGGGGATAACTTTAGCAGCCTCCTCCCTCTAGCGGGCAGTATACCTCCGGAAGCTTTCATCTATTTCTTCAGTATCTGGTAGAGGGTATTGTGGTCCGGCGCAACATCCTTATTGTATACATACTACTGACAGAAGGCCTCTACTAGATCCTCGAATGTTTTAATTTGTGATAGGTTCAGGGTCATGTACTAACTGAGAGTCGATTCTTTCAACGATCCCTGGAACATTTTCAGACAAAGGTCTTCGTTCCGAGTATGGACTCCCAATTCTTCCTTGTAAATGGCACTCTAGGGGGCCCATATCGTCATACTTCATGAACTCTGGAACTACGAAGATTTTTGGGTATACCACCCGGGGTGTGCTGATAGTTCCTTGTACGCTACTTTCCTAGATGGCTTATCCATTTTCAATTCTTCTATGGTTTTCTCTAATTTCTCCATTTTCAGAACCCAGGTCGGAGGGGGTCCATTATATTCTTCTCTGTTTTTTATTTCAGTGGCCGGGGCCGGTTGATTAGCATTTAGATCGTTTGGTGGAACAACGACCCTCTACGGGTGAATAAGAATCTGCGATGCATTGGGGGCTGAGCCATCTAGTGAGTCCTTATAGACATTCCCCTGGATGGGATATGCTGGCGCTCCATAGGCGAAAGGATGAAGGCCCGTCTGGGGTCCATAGTAGACTGGTACCATGAAGTTCGGGCCGACGTGGTTCGAATTCAGTACTGAGTTCTCCATCCCGATACTTAGAGGGTTTCCATTTGGTGATTCAGTCACAAGAGTTCCACTAAACAGAGAAACAGGCGCCTCATAGGGTCGGCTAAGTTCATTGATCCTTTCCCTTAGCATGTCGATAGATTTTTGCATCCGAGCCATCTGGGCCGTTCGGGGAGATTCGAGATTACCTTCTGATGTCATCCTGAAATTAATCTGGGCCCGAATGCGAGTAAAGACCGGGCTTCGGATGGGGGGAACTAGAATTGCTTTTTTAGGACCAATTTTCATGTCTCATCCTGTTCTTACAACAAACCCATTTATTAGTCTACGTGGGTCTTAGGTAGTCATAAAACCCATCCGAGTTCGAAGTTTTTAATTCCGATAATGACTGATCAAAATAGATAATAATTTATGAAAATTCTTTTGTAGCTTAATCGTTACTGGAAACTTTGAACTCGTTTGGTTTTTAAGACTTCCTAAGACATCATCAATTCGTCAAGTATAAAACCCCCTTCCACGTCTTGTATTCATAAAATCCTGTGGAAATAATATGGGTAAAAGACCACTGTACTTGTATTGAAGGGTTTACAATAATATAAGAGCCCAAGAGGAAATAACGAAAAGAAGGAAACAAACATCACAACTCATTTACAAAAATAGAAGGAAAAGATAATAAAATAAAATATAACATTCGGACATGGAATACTTGCACTTATTTGGATATATTAGGCTCGACCCTCTAATTGTCCCCAGTGGAGTCGCCAACTGACGCACCCCATTTTTTTGAGAGGAAAATAATATTAAATAATAAATAACTAGGTTAAAGAAAATGGTTTTTTTTTTAAGCGCCGGTTTTCAAAAAATACTTAGGCCATTTTTAAAATATAAGGAGTCGCCACCTAGCATTAGGTTTAAATGGTATGCTAGGTCACCGAATTTTTAGAAAAACAATTTAAAAAGGCCTAAGAAAAAATTGACTCCAAAACATGGTCAAACCAAAGATTCATTTAAAAGCTCGGGGGTCGGTTACGCTTGGGGAAGGTGTTAGGCATCCTAAGATGTCCGTCCGAAAACGGTACCTTATGTCTAATTAAATCCAATTAGTTTAATCCGAGTGTTTTATTTTATTTTGAAATCATTCTCTTCTTATAAAATCTTTTTTGGTATTTTCACAAATAAGGTGAGACAAGTTTTTGGATTTTTTGGAATATTCCCCCGGTATAACCTCTCATTGAATATTAAAGATTTGATAAGGATAATTCCCAAGGGGTTTGTGTATGTTTCCGAGACACTTCTTTAATTTAAATAGGCAAACTAAAATCGATGAATGGGATTGGAAATATGAATGCAAAACTAACATCTAAATAAATTTAATTTTATTTTCAAAAGTGACTAATAAAAAAAAGGGAAAATTACCGTCCAAACCCATAATTAGCACTAATCTACCTTTTAAACCTGGTAGTTATTTTAATGAACAAAGTAATCCTCCTTTATGGTTTCTATGCATAGCGAAGTCCCAAAACGGCCATCCGTACACTTCTTGTTGACAAATTTGCCCCTCCCGTGATTTTTGCACGAGCATCGCCTTACCATTGTCACTGTCGAGATCCGACGCACTCTTGCCATCGCCGTCCAGATCTGGTGTCTTTCCCATCGTCGTCGACGCCTTCTCCACCGTCGTCGTCCAAATCTAGCTTCTTCACCACTTTCGCAACTCAGATCCGAGCATTTTAATGGATGTTGTCATCTTATTTATGCTCTGTTTTCATTCTGGTAAGATTTTCTTTATTTAGAGAGAGAGAAATGGTAAACTGGGTATTAAAGCCTTTGGAGTTCTTTTTTTACTATTTACACATTGCACCCTGTAATGTTACATGTAACAACCCCTTGAAATATAGTGGTATGTGTTAGCTACATATCATTATCTAATCCTCAATATTACATGTAACATTCTCTTACCGTTGAAATATAATGGTATGTGTTAGTGATAGAAATTGGAAATCAGATTAATTTTACATGTAACATCCTCTTAAATATAAATGTTACATTTTGTGTTAGTGAGAGAAATTGAAAATCGGGTTAATGTTACATGTAACATCCTCTAAATTATAGATGTTACTTTTGTGTTAGTGAGATAAATTTGAAACAACATTAATGTTACATGTAACATTCTCTAACCCTTGAAATATAGTGGTATGTGTTAGTGATAGAAATTGAAAATCAGATTAATTTTACATGTAACATCCTTTGAAATATAGATTTTATATTGTATGTTAGTGAGAGAAATTGAAAATCGGGTTAATATTACATGTAATATCCTCTAAATTATAAATGTTACATGTGTGTTAGTGAGAGAAATTGAAAATAGCATTAATGTTATATGTAACATCATCTGAAATATAGATGTTACATGTGTGTTAATGAGATAAATTGAAAATCACATTAATGTTACATGTAACATCCTCTGAAATATAGATGTTATATGTGTGTTAATGAGAGAAATTGAAAAATATGTTTTGATATAGATGTAACTCTAAATATGTTTTGATATAGATGTTACATATAATATCTATTGAAAATATGTTGTTTTGCATATAACATCAACTGGAAAATATGTTTTGATATAGATGTAACTCTGAAATATATTTTGATATAAATGTTACATGTAACATTCATTAAAAATATGTTTTAAAATAATCATTTGATTATAGATGTTACATGTAACATCTATTGAAAATATTTGTTTTTGAAATTTGTCAATATCAGACATTTGTTACATTGTTACATTTGATGTTACATGTAACATCCACGCATAATACGATTTTTTCACGTCTAAAAAATATGATTAGCATATCGTAAAAAAATGACATTCTACTGATTAATACAGTGTAAAAATATTAATTTTACGATATCAGGAACTACGAAAAAATTCATGTGTTTTGATCTTAGTATTGAAAGTAACACATAAGAGGTATTTTCGTCACAGAAATGGCAAAAGGACTACTTGGTGCATGGAAAGAAGAGCGGGTTCAATCTATAATTTTGGCACATTTTCAGGATCTCTTGGTCACCGTCCCTAAAAAAATCTAAATGATTTAATTTAAATATGTCAATGCAAACTGATATGAATACGGGAATCGAATAAAGAACACTACGTGAATTAATGTGATTATGCATGACAATGATTTAATTAAAAAATATAAGTGGTGCACGTGTCATGACTAGATGTGAAAAAGTAGCGTGGATTCATGAAAAAAAAAAAAAAAACTATATATATTAAAAGTGTAAGTAGTGAAAGTGTCCTAAATATGTCGTCTAAATGATAAGAGAAATAAACATGCTAAGTGGATGCAAAAAAGTCTACTTTGAGTTTGCTTGATTAATTTAAAGAAATCTCGTTTTGAAATTCCCTCAAATTCTATGGATAAGAGAATCGTGGGAGGTTCGCGGAAACAATTTATATGAAATTAATCTTTTCGATACTTAAAAGAAATCCCACGAAAAATTTACCAAGGAAAGAGATTTCCTAAAAAACATTCGTTTCTAAATTCCACTCGAGTCGGAGAACGGAAACGAAGCCACGAAAAATAAACAATGAAACATCCTTTACCTAACGTTCAAGGATTAAGTTTAAGCACGAGAAATCCACCCCAATGTTTTCATCGGATCATCAGACAACTTTTTGTTTTTTATTATTATTATTATTATTATTTTTAATGAATTTGTAAGAAAAAAAAAATACAGAAAATAAAAAAAAAATAAAAAAATACAGCGAGATGGTGTCCTCGTCTAAACTCTGAAAGGTTTCGATTAAGAATGGGGAACCTCATCCCAGCGTTTTTCATCGAGTCATCGGTTAATAAAAAAATTTGCAAAAATTTAAGTTGCGAAAGAATAAAGTAAACTGAAAAAAGAATTAAAAATCAGAAAACATATCTGTTCTTAGGCCAAGAATCTCAATACTCGGGCTTATCTCTCACGTAGACAGTTTCCCGGAAGGTTTTACAATGAGAATCACTCTCTAAGAATTTTTCTCTCAATTTCTGAACGTCTCTGAAGGGTTTCTCTTTGAATTTTTTTTTTTTTTTTGGTGTGTGTGTGTGTGTACTATGAGGAGAATGGTCCTATTTATAATAAGGATAAGGAGTGAAAAATCCTAGAAATCTTAGGAAACTTTAGTCTCAATTCGACAAGGAAAAAGAAACAAAACCTAAAATGAAAGATAAAAGAAAACTTAATCCTATTTTGACAAGGAAACCTTTTATTTTTCATTTTTTTCAGTTTTTTTCTTTTTTCATTTTTTCTTTTCTTTTTTCTCCATTTTTTTATTTTTTTGAAAATAAAAATAAAATAAATTTTAAAATAAAGCATGATTTTTTTACGGAATTGTCAAAATGTCGTGTCTACAGATTTTTAACCCATTAACCTATTTCCTTAAGTATAAGAAGTCAAATAAGACTCACTAATAGCTTTGATTTCTAAGGGATCCAAAACTGGAGATAAAAAGGTATCTATCCTATGATAAACACTTAAATTGTACCCCTGCACTACTGAGTTGAAATTAACACTTGCAACTTTCTAATATGAAAGGAAAAAAAATGTAAATTGGACATATTTTTTGTCGATTTTAAATGCATAACAATAGTTTGCAATCAAAACTATAAAAATCATAACTAAAATATTCCTAAATTGGATTTCATGATTATATTTAATATATTAGTCTATTTCATTAAATATAGGAAGTCAAATAATTCCGATTTTTAAGGGAAACAAAATTGGAGCAAAATGATTATTTACGTCCAAAATTGGCCGAAGGATTGTAGCTAAAAATAATTTATGAAGTAAGACAATTTGAGAAATTATTTTGCTAGATGGGATAATGTACCAAATGCCCTGTTAATTTATCCTTTAATAGTAATTTTAATGGCAAATTGATCCTACCATATTGTTACTAGACATTTTTGTCCTTAATTAAAATTATTAAAATTAAATTAACTAAGTGCCAACTGTTGGACTCCCCTCGCTACTCACCACAGGACAACCAGTTGCCACCGACTATTGCTGTCGATGGACCACTACCATGCACCGTGTTGGACCACTGCCCCCACAACCAAATTGTATGGCCACCAACAGCAAATGCCACCACCATTGGACCACCACCAATATCACAAAAGGTACTTTACATGTTAAAAATTAAAATTATAAGTAAATTTATATCAATTGGTTGTGAAGTAGCATAATATAGCCAAAAAAAAAATAAAAATTGAACAATTTCTATTGTTTGAGCAATGGGCTTCTCTCGAAAAAATTGGCCGGCCGGAGCTCAAATCCACCGTGGAGCGTTGGCATCACCGGATAATCTTCTTGGCAAGGGTTGTGATGAAACCCTACTGTATACCACAACACTATATCTTTGTTCACAATACTCTTGTTCCTACACAAAAAGTAGTAAGGGGTAAAATTGTCAAACAAAAAAAGTCATTCGACATTTTAAAAAAAATATAAGGGCTTGTATAGAAATTAAAAAATTGTACCTGCGGCTCCAAATGGCTAAGCCGTCATCTCCTTGGCTCCGATCAGCATAGAACCCACCGGCCCACCTCTCCGACCTGTTATAGCCAGTCACCCACACCTGATACCTCGTATAGGCAGCCCTTATCTGTGGATAATCATCGTCCGACATCAGCGAAACAATCGGATCTCCGGTGATCAGCCGGTAACCCACCTCATTCCCCTAGTGCCGTCTTCTTACTACGGTTCACCACAAGTAACTCAGCCGGCTCCAGTCCAAGCTGTAGCTTAGCCGCGGCTTCATTTCTCACCGTTTCTTTAACGATTTTCCAGTAACTCTTCCTCGGCGAAGATTTGACGTCTGTTATCGTAGCTGTTACGAATTTGGACTTCACGAATGAGTTGCCGGCGCCGTCAACGTCGAGGTCGAGGTAATACGTGAGGAAGTGATCGTGGTTAACGGCGACTCGATCTATTTTGAGCAACTAATGTACCGTGATTCTGTTCAGTTAGTTGGTCGCTGTTTGTGTACGTGTGTACGAGGTTGCCTCCATTTCTAAAACACCACTCAAACTCACCTGCAAATTTAAAATCCAATTAAAAAATATCAATAATTTTGAAAAAAAAAAAAAAAAAAATTGTTAGAATTTAAGAAAAATCGGTGAAAAGTCTCAATTTTAAAGTCTAATTAGTGAAAAAAATAAAATTATGTTATTAGGTTTTGATTTAATCCTTTAAGTTAGATTTCACTTGTGTTTTAATCCCGTATTGCAAGAATTGTAAGAATATTGTAGGAATTGTAGGGAACCCTTAGTGAGTTCATTGAATTTTTATAGTGAATTTTGTTACATATAACTAATATTAGTTACAATTTCATAATTGTTATTTTTCACACATATTTAGCTATTTTTAGGTTACATGTACTTTAGTTACATATTACAATTATATATATAATATTTTGTGAAGTAACTGAAAAAATATCAAATTTTTTAGTTAAATATCAGAGATATGTAACTAAAAAATTATATATTATTGGAACATGTAACTAAAAAAATTAAACTTTTGAATTACATATTAGAGACATGTAATTAAAAAGTTACACATTATTGGCATATATAATTGAAAAATATCAAACTTTTTAATTACATATAAGAGACATGTAACTAAAAAATTATATATAATTAGTTACCTTTAACTAATTATATGTATTTTGTAACATCAAACAAATTTTTTACACAAAATTGTTACATGTAAAAAAATAAAAAAAAAATAAATAAATGTTACTTGCAACTAATACAGTAATATTACACACAAAATAGTTACATGTAATTGGTGCGTGACTATCATATGTACAAGATTTCTACCTTTTAAAAACAGATAAGACTAAATCAAAAGTGTTTAACGCTTCTAGGACTTTTAACCAATTAAAACCTAAATGTAGAACCGCTCACCTATTATCCCTAGAATTTAAGTTCATAAAATAAAATAAAAAAATAATTGACCGGAGATGCTAATAATCATATCAAATTGATAAAAATCTCAAAACAAATAACCACTTTAGTTTTAATCTTATTTATTATGAAAATACTAATATTTCAATTAGAGTTATGTCACCAACTATTGCCTCATCGTCGTTAATTTCCAGACTCTGACCACTGGATTCTGACCACCACTAGTCGCCCAAACTCTGGTCACCCGTTGCCGTAATTATTTATAATTAAATTCAACTATTTTTAGTAATATTTTTATAATATATATTTTAGTTACAATTTTTAGTAACGTTCAACTAGTTTTCAATTATCGATCGCCAAAACATTTCATGAATATAACTAAAAATATACTAAAAAGTAACTAAAAATACACTTAAAAATTATAACTGACAATAGATTTAAAAAATAGTTACATGTAACTGAAAAATGTACATAAAATAGATACATGTAATTGAAAACATTCCGACAACCGGTGGACGGACTTCGACAATTAGAATTATGAGGTCCAACCGTGGGCAACGACAAGTGGCGTTGTTGATGTCAAAAAGTGGTGATGGATCAACAGTATGGTCTGGAAGGATTTCGGAGACACAGGACCGCTGATGGTGCAATTACCTGGATGAATTTAGGGGTGATGACGACCTTCGAGCTGAGATCCATTCTTTTACTCTGGACACCTGCACAAAGACCCATCGAAATTGTGCCCGGTGAAGTCCCTCCGGAGTGAGAGTAAGTATCCGGGAGATAAGGGCTAAAAAGTGTTATGATCTCAGTAGAGAAGACATATCGTTGGGTGGTGGATGCCATAAGGTATTTATAGGCTTTGGACTTGATTAGCACTGTGAACTTAGGGAGCTAAGCTCGGGTTAATTAATCTAATCCACTAAGCAACTAATGAGCAAGTATATTAGTACTCTGATCATCCGGGTTAGGCTTTTGGGCCCACTTGTAGAGGCCTATGGGCCAAAGCCTCAAGACGGCCCGACGAGACTCTATACACGGAGACGATGGACAGAGGGTGCTCGAGTTCGTCAACCCAGCTCGGAGTCAGCCGGCTCGGATTTCTTCAGCTCGGCAAGACAATCCTCAGCTCTGCTCGGGGGGATTCCAACTCCCAGCACAACTATTTTCCCACACTTGGGATGATATTTTCTGCGTGGTATATATGACGGAATTCCCCCACATCAATTGTCCCCCAAGTCCTAAAGGCGAGAAAGGAACGTGAAAGGATCGGGATTTCCATGAAATAACTCCATATAGACTCGACTTTTGTGCGTTGTTGTTTCAGGAGAGTGTTGTGATCGCGATTGCCAACCAATGACTTCGTTTAGCCAAAAATACTCGTGGCCCGGTGCATTGGAGTATTTCGAGGCAGTGTCATTAATGTCAATTTTGCTTGGCCGTTTCATTTGGTGATTTCACCATCCAAAAATCAAGTCCGATGGCTAAAGACTGAATTTGTCGATCAAAAATACATTTTCCAACGGCTCGAAATCTGATTCATGTAATGACCCTCTTGAAATGGAGAATAGTAGCTCATTTTTAGGCTCTCGGGATGATCAGAAGGTGGAGAGGGCATCAAAACGGCTTTGAAAACTTCAAAATGACCTTAAGAGACCCAAAATGTGCAAGATCCGAGCTGAGAGTATGTCAACTCGTCAGGTCGCCAGCTTGGCACTTTTTTCAGACTTAGAATCTTTTTGGAATTTTTTGCAACAGAAGACTTCACCTCTGCTCGCAATTTTTGGCCTTGAGCTCGATTCGGTGGTCTTCACCTCTGCTTGGACATAAGAGTCCCATATTTTTCATAAGTCCGAGCTTAGAGTACATCAGTTCGTTAGGTCGCCAGATCGGTACTTTTTCCAGACTTAGAATTTTTCGAATTTTTTGGATGGAAGACTTCACCTCTACTCACGATTTTTGGCCTTGAACTCGGTTCGGTGGTCTTCACCTCTGCTCAGGCATGAGAGTCCTATATTTTTCGTAAGTCTGAGCTCAGAGTACGTAAGTTCGTCAGGTCGCCAACTTGGCACTTTTTCCAGACTTAGAATTTTTCAGAATTTTTTGGGCAGAAGACTTCACCTCTTCTCGCAATTTTTAGCCTTGAGCTCGGTTCGGTGGTCTTCACATCTGCTCGGACATGAGAGTCCCATATTTTTCATAAGTCCAAGCTTAGAGTACGTCGGTTCGTCAGGTCGCCAGCTCGGCACTTTTCCAGACTTAGAATTTTTTGAAATTTTTTTGGATGGAAAACTTCAACTCTGCTCGCGATTTTTGGCCTTGAGCTCGGTTCGGTGGTCTTCACCTCTGCTTGGACATGAGAGTCCCATATTTTTCATAAGTCCAAGTTGAGAGTACGTCGGTTCGTCAGGTCGCCAGCTCGGCACTTTTTCCAGACTTAGAATTTTTCAAAAATTTTTGGGCGGAAGACTTCACCTCTGCTCGCGAATTTTGGCCTTGAGCTCGGTTCGATGGTCTTCACCTCTACTCGGACATGAGAGTCCCATATTTTTCATAAGTCCGAGCTGAGAGTACGTCGGTTCGTCAGGTCGCCAGCTCGACATGTTTTCCTGACTTAGAATTTTTCAGAATTTTTTGGTGAATGAAATATTAGAGGCTTTCCCATTTTGATGATGTCCGAGCTGAGAGTACGTCGGCTCGTCAGCTTGGACAAATATTCACACTTAGACAATTTTGATGAAGGAAGGATCAAAGGCTTCCCCATTTTGATGATGTCCGAGGTGAGAGTACGTCGGCTCGTCAGCTCAGAGAAATCTTCACACTTAGGCAATTTTGACGAAGAAGGATCAGAGGCTTCCCCATTTTGATAATGTCCGAACTAAGAGTACGTCAGCTCGCCAGCTTGGATAAATCTTCACACTTAGGTAATTTTGAAGGAGGAATGATCAGAGGCTTCCCCATTTTGATGATGTCCGAGCTAAGAGTACGTCGGCTCATCAACGCGGACAAATCTTCACACTTGGGAAATTTTGATGAAAGAAGGATCAGAGGCTTCCCCATTTTGATGATGTCTGAACTAAGAGTACGTCGGCTCGCCAGCTCGGACAAATCTTCACACTTAGGTAATTTTGATGAAGGAAGGATCAGAGGCTTCTCCATTTTGATGATGTCCGAGCTGAGAGTACGTCGGCTCGCTAGCTCGGACAAATTTTCACACTTAGGTAATTTTGATAAAGGAAATATTAGAGGCTTTCCCATTTTGATGAGGTCCGAGCTGAGAGTACGTCGGCTCATCAGCTCGGACAAATCTTCACACTTAGGCAATTTTGATGAATGAAGGATAAGAGGCTTCTCTATTTTCATGATGTCCGAGCTGAGAGTATGTCGGCTCGTCAGCTCGGACAAATCTTCGCACTTGGAAAACATTGAGGATGAAGGAACAAAGGCTTCTCTATTTTGATGATGCCCGAGCTGAGAGTACATCAGCTCGTCAGCTCGAACAAATCTTTGCACTTGGAAAACGTTGAGATCAAGGAACAAAGGCTTTCCTATTTTGATGATGTCCGAGCTGAGAGTACGTCAGCTCGGACAAATCTTCATACTTGGCCATTTTTCCTCACTTGCTAAAATTCGAAAAAAAATCAAATCTTCATTTTTCTTCATCTTTACTTGTTTCCACTCAGGTCCATGGCCATCTTGCCCCCCAGCCCAGGACATGAGTTGACAAAGTTGAATTCGTGTCGTGGGTTTAAGGCAATGAGCTCTCCACAACACCTGGTGTTTAACAGAGCGACTAGAGGGCTGCCTATCTACGTCCACGGTAGGATAGAGGACTGCACGTCTCCGCCTTCGTTCTGTACTTAGTGTTTAGAGAAGCGGCTGCATGGTTGCCCGTCTAGGTTCGCGATGGGACGGAGGACTGTACGTCTCTTCTTTCATGCTGCACTTAGTGTTTAACGAAGCGGCTGGAGGGTTGCCCGTCTACGTCCGCGATTGGACGGAGGGCTACACGTCTCCGCCTTCGCTTGGGAAAGTGGCTAGAGGGCTATCCGTCTACGTCCACGGTAGGAACGAAGGGTTGTACGTCTCTGACTTTGTTTAGAAATCGGCTGGAGGCAACTCATCCCTGTCCAAGATGGGACGGAGGGCTGCTCGGCTCCACCATTGTTTGGAGATGTGGCTGGAGGGCTGCTCGTCTACGTCCGCGGTGGGATGGAAGATTGCACGTCTCCGCCTTCTCTTGGGGAAGTGGCTGGAGGGCTGCCTATCTACGTCCACGGTGGGACGGAAGGCTGCAAGTCTCCGCCTTATGGATAATGTTTGAACTGGGAGTATGTAGGCTTGTCAATTCGGACATTTCTTCTGTCTTGGTCTTCTTTGAAAGGTGGAAAGTTTGAGCCTCTCCCATTTTTGATAATGTCGGAGCTGGGAGTATGTAGGCTCGTCAGCTCAGACATTTCTTCTGCCTTGAACTTCTTTGAAAGGTAGAAAGTTTGAACCTCCTCTCTTTTTGATGATGTCCGAGCTAGGAGTACGTAGGCTCATCAACTTGGATATTTCTTCTACCTTGAACTTCTTAGAAAGGTGGAAAGTTTGAGCCTCCCACATTTTTAATGATGTCCGAGCTGGGAGTATGTAGGCTCGTCAGCTCGGACATTTCTTCTTCCTTTAACTTCTTTGAAATGTGGAAAGTTTGAGTCTCCCTCATTTTTGATGATGTCCGAACTGGGAGTACCTAGGCTTGTCAGCTTAGACAAATCTTCTTTAAAAGGTGAAAAGTCTGAGCCTCCCCCCTTTTTTAATAATGTCCGAGCTGGGAGTACGTAGGCTCGTTAGCTCGGATATTTCTTCTGCCTTAAACTTCTTTGAAAGGTGAAAAGTCTGAGCCTTCCTCCTTTTTGATGATCTTCGCCTTTGTTTGGTGTTTAACGTAACGGCTGGAGGGCTGCCCATCTACGTCCGTGGTGGGATGGAGGACAACACCTCTTTACTTTCGTTTAGGGAAGCGGCTGGAGGGCTGCCCGTCTATGTCCATGGTGGGACGGAGGGCTGCAAGTCTCCACCTTTGTGCTGCGCTTAGTGTTTAACGAAGTGGCTAGAGGGTTGTCCATCTACGTCTACGATGGGATGGAGGGCTGTACGTCTCCGCCTTCGTTTGGGGAAGCGGCTGGAGAGCTGCCCGTCTACGTCCACGGTGGGAATGGAGGGCTGCTTGGCTCCACCGTTGTTTGGAGAAGCGGCTGGAGGGCTGCTCGTCTACATCCGCGTGGGAACCGAGGGCTGCATGTCTCTGCCTTTCGTTGTAATTCTGAGGTCACTCCTCTTGCCTTGCGGTTCGGATTATCAGTCCCCCTAGGGCAGGCGGTAGCGATAAGCAGGAAAGAATGACCTAGAAATAGTTCTGGAACTTGCCTATTCGGCGTTCCAAGTTGCCGATTCGTGAAGCCTCGGCTACTCCGGAGATCTGTCCAACAAACAGTCCAGATGGAGATGTAGAAGGACCTATCTAGCTGATGGAGCGAACCGTCGGGACGATAGGCTGGGCCAACGAAATGGCAGACGACGATTGACTCTCAATAGTCGGGACTCGAGAGTCTGTCTTGAGAGCCTTTGACATGTCGTTGAAGGACTAAGGTGACGGATTCTTGAGTTTGATTTGTTTGGCGGATTTCCTTTCCAAACCTTGTGATCATCAAGTCTTAGCCTCGTGGGGAGCTGACGATCAATGGAGGCTTTCAGTGCGTTCCCACAGACGGCGTCAAACTGTTGATGTCAAAAAGTGGTGACAGGTCAACAGTATGGTCTCGAAGGATTTTGGAGACACAGGACCGCTGATAGTGCAATTACCTGGATGAATTTAGGGATGATGACGACCTCTGAGCTGAGCTCCACTCTTTCACTCCAAGCACCTGCACAAAGGCCAACCGGGTTTGTGCTCGGTGAAGTCTCTCCGGCGTGAGAGTAAGTATCCGAGGAAGAAGGGCTAAAAAGTGTTATGATCTCAGTCAAGAAGACGTACCGTTGGGCAGTAGATGCCATGAGGTATTTATAGGCTTTAGACTCGATTAGCACTGTGAACTTAGGGAGTTAAGCTCGGGTTAATTAACCTAATCCACTGAGCAGCCAATAAGCAAGTAGATTAGTACTCTGATCATCTGGGTTGAGCTTTTAGGCTCACCTGTAGAGGCCCATGGGCCGGAGCCTCAAGACGGCCCGGCGAGACTTTGAGCACAGAGACGACGGACAGAGGGTGCTCGAGTTCGTCAGCCTGGCCCGGAGTCAGCCGGCTCGGTTCGGATTTCTTCAACTTGGCAAGACGATCCTCAGCTCTGCTCAGGGGGATTCCAGTTCCCAGCCCGGCTGTTTTCCCACACTTGGGATGATATTTTCTGCGTGGTATATATGATGGAATTCCCCCACGTCAGACGTCAATAGTAAACAATGCAAATCTTAATGGCAACATTTGAATAGAGATATAAGGAAGTATTGATCATGAAAGTAAAATATAAATTAAAACATAATTAATAGATTTACATTAAAATTAAAACAAAATAAACTATGGATTAAGTTCTCCATTTGGACAATTGAGCAATTATTCCTAAATATATCATGATATTATCATATGATAAAGGGGTCCAAAGTGTAATTTGGAGGTGAAACTTACCCTCGGTTTGATGGATCCGCTTCTCTTGAACTCCCAATCAAGAACATAATCATCGTTTCCAACTGTTGCCACCATCCTCACCACCAAACTTACTTCTGCCTCCCCTCTACTTATCTTCAATAATTCAATAGTAAAATCTCCATTAATTGTGTTTTATTCCCTTTTATTTTATTTTATTTTAAAAATCTACAATTTACTCCTTTTCACTTCTATTAACTTAAAATTATTATTTTTTATTTCACTTAACGGAATTTGTCAAAAAAAATTTGGTAAAAATAAATATCTCATTTAAATTTTATATGAAATAGACAAAACTATTATTTATTTTTATTTTTATTTTATTGTATTTAATTAAAAAAAAATCCGAGAGAGAGAGAGAGTTAGAGAGAGAAAATGTTAGTTTTTCTTTTTTTTTATCATTAAATATTGAATTTAAATTAAAAAAAAAAAAACATACATAAATTTATATTTTTTTATATATTTTTTTTAATAAAATGTGAATTTTTCTTTTAGTCCACAGCAAAATATATGTTTTTAAAGTAAGTGAGTTAAAATTACACCTGACTAAAGTGTGATGGAGTAAATGACAATTAATCCAAAAATAAATATTGTCAGGTTTTTTGTCTTAATAGTCATCCAACTTTCATCTACATTCTTATTTGGTCATCAGAGTGCAAATTTGTACCTTTAGTCACCAAATGTTTATTTTAATTTCAAATAAGCACAATCACGTACTCCATAAAATAAGTGGACCGAAAATGATATCTTTTAGACCTCAAAATTTCAGATTGACTCCAAATCGGGACAAATATTTTTCTTCCAATTGTTAAACAAAGAATGTGACTTGCACTCATTTGGAAAAAAAAATAAAAATTTGAGGACTAAAAGATAAAATCCACATTATCCTTACCACTTTTCCAGACACGGCTATTTCAGTATGTCTCCAGGCAACATCACCAGTATATCGCTCAAAAAGACAAATGGCCCTAGGGATCTTCTGTGCCTTTCCATCTCCCCCAACCGAGTCCCATCCATATGCCCTGCATTTTCAGGGCAGTCAACACGTGGCACAAGGCTACTGGCTGATTTGCCAAACCCGAATTCCCCGACATCCATGAATGTCCGAAAGTACCATTCGCTCGACAGGTCCATGTATGGAACTAACGTCTCCGACATGTGTCCCCTATACAATACTCGCCTGAAAACAACCACCAGTGTAACAGGGTCAAAAAAATAATTTTGCCCAAAAATAAAAATAAAATTAGGAAATTTGTTAACTTACCTGAACTTATTTTTACTGACATCAAATATTGAAGCAGTGGATATAACAATGCTAGCCCGGCGTCAAGCAAGACGTGAAATACCCAATTTGACCATTTGACCTCATGGCCTTTCAGCTCAAAGTCGGTGTCTGTTCCGTTGCACCGACTGGTGATCTACTGATGGCTCGACGATTGAAAATCGATCCCACCGATGCTGGGCAATGGGGCTTTGACTCTATCAATGAATTGGGTAATTTTCATTGATTCAACATCAACTAGTAAACTTATCCATTGAATAGGCCTAGCCCATATGTTACTAGTCCCTCCCCTATAATAAGAAGAGATTCTCAATTCTCTCCTTGTCACAACTTCTCCATACCACCCAATTGTTTGGGGTAAACAAGTAATTTCGGACAAATCGAGCCCCAATCTTGTAATTGAATCTTTGAATTGGGAATTGCTGAAGGGCAGTCTACTTGCTTGAAACTAGGTCTGACAAAACAGGTAACAGGTCATTACACAATAACACGAAATACGATAAGATCCAAATATGACCACGACACGATAAACATATCGTGTCAGACTACCCAAACACGAACACGACACGAAAATTTTCGTGTCAACACGACACGACACGATAATTTTTCCTGTCATACGATGACATGAAACCTATCAGGTAAACACAACACGATAAGACTTGATAGGTTTCCATTACACATTAATCTACCCATTACACGTTAACCCATTACACGTTAATGACCTGTTAACCTGTTAAGTTGACATCATATTAACAAAATTTATTTACAAAAGGAAAAAAAAAAAAAAAAAATTAGTTAAACCAAAACAAACCAAACAAGAAAAAAAAAAAAAAAAATCTTTCATTACATTTATAATGTCACACAAAAAAAAAAAATACCAACACAAACGTCATTCACATAACACCACCAAATATGGAATATCTTTAATTAATTGTCAATAGATCCATAATAAACTAGTGACTTTCTAGTTGTCAAACACCTTACTCCTGTACAACAACAAAAAAAATAAAATTAGAAAGACAATTTATAATATCAATATTCAACAATTAATGATTTTTTTATAAGTAACAAAATGCAAGAAAAAAAATCAATAAACCCGCATAATGTTTGAGCATTGAATTGAAGGAATGTTTGAGCATTGAGTCGAAGGCGATGTATCTTCTTTGTTGATATCTAAATTCAAAACGTCTTCAGTAAGTTCGTCCAATCGAACTTTTGCAGTTTCTGCATTTAAATTTTTGTGAAAAGAACATTACTAATAGAATTATAATTGTAAGACAAATATAAACTCAAATTAAATATAATCTCCAAAAAAAGAAAAGATTACCCATAGCCCTAAATAACCAATCTTTTGTGCAAACTAAAGCTTCAACGATTTCAGGCTTGAGTGAACTTCGATGTTGATCAATTACTCTCCCACTTATACTAAATGCAGATTCAGAAACAACAGTGGACACAGGTATGCTCAACACATCACGAGCCATGGAAGAAAGTTCTGGATAACGAAATTTATTCGCTTTCCAAAATTTCAAAATATTCAATTTCAAATTTCTATTTATTCTCCGTTCATTCAAGTATAATTCCAATTCAGTTTTTTTTGTGCACCTGAACCAAATTCCCCACTTTCAAAAGAATTGAACTCCTATAATTAAAAATATTTAGAAAAAATATCAACGAAAATTAAGATATCAATAAAAATGAAAAAATATTTAGAAAAAATACAAATTAATAACTTACCCTCAATACATCTCAATTTTCCTTCTTAAAAAGATTTTCATTGAGGTCGCCTTGGTCACTACACTTGTCGGGACAGGATGATGGGGCCGAAGACTTAGAAGATTTCATATATTCATTAAAAAACAAATTCAAATTATCTCGGACACGCAAGAACTCAACTGAACCACTCCCATATAGTTTTTGGTAGCTAAAATCAACAAATTAAATCTTATACCGAGGATCCAAGATCACAGCAATAGCCAATATCATACTAAACTCTGATCAATATTTCTCATATTTCTCAAATTTCTCAAACATTTTAATAGCCATATTCACCATATATTCATCCTCGGAATTTCTGTATTCTCTTAAAGTCAAATAGGTCATGAAAACCGAAGGAAAATACAAATTGGCAGTAGGGTACTTAGTTCCAGAAAATTGACAAGTTATATCATAAAACAAGGTCAAGAACTTCTTAATTTTTTCTCCTTTCTCTCAATCACAAGCAGAAGGATTATGCTTATAATTAGAGTCACTTAATTCCAAATAACAAAATGCACTACGAAAATATAATGCACTTTCAAGCATTAGGTAAGTTGAATTTCATTGAATAGGAACATCTTGTCGTAAACCTTTCTTAGCATTTAAAGATAAGAAATTCACACATTCTAAGAACTTATGCTTTCTTACCTGTGACCCTTTAATATATTTCACACTCTTACGAATCTTCTCAATGCATGAACTTATTTCTTTTAAACCATCTTGCACTACCAAGTTGAAAATGTGGGCACAACACCTTAAATGAAAAAATTCACCCTTACACAAAAGACTGTTTCTCAAATTTAATTGACTTGTCAACATTTTCACAAAAGCATCATTGCACGATGCATTCTCCAAAGTCAAAGAAAACAGTTTATTATCTATTCCCCAATCAGATAACAAAGCATAAGCTTTCTTACTCAAAGAAACACCATTATGTGGAGGTGGTATGCAACAAAAACTTACTACCGTTTTTTGTAAAATCCAATCGCTATCAATAAAATGCCATGTGACACATATATAGCCATCAGTAGTGAGGGATGACCACATATCAGAGGTTAAGCAAACTCTACCAGGGCATTTTTCAAACATGTAGTTTATTTTTACCTTCTCTCTCTTATGCATTTTGAAAAGATCAGCCTTAGCAGTATTCATAGTGATATGAACCACATCCTCATTCAAATACGATAATAAATCTCGTATGCCCTTGTACTCAATAAACGATAATGGTAAATCATGCAGGACAATAGCAGCAATCAACAACTTACGAAATTTCTCTTAATCAATTTTTCGACTTCTAGTTGATAGTGAGTTTTGTCCGTGATCTAATATCATTTGTCCTACATCTTGTGAATTGATTCTAGGACAAGATTTAATATGACGGTTCATGTTACCGGTACCATACCGGCTATCACAGACCATTGTTTTCTCACATTTCTTACACTTACATAATTGTTTACGATCTTGATTCTTCTCATTGATTGTTACAAAGAATCTCCAAACTGGACTTCTTTTTACTCTCTTTCGTTTTCCGATTGTGTTGTTTTTGACATCATCCTCTACCTCTTGCGACTCATCATCATTTTCAGTTTCCACCGTGATTGGTAAATCATTTGAATCTATGGTATCCATCTACATGTAATTACAAAATATAATTAGAAACACTATGGATTTGTGGAGAAAATATCACAAATGCAGATTTCACTCACCAATTCAAAGAAATTTCAGATCAATCACAAATGAATGCGGATCTGTGAAGAAAATATCAAGCACAAAAACAAATAAGAATAATAACGTACTTTACAAGATAAAAGCCATGATTTTACTCCCTCACTTACCAGAAAATTCAAGAACGGCGACTGAGATTCGAAAGACGAACAGTAGAACTGAGAAATTTGAGAACAATCACAAAAATAACATATTTTCAAAATAAAAACTCTAATTTCACTCACCAAATAATAGAAGATTCGACGAATGGCGGCTGAGATTCTGCCCAGATTCGAACGAAAAATAACGAACGGTGGAACTGAGAAATAAAAAACAATTAGAAATTATAACAAATATCTTAACAAAAATAGATCTATTGATCCCTAACCCTTCAGATCTACCAAAAAAAAAATGAATTGTGATGATAACAGCTACTTGGAGTCGAACGAACGGCTGAGATGCGAACAACGACGGTCGTCGTCGTCTTGTGGAGAAGCGGCGAAGGGATAGAGAACGAAATGGAGCAGTGGCGGTCGTCGTCTTGTGAAGTAGCGACGGTCATTGTCGTCTTGTAGAGCAGTGGAGAAAGGAGAGAGAACAAAGTGGAGCAGTGGCGGTCCTCGACCGTCGTCGTCTTGTGGAGCAGCGGCGAAGGAAGAGAGAGAACGGAGTGAGCAGCCACGAGAATGAATATCAAATGGGTTAGGGTTAGGGAAATATGAATATATATATTAGGTACTAAATTATAATATTTGATAATTTGGATTGTAAAAATAATTTATTAAATTAACGGGTAACCTATTAGATCTCAGGTTATCGTATAACCTGAATATACGAAATTTTTATCGTGTCTTATCGTGTAACCTATTAGGTTATCAAGTCAACCTGATAACCTACACTACTTCTTATCAGGTTATCGAGTCTGACACGATAACGACCCGATACCTGATAAGTAAAACCTAGACTTGATAATTTCGTGTCGGTCTCATGTCGTGTCATCGTGTAAATACCTGTTTTGTCAGCCCTACTTGAAAGAGTTCTTCATATGTGAATGGAGGGTAGCCATGGCCATTGTAGACATGGTTCGATGTGACCGAGGCAGTGGCTAAGTCAACAGTGAGCTCATGGGTTCGACCCCCGGCTTGAGCCGCCACCTTGGCTCGACGATAGGGGATGGGTGCGTGAGTCTTTTCACGCAAAGCTAGCCATTTGAGAACATCTTCTTTTTGGGCTCATCCAAATAGACGAAATTGAAGGTTAAATTAGGAAACTTTTTGAGGGGAGAGTTTGAATTATGAGTCTAAGTTTGTTGATTTCTTTAGGGTTTAGGGGATCTAGAGGGTGAGAAATGGTGGTGGTGGCCGCGGTTGTTGAAAAGAAGAGCAAAAAAATGGATAGAATTGGTAAAGAGAGAGTCATGGAAAATGCTCTATTTATGCACAAAAAGGAGGAAATTGACTTTTGGTTATGTTGCTCATCCCTACTATTTGAAGTACTTTATATATTCTCGTCTATCATGCCTATAAATGTTTTTTAAATCAATAAAATAATGGCACACCCTAAAAAATGCACATCAATGCATTTGTTGTTGAATTGTTGGTGAAATGAAAATTTTAATATATCAAATTCAAACGCTATAATAATTCTTTTAAATGTACAAAATTACTATAAAAAGTTTAAAAGTTCAAATGTACAAAATTACGATAACGAGTGAACCGCTTGAACTAAAATTTTAATTTCATAAACTGTCTACTAAAAACTCGTTTTATAATTTATTTGAATTTTCGATAATAAATGCACTTTTATTATTTAGTTTTTATAGATTTCAAGTTTATTATCAAGAGTGTTATATAAATTAATAATTTTTTAAACACAATCAATATGTAAAATGTGATACTTTTCACCCACAATAATAAAAATATATTTAATTCAAGACTGGTAGCATAGTAATTATTTCGTGTGTCTCTTTAGTGAGAGATTTTGTATTCAAAACTCAACCAAAAAATAGTGGAAGCACACCTAGCAATATACTGGGGTTCCCTTTATAAGATGGCAATGTACAACCCATAACTATAAATGTGGATTAGTAAATAAGTTACATGTTCTTTGCTTCTCTTTTGGGGCAAAGAGCACTCAATTTTCAATGGTTTTTGCCCTTAAAAAGTTAAGAGACATCCCCATCTTTACGTCTCTATCTTTGAACCTCATATCATAGCTTTGCAATTTGAAATTTTGTTAAATAAGAGTTTAATATGAAGAACATAATGTTCTTAATCCTTGATTTGCTTTTTGATTGTGCTATGCCTTGGTAAATCCCCAATACTCGCAGGTTCTAACTCTCCGAATAATACCAGCAAAGCTTAAAAACTTAAAATACTGGTGTGTGATATCGGTCAGCAAAGCTTAAAAACTTAAAATACTGGTGTGTGATATCGGTCAAATACCCTCCGGCATGAAAATAAATTATTTAGCCTGAGAATAAATTAATCAAAAATTGAATAGAATTAGAATTGTGTATTGAATTCTGGAAATCGCTATATTTATAGACTATAATCATACTTGACCTCTCTTATTCTCGTTATATTCTAACTAATTAACGTCACTAATATCTTACTGATATCTGATTTACTTATGAATATATCAAACAATATTTGTGGGCTTTATTTTTATGGATTTTTTAACATTTAGCCCTAATTTTAGGACATCTCTCCTCAATGACCATTTTAAACAAAAAAAAAATATTTAATCCTCATCTTAGTTTTTAATCATTTAGCAGTTAAAACAATGTCGAATAAACAAATATACCCTTGTATAAATATGACAAAACCCTAACCCTCTTTTTTATCTCTCATAGTGTTTTCTCTCTCTCTCTCTAGCCACTGTTCAAGTTGAATCTGGTAAATTAAAGCAATCCACCGATGAGCTTCACAATATCCCGTCGCCTACACAGCCACGCCTCTATCGAAGGCCATGCCACCGCCTCTCGACGTTCTCTCTCTCTCTCTCTCTCTCTCTCTATCTCTATCTTTAGATCTGACGTCCATCTCCACCTTCTATCATCTACGAACAACTGTGAATGGTTGGGAACAGCTACAACGATCATCTTCACCTTATCTCTTACAGCCCTCTCTCTAGTGATTGTTCAGAACAACATTAGATCTGGAGGCATCAACGAGATTCACTCCATCGATGATATCCCACCGCCTCCACGACTATGCATCCATCAACGGGCACGTCACCGTCTCTCATCTGCATGAACCACCATATCTCTTCTGCAGACGGTTCGCCATTGCAGCAGCACGAGGGTAGTGGTGGTTCGTACCTCTCTGTCTCACCATCTTTTTATGTTTTCCAAATCTGGTTCAGATTTCGAAAATTCTACATTGTGTGTTCATGTTTATTTTCAATATTCATTTTTCAATGTGTGGTTTTGATGGTCATTCAATTGCGATTTGGTGAATATTCGCACTGATTTGTTTGTTGTTGATCTTTAGGGTTTTTTCAAGAGAAAATTTCAATGTTCTTGATTTGGTTTTTTTGAATGTTTGCACCGTCTTATATCTGTTTTGATTTTGTTGATTTTTGTGGACTTTTGTGTTATTCACATGTGTTGATCCCAAGATTTTGATGGACAATTAAGGATTGACGTTTTTTGTGGAATTAACGTGTTTATTGAGTGTTTCAGTTTAAGAGTTCCATTAAAGATCATATCATGAAGTAATTAGGAATGATGCAAAGATGGATATTAGAGAAATGAAGAGATTGAAGATTCTGAAGAAACTATGTGAAAATAACTCAAATCTCTTTTACTCTTAATGTATCCCGATTAAGATAACACGCGATACAAATTAATTGAGTTATATTTATGTGTGTTTAAATTGATGAAATTAAGGTCCTAATCAATATTCAATTATTTGCTCCAATGTGGAATTGAAAATGAAAATTGACCTAAGCAAGATTAGTGTTTAAAATTGAATATTAGTGCCAATTGTGTTAATAAAAAAAAGAAATCGGTTAATGGGATTAAAACATTAAAATTTGGAGTTGAAATAAGTTGAAAATGAGAGGTTCCAAAAGTGATCGGTCAACCGAAGGGTCCGTCAACCAATTGGCGTTTGATTAGAAAGTGTAATTCTCTGAATAGATCAGCCAACTGACCGTGGCTTGTTTTTGGCTTGAAAACTCCCTGAATCGATCGGTCAACCGACCATGGGAGTTCGGTCAACCGACTGGCTTGTGCACCTATTTGTATTTTGGCCATAACGTTCTCGTCCAAACTCTGATTGAGGTGATTCAAGATCATATAGAAAGCTACGAAAGATAGTTACAACGTTTATGTTTTAAGTTTTTCCAAAATCAAATTTCATAATGGTCAAAACGGGGCTTGAATCTACACCTGTAACCACAATCAGTCAACCGACCACTAGGATCGGTCAACCGACTGTTTCGATTGAGATATTGAGAAACTTGGATTTTTGGTCAAAACCTAGCCATTTTTTATGGTTTCAAGGGAGAGATTTGGGGGATTTGAAATTATGGAAGATATGGTCCATATATTTTGAATAAATACTGATTTGGTTTATATATTAAATGATTTTCTCAATTTGGTTTATTAAATACTTTCTATCTTTGTGATTAGTAATTGAGAAACAATTTGTGGACTTAATTAAGAAGTTTAAAATCTATATTTGAGTGAAATACATTAGAATTGAATGGTCATGATTTATGGGGTCTATAGGTGCCTTTTAAAAACTTATCTTGTGAACACTAGCCGTTGGAGGGCTTGTTTCAAATTAGTTTAAATAAACCTACGAAAATTGATCATGACACATCAAGAACTATCAATTCCTAAGCTATTCTAAGAGATATCATTCTACTGAGATTTATTCGAGATAGATATTGTGTTGCGTTCTTGATCTAAAGCATTGATTGTTGAATTAACGTCACCGTTTTGAGTTGTCTAGCGATTTTATTTACATTCTTCGGTGTTATCTTGGTGAGATATTTCCAAGCTATTATTTCTTATTGTGATTTGATATTATTATATTTACTTGGTTGATAAGATCATAGTAAAATCGTTTTTAAACTTAAAGAGCATACAAATTCTTTTTAAAATAATTTTTGTGATTATCTGATTACGTGTTTAATTTTGTACTACCCACACTTAATATAATCAGATATTTAATTCTTCACTTAATTCTATCACATAATAATTTCGGGACATTAATTGAATTTAATTAGTTTGAGGTGGTAGAAGTTCCGAGTGGGAAGAAACTTATTGATTTTTGTAATTGGTGAGTTTGTGCGGATTAGATACTCCTGAAAGAATTAGGCTTGATTCTTCTTGATTAGAATTAGTTGTGAGTGAATTGTAACGGTTCCATCCTTATCGTAGTTAGGGGTCTATTTTCTCATATATATATATATATTAAGGACTATATAATAAATTTTCCTATTTTTATACTCTGATATTTCTCCTTTGTGTTAGATTATATATGGACCTATTCAGTCTAAGTCCATATTTAGTTTTCCGTTATCGAATGAAGAAATGTTCAATTCGAGCCCATTATCCAATTACCTAATGTTATATATGGGCATATCCATATCAGACCCACCATTACTTATCCATATCAGACCCACCATTACTTGTCCACTATATCTTTTTCATAGATCGTTGATAAAATCACCCTCGTTAGATTATTGATAACTAAGGTGGCGTTTGGTTAGTGTTCCCACTTTTCTCATCCCATTTGAGATGGGTTGGATTGAGTTAAGTTGAGAATTATGTTTCCTCAATGATTGTTCTTTTTTTCCTTTTTTTTTATATATATATGCCAACCAGCAGGCAGTAGCAAATCCGAACTATTAGTTTTGGCTCCGTAGATTTCAATTAAAGCTTTTCCTATATTACCACGAGTCCAAACATCAGATTTACACTGGTGTTGTTCATTAAAAATAATAATAATAATAAAATAAAATAAAAAATGGTTTAATGAAGAAAATGAACAAACCAACGAATCTAAGCACTAGACTCAAAATTGAAGCCTAGATCAGTGAGGAAAATCAAAAGAATCAAACTATCTAAGCCTTGAATTCCATGCTACGAAACACTACCGAAGTGGAGTATGATCACAACATCAGAAGATTGATTTTAGGAGGCAATGCAGTATGAAGAGATGGCATGCTTTCCTCGACTAAATTCCAAATTTTGAAGAAATGAAGATCAAAGCAGATATGTTGAGTATAACAATTTCATTCCTAATTGCAAATTCAATGTAGGTAAGTTTAATCCTAACCAAAAAAACAAAGCTAATGCAAAGAATCAAGAGCAGCAGAAACAACAGAAATCCATACAAACAAGCTGAAAATTCGAGCTCATCCAAAAAAATCTCAAAAATCAAAAATGTTTTATGAAGAAATCTCAAACCGAAATTAGTTCAACGAAATCAACGAAATCAAACCACGAAATCTTCATGAAATTGACGAAATCAATATCATGAACGAAATCGAGCAACGAAATCGATTTCGTTCAAGAAATGGATTTCGTAAATCCAAAACCTAAATCGATTTTGTGAAGATTCGAACATTGATTTCAGAGCTAGGGTTTCGATTTCGGGCCTGGAGAAACAGAGGGGGGAGAGAGAGAAGTCCATAGATCTGGACTTCGGACCTTGAGAAAAAGATGAGAGAAAGAGAGAACTTACCAATCGACGACGGTGGCGATGGCGTGAAATGAAGACGACAACGACGATGGCAGATCAATAATAGAGAATAAACGAAGAAGAAGATAAGACCCACGAATGCGAGGAAGAACACCAAACAAGGAAGACACAATGGCTTGGGAAGAACAAGAGCGATGAAGACAATGATGGAGGAGGATGATGATCAGGGAGCTTGAGGATGATGAGAATTGAAAGAGAGAATCAATTCTCTCATTAATGTTTAGTTTAATGCCAAACATGTCCCTGTTTTAGGATAAGTTGGGTTGGGTAAAAAAAAACAATAACTTTTTTTATTATTATTCTCCTTTCTTTAAGTTTCGAAGAATCAATTCTCACTTTTTGGGTTGAGTTGGGTTGAATTTTGTATTTGTCAAACGAATTCTCAAACATCAATCTCAAAATTTTTGAGTTGGATTGGGTTGAGTTGAAATGAGAACACTAACCAAACAAGCCAAAGCAATTTAAGCAGGAGAAAATTAAACTCGAATCTGGGTTAAATTGGAGGTAAAATAGCCATCAAAACATACGAGTTAAGTTTTGACTTCTCCATCCATGATTTTTAGCCATTGAGAAAATGAATTTTAGAGATTTTTGTTTCATTTATAACAATCTTAAAACACATAAAAAAAAAAAAAGTTTAAATTCTAATTTATACACTTAAAATTTTGGGTAAGTTTTTACTTTGTTTCTTGATGTTTATAATGTTTCGATTTAATCCCTAAATTGAATGTTTTTTTTTATTAATCTGGTCTAATTGATTAATTATGATTAATTTTTTGCCGGAGTAGGATAAAAAACGCTACGGCCCCGTTTGTTAACCCATCCCATCCCAGAAATTCTCATTCCATTCTCAAATTTTTGAAAATTTTGTTTGGAAATAGCGTTTGGTAATTTTTGTTTCCGTTTTCATTTCATTCCCATTTGAGAATTGTGCCCACTTTTTTCTTAAGAAATGAGAAACAAAAAAAAATTATTTTTCATTATTCCCATTTCATTCCCAAAACACATGGTTACTATTCATCTACTGGCCGACCACCGCCCGCCGTCGCCGACCACTGCCCGCCGTTGCCGCTGGCCACCGTCTGCCGCCG
Source organism: Eucommia ulmoides (assembly GCA_016647705.1). NCBI lineage: Eukaryota > Viridiplantae > Streptophyta > Magnoliopsida > Garryales > Eucommiaceae > Eucommia > Eucommia ulmoides. Next base: position 35,010,360 of record CM028327.1, on the reverse strand, counting down.
GCCACCGTCCGGCCGGAAATTTCCCGGCCACTTCCGGCCGTCGCCGGCGACGGCGCCACCGCCGTCCGATCATCGCCGGCGGGGGGCCACCGCCGACAGCCGTTGCCCGGAGCACCGCTGGCCGCCAGCGCCGGAGCACCGCCGGTGACAGCGCCGGAGCACCGCCGGCGACGGCGCCACCGCCGTCAGGCCAAAAAAAAAAAAAAAAAAAAATTAGGATAAAATGATTACCAAATACAATTCCCTTCCCAAAACAAAAAAAAAATTATTACCAAACGCGATTCTATTCCCAAAAAGAAAACAAAATTCTCATCCCATCCTATCCCATTCCCATCCCATTGTTAGAATGGAAACAGAAACGGTTATCAAACGCCACCTACAATACTCCAATACCAAGATTGCATGGGGTATAAAAAAGTCAAAAGCTATTCTTGTGGATGAGAAAAGAAACAAAATGGAAGTGGGTTCATGATGTAGGGAAGGAATGCATGTGGATTTGAAGAGTGAGGTGACAATTGGTTAATTGTAATTATTCATGTATGCTAAGGATATTTTAGTAAACTCACGTAGCCAAATGAATAGTGTCTTAACCTTCTTTTGTGTGTAATATTTATTTATTTTGATTAAAAAATAAGCAAAATGTTTAACTTTTTAATTTTTTTTTAGTTATAATAAATAATTATTATACATAAACTCATAGAAATGATTATGCTTAAAATTATTAAGTTAAAAAATATTTGGTCGTTCTAAGATAATATTTTTAGCACATTATCTTTAACTCAAAATATAAGATATATTTGACAAATTTGAAGAGAGACAATAAATTGAAAACAAATGAATAATGATAAAATTAAATCTTGTGGACAATATAAAATGTTGTTAAGATATAACATTCCAAAACTTTTGGTGGGACTTTGAAGCCCATTTAATAGCTTCAATACGTAATTCAGTAAATTATTCTTCATAAATCATCAATTTCTTGTTAGAATATTTTATGGACTAACATTAATTGAATTAATTGTTTTACAAAAACGAGTTAATGGATAATCTATTATTTAAGCAGCCTAAATAATCAGTGATCATATTTTGATTTGGGTTGTGACGTCTTTTATGTAGAAACCCAGTTAAGTGGAAGTGTAGGTTTAGGGTTTCGTTGAAGCCCGTTATGGAAGGGCCCAACAAGAAACCCTAGTATATATAATTAGGTCCCCTCCCTAATCTAAATTAAGGGTTTCTTCCCATTGAGAGCCGCCACCACAATAATCTAGATCATAGGAAGGAAGACGTAATTAATAATCCGCTGCGACATATTCAATCTCCTGCGATGGTCTAAACAGGTATGTATTCGATTAACATTCTTTATTATTGTGTCCTAATATTCATGTATGTTTACGATTATTATTCAATTCCGTTTTATTGTGATTATGAGAAATAATCAACATATGTAATCGAAACCTACGTACATGATTTAGGATCGACAATTATTTGTTTTAGAATTTTTTATTTTTATTTTCTATTCTTAAACAAAACAAAAATTTATGGGCACGATTTCATGTGATGTTTCGATTAACTGTGAAACATTAGAGCTTTTATTCATCTTATTTTAAGCTTTAATTTGGTATAAGATACGTGCAATTTGGTTGCTTAATAAGAGAGTATTTTGTGGTTGTAGTTTCGGCTACAAACCCTAGAAAGCTTCCGAAACCGAAACTTGGGGCCGTGATTTCATGTATTTTTTTACTTCTATTGAATGTAAAAATTTAGGACTTTTATTTCTCTTAATTCAAGATTTAATTTGATATATTACACATGTTATTTGGTTGTGTAATTAGGAAGTATTTTGTGGTTTAATTTTCGGCTTCGAAACCCTAGTAAAACCAAGATTCACTTTTGAGATTGAGGAATATTGACACGTTTTTTGTTTAATTAAACGTTGTAGATAGTTTTTCAATTAATATTAAGTACAAATCCATACAAAATTCGGTAGAAATAAGGGTTAAAATCGAGTTTTAGGTTTTTGGCCATGGAGGAGTAAGAAACCTTAAAACCACGACTTGTTCTTGATTTTTTGTGATATTTCTCTTAATTTTTCTTCAATTAATTGTTATAGACGTGTAAAAAAAACATAGATTTACATAAACTCATAAAAAAAATTGGAGAAAACGGCGCGATTTTAGGGTTTTACAAAATCGGGCCAAAACTGGGTCGAAACGACCTGGTTCAAACCCAGCTGGAGGTTGAAGACAACCTCCAGCTGGTCTGAACTTTCTCCACTCTTGCAACAGGAGAGTGGGGGCGTGTGGGGGCTCGTTTGGGACCCGTTTTGGGTCCTATTTTTTCCTGTGCACTTATTTTTTTGTCCTCTAAGTTCCTGTAAAATTTATTTTATTTTTTGAGGGTTAAAAATATTTTTTAGTTAATTATTACTTATTATACGATTTAATTAGCTTAAAATTATTTTTAGGCATTATTTTTTGTTGAAAATTTTACAGAAATTATATTGGATGATTTGGAATGAGATTGTAATACTCACTCTCCCTAAATTAAGATTTATTGATGTGTACTCTCTTAATTAGTTTTAAATCACAAAAAAAAAAAAAAAAAAAAAAACTAGTTTAATAACTTCGGTTGTTCCAATTTCTTAGATTTTGGGTTGAATGGAGTATTATATGAGAACTTTCAATAATCTGAGATGAAATGGGATATGAATTATATATATATTTTTTTTTTTGGAGTATTCCGAAAATAGAAACAAGTTTGACAAATTACTTTGTGCAGAACTATTGCAACCGATTTGGATTTTGATGTCATCCTTATGATTTTAGCTTGTCTATGTTTTTTTAATTCATCGCTAAATTTTTCTTGGAATATCTTATTATTTTTTAACTGTCCAAATCTGTTATTCTTAACTTTTCTATATATCATTTAGCGTTTTTCCTTTTTGGTTAATATGAAATAAAAGTGAGATAGTAAACAATTTCGCTATTGAATTTGAGTTCTATTTTGCGATTGATTGTGAATTGCCTAATTTATCTAAGCATGATTCTTGATATCACTTAGAGCATATCAAATTTTTGGATGAATTATTTTAGCAGTTATGATTAAATTATTTTTAATTATCAATTATAATTTATAATTGTCGCATTTAATTTTCAGATATATACTAAGGAAAATTATGGTATCATAATTTAAGTACATTGTAACATTGCAATTCTTTTGACTTACTCTCTACTTTCAGTTAGTTACCTTTCGAGTTATTCCATTTAATACTCATTATATTTAGAGATTGTGATATTGGAATATATGATGCAGTTATATTTTACTACCATAATTTCTTACTACAAATCTGAAAGTTAAATATAGGAATATGAAATGCGACCGACTGCTAAAAATTAGACATTAATAAGTCAACATATTGATATATTTTAGCAAGTTGTTTTGTTGTTGTAAATTATGAGCATATACCTATTGACTATTGATTAGTGTTGATCCTCTAGTAGAAAGTGGATAAATTCTACTTTATTTTAATTACTGTCTCATTTTAGATAATTGAATTGATTTCTGATAATGAAAATTATAAAGAAAATTGAACATTTTTTTTTATACACCCTCTTGCTTTATTGCTATTTATATACAATAAACTCCATGCTACTTGAATAGTTCTTATTAATTGTAAATGAATAGAGTAAGCATTATAGGGATAATGCATACATCACTTTCTTGGATTGATTATATGATTAATAGACTATGATAAATTATTATTCGTGTAAAAATGAGGTTTATCTCTATTATTTTAAAGAGAAAACATGAGGGCTCAAAGAAGTCAATTCATGAATTGAGTTTTATTATCTTGGCTCATGAAGAAGTATCTCAAAGTCTACTTCACATTTTAAGTACTTTTCAATTGCTCATGAAGATGTGGCCCTAGTTCGGATTAGATGATTGGGTAGTTGTATATTGCTCACAGAATAAGCTATAAATGGTGTGTTTATTTTATTTTGGAGATATTATTCTTTGTTGAATCTCACACCATTTGTGTTACTTAATCCTGAGCTAAAGTTTTCTTTGAGACTGAGTTAGACCCATTGGGTTTTCTACTTTAAGACTCTTGTTTGATATTGGGCATATTGAATTCCATGTCGATGATGGGTTTTCACTCGATATCCGTTCGTAGTAGTTTGTCAAAAGTCCACCTTGCCCCTGATAAAAACGTCGTCATTCATTTGATAGAGTCAAATGGTGGCAACGTTCAAGTGGTATAACATAGTAGATTGAAATTAAGGTTAGTGGTTTTGAAATTAAGTATCCCGGAAATTTAACTAGAATCTCACTTATTCCAAGTAATTTCAATTTAAACGTATAAGATGTCTTATTAACTTTATATATTCTTTTTTGAAGTACAATGAACTAAAACTAGTAAGAAGAGTTAATTACACAATTAACCCCTAAAGTTTAGAGGTTATGTAAATTTGGTTGTTTTGATTATTGTCCATATGGTTGTTTTATTCATGTATTTGATGGTTAAGAATCCTAAAGTGGATCAACTCCTTATCTTTCTATTTGTTATCTTTGTGAAATATCTACATGATGAGTGACATGATTGAAATAATTATATCCTTGTTTTGTTTTGATAACCTGATGGAGGCTAAATTAAATAGAGCATTGTTGAAAAGTGATCGTAGATAATCAGGTGTATGATATGTATTCAGGATTTTTAGTAGTTTAAGTATGATGTCAATAACTAATTAGGTTATTACGAAAATGAGGTCTTTCATTTTTTATTTTATTTTTTGAATTTGGGTCTATGTAATATCCCAGCCAACTAATTTTATTTTTTTTAATTACAACTTTCGGCCTTGAGGTTCATATTAAGGAGCCTAAAAATACTAATTATGATTAATTATAGTTTTACAATTTTCAAACCCTTAATTTTCTTTATTTTATATTGAGACTAATTTAATAATTAGTTTCAAAGTGCAGTAAAATTGTTGTTCAAATTCTTGCAACTATAATTGCTCGTTGATCACTGAAAGTATATTTTGTAACGTACTTCACCTTATTTTGATTATATGTATATATGTCGCTAATATGCACTGTTAATTGTTGGACAATATTGTTTAATTTTTTTCATTTTAGAATGATTACTTGTGAATTGTTAAGGTTATTTTACCAAAATGATTTAACCAACATAATTTACAAGTTTTCGAGTTCTTATTTTGTTGATGGGAAAATGTTTAGATAAATTTGTGCATTCACCTTCCCAAAAGGAGTTATTGTGCAGATTTATTTAATTGTTGGGCAATAGAACTTAATTTTTCCCAATTTGGAACGTTTACTTGTGAATTGTTGAGGTTATTTTACCAAAGTGATTTAACCAACATAGTTTGCAAGTTTTCGAGTTCCTTTTTTGTTGATGGAATTTTTTTTAGATTAATTTGTGCATTCACCTACCCAAAGGGGGTTATTATACAGATTAATTTAATTATTGGGCAATATAACTTAATTTTTCCCAATTTGAAACGTTTGCTTGTGAATTGTTGAGGTTATTTTACCAAAGTGATTTAACCAATATAGTTTGCAAGTTTTTGAGTTCTTATTTTATTGATGGAAAATTTTTTAGATTAATTTGTGCATTCACTTCACCAAATGGGGTTATTGTGCAGATTAATTTAATTGTTGGGTAATATAACTTAATTTTCCCCAATTTGGAACGTTTGCTTGTGAATTGTTTATGTTATTTTACCAAAGTAATTTAACCAACATAGTTTGCAAGTTTTTGAGCTCCTATTTTGTTAATGAAAAAATTTCAGATTATTTTGTGTATTCACCTACCCAAAGGGGATTAATGTACAAATTAATTTAATTGCATGAGGATGTTATGTGAAATAAATGATTTGATAAATTTGTTTGCCCAAATAAAATGAATTTTGAAAGATTATTTGTTTCATTATATTTTGAAGGAAATATATGGATTTGAAAGTCAATCTACTCAAAGGGGATGAATTTTTAAATCTGTAAATTTTTCTTATTTTGTTGATCCTCGTGATTAAAGAATAATTGTTTATTTTAGACTCTACCCAAAGGAGAGTTTATGATAATACAATTAATTTTTATATTGTATTGCCTATACTTAATTGAGTATTTTACCCCATTACCCATAATTGATTTAGTTGTAATTTTTTGTGAAAACAATTTTATTTATTTTTGTTGTGAACAACAATAACGCCACAATGAAATTCTAAATTGATTCCTTGATTTAATGAGAATATTTGTAATCTTCTTTATTTCGATAATTGTTTCGTGTAAGCATTGATCACTATTGCTATAAAGTTTTTATCATTTTGTTGATCTTCCTACTTAAAGAATAATTGTTTATTGTAAAATTCTACTCAAATGAGAGTTTATGATGATACAATTGATTCTTATATTGTATCGCTTATACTTATTTGAGCATTTTGATTCTCCGATTTAGTGAGAATTTTCTTGTATTTTTCTTTAATTCTATGATACGTTGTGACCACTATTGTTATACATTTTGCAAAATTGAATTCTATTTGATGATCATCATTATTGCACATTATATTGTTATGTATTATATTATTTGAATTGATTATTCTAAATCAAGGTTTAAAACCCATAGAGTTCATAGAACATATTGTGAATATGGGTGTCATTGAGTCTTTTTTATTCTCTGGTTTAGTGGGAGCTTTTGTATTTCCCTTTATTTTGATGATTACATTGTGACCACTATTGTTATGTGTTTTACAAAATTGAAATATATTTGATGATCATCATTATTGCGTATTATATTGTCGCATATCATATTATTTGAATTGATTATACAATATGGTATCTTAAGATATTGTGCCTTAAAAATTACAGTTGTATACTTTTGGTTGTCACTAATCACTATTTTGAGATCTCGTGATGCGTTGTTAGTGACAGATGACTTGTTAAAGTCAAACAATTTCATATTGTTGAGAAATTGCAACAGTTTCATTTTGTTAAGAAACTGCAATTAGCAATTTCATATTGTTGAGAAATTGCAGCAGTTTCGTTTTGTTGAGAAACTGCAATTACAATTTTATTTTGTTGAGAAATTGTAATGAGGACTGATAAGAACAATACATATTGATAATGATCACATGTGTAGCATTAGTTTCTTACTACACTACTGGGTTTACGATCTATGTCGATATGATTATAAGTATTTGTAAATATGAAAGTCTTATGTTTGTTGAGATTAACATATAGACTATCATAATCCAATATTAAGATCATGTTGGACTGGATAAGTTTATCAAGATGTTACTTATAAACTATCATTTCTTGAAATAAAAGGTGTGGCCACACCAAAAATAAAAAAATTCTATTATTAACCCGAGAGTCTTATTTTCAAAATTAAATTTATTCAATTAATGTAGCCCAAATGGGAGAATGTTAGAATATTTTATGGGCTAACATTAATTGAATTAATTATTTTACAAAACGGGTTAATAGATAGTTTATTATTTAAGCAGCCCAAATAATCAGTGATCATATTTTGATTTGGGCTGTGGCGTCTTTTATGTAGAAGCCCAGTTAAGTGGCAAGTGTAGGTTTAGGGTTTCATTAAACCCCGTTATGGGAGGGCCCAATAAGAAACCCTAATATATATAACTAGGTTCCCTCCCTAATCTAAATTAAGGATTTTTTCTCATTGAGAGCCACCACCACAATAATCTAGATCATAGGGAGGAAGACCTAATTAGTAATCCGTTGCGACAGATTCAATCTCTTGCGATGGTCCAAACAGGTACGTATTCGATTATCATTCTTTATTGTTGTGTCCTAATATTCATGTATGTTTACAATTATTATTCAATTTCGTTTTATTGTGATTATGAGAAATAATCAACATTTCTATTATTTTATGAAAAATATATTTTACTATTAGAGTTACTTTGACATGCTAAATCTTAAACCCTATTAGGTGCCCTCGGTAATTAATTATTTGCATGTGAAATATGCTTTATGTTCTGAAGCAAGATTTTGTTTTACTATTTGTTTACATTTATAATTCTCTAGAAAGATAATTTGAGAAAAACTAAGTACTTGTTTGGCGAACAATCCTCTTGCAAACCCAAAATCAATTATTTTTTTGCAATAATAAAACCGTGATTTGGCATGTCAAAACTATAAAACTAATAGGTGCTAAGGCAATTATTCATTCAGAACTATAAAAAAATGAGTAACAGATTCCATGTAAAGAATGCTTGATATCCAAAGTAGATATAGTATCAAATCTAAGACTCAATGATCAGTCAATTTCGCTTAAAACAATCCTAATTAATGAATATAAATTCATATACAAGTCCTAAGGAAACATTTTTTCATCAACGAAAGAAAGGGGTATCAAATGAGGCATTGAATAATGAACAGTAACTCAAAACGAAATGATTCATAAGGTAATTACAAAGAAAATCTCTGCAATCGAAATTTGTAATTCATTTTCTATAAAATTGAAAAAAGGAAAAAAAAAAAAACGATCCAAGACGAAATAAAAATATAGGAACTTGGAAAAAAATTAAGCAAGTAATGTGCACATGATAATTCTTGCAGCTTCCAGTTTTTTTAAGATTCAAAATCTTAGGAGGCATTTTGTCACCATACATCAAGAGTAAGTCATTCACCTAGTAAATTGAAATGAAATCATAGCAGAAAAAAGAGCATACCTGGATAACTGCAGTAAATATACCTGATAAATAAAAGAATTTTAAAGTGGGAAAATGCGAAATTGAAGAGTAAGAAGTTCAATCTACTTCTTAACCAAATTTAGAGACAATTAGACCTCTTATCAAGGCCAGATAAGTAGAAGGAATTGAAGATCAAGAAGTTGAAATTGACTTCTAAAAAAAATTGAGAAGAAATTAGGGTTCTTACCAAGGTGAAATAACAAAATCTCCCACGCTACGCAGTAGGGAGTTGATGAACTGTATCTACAAAGGCGTGGAATAAAAAAGAGAAGACGACATAAAGGTATGTATTGCTCTTTTCCTATCTTTGTAGATACTGTAGTTTCTCATCTTCTGTGCCTCTGCAAACACCATTGACGACAAGCATCACGACGTGGGAAGCTATTGGTTTGGTGAAAGATGAGATAGAAGTAATAGCGTTAGGAAGAAACCCTTAATTTAGATTAAGGAAGAGATCTAGTTATTTATATTAAGGTTTCTCATTAGGCCCTCCCATAACGGGTTTCAACAAAATTCAAAATCTACACTTACCACTTAACTAGGTTTCTACATAAAAGATTTCATAACTCAAATCAAAATATGATCACTGATTATTTAGGCTGGTTATATAATAGACTATTTATTAACTCATTTTTGTAAAACAATTTATTTAATTAAATTTAGCCCAAAAAAAAAAAAAAAAAAATCCAACAAGGGAAACTTCTCTTTGTGTGGGAAGCTTGACATGAAGGAAAAGAGGGAAAATTTAGGGTATAAGAAAAGTCAAAAGCTATTCTTGTGGTTGAGAAAAGAAGTAAAATAGAAGTAAGTTTATAAAATAGGGAATGAGTGAACGTGGATTTGTAGAGTGAAGTAACAATTGATTGATTGTAATTATTAATAATTTAGGTGGCGTTTGGTTAGTGTTTTCACTTTTCTCAACCCAATTGGAATGGGTTGAGTTGAGAATTTTGTTTCCTTCTAGGAACATAATTGCGTTTGATAATGACAAAAATTTGTTTTTGTACTGGAAACAAAATCGCGTTTGGTAACGCATAATTATGTTTCCTTCTGGGAATAGAATTGCATTTGGTAATGAGTAATTCTGAAATTGTTTCCTCAATTCTTCCACAAGGCTATATTAATTAAGAATTTAAATTTTTTTTTTTTTTTTTTTTTTTATGTTTGTTGGGATATATATAATTATATCAATTCTTCTACAAGTTAGTGTATATATATATATATATATATATATCAGTCGATCAAATCCCATGATTTTACTAATAATTTCCTTCAAGACAAATTACTTCTAATCCCAAATTTCAACAATAAATTTATGAGAACAAAATAAAATTATTAGAACAATCTTATTGGAACTAAAACACAAATCACAAACAACACACAAATATAGCCATAGTTTGTTTTGTTTGTTTCTTTATTTTTTTTTCTTTCTGATCCACTACTGAAAATAGAGTTAAAAAAAAAAAAAGGAAAACAAAGAGGCAAACAGAGAAAGAATGACGAACGGTAACCCCAAATCGACGACAAACGATGACTAAATTCCCCAAGTCGACGACGAACGACGACTAAATTCCCAAATTCGACCACGAAGAACATCAACGACGAACGACGAACCCTAATCGGAATCAATGAAATCGATGACGAAGAACCCTTACCCAAGAACGATTGTGAGGTGTTCTTCGATTGCAGAAGGTAGACAACGAACGACGAACCCTAATCGGAATCAAATAAACCCAAAAACGTTGAAGACGCGATCGAAGAACAATGAAAAAGCCTGAAGACGTGATGAAGAACGACGAAGAACTGTTCGTTGTGAAGGAAGGGTTCAAATTTGGAAATCGAACCCTACTGCCATTGCCAAACACACAGAGTTTCAATTGAACCTGTTGTTCAATTTCGATTTCGTGAATATTCGAACATTGATTTTAGCCCTAAGGTTTCGATTTCGGTACAGAAACAGCAACAGAGGGGAGAGAAAGAAAGAGAGAGAGAAGATTCGAACACTGATTTCGGAGAAGAGCAGCAACGAACACCGACTTCGACAAACACCGATGATTGGGAAGAAGAAGAGCAACAACGAACACTGGCATGGGAAGAAGAAGAGCAACGACGAAATGATCGAGGAGAAGGAAAATGATCGGGGATGGGTTCATAGAAAAGCAGAATGAATTCTCTCATTAAAAACTACGTTAATACCGAGCGTGTCCTTATTTTGGAAAGGAATGGATTGGGCACAAAAAAAAAAAAAAAAAAACTATTTTTTGCTTCCATTTTCTTTAACTTTTCAAGAAACAATTCTCATTTTTAGGTTTGGTTGGGTAGGGTTAGGTTTTGTATTTGCCAAACGCGTTCCTAAAAATCAAATCCAGAATTTTTGAATTGGATTGGATTGGAATGGAATGGAAACACTAACCAAATGGGGCCTTAGTAAAGTGACCTAGCCAAATAAATAGTATCGCAAGAAGGATTTAAGGTTGAGTTTTAGGCTTTGCAGCAACCTCGTGTCGGATGCGCCATATAAATGGTGAAGTTGGGCCCAACCTATGTCTTACCGATGCGGGCCTAAGACTTTCCTTTCACAACACTCAAACGATCTGGGCTTCGTTGAGCTTTTCTTGATGGGCCGCATACCGGCGTAGCCGAACGCGGGGACAAGCGGAAGCCGCTTCTCTCTCTCTCCCTCCCTCTCGCGAACTCTAGAACATTGAGGTGCCACCCACCCTTTCCTTTTTTTCTTTCCTCTTCCCCCCCGCCCCCTTCTCTCACTACATTTGAAAAATTCTTAGCAGTTTCCGGACAACTCTCGTCTCTCTCTCTCGCTCTCTCGTCAAGCAATTTCTGAAACGGTAAGCTGCGATTACTTGCTTTACTGATTAATTCATACATCTTTCTTTTTACCTGTTAATTTCAAATTTCCAATAGCGCCTGATCGTGAACTGGATTACCCTGCATCAATCTTTCTCATAATTTTAGTTACTACCCATTTGTTTAATCATGTTGAGGGAATGGGAAAATGGGTCGTTCTAGATTTTCTGCATGCGTTTAAAGTTTGATAGATGTTTGAAATTTTGAAGCATTAGAATTCCAGAGCTTCCTCATTACGAATAGTTTGTTATATCTGAATAATATTCTTGATCTTCCGTTTTGTTGTTAAAACGTGTGTGCATTCCAGATGTTTGTGGAAATGCCTGCGTGAACTAAATCTTTATGTTTTTCGTTCTCTGTTTTGTGTTTTGTGTTTTTGTTCCCAGAAAACTAAGATCATATATGGGAGGGAAAATCTGTTTATGTTCTGCTCTTAGATTTCTAGAATATTTTTTCCGGGAAACTGAGGCCCCGTAAGCATTTTTTTTTCCCTGATTTGTGTTTCTGGTCCCAAAAAACTGGAAACAGAAACAAACATTTGGTAACAAAATTCTAGTCCCAGATTTTTAGAAGAATTTTTGGGAATAAAGCACAAAAGATCAAAAAAAACGTCAGCTTAGTGTTTCCATTTCCCTTTCTTTTTCCAATTTCTCATAAAACTTGAAACAGAAACCAAAAAAAATTGGGACAAAAAAATGTTCTTATTATGAACTTGTGAACTAAATAGAAACAAATTATCTGGGAACGGAAACACTAAACAGAGTAAATCATCTTCACTGCCATGTGAAGACATGTTTCATTCAAAATTTTCTTCTACATTTAATTGTAGATTGCTTTGTTCATCTCTATATAGTACTCTCATAAAACTTGGAACAGAAACAAAAATAATTGGAGGAAAAAAACTGCTTTTGTTCCATTATTTGAAACTTGTTAAAAGTTTGGGAACTAAACAGAAACAAATTATCTGGGAACAGAAACACTAAACAAGCGTTCCCGGAGTAAATTATCTTCACTGCCAAGTGAAGTGAACACATTCTTCATCCCAAATTTTGACTACATTTTCTTGTTAGATTTCTTTTTTCATCTCTATATACCCTTCTTCAAGAAGTCATAAGGTGATTTATAAAACCAATTTTTTTTGGGATTTTGCAGTTTCAAACCAAACAGACCCTTATAGTCCAACTACAATGGCAGAACAAGCATACACCGTCGTATCCGATAGCGAAACCACCACCGGAGAAGAAAAGTCCGCCTCACCTTTCCCTGAAACTGCCATCGGAATCGACATCGGCACTTCCCAATCAAAAGTCGCCATCTGGACCGGAACCCAAGTCGAGCTCCTAAAGAATAACCGAAACCAAAAGCTTATCCGATCGTATGTCAACTTCAAAGACGAAATCCCTTTTGGCGGGGCCTCCGATAACGTTTGCGGTGACCTCGAGATCCTCTCTGGCTCGTCAATCTTCAACCTAAAACGCCTGATTGGACGAATCGACACCGACCCGGTAATTGATTCAAGCAAATACCTCCCATTTTTGGTCCAAACCCTGGGGATCGGATCCAGACCATTCATCGCGGCCTTAGTCAACAACATGTGGCGATCCACTACACCGGAAGAGGTTCTCGCGATTTTTCTCGTTGAATTGCGGGCCATGGCAGAGGCCCGACTCAATCGGACAGTTCGGAACGTGGTTCTAACCGTTCCAGTCACATTTTCTCGGTTCCAATTGACCCGGATTGAGCGGGCCTGCGCCATGGCTGGACTCCATGTTCTCCGGCTGATGCCGGAGCCTACTGTCGTCGCTTTGCTCTACGCACAACAACAACAGACGACCCTTCAGGAGAATATGGGTAGCGGGAGTGAGAAGATTGCCCTGATCTTCAATATGGGCGCAGGATTTTGTGATGTGGCGGTAACCGCCACTGCCGGCGGCGTCTCTCAGATCAAGGCGTTGGCTGGAGCTGCACTGGGGGCAGAAGACATGCTTCAGAACGTGATGTATTACCTCGTACCTAGTACTGATGAACTCTTTTCAAGTTTTCATGGGATTAGAGCTAGGTCTTTGCTTCGTATAGCAGCACAAGATGTTGTCCACAGGATCTCTTCTCAGAACAGTGTTCAGATCGACGTCGATCTGCAAAACGGGACGAAAATACAGAAAATTATTAACCGAGACGAATTCGAGCGGATCAATGGGGATGTTTTTGATAAATGCGAGTCGTTGATCAATCGGTGCTTGCGAGAAGCGAAGATGGAGCCAGAGGACGTGAACGATGTGATACTCGTCGGCGGATGCTCGAACATTCCAAAAATCAGGAACATTTTGAAGAACATTTTCAAGAGAGAGGAACTTTATTCCGAAATGAACCCGATAGAGGCGGCGGTTCGTGGCGCGGCACTCGAGGGGGCGGTGGCATCTGGCGTTGGTGACCCCTTTGGGAGCCTCGACCTGTTGACAATCCAAGCCACGCCGATGAGCATCGGAATTCGCGCCACCGGTGAGAACGGTGATTTCGTGCCGATCATTCACCGGAACATGACAATTCCGGCGAGAAAAGAGGCAGTCTTCACGACAGTTAACGACGATCAAGCTGAGGCTCTGATCATTGTTCTCGAGGAGGGCGAGGGGAAAAACCATCTGCTCGGTTATTTCAAAATCTTGGGAATACCCAAAGCGCCGAAGGGCGTTCCCGAGATCAACGTTTGTATGGATATCGACGCCTCGAACGTTCTGAGGGTTCTCGCTGGAGTTTTGATGCCGAGCTCGAAAAATCCGGTGGGTCCATTTGTGGAGGTGAGAATGCCAACAGTTGATGACGGCCATGGATGGTGTGTTGAAGCTCTGAATAGGGCTTATGGTTCGAGTTTGGATTTGGTCTCTTTGCAGAAGAAGGTGCAGAAGTGAAAAATGAATGGAACTGGTAAAAAAAAGTCTCTGTTTCTGTGTTTTGGTTAATAATAACTTGTGTACATCTATGTGAGTTTTGTGTGATGTTTTTTTTTTTTTTTTAACTTATGGTGATAAATGGGTTTTATTTGGAGACTGCTAATGTTATTGTAGTTAGCCAATTGGGTTGAATTAAGTAAAGTAATTATTGACTCTTACGTAGGGTATGGTAGCACTATGATTGATTATTTTATTTTTATTTAAAAAAAAAAAGAGATACCTTCATTTTTAATTCTATAAATTAAGGGATAATTGGCTACTAGTGTCAATTAGACGGTCAGTTTCATAGTTTATCAAATAACGTTTGTATTGTTAGTCATTGGTGCATCCTTTGTTGCCATCTCCCGCCTACATATAATTATTTTTAATATATTTTTTAATTATATGTAATTATTCTTTATATAATTATATATTATTTATATTTTTAAATATATTTTTTAGTTAATTCACGTGATTTTTCTACACTCAGCAATCGAAAAATTATTTTATTGTATAAACAAATCTCTAAAAATTAATAATGTAACTAAGAAAAATTTTGACAATCAAAAGTTCGGCAATTGACAAGAGGCGATAATGGAAACTCAATTGTCGGAGTCTAATGATCGGCGTTTGTGGCACGACAGTTGACAATGCACCCCTAATTGAAAATTAATTTGCATGAACTCTAATCCATGAGATGAAATTAAAACACTTATTAATTTATTGTTTTTATTAATTTAGTTTGATTTTTAGGAACCTTCACCAATTATAACTTAAAACTTGCCTTATAAATCTTAGGGTTTGTTCATTTTTCATGGTTTTCTATAATTCAACTATAACAAAAGTGATTCTTCACATTTGACACAATAGCGCTGAGCATGGGATTTTGCATTTGCATGCCAAACGCACCTTTTGTCAAGAAGTTACTCAGAGCTGCGTTGTCTTAAAACGCAGTTCCAAAAAATAAAAATAAAAACTTACGTTTGCCAAACGCAGCCCAAACAAAATCATAAAACCCAAAACAAATAGCCATTATAGCAATTAATTCAATAATTTGGACATATGCGTAGAACACCTATAAAAACATCAGTGATCTCCTAGAACGAGAGGTAGACTTAAGAAGATTTGAAACGAAACTATTAGAATTAATTTGATGGGATTAAATCTGACTGAGGAGATAACCATTGATCGATCACGATGGCGTAAACGGATTCAAATAATCGACTATACTGAAGTGGAAGAAAGACTTAGTTATTGTTGTAATTGCTGCTCGAAATTCACATAGCCCTCCTCAAAACCAACTCTTTTCAATTAATCAAATGAGCAAAAGAAAGAGCACAAAAAAACCATTTTGCATTGAATTAATGTAAGTATCATTTCACAACAAAAACAAAAAAAAAAACAACCCTAATCAACAATTTTTCAAAATTCAAACAAAAAATCAGCACCTAATTCATTCTTTCCAAGCATGCAAAATCAAAGAAAACCCCAGACCTGGCACCTTAGGCAGTGTTTGGCAATTCCACAATTTCTCTGCCGAGAAGCAAGTTTGGAACAAGAAAACCGCGTTTCCAAAACCTCCGCCAAACAGCCAATCATGAACATCCCAAAACACTTCCACTGGCAACCCGTCGACCGAAATCGTCTGATTCCCCCGAAATTTCCACCTCAAATTCCCAATCCTAATCGCCATCCGACCATCCAACCGTATCGATAACCACGGATCGACGGTCCCGAACGCATTGGATTCAATCAAAATCTCATGAATCTCCCCATCATCACTGAATTGTGCCTTGGAATTAAAAACCCTTTTTCCAAAAATGTGTTCTCTTTTGGAAATCAAAATCGATTTTGTGAGAGAAGGGTTTGCATTTGTCTTCTTGAATGCCTCTTTCTTCATATCACCAATAAGCATAGCCATTTCTCCATTACAAACCATGGCCAAGTAAAACCCGCCAATGGGGTCTGGTCCGGATCCGAATTTGGCAATTGAAAAATCCCAAAAGAAATCGATTTTGAAATTAGGGTTCAATTCAACAGATTTTGACCCTTTTCTTTTGGAGAATATAGAGGGTTTAACATCAATTCTGGAGAGACATTTGTGGGATAAATCATTAATTTCAAACCCTAGGGATTGACCCATTAAGGATTTGGTCCAAGTGATGATGATCATATAGGTTTTTCCAAGCAATTTGGATTGGTAAATGGATGTGACTAGGTTTTGGGAGGCTCTATTTGGAATTACCACATTTGAGCACGAAGTATCAGCAACTTGAACTCCATTTTCACCGAAACAAGATGGGAAATCCCTCATTTTCTTTTTGGTGAAATGGAAGAAAACCCACTAGTTTAATCCTTTTTACTTCACTATAATTCAACAATAAAATTGGGTAATTTGATCTATAGAGAGAGAGAGAGAGAGAGAGAAATTGAAGAGAACCCAGTACTTGTAATGGCTTTTTCACGGTAAAATTCAACAAAAAATTGAGTAATTTGATCTATAGAGAGAGAGACAGACAGAGCAATTGAAGAGAACCCAGCACTTGTTAATGGCTTTTCTTCCGGTAAGATTAAACAAAAAAATTAGGTAATTTGATCTATAGAGAAAGAAACAAAGGAATTGGACAGAACCCAGTACTTGTAATGGCTTGTTTTCAACAAAAAATTGGGTAGTTTGATCTACGGAGAGAGAAATTCAACGAACCGAGTACTTGTAATGGCTAGTTCTTCAGTAAAATTCAACCAAAAATTGGGTAGTATAATCTAAAGAGAGAGAGAAAGAAATTGAAAAGGGCATAACGAGACTTACCGGAACGAATCTATGGAGGATGAAATCGAGAAGAAAATTCATCTGGGTTTTTTCAGAACGCTTTGAAATCTGGCGCTTCGACAATGTTCTTGCGATGTTTTCCCTTTCGATTCTGAGTGGAAATCCAATACGCCATTGTTGCTCAGTTTTTTAAAGTACCAGGAATAATCCGGTGTCGAAGGAAAGGACAAGTTATGCTTTGGATGAGGGGCAAATTTTGCGGAAGAGACGGTACAGGGATAAATATTTTGGAGAGAGAGAGAGATTCACCAAAAAAAAAAAAAAAAAAAAAAAAAAAAAAAAAACAAAAAAAACAGAGAGAGAGGGAGCATGGACTGATATCTGTCAATGATTCTTCTCTTCGTCTTTTTTTTTTTTCAAAAGACAGTCCAACATTTTGCAGAGAAATTTCTTTTTCCAAATTTAGTCCCAAAAACCAACATAACTCGAGTGGTCAGTACATTGAAATTAAGAAGCCATTTAGTCTCAAATATTATGACAATTGAATTAATAATGTGAAAAATAACAGTAATATCGAGCTTATTTCTGAAAACTTCCTCCTACCAAAAAAAAAAAGGTAAAAACGAACAAATTTGAGGAAAATGCAGTTTTGGCCCATAAAGTTTTGGGTGTGTATTCAAGTGATCCATGGGGTTTGTAAAGTAACAAATTTGTACTATGAGGTTTTACTTTCACTTTTATTTGGTCCAATCAAAAACGAGATTAACAAATTAAAAAAAAAAAATGTTCTACATGCCCTGACAATTGTTTAACCCTGATGTCGTATTCTCTGAATTGATTCATGTTTTGTATGTAAACTCTAAAATATATTTTTTTTTTACAACTTTGCATGCTCTAAATGACATTAGAAAAAAAACCTATTAAATTTTTTGGTTATTTTAATTAATTAATTAATTAAAATAAAAATTTATATATTAAATTAATCGGATTAGTATTTCAATGAGTTTTTCGTTGTTTGGGGATCGACCTAATATATTTATATCGAAAAAAAATTATTAAGATCTGAATGAGATTTTAATTTTCAAAATATCCACTTGAAGTCGATTGAAAACTAGAATGAACAAACAATTTCACATTAATTATGATGGAAGACATGAGCACTTAAGTTCTAAGTTGAAAGTAAAAGGCCCCTTCGCGCAAACAATATTTTATGCAATGTGAGATTTTTATATTTTTTATTTTAACCACATGCACATCGCTCTCCGACAGAAAGAACTTGGCTAGGTCGGGTCAGGGTCTAGTTTGATTCAATCTGGACTTCGATCGGGTCGAATCTTGTCCCGCTATAGTATTATTTTTTGGTCAAAACAGTTAATGATAGTTATGCTTAAACTAGTACCAATAAACGTTCACGTCTATTTATTGATGACTGTTAGGTGTGAAAGTTCACACCAAACAGATTTATTTTAAATTGCATCCATTCGTTAATATTTTTTGCTCTTCTAAAAATAGAAAACTTCACATTCATTTCGAAATTGTTTGATTCACAATGTCCATCACTTCATATGATCACTAAAACACATAATATATAGAAATTTGTGAATGTTCAAATAAAAGTTCATTTCGCCGGAGATTTTTTTGTTTCAAATACTTGTACAAGAAATTTGAAAATCATTATACCATGAAATGTCCATTCGACTAGTAGTACCAGTATAGGGGCGTGAATCTACTTCAAGGGTATAGAGTCAAACTTTACCCTTAATCTACTTCGTTTTTCATTCAACGTTTGAATCGGGTAATTTATTATTCAATCTTTATCGAACATTCTGTTTCTATTCTATGAACATTCACACCCTAAATATGTTTATGTTTGTGAACGTTCACACTTTATATTTGTTTTATATTAACATCACGAATCTGTTTTATTTTAATGTAATTTTTGGTAGACTCTTCTTGAAAATGACGAAAATAGTGTCCAATCACATGATCAACATGTGGACTTTTACATTCAAATATGTCACTCCATTTTCAATTGGAGCAAACCTAAACAAAAATAAAACTTCAATATACAATGTAGTACTTTGTAAACTATAAAGATCACTCGAATACCTATACCAAATTTTATGGGATAAAAGTGCAAATTTCCGACAAATTTTGTCTTTCATGGGCATTCATTTTAGTCCCTTATTTAAATGAAAAATTGGTAGTGCCGTATCAAAAGGAATTTTGATTGACATAAACAATACCCTTTTTTAAATGCAACTTTTTAAAAAGAAAGTTCCAAAATCCAACTGCCCATAAGACTTTAATTGATACGTGTGGGCAACACAAGCTAATGCGTGCTCTCAACTAAATAAACCTAAAAAATTAAAAATTAAAAATTAAAAAATAAATGAAAGGTGATGGGCAATGTCGTCTACTCACCCATTTCTGTTAAAAGTAATGTTCAACAAGATTGTTCTTCCATTTTTTTCCTCAAGATCAAGTCTATTAAAATTAAATATACATTTTTTCTAAGTATAATAAAGAATATATTTAATATCTTCACAATTCTTCTATAATCACTGCAATTTTTTATTTTTTTTTTCCAAAAGAAGAAAAATCATATATAGAAATAACTATTTGGGGTACACAAATGAATAATGAAAAACTAAGCTGACAAAACTTGCTGATTCATATTTGCCAAGAGACAATTAGTCATATCCTCCAATGATGAATCCATGACTCCCAAGTTGAACCCCGCCTCTCCCCGTGCCTTTCCTAGCAAGATAATATGTGCCCTTTTTTGTTTCTCTTGGGGACAATTGAAAGCTATAGTTATTTTATTTTAGGAATCTCTTACAATCTTCCAGCTACAACTTGAACCTATGAGTTTTTGGACGATCTCTAAGGATGAGCGAGGCCGCTTTCGCAGCGTCTATTTCCACAATAATTCTTAGCAACTCTCTTTCCTATGCAATGCAGATCCCCGTGTGGAGGTTTCTCATCTCAATTTCAAGACCCACACACAATGGGAACTTTCCATAGCAGCCCACCTTTCACACGTTGAAATGTTCACGAACGTGTGCAAGATTTCCATTGTAGCCCACCTTTCACATGTTGAAATTTTCACAAATCAATCCACCAATGCCACTTTCAATTACTTCCCAATTTCGGTCCCTCTTTGACAGATACTTGTTGCATCACTCTTTCACATATCCTTGAAGTGATTTGTGGCTAATCTTTTGTGGAAAACTAGCTAGAGAAAATGTTACTATTCTATGGAATTTTAAGTTTTTATAACGAACTCAATTCCGAAATTGTTTCAGGGTTACCATCAATGTTAGTAAATTCATAAGTTGATTTCACCGAGAACCTACTACGGGCTTTCGATTTCCATATCGCTATCTTGAAATCCGAAAGGAAGTTATCAGAATTAACATTTTTTTTTTGTATCAGTGGTGAGGTGAAGAATGGTATCAAGAACCATTATCCATTCTCATCCACGATATCCTAAACTTTTATGTCATAAATGTTCTGGTGTTGCTTCCATTCATGACTTTCCATTTAATACCTTTTGAGGGAGAGATAAAGGTGGTCAAAACTTACCCTAGGGTCTGCCCCTAGGATCTTTAAATAGAGCCTAGGGTTGTGTATCCTATTTACTCTCTCTCTCTCTCTCTCTCTCTCTTATTTATACTCTTACCCCCAACCCTTTTAAGTTGTTAAATTTTCCTACCAACTCTTTTTAAAAGACCATTAGGATTTTCATTCTCCATTTGTACGTGACCCATTAGGTTCATATCAAAAGTTTGACAGTGAACATTACTTAACTAATTAACAATTTAAATTTTATCCTTGTAAATTTACAGTTTCTTTATGGCATTTCAACTAACTAAGGTTAACATCTATCAACATGTCAAGTAGTATCCAGTTGACAGGAATTTAATTTAGAGAAGTCCCTCGATTGTAAGTGTAGACACGGCATTTTGACCGCTTCGCAAAAAAATATACTTTATTTTATAGTTATTTTTTTTTTTTATTTTGATTGTACCGTATTTGTGCGGTTTAATACTGCTAAATTAAGTTTTATTAATCTCTTAAGTAAATTAAATATTAGTAATTAATTAATTTATTTTTTTTGGTTTTGTAGATTTTTCGAAGTGGAATAAAAACGCGTTAATTCGGAACAAAATGGACCAGAAACAGACGAGAACGAGAGAGGCCTGGACCGAACAGGGGTTGGGGGGTGCATTAAGGTCGCACGTGCGACCAAGGGCTGGTCGCTGTAGCGACCAGGGCTGCTGGCCGCACATGCGGCCAGCAGGGGGGCCAGCCCCCCCTTTTTTTGGGTGCACCATTTTTGGTGCACCCAAAAGGGGGTGGGTGCACCAAATTTCGGTGCACCCACCCCCTTTTTCCCCTCTTTTTCGCGCGTTTGTCGGAGGTTTCTTCAGAAATCCTTCCTATAAATAAAGGAAGGATCACAAGAGAAGGGGGAGGAATTTTTCGCGAGAGAAAATTTTGAGGGGAAGAAATTTTTTGAGAGAAATTTTTGTAAGGGAGAGGAGAAATCTGGAGAAAATTTTTGAAGAAAATAATATTATTTTCATTTTATTGTAATTTTGAAGAAGAAAAATCTCCAAGAAGGTGGTAAATTTTCATCTGTTGTAAATCTTACTCTTATTTTTTTTTAAATTGTTATTATACTAATTTTTTTTTTGTAAATTAGATTTTTTTTTTCTTTTTCCTTTATTATTTATTTATTTATTACTTTTTATTTTCTTTTTATTTATTTATTTATTTATTTTTTTTTATTTTTTTTTTTAGTAAACAATACGAGGTGGAAAATTCTCAACCTTCAATTTGAATGGCTAAATTTAGAAGGGAATTACTCTCCTCGATGCGTGTGTACGGGTGTTTTATTTAATTTGTATTAAATATAATGTGCTAACAATACGAGGTGGAAAATTTCCAACCTTCAATTTGAATGGATAATATTTAGAAGGGAATTACTCTCCTCGATGTGTGTGTACGGGTGTTTTATTTAATTTGTATTAAATATAATGTGCTAACAATACGAGGTGGAAAATTCTCAACCTTCAATTTGAATGGCTAAAATTTAGAAGGGAATTACTCTCCTCGATGCGTGTGTGCGGGTGTTTTATTTAATTTGTATTAAATATAATGTGCTAACAATACGAGGTGAAAAATTCCCAACCTTCAATTTGAATGGCTAAATTTAGAAGGGAATTACTCTCATCGATGCGTGTGTGCGGGTGTTTTATTTAATTTGTATTAAATATAATGTACTAACAATATGAGGTGGAAAATTCTCAACCTTCAATTTGAACGGCATAAATTTAGAAGGGAATTACTCTCCTCGATGCGTGTGTGCGGGTGTTTTATTTAATTTGTATTAAATATAATGTGCTAACAATACGAGGTGGAAAATTCCCAACCTTCAATTTGAATGGCTAAATTTAGAAGGAAATTACTCTCCTCGATGCGTGTGTGCGGGTGTTTTATTTAATTTGTATTAAATATAATGTGCTAACAATACGAGGTGGAAAATTCCCAACCTTCAATCAGAACGGTCTAGGTTTAGAAGGGAGATCATTTCCCTTAAATGTGTGTGTATGTGTGTATGTGTATATAAGGAGGATTTAAAAATAAAATAAAAATATTCGGATTTAAATTCTAATTGGACTTAATCGGATAAGGTACCGTCTTTGGACGGGCGTCTTGGGGTGCTTGACACCTTCCCCGAGCGTAACTGACCCCCGAACTCTTTAAACGAATCTTTGGTTAGACCATATTATTTTTGGAGTCAAATTTTACTTAAGCCATTTTTTAAATTATTTTCAAAAAAGAAAAATATGGTGACCTAGCACATCATTTAAACCCAATGCTAGGTGGCGACTCCTTTTTCTAAAACAGGCTTAAGTACATTTTAATGAGAAAATCGACGTTTTTAAAAACCCTTCTCGTTTTACCAGCGCCAAGCATATATAAACATATATCTATATATATATATATTTATTTTTGGTTTTCTCTAGAAAATCGGGGCGCGTTCAGCTGGCGACTCCACTGGGGATTCGGTTGAGGGTCGAGCCCAATATGTCTGAATAAGTCCAACTAATCTAAAGTCCGAATGTTAAATTTTGTTTTATTTTTTCTCTCAATTCAGTAAATAAGTTGTGATTTTTTTTATTTTTTATTTTTTTTATATCATTTATTTTTATTTTATATATATATATATATATATATATATATTCCTTATTTCCTCTCAGGCCCTTATATTGTTGTAAATCCTCTGACAAAAATAAAACTGTCTTGTATCCATATTATCCCCTCAGGATTCTATGATACAAGACGAGAAATGGTTTTTTGTACTTGATGGATTTATGACGTCTGGGGAAGTCTTAAAAAAAAAAAAAAAAAAAAAAAAAGAGAACAAGTTCAAAGTTTTCAATATCGGTAGGGAACGACAAAAAATAAATAAATAAATAAATAAATAAATAAAAAATAATAATAATAATAAAAAAATAATTTTTTTTTTTTTTTTAATTAGTCGTTACCGAAATTGAAATCTTCGAATTAGAAAGGGCTTTAAGGCTACCTAAGACCCACGTGAACTAAAAAAATGATTTTTTTTGTAGGTGAAAAAGAAAAAGACAAGACAAAGAAAATTGATCCCAGAAAAGCAAATCCAGTTCCCCCCTTTTGAAGTCCGATCTTTACATGCAGTCGAGCACAGACTCATTCCAGGATGACATCAGAAAGCAATCCCGAATCTCCCTGAACGACCCAGATAGCTCAGATGCAGGAAACTATTGACATGTTGATGGAAAGGATCAACGAACTTAGCCGACCTCAGGAGGTGCCTATTCCTCCGTCCAACGGGACACCTGTGACTGAATCCCCAAATGGAAACCCTGCAAGTATTGGGATAGAGAACTCAGGGCCGAATCCGAACCACGTCGGCCCGAACTTTGCAGTACCGGTCTACTATGGACCTCAGATGGGCCCTCATCCTTTCGCCTATGGAGCTCTGACATATCCCATCCAGGGGCATGTCTATCAGGCCTCGCCAGAGGGCTCGGCCCCCGCCGCCCTGCAAATCCTCATTCACTCGGAGAGGGTCGTTGCTCCACCAAACAATTCAAATGATAGCCAACCGGCCCCGGCCATTGAAACTGAAAACAAATAAGAGAATGGCCCTCCACCGGCTTGGCTTCTGAAAATGGAGAAATTGGAAAAAACTATGGAAGAATGGCAAAAGGAGAAGCCGTCCAGGAAAGCGACGTACAAGGAGTTGTCAGCACCACCCGGAATTGTGTACCCGGAAAATTTCGTGGTTCCAGAGTTCACAAAATTTGATGGCACTGGCCCTCCAGAATGGCATGTCAGTATTTACAAAGAGGAGTTAGGAATTCATGCTCGGAACGAAGACCTTTGCCTAAAGATGTTTCGGAGATCGTTGAAAGGATCGGCTCTCAACTGGTACATGACCCTAGAGCTATCACAGATTAAAACATTTGAAGATCTGGTAGAGGCCTTCTGTGAGCAATATGTGTACAATAGGGATGCCGCACCAGACCGCAATACCCTCTACCAGATACTGAAAAATAAAGACGAAAGTTTCCGGAGGTATACTGCTCGTTGGAGGGAAGAGGCTGCCAAAGTTGTCCCTAAGCTGAGCGAGGAGGCTCAGTTAGAGATATTCAAGTCAATTCAGTCACTGCCATTCTATCGAGATCTCTCAAGCATAGCAGTGGTTTCTTTCGGCGATGTGATCAAACAGGCCGAGGTGACGGAAGAAGGAATAAGGAGCGGAAAAATTAAAGGGGCCCAATCCAATCTGACGAAAAGGTCAGCCCCGCCAAAGATGAAAGAAAATGAAGTAGCTGTTGTCGTTTCCCCTCGGCAAACCCATTACCAGAACTACCCCCAAGCTTCTTGTCCCCAGAACTACCCGAACCAGAACAACCAATATCACAACTACCCTCCTCAAAATCGCCAAAACCAAAATTATCCTCAAAACCAACCCTATTCCCAAAGCCGCCCCCGCTATTACCAAAATGTACCTCCCCCTTATCAAAACCACATTCCCCAATATTACCCTCAAGTCTACCCAACACCCTCTTACCATACCTATCAACCACGCCCAAACACCCCACCTCAAATTCTTAACCACACTCCAAGGTCAGGAACCCAATACCACCAAGACCTTCTACCTCAAGCTACTGGGATAAATTTCCAGAACGACAACAGAGAGCTACAAGACCTTCCGGTCTCGATCACCGAGTTGTACCGGAATTGTTTGAAGCAGGGGATGCTGACGCCCCTTCCATTCTACGAAGTTAAACCTGGGAGTAAAGCAGCTTCTTCAAATGCTTTCTGTGAATACCACTCAGGAACCAGAGGACATGCGACTGAACAATGCTTTCAGCTAAAAGACAAAATCCGGGAGTTTATACGGACCGGAGCCATCACGTTTCCTAAAAAACCTGAGGCCGGTACGCCAAATTGTCAGCAAAATCCGTTGCCTGAACACGCCTCCTCAGGAAGTGGCGTCAATCTAATTTTCACAGAGGAGGTCGAAGAAGAAGTTGATGTGATCGATATCGGTGGTGTTTATTTACACCCGGAGGTTCTCTACGGAGGGTTCGAATTACATCTAGAAAGGGTAGCCCAAAAACTGGAGAAATATCTAGTTTTGTCTTTCCCAATCCAAAAGATGGTGGAAAATCTCAATAAGGTTCCGTGGAATTATGAGATCGTCGCTAAAACAGGAGAAGGAGAAGAATTACCAATCTCCGTAGGAGAAACCGGTGGAATCACTCCGTCTGGAAGGGTGTATACGCCACATGATTTGATCAGGATTCTTGTGAGAGAACCAAGAGGGGCCCTGAAAAAGCCAGTGTCAGAACCGGAGGCTCACGACTTTCTAAAGGCAATGAAGAATTCAGAATACAAGATAGTGGAGCAACTCAGCAAAGCACCGGCGCAAATCTCGATGCTCTCACTACTTCTATCCTCAGAAGTACATAAACAGGCACTGCTGAAAGTCCTAAATGAAGCCCACTTGCCTAGCACGATCTCTCCGGAGAAGTTTGTCACTCTGGTCGAGCAGGTCCTAGGATCTAACACCATCACTTTCATAGATGACGAGATGGACGATGATGGAACAGGTCACAACAAGCCTTTGAATATCACGGTCGAAAGCCATGGAATGTTCATAGCTCGGGTGCTGATTGACAATGGATCGGCACTAAATATCTGTCCTTTGTCGACCCTGGAAGAAATGGGGATAGATCTATCATAGGTTCGATCGTCTAAGACGGTTATCCGAGCATTCGATGGGGCTAAGAGAGATAGTGTTGGAGAAATTGACCTGCCAATTGAAATTGGTCCAATACAGTTCAATGCGAAGTTCCAAGTGCTCGACATACCTGCTTCGTACAACCTGTTGTTGGGGAGGCCATGGATCCATAACGCTGGGGCAGTGCCTTCATCTCTACATCAGAAGATCAAGTTTATCATTAATGACACACTGTACGTGATCAGGGCTGATTCAGATATCATACCTTTCCATCAAGCGATAAGTCGGCATGTCCCGTTAACAGATGACGGAAAGGAGAAGGAGAAGATTGAAGCCTCCTATCACGTGTTCGACGTTGCGAATGCTACCTTTGTGAAGGAAGGAGGACACGAGATGACACCATCACTGTCTAACACTGTGGCCTTCGTTGCTAAAGAAATGAAGTCTCGGGGTTGCATTCCCGGGAAAGGTTTGGGCAAGAATCTAGACGGAATTACAGAACCGATAGAAGTCAAGGAGAAGAAGGGGAGATTCGGATTGGGATACGAGCCGACAAAAGCAGACAGAGCGAAGTTCTTCTGGAAGAAGAGGGATGGATCCCCAGACAACCAGCCAATGAAAATTCCGCATATCCGGGTCACTTTCCCCTATCCAGCAGAAACCCTCAACAAAGGGAAGGAGACCGCAGGATTCAAGTTGCACCCTGAGAGAGTAATGATCAAGGAAGCTGTGAATGTAATCATGAGAGACGAGGCAGGGCCAAGTCATGGGTCTGGTATTCGAACCAAGGGAAAAGAAAAGCTGCAGAATTGGGATTCTTGTTCTCTCCCAATTCGCCAGGCGTTTCGATAAACTTAGGGAGATTTTCTGTTGGTCATCCCTCCATCCACCTTGCCTTCTAGATGGAAATGGATTTTGCTTTGTAATGGGTTTTTATATTTAATGAATGCAATTCTGTTTTATCCGACATATGGTTTAAATGTTTAAATTTTATGCTTTCAGGATGTCTAAAACACCAGTGTATGATGCATGCGATATAACTGAGCCAGAGTGCGATAAGTATGATTTCAATGCAGAACCAGACCATGACCCGATGGGAATGGAAGCAGAAGATGACTCTTGCCAGCCAGACGATGGTGAGATCCGAAAAGCTTTCACGGAGTTCGAGAACAAGCCGATTCCCAGTAATGATGAGACCGAGTTGATAAACTTGGGGACCTCGGAAAAGTTGAAGGAAGTAAAGATTGGATCAGCTCTCATGACTCTGGAAAAGAAAGAGTTGACAACGCTCTTAATTTCCTACCAAGATATCTTTGCCTGGTCCTACGATGACATGGTAGGACTGGACAAGAGTATCGTGGCCCATAAGCTGCCGCTAAAGCCGGGGAGTGTACCAGTCAAACAAAAGTTGAGGAAACTAAGGCCCGCTGTCAGCCTCGAGGTCAAGGAGGAGATCGTGAAGCAATTCAATATCCGAATTATTGAAGTCTGTAACTACAGTGAATGGCTCTCAAATGTCGTTCCCGTGCCAAAGTCCTCAGGAAAAATCAGAGTCTGCGTGGACTATCGTGATCTCAACCGGGCGAGTCCAAAAGATGATTTTCCACTGCCAAACATTCACATCATCATCGACAATACTGCGGGGCGAAAGCTCTATTCTTTCGCCGATGGGTTCTTTGGCTATAATCAGATTCTGATGGATGAGAAAGATCGAGAAAAGACAGCCTTCACTACCCCATGGGGAGTCTTTTGCTATAGGGCGATGCCTTTCGGTCTCAAAAACGCCGGGGCAACATACCAAAGAGCAATGACGACCCTATTTCATGATATGATGCACAAGGAGATGGAGGTATATGTTGATGACATGATCGTTAAATCACAGGAGAATGAGGATCATCTCTGCCATTTGAAAAATGTGTTCGACAGACTTCGAAAGTACCAGCTCAAGCTCAATCCAGCAAAATGCGCGTTTGGGGTGGCTTCCGGAAAACTTCTTGGTTTCATGGTAAATCGCCATGGAATCGAGATTGATCCTGCAAAGACGAAGGCCATTCGTGAGATGTCGTCGCCGAGAAATGAGAAAGAAATCCGAGGTTTTCTGGGGCGATTAAATTTCATAGCCCGATTCATCTTCCAACTCACTGCCACTTGTGAGCCAATCTTCAAGCTACTTCGAAAAGAAAGTGACGGGCGATGGAATGCAGATTGCCAGAATGCCTTGGAGAAAATTAAAGTTTATCTAACGAACCCTCCCGTTCTAGTGCCGCCTCGGGAGAAGGTTCCGTTATTACTATATTTGTCAGTTCTCGACTCCTCCATGGGAGCTATTCTTGGGCAACTCGGTAAATCTGAAAAGAAGGAGCAAGCCATCTACTACCTCAGCAAGCGCTTCACGAAGTATGAGGAAAATTATACCTTGCTGGAGAGAACCTGTTGTGCATTGGCTTGGTCCACTCAAAGACTGCGCCATTATATGCTCCCACTGGCTACCTACTTGATAGCCAGGATGGATCCCTTAAAATACATCTTCGAGAAGCCGATTCTGTCAGGAAAAGTTGCAAAATGGCAGATGCTGCTGACGGAGTTCGATATCATCTACAAGACCCAAAAGTCAGTGAAGGGTCAGGCGATAGCAGATC
The DNA here is from genome assembly GCA_016647705.1 of Eucommia ulmoides. Classification (NCBI taxonomy): domain Eukaryota; kingdom Viridiplantae; phylum Streptophyta; class Magnoliopsida; order Garryales; family Eucommiaceae; genus Eucommia; species Eucommia ulmoides. The sequence continues at coordinate 34,981,117 of CM028327.1, read as the reverse complement.
AGTTGGCTAGTTGTCCAGCTCAAACGGATAACCAGCCTCTTGAGACACTATTCCCTGACGAGTCGATTCATGCGGTGGATGAAGAAAATGAGGAAACAGTCTGGAAAATGTATTTTGATGGACCAGTGAACTCTCGAGGGGCTGGAATCGGAGCCGTTCTGGTTTCTCCGGGCAAACAGCATTATCCAGTGGCTTCCAAGTTGAAGTTCCAGAGCACAAATAATCGAGCTGAGTACGAAGCCTGTATTCTGGGACTCCAGCTAGCTGTCGATATGAAAATCAAAGAATTGCTAGTGTTCGGAGATTCTGAGCTGATAATCAATCAGGTGACGGATAAATATGCCACGAGAGATCCGACCTTGATAGCCTATAACAATCACCTCCTGGAGTTGTGCGAGCAATTTACAATAATAGAATTTGAAAGCATACCGAGGCTAAAAAATGACTTCGCCGATGCCTTAGCTACCTTGGCATCTATGATATCTATCACTCGAGAGGAGGATGATATCATTCCGGTGGTGATCCGAGTTCAACGCCGACCGGCCCACTGCTGCCAGCTTGAATCTGAGCCAGCTAAAGACCCATGGTACCATGACATAAAGAACTTTCTGAAAAATCAGGAGTATCCGGAAGGGGCATCAAGTGTTGACCGGAAAACTCTCCGGAGGTTAGCAGGCCAATTCTTCCTAAGCGGGGAGACACTGTACAAAGGCTCCCCTGACATGGGCCTGTTGAGATGTGTTTGAGTCGAAGAGGCCATCCAGTTGATGAAAGAGGTCCATGGTGGCATATGTGGACCTCACATGAGCGGCTTCATGCTTGCCAAGAAGATCCTGAGGACCGGTAATTTTTGGCTAACGATGGAAAGCGACTGCGTGCAGTTTGTTCGAAGATGCCATAAGTGTCAGATTCATGGTGATCAAATCCATGTCCCACCTTCGCACCTTCATTGCTTGGCGGCCCCATGGCCCTTCTCAATGTGGGGTATGGACGTTATTGGGGAAGTTACCCCTAAGGTGCCGAGTGGTCATCGCTTTATCCTGGTGGCAATTGATTATTTTTCCAAGTAGGTAGAAGCCGTTTCTTTAACCCGAGTGACTCAAAAGATAGTAGCTCGATTCATCAAAGAAAATATTGTGTCAAGATACGGTTTGCCGCAAACATTGATAACCGACAATGCTAAAAACCTGAAGGGTTTAGAAATACAGAAAATATGTCAGCAGTTCAAGATCGAGCACAAAAACTCAGCGCCTTACCGTCCAAAAATGAATGGAGCAGTGGAATCCGCCAACAAAAATATAAAGAAAATTCTCCGGAAGATGATTGACAATTATAAGGAGTGGGATGATATGCTGCCATATGCTTTGATGGCTTACCGAACCTCGGTTCGGACCTCGACAGGGGCAACCCCCTATTCTCTAGTTTATGGCACAGAAGCGGTGATACCAGCCGAGGTGGAAATTCCATCTCTACGAGTGCTCATAGAGGCCGAGCTTGATGAAACTGAATGGGTACAACAACGGTTGGACCAACTTTGTTTAATCGATGAAAAGCGGCTGACAGCGATATGCCACGGACAGTGCTACAGACAGAGGATTACTAGAGCTCATGATAAACGGGTATACCCTAGAGTCTTCAAGGTCGGTGAGTTAGTTTTGAAGAAAATCTTTCCTTTCCAAGATGAAGCTAAGGGTAAGTTCGCGCCAAATTGGGAAGGTCCTTTTGTTGTTCATAAGGCTTTGAGCGGTGGAGCGTTGATTCTCCAGGAAATGGATGGTGATGTATTTCCCGAGCTCTTAAACTCGGATTCTGTAAAGAAATACTTTGCCTAATAAATGTCATTATTTTCTAAGTAAGTTTATTTCAATTTGTGATTATCTGTTGCTTCCAAAAAAAAAAAAAAAAAAAAAAAAAAAAATACGGCTCGAACATGGTGAAAACTCGAAAGGGCACTATGAGAAAAATGTAGAGACCGTGTCGCAAAAAAAAAAAAAAAAAAAGAAGAAGAAGAAGAAGAACAGTTAGATCACTCCTAGGGGCATTTTTTGGAATTCCCACTACGGTTGACTTCCATTGACTGTAAGACTTTTCTGTGTTCGGAACTTGATGGATTTGAGCAAGAGTTGGAATCTGTGAAAAGGAACATCGAATATGGCTCAAATTTGCATTGAAATCATACTTGTCAGACAATCCGGCTTGAAATCTCGTAGTCAACATATCTGGTGATAAAGATACCTGTTTGGGGTAAGGTTTTACACGTTTTTCCATATTTGGTTAAATCAGTTTTGCAGGATTTGAAAAATACAAAGCAAGCAGGAGTATGTGATTCTCCTAAGCACTGAGGATGCCTAGTAGAAAAGAGAAAGTGAGAATCGGCGGGTGCAGAGAAATAAAGGCTGATAGGGATGTTGTCCAAAAAAAAAAAAACCCAGACCCTGCCAACAACCCAGAGAAAACCTCCAGAAAGTACATCTCTAAGATTGACGGAAGGACGAGACGGAAAAATCTCCCGATACTGTCCCGTGACCCGAGAAAGTCAAGCGCCATCAAATGAGGGATTGCGATGGAAAAGGGGGGACGGAATTGCGAGTCGTAAAGAGTGACAAGTTTTTCAAACTAATTTTTCGTGTTACATGTGTTTTTTTGTTCAATTACAGGGTTTTCAAAGGACATGAAAGCATGGATTTCTCTCTCACAAAGTCTTCTTACCTTCCGGTTGGACGGAATTGCGAGTCGTAAAGAGTGACAAGTTTTTCAAACTAAATTTTCGTGTTACATGTGTTTTTGTTCAATTACAGGGTTTTCAAAGGACATGGAAACATGGATTTCTCTCTCACAAAGACTTCTTACCTTCCGGTTCAAATTAGAAACTTTTTATTGCTGAAAGTTCCAAAGCTCTAAATGAGCGTCCAGGTATGCGTTTTGCCCTGAAAAGGGCGAAAAGTGAACTACGCCAAACTTGATCCTCGGCATAATACTAAGGTACGCAGGCAATCTATAAATGTTCGGTCATCTGAGAGTTCGGCTGGGGCACATTTATATCTTTGCTCTCTCATTCTGGCTCAGTCACAAGTGGGGGCATATTTTATACTCTTGAACTTTCTTTAAACCCCTGGCCAAGAGGGCTGGGGCATGAATAATTTTTATAACTCTAAACAATCCTCTAAACGTACACTTGTTCGTCATGAGTATCGTCATGAGTCATTTTTTTACTCTAAACAATCCTCTAAACAGACACGTGGTCGTCATGAGTATCGTCAAGAGTCATTTTTATTACTCTAAACGATCCTCTAAACAGACACGTGTTCGTCATGAGTATCGTTATGAGTCATTTTTTATTACTCTAAACGATCCTCTAAACAGACACGTGTTCGTCATGAGTATCATTATGAGTCATTTTTTATTACTCTAAACGATCCTCTAAACAGACACGTGTTCGTCATGAGTATCGTCATGAGTCTTTTTTTTATTACTCTAGACAATCTTCTAAACAGACGCATGTTCGTTTTGAGTACCGTCATGAATTATTTTATTACTCTAAACGATCCTCTAAACGGACACATGTTCGTCATGAGTACTGTCATGAATTATTTTATTACTCTAAACGATTATCTTAACAGACACTTGTTTATCATGAATATCGTCATGAGTCATTTTTTATTACTCTAAACGATCCTCTAAACAAACACGTGTTCGTCATGAGTATCGTCAGAAGTCATTTTTTTTACTCTAAACGATCCTCTAAACGGACACGTGTTCGCCATGAGTATCGTCAAGAGTCATTTTTTATTACTCTAAACAATCCTCTAAACGGACATTTGTTTATCATGAACATCGTCATGAGTATTCTTTTATTACTCTAAACGTACACGTATTCGTCATGAATCATTTTATTTTATTTGTTCTATTATTGGAAAATACACTAAAAATAAAAATAAATAAATAAATAAAGATAAAATGGGACGATCAAAATGACGTGGTCTTTTATCTTTGTCAAGCAAGTGGGACTTGCATGACAAAGAGGGGCAGCTGTAGACACGGCATTTTGACCGCTTCGCAAAAAAATATACTTTATTTTATAGTTATTTTATTTATTTATTTTATTTTGATTGTACCGTATTTGTGCGGTTTAATACTGCTAAATTAAGTTTTATTAATCTCTTAAGTAAATTAAATATTAGTAATTAATTAATTTATTTTTTTTGGTTTTGTAGATTTTTCGAAGTGGAATAAAAACGCGTTAATTCGGAACAAAATGGACCAGAAACAGACGAGAACGAGAGAGGCCTGGACCGAACGGGGGTGGGGGGGTACATGAAGGTCGCACGTGCGACCAGGGCTGCTGGCCGCATGTGCGGCCAGCAGGGGGGCCAGCCCCCCCTTTTTTTGGGTGCACCATTTTTGGTGCACCCAAAAGGGGGTGGGTGCACCCACCCCCTTTTTCCCCTCTTTTTCGCGCGTTTGTCGGAGGTTTCTTCAGAAATCCTTCCTATAAATAAAGGAAGGATCACAAGAGAAGGGGAAGAAATTTTTTGAGAGAAATTTTTGTAAGGGAGAGGAGAAATCTGGAGAAAAGTTTTGAAGAAAATAATATTATTTTCATTTTATTATAATTTTGAAGAAGAAAAATCTCCAAGAAGGTGGTAAATTTTCATCTGTTGTAAATCTTACTCTTATTTTTTTTAAATTGTTATTATACTAATTTTTTTTTTGTAAATTAGATTTTTTTTTTCTTCTTCCTTTATTATTTATTTATTTATTACTTTTTATTTTCTTTTTATTTATTTATTTATTTATTTATATTTTTTTTTTTTTTTAGTAAACAATACGAGGTGGAAAATTCTCAACCTTCAATTTGAATGGCTAAATTTAGAAGGGAATTACTCTCCTCGATGCGTGTGTACGGGTGTTTTATTTAATTTGTATTAAATATAATGTGCTAACAATACGAGGTGGAAAATTCCCAACCTTCAATTTGAATGGCTAATATTTAGAAGGGAATTACTCTCCTCGATGCGTGTGTACGGGTGTTTTATTTAATTTGTATTAAATATAATGTGCTAACAATACGAGCTGAAAAATTCCCAACCTTCAATTTGAATGACTAAAATTTAGAAGGAAATTACTCTCCTCGATGCGTGTGTGCGGGTGTTTTATTTAATTTGTATTAAATATAATGTGCTAACAATACGAGGTGGAAAATTCCCAACCTTCAATTTGAATGGCTAAATTTAGAAGGGAATTACTCTCCTCGATGCGTGTGTGCGGGTGTTTTATTTAATTTGTATTAAATATAATGTACTAACAATATGAGGTGGAAAATTCCCAACCTTCAATTTGAACGGCATAAATTTAGAAGGGAATTACTCTCCTCGATGCGTGTGTGCGGGTGTTTTATTTAATTTGTATTAAATATAATGTGTTAACAATACGAGGTGGAAAATTCCCAACCTTCAATTTGAATGGCTAAATTTAGAAGGAAATTACTCTCCTCGATGCGTGTGTGCGGGTGTTTTATTTAATTTGTATTAAATATAATGTGCTAACAATACGAGGTGGAAAATTCCCAACCTTCAATCAGAACGGTCTAGGTTTAGAAGGGAGATCATTTCCCTCAAATGTGTGTGTATGTGTGTATGTGTATATAAGGAGGATTTAAAAATAAAATAAAAACATTCGGATTTAAATTCTAATTGGACTGAATCGGATAAGGTACCGTCTTTGGACGGGCGTCTTGGGGTGCTTGACACCTTCCCCGAGCGTAACTGACCCCCGAACTCTTTAAACGAATCTCTGGTTAGACCATATTATTTTTGGAGTCAAATTTTACTTAAGCCATTTTTTAAATTATTTTCAAAAAAGAAAAATATGGTGACCTAGCACATCATTTAAACCCAATGTTAGGTGGCGACTCCTTTTTCTAAAACAGGCTTAAGTACATTTTAATGAGAAAATCGACGTTTTTAAAAACCCTTCTCGTTTTATCAGCGCCAAGCATATATAAACATATATCTATATATATATTTGTTTTTGGTTTTCTCTGGAAAATCGGGGCGCGTTCAGTAAGTAATGCATTATTCAATCTTTTTGTCTTTATGATCCCAAAAGAACATACAAAGTGCAGATAAAGTGAAAATTCTTAATTCAATCATATTTATATTTGATTAATAATATAATTCATCTAGTGATACTAATTGAAATCTCATCTCAATCATCACACTATCATGGTCAAAGAGTCATTTTGAATTATATTAAATATAAACACATAGGACACGTCTCTTTTTGCCAAGAGCGATACATCCTTTCTTGCATACGCGAATCTTCAAATACATGATTTACTCTACTCAATGAGCACCTTTTAAATTTGTGTCTAGAAAACAATAATCAATATATCACCTCATCTATGTGACTATTTAGTACCTTAAGTCTAAAAATCACAAGCAACATCACAACTCTGGTATTTTATTTTAACATTAAGCAAAGTAACCATAATAGACTATCAAGGATGCTCATTCTTGATCCTAAGATTTTGATGAACAATTAAATGTTGATGTTTTGGTGGAATTAATGTTTTAATTGAGTGTTTCAGTGATCTAAGTTCCAGTGATGAAGATGATGCAAATTAAATGGATGCTAAACCATGATGTTAAATATATTGAAGAATTAAGAGTTTAAAGAAATTAGAGAAAACAACCCATGTGAATTTTGACTCTTAATATCCCAATTAGGAACACACAAATTGGAACAAAATATTTTTTATTTTTTATGTGTGTTTTGATTAAGTTAAATTATTTGCTCTATGTGAAATAAGAAGAAATAATTTTGAATGACTAAAATGGAATATAAGAATATTAGTGGAGCTAATCAAGAGAAGAAAATGGTTAAAGAAGAGAAATCGTAAAAGAAAATAAGTTAAAAACGTATTCAGAGAAGAGATCCAAGCACAGCAGTCAACTGGTGAGTTGACCGGACATGGAAGCTGTAACATCATGTATCTCTAAGTCGACCAACAGATCGACCGGCCAAGAAGGCTGAACTCTCTGAATCAACAAGTCGACCGATGAAGTAGTACTAAACTATCTGAATCTGTGAGTCGACCGGGCGGTCAACCTATGCACGCCGCGGCGATAGTTTGGCTGCAACTCGAGTTGGGCAGTCGACTGAGCGCGTTGTTTCAGGATATAGTTTGATATGAGATTATATCCAAAAGTAGCCATTTTTTGTTGGGATTTGAGAAATATTTGTGGGATATTATCTATATTTAAGATATGGTTCATATACTAATTAAATCTTATTAATATGGTTCATTAAATATTAATATTTCTCAATTTGGTACTTGAAATAGATTCTATACTTATTTATTAAGATTGAGAAATACTTTGGGGGGTTTAATTAAGAGATTTGAAAGATGTTTTTAAGTGGAATTGAACCTAAATGAAGTCCTTATGATATAAGGGGTCTATAAGAGTTTTTAATTGTCATGACACTTGTAAACTAGTCGTTAGAAGGCTGATTACATGTTCCTTTAAATAAACCTGTGAATTTCACTAGCAACGTTAATCATTCTAAGAGAAAAAAAATCATTCATTGAAAGAGAACTAAAAGAGTTTATATCATTTGTGACCTTTTATAAGAGTTATCATTGTACAATATTGTGAGCTTTTCTAAAAGTGATTTCGAGAATCAATTGTAATCAATTTTTGCTGATACCGAATTTGAAGCTATATTATTCTAATCATTATTTCTGTGGATTCCGGGTGAGATCGTTCCGTATTGCTTATTATTTGTTTATTATTCTATATTTGGAAATTGATTTTAGAAATTATTTCTGATTTTTTAAGAAAATATTTTGTACAAACAATTTCTTGAATCTAATTACGTGCTCCAATTTGCTACTCATATTCTTGTTGAAATCATATTTTTGTATCTCACGTATTTATATCACTAGTTGGGATATTAATTGAGTTAGTATTTATCTGGGGTGGTAGAAGCTCTGAGTGAGATTTACTTCTTATCAATTTTTGTATTGGTGAGTTGTGACGGATTAAATACTATTGGGAGTATTTAATCAGGGGTAGTTGGGTTTCAGTCTCTTCTTGTAAAGAGATTGAGGTAGTGATTCTTCCTAAATAAGAATTGCATTATGAGTGATTTGTAAATGTTTCATCTTTACCTGTGAAAAGGATAGTTGGAGTGTTTTGAGAGGTTTTGATTCTTATGCCTTACTGTTAAAAAGAATTAAGTTATTCTTTAGCCTGTAAAACGTAGAGATTCTTCCTTAGCCTGAGAAAAAGATATTGTAAAGGTTAATTCTAAGCCTGTAAAAGAATCAGTGTGCGGGTTTAGTTCCTACCTTTAAAGGGATCTTGGTTTTAATATGTGTGACCTCCATGGAGCTCGGGGGACTGGATTAGCCAAAAGTAACTTGGTGAACCAGTATAAATCTTGTGTGCTGCTATATTTTACTTTGCTATTTTTTTTGTTTGTGTGTATACTTAGATTTATTATAATTCCGTTGTGGTATAAAGATAATAATTAATTTAGGCATAAAATTAATTATTTGATTTATTCAAGTTTTATTCTGATATATTTTTAATTACCCAATTCACCCCCTCTTGGGTATTCTACTGGGCCAACACTCATGTTCAACCCGTTACTACCCAACCTCTTGTATAATCGTTTTAGTGTCTTATACTAGTAGTTCTAAGATTCATCATTTTCAAAAGAGAAAACACTCCGTAGGGTAGCCTAACCAAATTGATGTACTAATTTAACAATTCTAAATGGTTAGAAACATTTAGGATATTAGTTATCAAAATATCTATGATGTCATTTCTTTTAATCATCATTAAAAGTTAAGAAGCTTTAACTTAATAGCCAAGGTATCTAACAATACAATCAAGTAACATACCCAAGTTGCCTTTGATTATTCAATACTTTAGATTGTTATTTTACCAAAACAAATCACTAAAAAAGAATACAACAAATTGACTATAAGGCGTATCTCCAACATAGTTTCCATATGATCCCTGGGAGAATAACATTTCTTTCTACTAGAATGTTGCACTATGCCCAAATTTTTACTTGGTAAGGGGGTAGCCTAAAATTGTAATAATATTGTAAAATAATATGGAAGCGTTAAATGGAATCATACATTTCAGATTCGGAAGACCTATCGACAAATCTTAATTATGTGCTTCTTCTCTCGTCGGTAAGAAAAGTTACTAGTCTTATTCGATAATATCTACAAACTCACTAACCAAGGCCACTTGAATTTTTTGTAATTCTATAGAATTGGATTCCTTAGAGGTATCAATGACTATTTATGTGAGAGCCATAAAACGTATTATTTTCAATGGTTGCACACTGAATAGACATGATCCTTGAGATCAAGAGGTGTAGTTGTTCATGGAATTGGAGGCCATGTAAATACTCCACCTGACCCACTTCAAAATCCGACAAATAATGATTGACAACTAATTAACAATGCATATCACAACTAGATAATTCCAAGAACAAATAAAAGAAAAAGTGTATAATACAAGTACTATATGCATTAATATTTTAACGAAGCGTTTGGTTAGACGGAATGAGGATGAAATGAAATCGCAATTCCACATTCGATTCTCATTCATTTGTTTGCTTATTCATGGAATTAGAATGGATTCAATTGGATTCCATCATTAATGGTAGATTTTTTTTTTGGGTTATATGTAAAATACCTTAAATCATTTTGGCCTGTAATTCTCAATTGGACAATGACTTCAATATTTTCTATAACTTAATTTTATCAATTTTGTCTTATATTAATTTGAATAAAAATAAATAAAAACTAAAAAAATATTATTCATTATATGTCAGAAACAAAACATTATGTTCTCAATTTTATATTTTTATTTTGAAAAAAATAGGTTTTGTCTAATATTTTATTTTCGTTTGGGGAATAGAAATATATATTTTTTGGTCTCATTTTTTTTTTTTTTTGGATTAGAAACATTTTTTTTTTCCATATTTTTGTTTATTCTTCCTAAAAAAATATTTTATTGTTCATAAATTTATATTTCGAACAAAAAAAAAAATTGAAAGCCGACAAATCAATTCATGTTCCACAAATAAAACATAAATTTGAGAACAAAAAATATTTCACTGTTATGGAAACAAAAACAAAAATTTAAGAAAAATTCATTGTCTTTCTGATTCAGAAATAGAAATTTGAGAATTAGAAAAAAATATATAAGAAATGGAAGTGAAAATCTAAGAACAAAAAATATATTTCGATTTCTAAACAAAAATAAATATTTGAGAAAAAATATATTTATGCTCCCAAAGTGAAAATAAAACTTTTAAATTTTATTTGGAGGATTTTAAATATTTTTCACATGGGGTATTACTCTTATTTTGTAGCCATTTTTTTAAATAAAATATTATTAGGTATATATTATGGATGAATTTGATCTCAAAATTGATATGTAAAAGAGTATTATTCAATTTCATTCATTTAAACATACAATTACAACTAAACAAAATAATTGAATAGTAATTCCATTGGTATGTCCATTCTATTCCTTCTTCTATTCCATTTCACCATGATTCTATTTCATCCAACCAAACAAGTTGTAAGGAAAAAAAAAATCAATATTATGGTTTAAAATGGAATAAATTGTGTAATTTATTAGGAAAACCAAAAATAAGAAATTAAATCACATTTTTTTTTCAAAATCAAAAGGTAAGACCGAAGAAAACGCAAATCATCAACTAAAATGATTGTATCAAAAGAGACCTATAAAACAATCACCACACATTCTAAATATTTTATTTATTTTCCATCATATATGATTTTCATTTATCTCTTAGCAGACCTCAAATGCCCCCACTTGCCTGAATTCTTTCTTGTACTACCATCAGTATTGAGTTTCAAAAAACCTGCAGGGGCAAAATCCAATAAATACAGGTAGCAATTGAATCATTTAGGAAATTTGGTTCAATGAAAGTTTTATTGAGGTCTCTAATATAATTATTTATCTTCAAGAGTGAATCTCTTGATGATGAACAATTATTTCTAGTAACCTCATTATTTATGTCTTTCCAAACCTCCCAAATAGTAGCAACAAACAAAACAACTTAGGGTTTAAGAAACTCCCTTTAAGGTGTCTTTTGACCTACTCCAGAAAATCAGAAGAGAAAGGATTATACCTAAAACTAAGACAACCAATAGAGTTCCAAATCATCGAAGCCTTTGGGCAAGTGCGAAGGGCACGCTCAACATTTTCAAGGGCACCATTGCATCTTTGACAAGTACTTGAGGTATCACTACCTTTAATTGCTCTAAATAAATTTGTGACAAGTCTTTTATGGAAGATAGTCCAAAAGAAAATTTTAAATTTTGAGAAATTTTAAGTTTCCAAATCCACCCCCAGTTACTACCCATTGCATTATCAATAATGGAATCATTTTCAAGAGAGTCAGCAGTTTCGTCATCAATGAGGTCAAGAATAAGATTAAGAAACCAACAACCATTCTCAACCACAATATCCGCCACCTTAAGATCAAAAGTGTTTTGGATATTTTGGCAACCAAAAGAGTTATCGCCACACCACCAATCTGTCCCTAGATTTGTGGTGGTGCCATTACCTACTTTCCATTTAATTAATTTTCTAAGGATTTCACTAGAGAACAAGATACATCTCCAAATATGAGAGTTGTCTTCTATTTTTTTTTTTTTTTTTTTTGCCACAAGAGCTAGGATTGTTCTCAATATTATACTTATTTCTAAAATCTGGACCATAGACCATAAGCTTTGATCGTCATTAGCAATGTTTCAACCCAATTTAGCAAGAAAGACTTTATTGCTAACTCTCGCAACTTTAAGATCCAAGCCCCCTTTCTCTTTTCTCTGTCACACTTTATCCCAATTAACAATGTGATATTTCTTAACATTTTCCATATATCCCTAAATAAATTTTCGGTTAATTTGATCAATTTTATCACAAACATTTAGGGGGATAAAGGCAGTTTGCATGGAGTAGGTAGGAATGGTAGACATCATTGATTTTTTAAGAGTAGTTCTACCCGCCATAAACAACATGTTGGATTTCCATTAAGATAATCTACTTTGCATTGTTTGGATAATATTCTATAAGTGTAAGTAATTCAGTGTGCGATGGATGAGAAGAAACCCTAAATAGGTACCCAAGTCATCTGCTATTGATATTAAGAACCATACTTATCTCTATGGCTTTCCATCGATGAATAATAGGGGCAACAAAGAATTTGGATTTAGAAAATTTGATTTTTTGCACCCAAAGCATTAGAAATAGTATTTATGATGTTCAAAACATTTTGTGATTGACTATCTTCGACTTTAGCAAATAAGATGAGATCATCCACAAAAAATAAATGAGAAATACTAGGGTCATTCTTACCCTCCTTAAGACCTTTCCGTTCACCTTTATGCACACTATCACATATTAAGTGGGAGAGTCTTTCCATACACAAAGTGAAGAAATAGGGGGATATGGTCCCCTTGGCTCAGGCCTCTAGAAGGTTGGAACTCCTCAAGAGGATCCCCATTCCACAGGACTGAGAGGGAGGAAGTGGTAACACAAGATATAAGAAGATTGATAAGGTTAGGAGGAAATTTAAAATTAATCACAGTATCATGCAGAAACTCCCAATTAACCCTATCGTAGGCCTTCTCTAAGTCAAGCTTGATAATAACACCACCCTTTTTATTTTTGAATTTCCTAATAGAATTGATTAAATCCTAAGTTCAAATGACATTATCTGTCATCATGCACCCCATAATGAAACTACCATAGAAGGGCCAACAATATTTTTTTAAAATAGGTATAATTCTTTTCACAAATAATTTAATAACTGGGTAATCGATTCCGGAAAGTCAGTTTTAGGAATGAGAGCAATAAGGGTCTTATTCGTGACCGCTAGAATCACAATATTACATAAACATTTACGAACAAAATTATACAGACATCCGGACCCACAATCTCTCTCTCCCCCCCCCAGCTTCTTTTAAAGAAGATGGGTTGGTAGCCATCAGGCCCTGTGATCCTTCATACAGTTGAGAGAATCTCAAATCTCCTTAGATGGAACTCGACATAGGGACGAAATAAGAGTGTCTATAATTTAGGGGTAGAGAATAGGGAGATTAGTTCTAGATTTAACGTAGTTTTCAGAAAAATATTTTTGATCTAGATTTAATGTAATTTTCAGAAAAAATATTTTTCAAAAATAATCTCTAACATTAACTTCTAGGTTATCATCCTTATTAATCCTGCAACCCTCATTCTTTAGCATAGAGATTTTAATTTTTCCGTCTTCCATGGAGAGTCATAAGGTGGAAAAGATTATTATTCGTATTGCCCAGTTTCATCCATTGAATACTAGATTTTTTATGCCAATGAATTTCTTCCTTTAATAAGATGTCTCTATAATTTCTCTGAAGCTCAACTTCTAGACGGGTAAGATTATAAATGAAGCCCCTATCTTGGGCCTTTTGGATACCTCTTAATCTAGCAATTAAGTTCCATTTAGTTTTAAAGATGTTTCCAAACACATTAGAATTCCACTACTTAAAGAAAAAAGTGAAATTATTGAGTTTCAGATTTATAGAGGGATCATCATTAACCTAGTTAGATTTTATGAGATCTTTAAGGTTGTGTTTGGGTAGAGGATTTCTAGGAGAGATTTCATTTGGTTAGAGGATTTCGAAATCCTCTTTTAGCAAATCCCTTGTTTGGGTTTGTTTGGATTTTAGGAATGAGGGATTTGTCAAATCCTTTTGGGAGTAAAATGAAGGATTTTGAAATCCTTTTAGAAGAGGCTGAATTTGTGAAATCCATTCTTCCATCTTCGCTTTTCTTCTTCACACCTGAAGGTCGATTCGTCGTCATCGTCGTCGTCGTCTTCTTCGTTCTTTGTTGTCGATTCGTCGTCGTCCGTTGTCGTTGAGTCATAGCCGTCGTCGTCGTCATAATCGTGGCCCTTGTCATCGTCAAATCGTATTCTTCCGTCATCGAATCATCGTCTTCATCGTCGATCATGTTCGCTGCTTCGTCGAGATCGTCGTTCGTCTTGTGTATATCGTCTTCTTCTTATTCGCGACTGAGATTAGGCTTCGTCTTCGTCTATGATTCTCAAAGTCAAATTAGGGTTTGATTTCAAAAACGAAATCAATTTCGAAATCAAAATCTAATTAGGATTCGAAATTGATTTCGAAATCTCTATTTTGTTTTCAAAATCGAAATTGAACGACGACTTGTCTAAATCTGTCCAAATCGAACGAAATCGTCTGAATCGAACGACGATTGAATCAAAATCTCGATTTTGAAATTGAAATCGTCTGAATTTGTTCCTCTTCATCTCTTCATCGTTTGTTCTTTTGTTTCTGTTTTTTTTTTTTTTTTTTTTTGTTTCTTCAGAAGTGGGATAAAAAATAGAACAAAAAAAATATCCAAATACTTCAATTTAAACAATTATCCAAACAACGGATTTGTAAAATAAAGGGATTTCAAAATCCAGGATTTTAAAATTCCTTCATTTCACAAATCCCTTATCCAAATGCAACCTAAAGGAATCATGAGTTAACCACATAGCCTCAAAACAAAATGGCCTAAACCGGTGAAAGGAAAAACCCAAACAACAAATAAAAATAGAAGAGTGATTAGAGTACATACGTGGGAGAGTTTCCACACCTGCATTCGATTTTTATTCTTGTGAAACAAAAGCTTTTATTTTAATGTTATTTGATTGCATTGATATAAGATAAGAAGAATATAATATTTCATACTTGATTAAAAAAGAAAAATGAGAAGAAAAAAAATCTTCAGTTATTTAATCTATTAAAAAATTATCAAAATAAATTAAAGATTTTATCACTGGTATAACAATAATTCTAATATTTAAAGAAAATCCCTCATTTTTTTCTCTATTTTCTCCCAAATTGGTGGGGATAAAAAATGGGATAGTTGGTGAGAAGTCCTAATAATGACATCAAATTAATAAAAACTCTCAAATCAAATAACTACTTTACTTTTACTCACATCTATTAGAATTCATAGAAACACTTATATTCCAATTAAGGTTGTGTAACCAACCGCCACCCCACAACCACTAGCTACCAGTCCCTGACCACTGGATTCCGTCCACCGCCAGTCGCTGAAGCTTCAGTCACCAGTTCCTGTAATTTTTTTTTTAATTACATTCAACTATTTTTTTAGTAATATTTTTTAAGATATTTTATCATGGGCCCCAAGGCCCACTACTAATTCATTATTATACCCATGTAGCCATTTAAATTTAGAGAATAACCTAATTAGTATATGGTAATTATTTGCTGTACAGGAACATTTACATCATTCAATTTATTATGTTGTTGTTGACATTGTTGTTGTATAGCAACATTTGCATCACCCCATTCATTATGTTACTATTAACATTGTTGATGGACAGTAATATTTGCATCTCCCCTGTTGATCCCAAGATTTTGATGAACAATTAAATATTGATGTTTTGGTGGAACTAATGTTTGATCAAGTGTTTCAGTGATTTAAAGTTCCAATAATGAAGATGTCAAATTTAATGGATGCTTAATGAAGATATTAAGATGATGAAGAAGTATTAAGAGTTTGAAGAAATTAGGGAAAACAACTCAGGTAAATATTAACTCTTAATATCCCATTTAGGAACACACACATGGCACGAAATGAATCTTATATTTTATGTGTGTTTTTGTTAAGTATATTTATTTGCTCCTATGTGAATTAAAAAGAAATATTTTTGAATGACTAAAATGGAATATAAGAGTATTAGTAGAGCTTATTTAAATATAAAAATAGATAAAGGGGTGAAATCGTAAACGAAAGTAGGTTAAAGACGAGATCAGAGAAGTGATTCAGAAGGAGACAGTCAACTGAGGAGTCAACCGAAGAAAGAAGATGAAACATCCTGAATTGAAGAGTCGACCAACCGCTCGACCTGTGAAAATATCTGAACTCTCTGAATCTGCGAGTCGACGGAGCGTTTGACCGGTGGAAGCATGACAAACTCTCTGAATCTGTGAGTCGACCCGGCGATTGACCTATGCTCTCTATGGCGATGGTTTGGCTGCATGCTGAGTTGGGCAGTCGACTGGGTAGTCGACCGTATGTGCTGGTTCAGGATATAATTTGATCCGAGTTTAAATCCAAAAGTAGCCGTTTTTTGTTAGGATTTGAGAGAGATTTAAGGAATATTCTCTATATTTAAGATATGGTTCATATATTAATTAAATCCTTTCAATATGGCTCATTAAGTATTAATATTTCTCAATTTAGTACTTGAAATAGATTCTACACTTATTTATTTTGATTGAGAAAAACTTTGGGGGTTTAATTAGAAGATTCGAAAGATGTTTTTAAGTGAAATTGAACCTAAAAGAAGTCCTTATATTATAAGGGGTTTATAAGAGCTTTTTATTGTCATGACACTTGTAAACTAACCGTTAGAAAGCTGATTAAATATTCCTTTAAATAGACCTGCGAATTTTATTAGAAAAGCTAATCATTCTAAGCGAGAAAATCAGTTTATATCATTTTGAGAGAGCTTTTATAAGAGTTATCATTCTACGATACTGTGAGTTATTCTAAAAGTGATTCTGATAATCAACTGCAATCTGTTCTTGCTGATACCGGATTTGAAGCTATATTTTTCTAATCATTATTTTTGTAGATTCCGGGTGAGATCTTTCCATATTATTTATTGTTTATTATTTTATTTTGGAAATTGATCTTAAAAATTATTTTTGATTTTTGAAGAAAATATTCTTTCAAACAATTTCTTAAATCTAATTATGTGCTCCAATTTGCTACCCATAATTTTGTTAAAATCATATTTCTGTATCTCACGTATTTCTATCACTAGTTGGGATATTAATTGAGTTTTTGTTTGTCTGGGGTGGTAGAAGCTCCGAGTGAAATTTACTTATCAATTTTTGTATTGGTGAGTTGTGACGGATTAAAAATCATTGGGGATATTTAATCAAGGGTAGTAAGGTTTTAGTCTCTTCCTGTAAAGAGATTGAGGTAGTGATTCTTCCTAGATAAGAATTGTGTTTTTTAGTGATTTTGTAACGGTTCAATCCTTACCGGGTAAAAGGATATTTTGAGTGTTTTGGTGAGATTTTGATTCTTGAGCCTTAATGTTAAAAAGAATTAGGTTATTATTTAGCCTGTAAAAAGTAGAAGTTCTTCCTTAGTCTGAGAAAAGGAAATTGTAAAGGTTGATTCTGAGTATGTAAAAGAATTGGTATGTGGGTTTGGTTCCTACCTTTAAAGAAATCTTGGTTTTAGTGGGTGCGACCTCCATGCGGGACTGGATTAGCCAAGAGTAGCTTGGTCAACCAATATAAATCTCTGGTGTGCTGCTTTCTTAATTTGTTTATTTTGTTATTTGGATGTGCACTTAGATTTATTTTAATTCCGTTGTGGTACAAAGATAATAATTAATTTAGATATAAAATTAATTATTTGATTTATTCAAGTATCTTCTGATAATATTTTTTAATTACCCAATTCACCCCCCCTCTTGGGTATTCTACTGGGCCAACATCCTCATTTATTATATTATTGTTGACATTGTTACTGTGCAATAATATTTGCATCCCCCTATTCATTATATTGCTATTAGCATTATTGTTGAGTAGTAATATTTGCATCTCCCCATTTATTATGTTGCAATTGATGTAGTGAGAGAATATGTATTTGGATTTATCTTAAGCAAATTAATATATAAGTGATGTTTTCTCAATATGGGCTTACAAGTTGTGACTCATTTTAATTTTAATGGCAAAAGTGGGGTTCTCTCTAATTTTTTCTATTTTTTAATATACTTTTTAGTTACATTTAACTAATTTTCTGTTGTCGATCTTTGAAAAATTACGTGAATCTAACTAAAAAATATAATAAAAATATAACTAAAAATATATTAAAATGCAATTAAAAAATGTCGCTAAAAAATAAATTAAAAAAATAGTTAGATGTAACAAAAAAAGTGTGCCAAAATAGTTATATGTAACTAAAAAAAATACATTAAAAATAGTTACATGTAGTACAAAAAAAAAATTCCATTGGCTAATGGCCCGACTTTGGCGATCGGAGGCTTGAGGTTCGACAGTAGGCGGTGGCGTGTGGTAGTAGTGCGTAGATACGTCGCTACTTTTACCGTAAGTGTACAAGTCAAGTTTTAGTATAGATTGGAAGAGTTAGGGTTGTTGTATCCACAAAGATTAGATTAGACGGTCGTTGAGTACTTCGAGTATCATAACCTAACTTTATTTAGGCGATAAAAATTGTAATTTATATTAATTATATACTAATCTAAATTAACCTAATTAAACTAATATTACTAATATAGATGTTTATGGGAGTAAATTGCCTAGGGATTAAATTCGTCCACTTAAATGTGTTCATCTCAATTTAGTTTACATTAACGGTGTTCATCCTATTCGACAATTTCAGTATCGAAATCTCACTTACTACCTCTCCCGAGTTTAAGGTGAGTGAATATGTGACTTCGTGTCAACGCCGAAGTCCCCCTCGAGCGTCTATACGACACTTGGCTACACGAGTCTCACCCCAACCTTACGGATTGCACATTTTCTAACTCCCTCCCGGGTTATTAAATCGTCATGTTGTGTTTAACCCTAATCCAAATTCGGGGTTACCTCTCCCAAATGTCAAACTCTGATTTCTCAATATATCTAAACAAACATATAAACATAACGAAATGGTAAACACAATCAGATAAACATGAACAACCTACCAATATACAATGAAACATAAACTAAACATATACAAACTACCAACCAAATAAGAATAAAATAGAGAAACGATGAGACTAGCCATTTATCCGAATGACCACTGCAGCGGTGAAGATTCGGCAAACTCTCTGGACTTTCACCTCCGCGGCGGTAGGTCTGCTGCTTTGAAATCTTTCATTTTTGCTCGTTTTCCCACCGGGCTCACTTCGATATAATCGTTTAAGTACCGTTTTAGTCAATTTTCATCCCAAACACCCGATTTATAACAAAAAGAATAAAAATATATTAAAACACTATAATAATACTCGAAAACTAACAAAACCAGTTTGAGAATAAATAGATAAATTACACCTATCAAATACCCTCAAACTTAGAATTTTGCTAATCCTTGAGCAAAACACTCACACTAAAATGAAAAATACAACTAAATTAAATAACAAGAACAACCTAAACACAAACAATCTAAACATAATGATATGCGAGTTTTGAATTCTTCTATCGACCAAAATATTTTTCTCTTAACAACCCCCAATCATATCAAGTTCAGAAGTAAAACACACCATATGGTGTTCTAGAATTTTGACATTCAGTAATGGTAAATGTCATTCTAGATCATTTCAACGTATGTGTGCGAAAACTCAATTATACAACTATCCAACGACCGGATTGGATTATCCACTAACGAAACTCATGACTTATACCATAAAGGATTAAGATATCCATATGCCTGATTAGATTCCACTCTCCACTAATGTAGACTTGGAAGTTCAAAAATATCAATAGGACTTGGTTCGGTTTGGAACATTTGGCCAAGGGTATATCGGGAATGTTAAACGGGTTAACATCATTAACTCAACGATACCCAAGGCACAACGCTTGGCACACTTACACTCGAACCGCTATCGATGAATTGGAAACAACCCCAAACAATTATTTAAGACCGACGTACTCATTTGTCAAAAGAAATGGAAATTTAACTATATTTACATATGGGTTTTTTTTTTTTTAACATACCACACCCCCAAACTTATTCGATGATTTCAATTTCATAGGTGTGGTTAAAACGAAAGAAAAATGACAAGTGAGTATTCGAATATCGAACCAATCAAAAGTTTGCCCTAAACCCAACCGCTTACTTCAAGTAGCATAAACGAATGCTAACTTGATTCACTAAATTGTGCCTTCAGTTTAGCGATATAGGTTTGAAAAAAGTTCAATTGGCCAAGGTATTTGTTATGCGTTCAGAATTGAAATGGCAAATTGGCTTCGACAAGGTAACGAGAGATAAACATTTTATAGGGTAAGCTTCAAAGGCTCAAGCGAATCAAATGAATGCCTAAATCACGTCTCCTGAACTACCTCGCCTAGGATTTTGCCTCAAATTTCCCCTCAATCAGGTTCTATAATCCTTAACTTGTCATGAGTTTGGCTAATCGATAATCAGCCTCAAATCAATTGAATAACTATACATTAAGTTTACGTGCTCGTGCAAAATAAGATCCACAATAACTTTTACCAAAATGCATTATCAAGCACACAGAACACACATGAATGGGCATTACCCTTGACCTCGAAAAACAACCAAGGGGTAATATCATCATCGAGTAATGGCCCAGATGAACGCAAAACTCTGCATGCAACAACAACAACATACAAACATAAATACATTCTACACTAAACAAACATGCAAACAATTAAACAATAAAATATACTAACATACTACACATCACCCCCAAACTTAAAAAGGGCAGTGTCCACAGCGACCCAGTCATCAATCTCAACATTTGAAATATAAAGCATGCTGACGAAGGGGGTTTAGAACATGTACCTGGGAGGCAAGAGAATCTCGCCTCTGAATCAAGTCAGTAGTGACGAATCTAATTTATTTTTTACTTGGGTTTCCTCCCAAGAAGAGCGTGGTTTATTGTCCTCGGCCCGACATGGAAAAGTGCTCGTTAAAGAGCGGCTTCTGCCTATAGTAAGTGTCATACAACACCACATATGGGTCTTGGTTCAGAATGCCCTCAAGACTAGCGAGATTTGGCTCTGTTTGGCTCAAGCTTTCAACAACACTCATCACCAGCTCATGTACTTGGTGGGCATAAAATAGCATTGCTTTTGACAGCGAAGAATAAGTGAGCCACATCGGATCCTCGTAGATGTGATCGTCTTGAATCGGTGACGGCATCAGAATTTGAATCTCCAATGGTGAAGAATCACAATCGTTGATCCATGTTTAGGTTCCCGGCTCATTCGAATAATCATTTTTTAACTCTCTCAAACTCCTTCCGCTCGTTTCCAGTTCCTCACGTTGGCTTTCACTTGATATGGCTTGTGTATCTCCCAGTGCCACCGCGTCTGACTCGGCCTCAATCAAGCAGATAAGCTGACCAATTTACGTCTGAAGAGATGTTAAGGTCGCATCAATTTTAGAGCAGACCGTCTCGATATTTTCAAGACGATCCTCATCCTCATTCAGCTAATCATTCATCTCCCTCCAGAAAGCCTGAGTCTCTCTCATAAATTCAGCTAACATTGCCTCCAGGGGGAAAGACTCCACATCTTGAGTCGGAGTGTTAATCCATAACGCCGTGGTAGTGAAACTATCCCCCAAGCTTTGGAAGCTTGTTGAATAATTCCAACAGTAATAATCATAATCGGTCATGTGTTCCAATAACCAATAGGCTTCGTCCGCGGTTAGTTAGTCGAAAGAAGTAGTACCGTTTCTTCTTTCCACCCAATTTCTGGTTGCAGCTAGTAACCCATCGAGGAAGTTCAGTAGTTGATACTCCCTTGGGAAACGATGATTCAATACCGGAATTATAATTCTTTGTATCAATCCCAAGCACAATAAAACGTCTCGGAATCTCGTTGAAAGAAATGCAACAATACTTGTTGATCTAGCATCTTCAAGTACCCTGCATGAGAAATAAAAACAAAACTACAAAGAAAAAATTATAAACAAAAGAAATGCCTAAATTAAAATCAAATTATTTACTCATAATATTAACAACAATCGAAAAACACAATCCCCAGCAACGGCACCAAAAACTTGGTAGCGCGTAGATACGTCCCTACTTTCACCGCAAGTGTACGGGTCAAATTTTAGTATAAATTGGAAGAGTTAGGGTTGTCGTATCCAAAGGGATTGGATTAGATGGTCGTTGAGTATCGTGATTATCATAACCTAACTTTATTTAGGCGATAAAAATTATAGTTTATATTAATTATATACTAATCTAAATTAACTTAATTAAACTAATATTACTAATATAGACGTTTATGGGAGTAAATTTTCTAGGGATTAATTTCGTCCAATTAAACGTATTCGTTTCAATCTAGTTTACATTAACGGCGTTCATCCTATCCGACAATCTCGATATCGAAATCTCACTCACTACCTCTCCCGAGGGTAAAGTGAGTGAATATGTGACTTCATGTCAACATTGAAGTCCCTCTCGAGTGTCTATATGACACTTGTCCACATGAGTCTCGCCCCAACCTCACGGATTGCACATTTATATCTCTCTCCCGGGTTATTAGATCATCGTGTTGTATTTAACCCTAGTCCGAATTCGAGGTTACCTTTCCTGAGTGTCAAACCCCGATTTTTCAATATATCTAAACAAACATATGAACATGACAAAACGGTAAACACAATTGGATAAACATGAACAACCGTTAACGAAACATCGATTTTATTCAAACAACATTTTCGTGGAGTTAATTGCTCCCTAGACAATATATGTTTAGTTACACTTGGCCATGACCCAATATAGAACGAAACATAAACTAAACATATAAAACCTACCAACCAAATAAGAATAAAATAGAGAAACGAGGAGACTAGCCGTTTATCCAAAGATCCGTTGCTAAAACCGCTCCGAGAATGTTTCCTCCTTTTTGGCGTGGTGATCTTCTCTTGGTTGATAGTGTTTGGAGCTCTCAAACCACTTCCGAAATGTCAACACAAGTTATGGGGGAGAAGGGACGATATTTATAGGATTCAAAATATCTCAAAATATCCTAAAATATCTAAACTATCTGCAGAGTAACCACCGCGGCAGTGGGCATGTCGGCTAACTTCACCGTTGTGGCAGTGAAATGACCACTGTGTGCGGCGGTGAAGATTTAGCAAACTCTCTAGACTTTCACAGCTGCGGCAGTAGCCTGACCGCTGCGGCGGTAAGATTTCTACACTCCCAGCACTTTCACCGCCGTGGCGGTGGGTCTACTACTTTGAAATCTTGTCTTTTTGCTCGTTTTCCCACTAGTATCACTCTGATATGATTGTTTAAGCACCGTTTTAGTCTCTTTTCACCCCAAACACTTGATTTATAACCAAAAAAAAAGAAACGTATTAAAACACTATAATAATACTCGAAAACTAACAAAATCCGCTTGGGAATAAATAGATAAATTACACCTATCATGTGGCAATGGAAGATGGCGCTGATGGCCAACGATACATACCTTAATTGAAAGTATTTGATTTGAGATATAAAGAAGCATTGACCACGGGATTAAAACACAAGATAAAACATAATTAAGAGATTTATATTAAATCAAAATTAAAATAAATTATGGATTAGATGTTAGTAAAATATGGTCGATAAATTAATTAAATAGTTAATTATTTATTTAATTACTAATAAAAATGTAATAAAACAAAATGAAACTAATCAAAGTTTTTTATTACAGAAATATTCCAGACAACATAAAAAAATAGAATAAAGATTTATATTACAATGTAAACAAGAACAAAAATACTAATTAGAAAATTAGGACACGATACTTATTGTATTACCAAACAGAAACAGAAAACAAAAAATACCAAAAAAGTGATCAAGGCAATCGTTTGACGATCTGTCCTTAAAGCAAAATTTGTCCTCGCTACAGTTCTTACTATTTAAGTGAGCGTCTGCCTCTCAGAATACAACGATCAAAAAATTATTGGTACCAGCATTGGAAACCAAAAGCTCAACGGACTGGAAATAAGTTGAACTCTCTAAAGAAATGCAATGCAAAACTAGATAATTCGATGTTTATATGCTGAGAATGCATGCCCTTTTATGGGGAGCAAAATCAGTAACTAAAGACAATGAAGGGACCCGAAACTCCTGCTTTAAGATGGCAATAAATAGGCCAGTAAATCTATGCAGTTGCACACCTGAACAGTCTCTAGATTTGTAACACTTTGTAGTTACAAACCTGAACATTAGACTTTTTAGGCTCTATTTGGGTTTGGATTTTCGAATTATGTATAAGACATACCAAATCCAAGCCAAAAATTCCTCAAGACCGCAAGGCCAACAACCTAAGTCCCAAGACCCGGATCGGAGCCCAAGCCCATCCCGATCGAGCGGGCGGGCAATGGCACGTGGCGCACGCACGCATATGACTTTTTTTATTTTATAACTTCTAGTCTACTTTATATTTATATCAGTCCAACGCTCTAGAGGGCTTACCTTTAAGAGATAACCCAAGCCTTAATAATTTTCTCTTCATATTCTTCTGTTACCAATATTGGATAACCCGCACTACACATCAATCAATAACTTCAAGTGGATACTTTAATGAACAATTCTAATTCACCTCTCAAATTATTTTTATACAAATAAATATACCACATTCATTTTCTCATAAAGGATAATACATTGATATATTCATATGCCCCATATTAATAGTAGGTCCCACATTATTTTGGCGCTTGGTTCAATCCATATAAGGAATTTACAAGTAAACACATTTTATTATCTTTTTCAAGAAGCACAAACCCTTCTGGTTGTTCCATATATATTTCTTCATCTAATTCGCCATTCAAGAATGTTATCTTAACATTCATTTGATGTCTCTTAAGATTATGTATGACTTAAATTGCTATTAACATACGTATAAATATGATTCTTAAGTATCAAAATAAATTATACCCAGTTACTAGTGAATAAGTATCAAAATAATTACGCTCTCTTTGCTTGTAATCTTTAACTACAATTGTTGTTTTATATTTGTCAATTTATCCTTGTACTTTCATCTTTTTTCTCATGGTTTCCTTCTATATCAAATATCTACTAGTTCTCATATATGATTCTATAAGATGAATCAATTTCACTATTCACAACCTATTTCCAAATAGATGCTTTAGGCATAGTCTCTCTAAAAGTTTGAGATTCATACCCTATCATATTGTATAAAAATCAGGACTAAAAAATTTTGAAATTTTTATCTTTTTACTATGTCTATGTTCAATTTCATTATCTTGGGAATTACTACAAGTAGTATCACTAGTTCTCTTTAAAGAACTCAACTCAACATGAGTCCTACAAGAAAAAACATTCTCAAAGAATGATGTATTTCTTAATTTAATAATCGTGTTCTCATGCACATTTTTTAATTTCTAATTTATGAACCAAAAATCAATATGCATTACTACTTTTGTGCATATCCAATGAATACACAATTAATAAATTTTGGTCTTATTTTAACCTGCTTAGGATCAAGAACCATAACTTTTGTAAGATATCCCCTACACTTTTAAATATGAATGGGAAGATTTTCTACCTTTCCACAATTAAGAAGCGGTCTTATTAAATTTCTTATGAGATAGTTTGTTTAAAACAAAATTCATTGTTAAAACAACCTCCCCCACAAGTTTTGAGGTAGACCAAAACATATCAACAAATAATTCATCATTTCTTTTAAAGTTGTATTCTTTCTTTCAGCAATTCTATTTTGATGAGGTAAACAAAGTGTTTTAGTTTGATGAATTAATCCATATTGTGTGCACACTCACCAAAATTTGAAGCATACCTCTATCCCCACACAACAGTTAAATCATTTTCTTCTAATTTTCCTTTTATGCCTT
The DNA here is from genome assembly GCA_016647705.1 of Eucommia ulmoides. Classification (NCBI taxonomy): domain Eukaryota; kingdom Viridiplantae; phylum Streptophyta; class Magnoliopsida; order Garryales; family Eucommiaceae; genus Eucommia; species Eucommia ulmoides. The sequence goes on along the minus strand of CM028327.1, from coordinate 34,955,438 downwards.
TTTTTATTTTTTAAATTTTATTCTTCTTTATTTTTAATCCATCTTTTTCTTGAGAGTTGATAATAATGTGAAAATAAAGCGACCAAGAGTATAATTATTAACAAAAATGTAAAAGATGACGAAACATAGCAGTGACACTTGTAGGCCATGAGTGGAACACCTAAAACTGATGTCATAATTAACTGATAATTATTAGCAATTTATTAATTTAATGTTTAGGGCAATATCGACTAATATTTCTGTAGGAGAGAAGTCATGTTTATTGGATATAATTAGATGTGAAATGAAGCTTTCTAATGAAGCAATCGGATTTAATGATGTAAAAGCTGATAGCATTAGTTAGGGAAGAAGAAGCATGCTTAACTCTATTCATTACTTATACCTTGTCATAATCATTGATTTAGTTATATAGTGAGAGATGATGAGATCATCAATATGTAGTCTCTAAAATTTTGTTTTTTTAAAAAAAATAATTTCAATAATTAAATTTATTATTAAATTGAAAACTAAGTTTTGTGTGTTTAGAATTTATGTTGCAGTGTTTTTGTTTTAAAAAATTAGAAACACAGAGAAATGTAACTCTGTTTTTTTTTTTTTTCCTCTTTATTTCTTAATTTTTTAGTTAATATTAACTGTATTAAATCTTTTTTTTTTTTTTTGGTTAGGTGTGTCCGAACCACCTTACGTACACCTCGATTAATCACCTCTTTGGTTAATTTTAAGAGCGCATTTCCCCACATCAATCTAGCGCATTTATGATGAAATTTAAAATTTAATTTTTATAGTTTTCCTCAATTGAGTCGAATTCTGGTTGACAAATAACTAGATTAAATCTATTGAATTAGTGTTAACTATTGTCAAGTTTGTATTTAATATTATAAGTAGTGACTAAAAAATAAGTTGATAAGAATTAAAAAATATTTTTTTTCATAAATAAAAAAAATGGAGGACAAAAAAACAATAGAGGACAAAAAATCTCCAAAGAAATATGAAAAATAAGAACAAAATAGTAAAAACAAAGAGCCCAACAAAAGTGTAAATATGAGGCCCAATGGCTTGCCTAATAGACAGCTCTATTGGACCACAGCAAGATGTTATTGGGCTTAAGTTGTATTGCCCTTCTTCCAGAACCAACCCAAGTTGTCATTAGGCCTCAAGTTAGTTTGGCCCCTAAAAATTACACTTGGAACACCCGCACAATTAGTTTATGCTCCTCAAAGTGCAATTGGAACAAAAAAGGAAAATTAAGTTTAAGGCCCTAAATTTAAAAACATTTGAACCACAATAAAGTAAGAAGAAGCACATTTTCTTCCACACTCCATATTTTCGGTTCCTCGTTACTTACATCTTAAACAGTAAATAACATCATCTACTCATTCTCTGTCTTTTATTTTGAACTAATGTAATAATGGGCTATTGGCCCATTGGGCAAAATCCTAACTATCATTTTCTCTATAAATACTTATGTATAGCGTTGTATTTTTTGTATCTCTTCATAACATATCAATATAAGATTCATTCTTCCATTTCTCAATTATCTTAACATGATATCAAGAATAAATATTTTATGTACTTGTTCTTCCTAAAAATTTTGAAACCCTAAACCAACGTATTCTGCCACGCCGCTTCTTCCTGCAGCCATTGTTTTGAGCTCCACCAAACAATCAGCACCCAAAACTCATAAACCACCGCATAATCCGAACCGTCTCAATGAGACAATTTTGACGCCATCAAAATCAAGACCATTGGAGATTCCACTCGCTGTCACGCGCGCTCAACCATTCCGCCACCGCTGTCACATTTGTTGACCGCTACAAGACTCACCGACTGTTTGATCTCACTAACCACTATATCACCACCTTCGTCTTGAAGAGACGATTCCAAAGACATCGCAACCACCGCCAACAGACGTCTTACGCGCTCACACACTCGCCGAAACCGAAATTCATTGTCGCATGTCAAATCCACGTGCCACTACTCCAAGTCACCATTCCTCTCTGCCACGTCATCGCCAATAGGGGCCACGTCATCAACCACGACAGTGTTGACTATTCAACACGTCACTGCCACGTCGGTGCCACGTCAGCAGTTTGACTGCCACGTCATTTGTTGACCTGCCAAGTCGTCGTCCAGTAAGCACCTAGTTGCCACGCCACCTTTTTTAGGTAAATTTCTTTGGACCGGTTCAGGCATTTTTTGAACTTTTTTTGCAAACTTGGACCGTTTCCTAGGCATTTTCAAGGTTTTGATTCTGTTTTCGGACTCCGCTTTGTGGTTTGAGGCTCACATAATATACTTTCTATTATATCTGTGTGGTTCCTACACCGATTCACTCATTTTTCACCTGGCCCTTGAAGATTTAATATCTGTTCCTGGACAATTTCAGTATTTTTGATCTATTTGTGATCTCTGTCAAATCAAATTTGGATCATACAATATAATTCTCTTTATATTGTTGATTCAATTTATTACGGAGATTTGACCGGTTTAAAGGGCTCTCAATCGGTTCTTCATGCGTATAGATCGATTCTTAGACAATTTCAGTATCCTGAATCCATCCATGACAACAGTTTTTCAAGGTTCAACAACGATGTCTATAGGCTCGTCGCTCATTATCAATGCCAAAGAGGGTTCGGATCCTTCCTCCACTACTGTTACCCTGTCTATTACAGATTTGGCTTCACTCCTACTCCATATCTTCTTTAAAAATGGTACAAACATGTCCCCTACTCTCTCACTTACTGGAAGTAACTCTTCTTGATTCTTTGATTCTGCTTGTTGTAATCATATGGCATCTGATCCCAACATTTTTTCAACCAAACTCTCCGCTGTGAATATTCTTAGTATTCATACCGCAGATGGTTCTCAAATGCGTGTTACTCGTACCGGTCAGGTTTTTACTTCCCATCTTTCTATTCCTGACACGTATTTGATTCCAAAACTCACCTTAAATCTCTTGTCTGTTGAACAACTTTGTGAATTGGGATTTGAAGTCATATTTTCTAATAGTAGTAATCGTGTGCAGGATCCTTGGATAGGAGAAACTCTTGGGATTAGTAGTAAGCTTGGACGCCTATTTGAACTTACCAGTTTGCATCTTCCATTTCTAACTCCATCACCACCACAACTACATGTCCCTTCATCAACCTATGCAACCTCACCACCACCACCAGTATCCTCTTCCTCATCCTCATCTCTACAACTACTAGCGATTCTCCTAGTATCCCAAATTTGGCATGCTGGTTTGGGCCACACTTCATCTAGGCGACTTAAATCACTTATCTCTAGTGGTCTGTTAGGTTCAGTTCAGCATGAGTTCTTCCAATGTATCCATTGCCAACTTGCAAAATAATTAACCCTACCTTTCAAAGAGAGTCAGTCTATTTTCCTTGCACCATTTGACCTAATTTATTCTAATATTTGGGGGCCTTCTCCTTATGCCTCGATGGGTGGTTGTCGTTACTTTGTTATCTTTTTGGACGACTATTCTCGATATATATGGTTGTTTGTTTTGAAATATCGATCCGAACTATTCCAAATATATTCTGAGTTTTTTTCTATGGTTCAAACCCAATTTTCTAGAAATATCAAAAAATTTCGCTCAGATAATGCAATGAAATATAAGGATTGTACTTTTCTTAACCTACTTCGCAAAAATGACACGCTCCCCCATTGCTCGTGTCCTAGTTCATCCCAACAAAATGGACGAGCCGAATGCAAACATAGACATATTTTTGACACAGTTCATGCTCTACTCATTTTTTCATCATATCCTGAACGTTTTTGGGGTGATGCTGCCTTCACAACCGTCTATACAATAAACCGTATCCCTTCTGCTATAATCCAAAACCAGTCTCTATTTGAGCGCCTTTTCGTTAAACCTCCCGATTACTCTGAACTCAAAGTCGTTGATTGCGCTTGTTTTGTTCTTCTCAAACTACATGAACACAACAAACTGGAACCAAGGGCTCGCATGTGTGGTTTTATTGGATATGGCAACGAACATTAAAGGTATTGTTGCTGGGATCCTATTTCTAAAACCCTTTGTATCTCGCGACATATCATTTTTTGGGAACATCAAATTTTTTCTTCCTTACGGTCATTTGACATGTCAACCTTCACCAACTCCAGATTCTTTACTGATCCATCAATTGAGTTATTTCCAAAGGATACAGTTCCTAGTACTGTTAAGTCCATTCCAGCACCACTAGTTGAACCTAGCCTTGCACCTTATGCTGGGTCCACCTTAGAACCACCAGCTGAACTTACTCCAGAACTACCAGTTAATCTCACCCTTCCAACTCCAGCGACCATGCCTGAGACTTCTCCTATGGCTGACGATCCTGTACCGTCTTCCTTTGAGACTCACGCCCCAGATCACCCCCGTCACTCTACCAGGGTAACTCATCCTCCACATTACCTTTCTGATTTTCATTGTTTTTCCAATATACTTCACCTGCATGAGCCTCAATCCTATAAGAAGGCTAGTATTAATCTTCTTTGGCAGAAAGCAAATGATAAAGAACTTTGGGCCTTTGCCAAAACTCATACCTGGAATATTGTTGATTTGCCCCTAGAAAAACTCTTATTGGGTGCAAATGGATTTTTAAGATCAAGACGCCTTCTGATGGCTCTGTTGAACGATATAAAGCCTGACTTGTTGCCAAGGGATTTGCTTAGGAATATGACATTGACTATGAAGATACGCTTTGTAAGACCTCGACTTAGCAAGAACGTCATCAATAATTACATTCTAGAGCATGGAAAAATTCGGGGTGGAATTGGATTAATTAAAATTCAAATCAAACATTTAGGGGTCAAATTGGCAAATTGAGAAACAATAAATTTAAACTTAAGATTCAAGTTGATAATTAAAAATCAAAATTTGAAAATATTAAGGATGAAATTATGATTTTAGAAACTTTTAAAAGTTGAAATTGATTAAAATAAGGATTGAAAGAAGTTAGGGGGGAGGAAAGTAAAATTTAATTAAAGTTTATTTTAATATATATATATATATATATACATATATATATATATATACATATATATATATATACATATATATATATATATATATATATATATACATATATATACATATATATATATATATATATATATATATATATATATATATATATATATATAATATATATATATATATATATATATACATATATATATATATATATATATATATATATATACATATATATATATACATATAGCAGTGAGTGTGTACACGGTAGGAAGCCGGAGACGGAGTAGAGCGATACAGGGGACGTCGCAACCAAACGATCAAGCCTTAATCCACTAGTTTCATGCATATATATATGTAATGCATAGATTAATGATCAAAATTCCCCCAAGAAACGTCCAGAACCGAAGAGAGAAATCCAGAGAAAAAGAGATAAAGGAAGAGAGAGAGAGAGACTCGACGGTGATCGTGCTAGCGCCGATCGTGTGGGGTTCGCCGGCGGTGGGTTGCGTGCGACGTCGGGGTGTGTGTGGTCGCTGTTCTATTCAACTATTTTGTGCATTCGTCGACGTGCATGTGTGTGTTTCCCGGTGATCCGGTGGTGTGGGCTTTGGTCACCGGCGGTAAGTTAGAGAGTAAGAAAGTGGGTTGGCCTAGAGGGTGTGTTCTGTTTCGAGCTGCTGCTGTGTGTGGGTATATATGATCGGCAGGGGAGGTTTGTGCGTCCGCTGATCTGATCAGCTTGGTCAGGGGTATTCCGTTCGCCGGCGGTGTGAGCGGTTCAGCGTGGAGGTGTTTGTTCGATGTGGTTGCTTTTCGCTCCAGCAATGGGTTGTGTGTGGCCGTCGTTCCGCGTGTGTTTGGGTGTGCGAGGTGTCGTTTGGACGGCCGGCAGAGGAAGTGAGTAGGAATGGGCGTGATCGGAGCAGGGTAGGCGGCTGCAAGATTTCAAACAGAAACAGAACAGAAAGAGAGAAGGAAGAAGAAAGGAAAAAGAGGGGAGATGATTTGCAGAAACCACCCCAGGAAAAACCAAAACCCATCTCGTGGCCGCCAAACGATTCGGAAATAGGTGAAATTTCAATCGATTATTAATTTTCGTTAAATTAAATTTTATTTAGCGTTACAATTCTTGAAATCGTAATAATTTCGTTACAATTAATTTATTTTAATAACGTATACATAAAATAGTAACAATTCGGAGCAGAGAAAACCTAAATCGATTATTATTTTCGTTAAACTAAAGTATTAGCATTAACGGTTCCGCAATCGTAATAGTAATCCTCGTAATCGTAATAATATGTTAATAATCGCAAATCTAAGAACAATTAGTACAATAAATATAAACGAGGCGAAATTGACAAAATAAATATCCTTCATAATAAAATAATTAGGGAATAGGAAATTACGGAACCTAGGGTTCATATGACATGATTAGGTTATTTTTACCTAAAATATTAATTTAATCCATGTCGCTAATAGGTTCGCAGACACCGGAGCGCGGTAGAGAATAGTCGGTAAAGGCTTTTGGGAGCGGAGTATCCGGTGAGTGTACTGTCTTCTTGCCAACCTATTTTTTTATGTGTATATATGTGTTTACTTAAACTGTGTAAATTTATAAATGATATGGATCAAGCAGGATTTTGGTGAGTTGGTAAACTGGATTTTTGGAAGATTTCGATGGTTTTCGAAATGAAGTTGAAAATGAATTTTTGTTGGATTTGGTGAAATCAGATGGTGTTTTTAAAAAAAATAGAAAACATCTGTGTTTTTCTAAAAATGCCTGGTTTTCTAAAAATAATGGGTAGAAAAGTGGTTTTGATAAAATCAGACGTTTTCTTTTAAAAAAAAAGTGTGAAATATGTTTTTTGGATTTAAAAGTTGGTTTTGAAGAAAGGAGATAGACGTGGTGATTTGAGGATGTTGAGTAGATGATATTTATTGAGTTGGGATTCGATGATGCTGAATTTGATTTGACAATACCATAGTATTTATCTGTTTCGGTAGAGTGAGGTTATCCGCTTCGGTGGAATAATGTTTATCTGCTTCGGCAGAGTGATGTTAGACGTTTATACTGTGCAATGATTATCCACTTCGACGGAGTGATGGGTGTTCGTAGGAAGGCATATCCTACGGATGATACGGTACCGTTGCAAACTCCCGATTGTGAGGTTAAAACGATCACTATGGCTAGCCAGTGTGTGTTGTGGTGGAGTGGTGGTTTGAGATATGTGTTTGAGATGTGATGTTTTACTTATATTGGGTGATTTATTAGTTATTATGGTGATTGGTATTATTTTACTAGATAGGTTGGAATAGAACTTATACTTATTGGTTTATTTTCATTGCTTATATTATGGAGAATTTTACTAGTTATGTGTTGTTTATATATACTTATACTTGATTCATTTAGATATTGTAGAATGATTTATTATTTTAAAAATATTTTTACTAAGAAGGTAGTATACTAGCAGGTGAAATAGTTAGGAGTCGGTCGGTCTCCTACTGGCGCTAAATAGAGTTATGCGGATCATGCGATGGAGTCATTTGAGAGAAAATTTTGAGACGAGGTGTAAAAGATGAATCTAAGTGAGATTCATGGGATTCGTTTGATTGTTCTTATATTTGGGACGGTGTGTCCCTATCAGATGGAATTATGTATATGTGGTATAGATCATTTGTTTGTATATTTGTCATATTGTGGTTGTCTAGTCAGTTAGGTGATGTCATGTCGACGTCACGCCGGCCCCATGGTGACAGGAGTCCGGGGTGGGGTGTGACACGCTTGCTCTAGTGGCGAGGCTAATATTTATCCGTACAGTTCTTACCATCGCCGCCATTTGAAAATGAACTCTCTTTTAAATGGATGTCAAAAATTCATTTCTCAATGGTGATCTTCTTGAGGAAGTCTATATGCATACCTCTCCCGGCTTGGCTGCCCTTCGAAATAAAGTTTGTCGTCTTCGTCGTGCCCTATATGATTTGAAACAAGCTCTACGTGTCTGGTTTGGCAAATTCGGCACTACTATTCATCAATTTGGGTTCACACCTAGTGCTCATGATTCGATTCTGTTTATTCGCTATGCTGTTAATGGTATTATTTTTCTTTTACTGTATGTGGATGATATGGTTATTACTGAAGATGATCTACGTGGTAAATTTTGAACTTAAAAAGTTCCTCAATGGCCAATTCAAGATGAAAGATCTTGGTGTGCTCACCTATTTTCTTGGTCTCGAAGTCTCATCTAGTTCTGATGGATATTTCCTTTCTCAGGTCAAGTATGTCTCGAATCTCATTTCTAATACTAGGATCACTGACTCAACTACTGCCACTACTCCTTGCGAGCCGAACGTCATACTTACCCCACTAGATGGTTCACATCTTCAGGATGCCACTTTATATCACCAACTGGTTGGAAGTCTTGTATATCTTACTGTTACTCGCCCTGACATTGCCTATGTTGTTCATCAGTTCAGCCAGTTCTTGTCCGCTCCTCAAACCACTTATTACTCAGTTGTTCTTTGCATTCTTTGGCATGTTAAGGGTACTTTATTTCATGGGTTTCATTTCTCAGTTCAATCTGTTCCTGTCTTACAAGTTTATTATGATATCAATTGGGCCGGAGACCCCACTGACAGACATTCAACCACTGGTTACTGTTACTTTTTAGGTAATTCTCTCATTTTCTAGCGTAGTAAGAAACAAACTGTGGTTGCTCGCTCCAGTATTGAAGCTGAATATCGTGTTATGACTGATGCAACTCAAGAACTTCTCTGACTTCGATGGCTACTCGTTGACATAGGTATCCCTTCTCCTGCTGCCACTACCTTACATTGTGACAACAAGAGTACTATTCAAATTACTCACAATGATGTATTCCATGAGTAGACAAAATACATCGAAACTGATTGCCATTTAATCCGTCATCACATTCTCCAGAATACGGTTCGTCTATAATCCGTTAGTTCAGCCGATCAGATAGCAAATATTTTCACTAAAGCTCATCCACCCGAACGCTTTCACTCTGTAGTTTCCAAACTCAAATTCACTTCCCACTTACCGCCTTGAGTTTGAGGAGGGATGTTAATATAAAATGTGTTTGGCCTATTTGGCCCATTAGGGTAAAAGCCTAATCCCTACTTCCCCTATAAATACTTATGTATAGTGTTATATTCTTTGTATCTCTTCATTAAATGTCGATATATGATTCATTCTCCCATTTCTCAATTATCTTAACAAAATCAATTAGTGAGAATCTCTTTTATAGATTCTCATAGTTAGTTTCGTGTTGTTTTCTTCTAATCTTTCTCTCATTATTTGAATTATGAACATCATATGCCAAATAAGGGTCAAAATTCGACTAAATTTACCAGTATGTCTGTCTGCAAAAAGTTGAACTGAGTTGAAATTCAAGAACCCCGATTTCGTATTCATCACGAACAGGATCAATTCTGCTGTGTTGAATCCAAATCTAAGAGTACCAGAGGAGGAGGAGGATATTCTGAGTCAATGTCCCTATCAAATAATACCCTATCGAAACCCATTTCCAAGGACATAAAATAATCTATGAACTCCAAATATTAATTACATTTTTTTGGAGTGTTGTATTTGTATTGGCATCTTTTTTGTAGTACAAAGATAATGTTGAGAAGTGTACATGACAATTTCTGATTCATCCATCACTTCCCCTCCCCCCCAACCCAATCAAGTACTAAAATTGAAAGGAAACCATATGCAACAAACCCTAAACTCCAAATGGAAACTAATTGAAAGTTAAAACATAGCCACTTTTGTCCACATTGAAGTTTATCACTAGCTACAAAACAAACTCATATCTCTCTTCTAGCAGTGTTATATATATAATAGATATTCCTAGATTTTTGGGTACATAGAGTTAGGTCAAATATCGATTTTCTAATTTTTACAATTAAATCCTTAGATTTTTTTTATTTTTTTTTTAAATTAAGTCAATCAAGATATAAAAGTAAGTAATTTGTGGTGATTAATTAATTTTGTTAATTTGATGGATGAGAAAATTCAACTATACACTACAACTTAAAATTATATAGTGTCAAGTTGAGTACATCCTTTTATTTATATAGTGGTTTAAAAACTCTTAAGTGATCGATATGAGATATATATCTAACATCCGCCCTTAAATGCAAATTTCGATTTGTATGGATAATTTAACTACGAGTAAATGATGAGAAATATGCAATTCCAACTTGCACAAATGATTTGATTACGAGAGAAAAAAAAAACCGAATTTTCATAATCTTGGTCCTAATATCATATTAGAAGGTTTCAACTTAAAACCACGTTGTGTTAAATGAAATAATTCTTTTAACTTATGTAATGGTTTGAAAACTTTCAAGATGTGTAACAAAATCTAATATACAAAATTAACTAGGTGGCTAAGTTTTGTATATAATACTATCCTTAAATTTGGGGCACTAACCCTGTATTAATCGAAAAGAATGGTTGCATTTCAATATTCATACACGGGCAAAATATTTCAAATTTAATGTGAATTTAGAAATTTAATTTGATATTTTGGAGTACAAATTGGAAATTCGTATAAAATAAATAAATGGATGGTGGGGAGGAAAAAGACAAAGAAAGGTGTTCTTACATCACCGGAAGTGAAAGAACCTTGATGGGTTAACGACGGAGGGGTATCGGACAAGGTCTACGCGTATAAATGTGTACAATGCTTAGATTAATACACACATATGAACGTGCAATGTTTTCTCAATTCCCATGACCTCCATTTTGACTTTTACAACACAATATCAGTATGTCAACAACCCACAGACACATATTCCTACCAAACCTCTGCCATCCTTGAAACCAACATCATTTTCAATTTTAAAATAAAACCTAAGACAAACACAAGCATTCAAAAATATTAAATTTTAAATAACCCTACTAGTTCTTTTTTATTTATTTTATTTAAAAAGGAGGACTGAACATGACAAAGTCCAACAAAAAAAAAAAAAAACTCAAAAACAAATGTAAAAGAAGAAAATATCATAATCAACTAAAGATGATTACATAAATTAATGGGATTTTGATTAAATAATAACCTAGTTAAGATTGTTGACCTACAGCATTATTAGATATTTTGATAAAATAGTTAACTTAGATGTTTTTAAGAAACTAATAATTTTATTAAATATTGCTTACATAATTTAGTTCCAATATCTAATGAATGAAATGAAATGAGAATACTTTTATCTCAAAACTTGTAATCTACTGGATACGTATCTAACCTCTCTTGTGAAAGGTCTAGAGTTCAACCCTCTCTCCTAACATATCTAAAAAAAAAAATGAATATACTTTCTTTCAAGTTCAAGTTGCTTGCAATGAAAGCTCTTGAAGACATTTTGAAAGAACATTTTCTGTATTATTAAGTAAAATAATTTAATTCTTTTTAAATTCTTAATGCAACCCAATTAGGATCATATATGACACATAAATAAATCCATATGAATTTATGTTTATGGTTAGAAGTAATAAATATTACTTAAAAAGAGTTTTCTCAGATAGTGATCATCCAATGTTTTGAAAAAAATACAAAAATGTTGAAAAAAGTCTATTTCGATCGACTCATGAGCATACCAGTCGACTGACAAATACAGGTTCCCATAAATTTGCGTTCTGAGCCATATTGGTCTATTGGTAGACTGAATGTTAGATACAAATAGCAAATCGATCAACTGGCCAAGAATTTTGATTGACTTATCTTCATTGATTTTTTAAGTTGACTTGAATGTTTTCCAAAGATATTCGAGCTATATTTTCAGCATTTGAACGTTACAAAATTATATTTTATTGGCTAAAAATAGTTTTTCAAAAATATTATATATATTTTCAAGATTTTATTATTTAGTTCATATATTTTCTGATTTTTGTGATTTTCCAGAAAAATTTCTTTCTATTCTTTTTTAGTTTAGATCAAAATTATTCTTAGGACTAAATTAAATGTTTTAAGAGTTATATTTTTTTTGTCAAATATGACTGTTATAAATCAGATTTATTAAAGGGGTCTATTTGTACAATTTTTGGCTATATCTTTTGAAAATTAGTCGTTATAGATTATCTTTAAAATTACTTTAAATAAACTTGTGATTTTTAGATATTGTACATCAAGAATCATAAAGAAATTTCAGCTTTCTAAGAAGAGAAATCATATATTCTGGGGGGAAAAAAAATTGAGGCAATATTTTTGGAGAAATTCTTGATCGTGAAAAAAATGTTGTTTTGAAATATCGAGAAGATCGTGCTTTTGCTTATATTTTTCCTGAAGAAATCTTTGTGAGATCTTTCTAATTATATTTATGTGCATGAATTTGTGATGCTTTAATTGGTATATTCATTTTTATTTCTGAACCTACTGTATTTATGATAAAAATCATTTTTCTAAACTCACTGAATTTTTTCAAAAAGAATTTTCTAAAATCTGGTTTCATACTGTTTTTGTGCTTATTCTAAATTTCCAGATTTATTAGTGTTGGTGTCCCAAAGTAGTCAACACCTCAAGTATAATCCAGTTAGATGACAAGTGAGTCATTCTACTGAGATGGAGTTGCTTAGTTGGAGTTGGAGTTGAAAATTGTTTAAGTGGGTTGTAACGATCGTTCTGAAGGGTTAACTTGCTAGAGTCTAGAGTCCTTGCTCCTCAAAGAGTTGTACCTGCACAAGGCTGAGTTGAGATTTGTCCTGATGAAACCCCTCTGGCGTAAGAGTAAGACCTTAAAGAGAAAAGGTACAGAAACGTGTCAAATATGTTAATAGTGATTGAGTGTTAGCAATTCAGGCATACCTCGGGAATACATAACCCCTAGTATATATATGCTTTGGAGATGATCAACTTTACCTAATTGGGCCTAAACACGATTATGTAGGTAAAACCATATGTTTAGTTGATAATACAGAGCGTCCAGGAGATAATCCCTGAGCTTAGGCTTTCGGGCCTATCAGGAAAAGCCCGTGGGTCTCTGTCAGGCCTGTGGAGAAGTCCTAACGGAGGAGATCAGACATCCGTGGAGTTATGGAAGGTAAACAGACTAAAATGGTACCGATTAAGACAAACGGCTAAGTCTTTAAAGTTGGTCATCAAAAGACACGGCACAGAGTTTTGGGCGGCAGCATCCCTATAGGGCACATTGCTCCTTCTTGGATGCAAAGGAGATTCTAGGGAAAGAGCCCTGGTCAGTGCAAGTTCATGCGTGCCACTTTGGATTCTTGAATATAGCCATGTCACGATGAGGGTGGACACGTGGCCAAGGCCCTAGTACTGACTCGGTGATGCCCGAAAATACGCTCATCAATTAGTTTCTCACATATTGCATGAACACTTTTATCACTAGATCGGATCATAATTAATTGAGTTTATTTTAAATTAAGTCGGTAGAAACTCTTGTGAGAACAAACAAGTAAATTTTTTGTATTTTGTGAGTTGTAACTTAGACTTAAAGGTAACTGATCCAAATGAGAGTGTTGATTAGGTATAAAGAGATCTTACATAATCAGGGTGTAAATGTGTAATTCTTACTTGGAAAAAGAATTAGTATAAAGGTTTGATTCTTAGTCGGAAAATAATCAAGATTGGTTAGTAGATTCGAATTCTCCGAGAGAGATAATGGGAGTAGACATAGATTCGAATCATAAAGAAATATAAGGTGCCTTTTGGTAACTATTTCTGTTCCTATCCTGGCAATGGGATGGGATGGGATGAGAATTTTGTTTTCTTCTTGAGAGTAGAATCGCGTTTGGTAATAATATATATATATATATATATATATATTTTTGGAACAGAATCGCGTTTGGTAACAATTTTATCCTAAAACCATTTTATTTTTTTTTTAGATTTTATTTTTTTTGGTTTTGGCCGGACGGCTGCAGCCGCCAACAGGTGACGGTGGCCGGCAATGCCGGAGGTGACCAGCAACGGTCGCCGAAAATGGCCGAGGGTGGCGGCAAACGGCAGCGATGGTCAGCTAACGGATAAACAGGGGTAGTGGTTTTGGGAATGGGATGGGAATAATGAGAAACATTTTTTTTTTTTGTTTCTCATTTCTTAAGAAAAAGTGGACACAATTCTCAAATGGGAATGGAATGGGAACGGGAACAAAAATTACCAAACGCTATTCCCAAATAGAAATCCCAAAAATCTAGGAATGGTATGAGAATTTCTGGAATGGAAACAGTTACCAAATGGGGCCTAAGCTTTCTAAGAAGAGAAATCATATATTTTAGAAAACATTTTTGAGGCAATATTTTGGAGAAATTATTGATCGTGAAAAAATGTTGTTTTGAAATATCGAGAAGATCATGTTTTTGTCTATATTTTCTTGAAGAAATCTCGGTGAGATCTTTCTAATTATAATTATGTGCTCGAATTTTTTATGCATTAATTGGCATATACATTTCTATTTCTAAGCCAGTTGTATTTATGATAAAAATCGTTTTTCTAAAATCAATAAATATCTTTCAAAACGAATTTTTAAAAATCTGTTTTCATACTATTTTTGTACTTATTCCAAATTTCTAGATTTATTAGTTTTTCACATATTGCATAAACAATTCTATCACTAGATCGGGTTATTAATTGAGTTCATTCTGAATTAAGTTGGTAGAGGCTCTTGTGAGAACAAACAAGTAATTTTTTTTGTATTTTGTGAGTTGTAACTTAGACCTAAAGGTAACTGGTCTAAGTGAGAGTGTTATTAGGTATAAATGGATCTTACATAATCAGGGTGTAAAGGTGTAATTTTTACCTGGGAAAAGAATTAATGTAAAGGTTTGATTTTTACTGAAAAAATAATCAGGATTGGCTAGTAGATTTGAATTCCTCGAGAGAGCTTATGTGAGTAGATGTAGGCTAGAGTAGTTTGCCGAACTACTATAAATTTGTGTGTCATTTTCTCTATCCCTCAACTCTTTGTGCGTGCACATTTAGAATTACATGTTTTCGTATATTAATCATAAAATCAGTTAAAGTAATTAAATTTATTTGTTAATTTCTTAACTATTCAATTCACTTTCTCTTGACTAGATTTTTGGGCCAACAAATATATTTTTAAAATTTTAAAATATTTTAAGAATAGCATATTATTCAATTTTTGGTGAATTTATATTTGTCAATTTTAACTATCATATCAAATATATAACATTGGGTTGATATTATCACAATCTACCTAATATTAACCCGAAACACTAAAATTTTATTCAAGAATAAAATATTAAGAACCCGTTTGGTTATCTTTCAATTTACAAATCATACTATTATGTGTAACTTAATTTTAGGTTATAAAAATAAAAAAATAATTTAATTAACTAGTTAAGCATTTTAAGCCTAGTTTTTGTTTTTGTTTTTGATTTTTTTTTTTTAACGATTGGAGTGAAATATAATTTTAAAAGTTAACCAAACTAAAACAATTGTGTTTTCTTCTTTCATTCAAATAAATCATATGTAAATTTAATAAAATTATAGATAAATTGATAAACAAAAAAGTTAATTCGTTTGAAATAAGATAATTTATAGAATAGGATAATTTAGGCCATGTTTGGTTACCGTTTCCTTGATTATTCATGTTCTCAGAAAAATTTAGAATTAATGTAAAAAATGCATTTGATAAACACATTGTTCCTATCAAAATTTTAGGAGTAATTTGAAATTATTTCTTAAATTACTTAAGAATCTAAGAAACAAAAAATGTTGGCCACCATACATTTAAAGAAAAATAAATAAATAATTGTTGCAACCACATACGTGTTTCTTGTTTCTATTCATAAATTAAAAAGAAAAAAAGAAAAAGAAAAAAAACAGTGTTTGTTACCAAACATATTTCTATTTCCGGAATACTCTAGAACGTAAATAAAATTTTCATCACATATCATCTCATCTCAGTTTATTAGAAGTAAAAACAAAAACACTGACACCTTAGGTGGTATTTGGTACATGAGATTCAAGATGAGAATGGAATAGTCATTTCATTCCTATGTTTGGTACATGAGATCAAATTTCATTCTCATTACCAAGAATTCTCTAATCTCACAAAATATTGGATTAACCAATATCAAGATAAACTTGATATTGATTAATCCTAATTACATGAGATTATGTCTTAATCATTAATCGACCAAAAAATAAGATTAAATACTAACCAAATATTTGAATTGGAATAAAAATTTAATTAAATTAACTATTATACTATTTGAAAATTAAATTAAATTAATATTTTATCTTTTGATGTCATTATAATACCATATGTAATCTATTTTGTCATTAAATATAGAAATGGTAATGATCATTATATTTTATTATCATATTAATTACAATCCTATTGTCATTCCAGCATAGTAAATGCAACGTTAGATAACCAAATAAACCCTAATTATAAAACTGGGGATAAAAAAATAATACATGAATCATTTTAAAAACAATATAATATTCTTTTTTAAATTAAAGGGTGAAGTCAAACAACAAGTTTATTTAGGACAATTGAAATTACGATGAACATGTCCAACGTCTCGACCACGCTATCTTCATCCCATGCACTGTTATTACACGACCACGCGAGATTTCACATCCCACTTCACACGTTGTCCAATTTTTTTCTTCTTTGGTCATTGCAAAATCAAGAATTAAATGTACTAGTTGTAATAATAAATAATAAAACAGCATGCATTAAATTCCATTTCACATTGGAATTATGAAGGGGGAAAATAATAAATCAAATTATTAGAAGACAAAAGTCGGTTAATTAATATAATATGTACTTTTTTTTTTTTTTTTTTTTTGCCTGATCAAAATCGTTGAGAGACTGACACGTGGCGTCGCCGGAGATGTGGGGAAACGATTGAGATGAGTCCACCAAGGGGGGGTCTCATCTTCGACCGGTAAATCATCTCGTCGTACGGCCGGCGATAGAATCGGAGGAACGGGACAAACGATTCACGGTCCCTGTCAGCACGGCTGACGTGGTAGTCCTTCTTGAAGAACAACGCCGGAGACTGAAGGAACGACGGTTTCGGAGTCTTGGAGTAGATGGCGCTCGTCCGGTCCATTGTCTGAGTCTTCTGTGGCAACGGCGTCGATGGGAAGAACCCCCTCTTGACGGAGCCGATGTTGCCACGTGGAGTCCTGGCGACCGGGGATGCGAACGAGAGGGAACGGGCGTTGACAGGCGAGATCAAAGCTGGGCCTATTAGGGCGGCAGAGGGGGTTGTGGGGCCGACTTTGGATGCTGATGTGTCGGTCAACGTGAGGTACCAGGGCTTGAGGGAATCGAAATGGTGTGAGACGGTGAAGGAAAAGCGAGAGGATGAGCATGATCCAATCTTGGCCGTCGATGGGATTGTAGAGGGATCGAATCGGAGGGACGAGGCTCGTGGGTACGATGCGACGTCGTTGAATTCCAATGATTCTTCGAAGTCAAGCGATGATACCACGATTGTGAGTGGCGAGTGCTCAACAAATGGCTTGACACCCTACAATCCCCAATACACAAAACATTAAAATTTTAAATATTTAAAAATAATTTTTTAAAATTATAAATATAGTTACAATTTTCATTTTTTGTTTTATTAAAATGTCTTTACAATTACTCTAAACCATATGCATGGTTGATTGATCAAAATTGAATAATCAGAATTGAAAATAAATATGACCACATAAAATTTTAAAATCTGTATGCGTTCAAATTTTAAATCCAGGTGCACCACTTCAATTTCATACCATCAAATGTTTAACTATAAAATTTAAAAAGTCATACTCTTTTCTACGTCAAAACAGAAAGAAAGAGTATCTCTAAAAAATTCTTGGGCAAGGGCTAATATTTTGTATATAGGAGTCATTTTGTCCAACTTGTGCCCTTTTTAGTCTATAAATAGTTCACTACTGATATTGAAATCTCTATAAAATTATTAAAAGATTAATTGTAAAAAATTATATCAAAGACTCGTTGAAAAATGTAATTTTTACTTCGTACAATTTTTTTTTTAGTTTTATGGTAACGTATGTCCATGTCAATACTCACCTAATCACTTTTTTGAATAATCTTAAAGACACAATCTTTTTCATCGATCTGGCGTATTTAATATTAAATTTAAAATTTAATTTTTGAAATGTTAGTAAAGAGCCAAATTTTGATTAACAAATAAATGAATATTTTCGCATGCGAACTGAATTATTGATAAAAAAAAGAGTAATTTCTAATTTTTGTCCAATTAACATACCTTCCAAAGGTAAGAGAAGAGGGAGGGAGGGTCAATGACAAAGGCCTTGTAAAGCCGGCTTGGATAGTACTCCGCTATGACCTTCAGTGCTGCGAGCAACATGTTCATAAAAGCTGACGCCGACCTGAAAAAGCCTGCAATTACACCACCACCGTCACCCCCCCAAATCAGACTCCCATTTTTAGTCAACAACCCCATAATCACCAAACGATGAATTATAACTTTTTCTAAAGTTTCAAACAATTTTATTTTTTTTTTTCAAATTACCCAATTGATTATCTCAATTTTTTTTCTTAAAAAAAAAAACTTATTTCATATTCTTCTATTTTTGTTTTAATTTTTTTTTATAGTTCGTAGAAATTGATCAAATTATTTGTCAGCCTTCATCAACGTTTTAGTTAATATTAACTATAATTATCATATTTAAACTTTATCTTTAGTTAATATTAAGTAAACAAATTCAAATAGTTGACTGTAGCTAACTGAATTTTTTTTAAAAAAAATAGTTTTTAATCTGTATAATATCCAGATCTAAAAAAAATATATTAATGTATATTTTTAATTTGACGTTATAATTTTGATTCTTAATCAATATATAAAAAAATAGAGTATTTTTTAAAGGATATATTTTTTTAAGAATTCATTTGAAATTTATATAAATTAAATGAGTATATGAAATTTTAAAGATTGTAATTGATTTTTTTTTTTAAATAAAAGGGTAAAAATATATATTTTTAAAAAATTATGAGTAATTAGTTCGCAAAAAATCGAGGGTCAAAATATTAATAGTGAAAAAGAAGACTTATCCATTTATTTGATAAAAATATAGAAATTGAAAAGATATCATGTTTTAAAGTGTTGTTCATTTTTAGTTTTAATTTTCAGTAGTATATATACATAGTATATTTGAAAAAAAAAATATTTATTTTTTATTTTTGAAGCTTTTATTTTATTTATAAAATTATTTATTTCTATTCTCACTAAGTTATTTATTATTTAATATTTTAATTAGTATTAAATAGATATTATTACATTGGAAAAATCAACTTAAAATGTAGAATTTGGTTGATTTTAACTCAAGGATCTAAAATTTATTCGAAAAAATATTAAGAATAAAAAATTATAAATAATTTATTTATAATATGAGGATGCAAATCCCATTAATATTAATAAAAAAATATTATGAATTTCGATATTATATTATAAAATTACAAATAAAAGTAAAAAAATGAAATTCTAGACAGAGCATAAGATTATTTAGCTCGGAGAATGATCCCTACATGCCTAGCCTTGACCGTGACCTCAGAAGGGTCAGTCCGGGCAGTTTCTGAAAAAGCGGCAGACATTGCCGGTTCTCCGACATAGTTGTAGTGGAAAATCAAGACTAATATATAATGCACAAATCACCATTTTCTTTTCTTTTTTTTCTCTATTAACAAGTCATTAATTTAAAAGTGACAGGCGTGACTTTGGAAAATTAAAGAGCAGAGTTCTAAAGGAAAGGCGTGTTTTGATGGTATGTATTTTTAGTTCTGAGAAATAAAGGGACTGGGGAATCCCCAGATTAGAATATACATTAATTGGTACCCCACAACTCAGAACCAAAGTGCATTCTGCATTATGATACGGCGAGAGAGAAGGAATTGTAAATGACAAATTTATCCTTTCGCTCAAAGTAGCAAGTATGTATATCTAAAAAAAAAGTTGTTGCTCAGATTATAAATGTGGCAAAAAATCTCATCTCACGATTTAATTTATAAGATTGAGAGAGACTCAATACTACTTTCATTGATATCAGAATTCAGGTTATAACAACTTTACTCTAACATGGTGCGTTTGTTTGGATAGAAAAGAGGATAGATAAGAAAATGAAAAAGAAAATATAATAGATAATGAGAAAAAATTTGCTTGGTATGGCGAAAAAATAAAATGAAGGAATATAAGAGAAAAATTTCAAGAGGAGAGAAAAATTACATTTATACAATTGGTAATAAAATTTTTAATTTATTTTGGATAAAATAATAAATTAAATTAAAATAAATTATTTACTTCCCTTTCATTTTTCATTTCTAATCAAATAACACTAGAAAAAAAAATATAACCTCTCATTTTTCCCGTTTCCTCTTTTTTTTTTTTTTTTTTTCCTTCCAATCAAACATACCAATAGTGATAAAGAGAGAGTTTGGTATAGGGTTAGTCAATGAAAGACCAGATTTGTGATTGAAATATATTGAATTTATTTCACATCGGATGTGGAATAGTTAGTGATCAAGTTATAAGTGTTAGTAAAAATCTCTTATCTTATGAACTAATTTTTCGAATGTGAAATAGGCTAGTGGTCTTATGAACTAATTTTTGGGGGTTCAAGAACACCTTATATAAAACAAGGCAAATATGGTCGTTCTTCGGAAAACTTACTTGCATCGAAGAGAACAACGAACTGTTCAACATTTTTGGCCATGGATTGTATAGCCACCTCCAGCGTAAACACCAGCAAACGAGTGAACCTTCAAAATCAAAAGAAATATATAACAATTAATTACTCTCACAAACATAAATTAATTACACACACACACACACACACACATATATATATATGCATATACGCTTACAGCTTCTGTGAGTGGAACTTCTGATAGTCTTGCTTGATGCGGAAAATCTGAATCAAGAAAAAATAATTTACTATGTGTTTGAAGGAATAATTCAAAAGAAAAGTGAAATCAATAGAAGAAATGATGTACAAAATTACCATAACAGGTCTGGATTCATCGTCATGGCCGGCGACGTATGCTACGCCATCGGCGAGCTCGGCGGAGAACTCATCAGCTATCAAGTTATCTAAATTCAAAAAGTCGTGAGAATGTAAGAATTACCTTTAATCATTCGTAGCTTTTGAGTATTTTAACGGCCATTTCGATTTTTTCAAAATAAAATAATTAAAAAAAGGGAAAAAAATGAAAAAAGTAAGATTCCTTCTGTTACGAATCGGAACGAGAAAACGAAGACACACACAGGAAAAAGTGATGGCTAGTAGTTAAATCGATAGCTTCATTCACTATTCTGGACTGGAGAAGATTCAAAAAAAAAAAAAAAGTGAAGATCTAGAAGAAGACAAAACAACTAGCTAGAGTAACTAGAGATTATAGCTGTACCGGTGCCGACGCTCTCTCTCCATGAAAGACATGCCCGTAGCTGCTTCGCAGCTTTCTTCACGTTATCGCCCTTCGCTTTCAGAAACCTCCCGATGCAAGCACTGCTGCAAAACTTTTCCTGCGACAAACAACATCAATCTTAAAAAATCGATTCGAATTCACATAGAACAAAAACATCGAAACCACAGTGTGTATATACATATACATATATATATAGAGAGAGAGAGAGAAAGAGAGAGAGAGAGAGAAGTATTTGTTAGATTGAAACAGAGATCGATTGGAACCTGTTTGACAGTGAGAGGAGCTTGTTTGCTGAGGAGATCAAGTACAGATTGAACTCTGAGTTTCTCCTTCTCTTCCAGGTTTTGATTATGATTTTTCTTCCCCATTCTCAAGAATCAGACAAACACAAAAATACCTCTATTTCAAAACGTGAACAGAGATTCCAGTCGTCTTCTTCACGCAAGAATTTTGAACTCTCTTTTGAACTCAGATCGCAGTAAAGTTGAATTTCTAGAGAGAGGAGAGAGAAAAATGAAAAATGCGGACTGCGTGTGTGGACTAGTGAATGTGAGGTAGTGAGAGAGAGAGTGAGAGAGAGAAGTGGGGGGTTAAATAGGCGTGACGGCAGCCGTTAGAGTTAGCTGGCAGGGGTCAACAGTTTTGAAGTTGGCATGATGACGGCAGGAAAGCGATTCCTAACGGAAAACGTCGGCCCCTTTAATTATTACTTTCCTGTTTTTTTACTTTTATGCCCTTGTCCGTTGTTATCATGCGCAGCAGCTCTACGTTCTTACGCACTAGTATGCATGTCGGTATTTATTGAACTAATTTGTATATATTTTTTATTTTGAAAATTAAATTTTATCTTTTTTTTTTTTTTTTTCAAAATTAGTTATTTTTTTTTTAAATGAGTGCCTAAATAAATGAATTATAATTAAAATAGAATAAGATTAATGTTGATTTTAAATTGATGGTCAAAAACTTTCAAACGGTCCATTGAACTGTTTCTTAGTTGTATTAATACGGTCGTTACTTGTTTAAATATCATACATATAGTCAGCTCATAAATGTCAAAAGTAAATTGCACTGTTAGTCGCCAAAATTTGAGTACTCAAATAAAATTCTTAATTTTTCAAATTATGTAATTAAGTTTGATGGATGGAGTGTTCTGTCATCCAAATTGATCTCCTATGGTAATTGCATCTGTGCTGATGCCCTGTCAATGTACGACTTGACTAACATCACTCCTCCCATCTCTGGGTCCCTGTTTGCCTCCTCGGTGCTCCTGTAGTCCAGATTATCCCTCCATAAGCCCCTCGGCCACCATTACGCCATTTGGACCATACCAATGAGTCTTGTAGGATTCTCACCATTGTGCCGAACAGGTTTCACCAGTTCGGCCATGAGGGATTTTTCATGCCCAAACCTAGCAGAGCACTGCCTTTCTCCAAGTTTAATTAGTAGCTAGGTTGGATCAAGAACTAATCAGCCTAGATTGCACGCTATTAATCGTCATGTTTCACCTGCTTTGAGGGTCACTCTAAGTCAAGCTCTTTCACCAATATATAGCCAACTTCATTTAAGGCTCATGTGTTGCATTTATTCCATTCTTGCTTGTTATTACTTGCTTGATTCAAATACTTACTCTCGCGTTTGAGGAACATCTCTGGGGTACACCATTGTCTTCTTCTCCTCCTCCTCCTCCTTCTTCTTCTTCTTCTTCTTTTTTTTCTTTTTTTTTTTTTTTTTTTTTTTTTTTTTTAGGTATAGGCACATTGGCCGAACGCTTGACCCCAACTCCATTGATATATACAGATCGGTGGACATCAGTTCAGATTCTACTTTCCTATTTGTTAGCAAGTTTTTTGCACCAGAATCCTAATTGTTGACAATCAAATTCATTTGTTACCTTTATGCCAGTAATATGGTAGAATTTGGTTATGAGCTTATAAAATTGGAGATTACCATAGAACAATTAATAATGTTGAATTCCACATCGATGTTGGGAAATTCTCCCAATATCCATTCGTAGTGGTTCGCCGAAAGTCTACCCTGCGCGTGAAGGGGCATGTTGAATCCCACATCGCTTGTGCTACCTAATCCTGAGCTATATATAAAGATTAAAGCAACCCTAATCTTTCAAAGCATATTTTGAGTGTGAGTTAAACCCATTTAATTTCTACATGGTATTAGAGCCAATCCTTTTATTTGATGTTGAGCATGTTGAATCCCACATCAATGTTAGGCTCTTTGATATCCAATCACAGTGATTTGTCAAAATCTGTCCTGCGTGTGAGAGGGCGTATTGAATCCCACATTGATATTGCGTCCCCTCAATATTCATTCGCAATGATATGCTTGACAAAATACGTTCACAGTGTTTTGTCAAAAGTTCACTCTGTGCGTGAGGGGACGTGTTGAATCCCACATTACTTGTATTACCTGATCCTGAACTATATATAAAGTTTAGGACAATCCTTATCTTACAAAAATGTCTTTTGAAAGTAAGGTATACCCATTGAATTTTTACAAATAAAAGCAATAAGAGGAATTTTACTCTTCCTTTTTGTTCTCCAATCAGATCCCCCTTAATTTTAGAGCATTTCAACACTCCTAATTCCAGGGTTCTTGAGTTGCTTAATTTTTTTTAATGATTTTAAACTTTTATCATATTATCTATGAAAATTCCAAATTTGGTGTCAAAATTATTACATCATGTTGTCATTTAAAATAAAGTAATCAATAATTGTGTTTATCTTATTTGTTTTCCTACAGATAATGGTCCTGTGGCGATCTTTTTTTTTTTAGGTATGTGAAATTTGAACTCTAGACTTTTTACACCGAAGGTAACCTAAATATCCATTAGAGTACAAATTTGGAATATTTAAACATTTATGCCTATTTTTCTGGAAAAATTAATTAAAACTAATTTAATATAAGCCCCCTAATTTATTTAAATACATATTAAATTTCTAAAAAATATTCGGTCCCTCTTTTGATCAATTTTCTAAATTCGCCGTTGAACCTGTTAGTATGGTCCCGTTTGGTTATTGTTTCTGTTCCTGAAATCGAATCCCAAAATTTTAGGAGTAATTCCAGAATTCCTTAAGAATATGAAAAATAAAAAATAAAAATTAGTTCTCACTCACTCTCACAAAACTATTCACACCACCACCTCGCTGACCGTCACTACCACGCCGACCATCATACATTTAAAGAAAAAAGAGCAAATGTTGCAATCAAACGCATTTTTTATTTCTATTCTAATAAATAAAAAGAAAAAGTTTCAAGACAATAGTCATTATAAAACATATTTCTATTCTCAGAATACTCCAGAATGAAAATAGAATTCTTATTCCGATTAATTAGAAGTAGAAACAGAAAAATAGAAACACTAATCAAACGTAACATATATCTTTGTATGTGTGTAAATACACATAGGGTATGTTTGGTTGAAAGGATGAAAAAGAAAATGAAAATGAAAATGAGAGAATAATATTTATATTCATTGTGAAAGAAAAATTATTTTTCCTAGTGTTATTTGGTTGGGAAAGAAAATAAAAGGAGAAAAAATAATTTATTTTAATGTAATTTACTATTTTGCTCTCATATATTATAAACATAAATTAAAAAAATTTATTATTAAGTGTATAATTATAATTTTGTTATTTTTAACCATTTTTTTTTTTCTATTTTCTCACTAAATTTGTGAGAAAATAAATAATTTAAAAAAATTATGTTTTACCTATTCTATTTTTTATTTTTTATTTTCTATAATACTAAACATAATTTTATTTTATTTTATTTTATTTTATTTTTTATTTATTTTTCATCTAACTAAACAAAGACATTAAGACTGATAGATAGAGATAGATATACTCTTTTTAGTGAAAATAGAGTACATATAGTGGTAATGATGGTGTCTGGGAAGAGAAAGGACCAAGTATGATAACATAGCCAAGAGAAACTGACCCGTGAACGGATATTAAGGGATTATATATAGTGATTATTTCAGAGATATATATAACGATAGATTTGACGTACTCACTCCATTTATAAGGCTTTGTTTGGCTTTACTTGAAGTTTTTGGTGTGTAATTAATATACTGTATAATTACCCTCTGCATTTGGAAAAAAATTTCACAAACGGAAAATGTTCGGTTTCCGGGAATGCAAATTGTTTGTTGTTGTATGAGGTCATAACAGTGACATATAATCAGTAACTGGTTAACTGCAGTTTGGAAAACGAATATGCCATACCATGCATAAAGTTAAATTAGTTTTTTTAAACTCTTTCTGAACTTCAGAATCAGAAGCATGTTCACACAAGCAAATTATATATATACTAGCAATACCGGTAACTATTGATGTCTAATTTTAAATTTAACATACACATAATAACAGGTATATATTGTTTTACTTAAATTAATTTTCTTCTTTTTAATTAGAGTTAAACCAAATTATTCTTATGTTAAAATTAATGGTCAAAAATTAAAAATGAGAAAAAGTTAAGGATATAATTGCAATCAGTGTCTTTATTTCCTCATCTTTAACTAGAGTCCAAATCAAATTATCATTAAATTAAAATTAGAGGACTAAAATATAATGAGTTAGAAAACTTTATGGGTATAATTGAAATGGGTAATTGTAACTCTCATGTTATTTTTTAATTTTATTTTATTTTATTTTATTTTTTATTTTTTATTTTTTATGTTAGGGTTAATAAGGGAAAAATAGGCAATTCATTAAAAAAAAAACTCAGGTAGGTGGTCGCCGTGGTAATTTTGAAAATTAGGGGGTGTATGTGGAATATCACTTAATTGAAGGGGCGTAAATGAAATTATCCCAACCTATAACCATCTCACCTATTTCTATGCAAACAGTTATTTCTAAATAGCAGGGTAAATTTAAGTCATTTATTCCTTCAAGATTTATTTCGGACCGTCGAGATGTCCTAATCAGCAAAAATTTTCCTGATTTATTAATATATATATATATATATATATATATATATATATATATATATATAAGGGGAAAAAAAAAATTGGTTCTTCAAGTTAAGGGTGGGTGTGTAAGTTGATGTGGAGGAGTTTCGTCACATACGCCACGTGGAGGATATCGCTCCAAGTACGGAAAAAATGCTAGGTTGGGAGCTGGGATTCCCTCCAGTAGGGGCTCTCATGTTCTCCTTGAAGATCTACAGGCCGAGCTGAAGATCATTGTGTCGAGCTGATGGAGTCTGGGTCGAGTTGACGGGTTCCAAACTGGGCTGACGAGCCCGAACACTTTTAGCTCAGGGCCTCTCCAGGCCGTGTTGAAGCTTTTACTCTCCATTTCAAGTAGGTCGACCCATGGACCTCTGCAGATGGGCCCAAAAGCCCAATCTAGATATTTAGTGTCCTAATCCGCTAGCTCATTGGCTGCCAGACGAATTAGGTTAATTAACTCGGGCTCAACTCCCTAATCTCACGATACTAATTGCGCCCAGCACCTATAAATACACCAAGGCATCCAATGCCCAAATGTACATATTCTCTACTCACACTAGAGCACTCTTAGCTCTTTTACCCGAATACTTACTCTCACGTCAGATGGACTTCACCGGGCACAACCTCAGTGGTTCCTGACTTAGTAAAAATGGAAGAGGCAAGATGTAGGGAATTCCAGAAAGGACTGGATTTAGAAATACGTTCCAGGTTGATGGTAAGAAGATCAAGAAATATGCAGAATTGGTAAACACGGAGAAATTAATAGAGCAGGATGTCCAGGAAGCAGCCGAGAACCATGAGCAGTATAATAAGAGTAGATTCGAGTTACCTAAAAGATATCCATGTGGCACTTCTGGAGGAACTGTAGTTCGACCGCCATTTGCTCGGGCCCCAACAACCGACCAATCTGCTAGGAGCCGGGGTCTACAACAATCATACTTTGGGTGGCAGCAAAATGTGGTCGGATCGAGTGTTAGCCAGCGAGGACAAAGAAGGAGCCAGATGAATAGCCGAGCCGGGATACCTATATGCTATCAATGTGGATCACCGAATCATTTTGTTAGGGACTGTCCCATGGGAGGCCCAATATGTTTTCGTTGTCATGAGCCGGGTCACATATCTCCGAATTATCCGAAATCCACTATTACATCTGCACCCTCTGTGAGCAGTGTGGGTAGTACTAGCCTTAGCAGTGTTCAAGAGCGTAGTAGAGGATCGATCAGTAGACCTCTGACTCGAGGTCATGTATTTGCTACTATTAGGCAGGATGCCCAGGCTACCTCAAATGTGGTTACAAGTATCATATCTTTAAATGATAGAGATGTACGTATACTTATTGATCTCGGTTCTACTCATTCATTTATCTCAGCGACTTTTATGATGCATGTAGACAAATTTTCTATCATATAATATTATTATTTCTACCTCTATGGGCGAGTTCGTGTTGATAGATAGTGCGTATAAAGACGGTTTGCTTTGTCTTGGTGATAGAGAATTGTTGGTGGATCTATTACCCCTAAGTATTCATGATTTTGATGCGATACTGGGTATGGATTTGTTATCCGGTTATCATGCCACGGTGGATTATTTTAAAAAAAGAAGTTACTTTTCGGGTTTTAGGTGAACCAGAATTTGTATTTTCAGGGGACAGAATCATCACCCCTGTTAGTTTGATTTCAGTTCTGGAGGCCAGAAAATTATTAGAGAAGGGATGTCAGATATACCTCGCGCATGCGATTGATACCAGTCATAATGAGGTACAGGTGGGGGATATTCCAGTGGTCGGGAATTTTTCCGATGTATTTTAAGAAGAATTGTTAAAGTTACCAGTGGATAGGGAAATTAAATTCACTATTGAGTTACTTCCAGGAACTTCTTCTATATCAATTATACCATATTGTATGGCGCCTACTGAGCTACAGGAACTGAAGATTCAGTTGCAAGATCTGTTGGACCACGATTTTATTAGACCTAGTGTTTCTCCATGGGGAGCCCTGGTGTTATTTGTGAAGAAGAATGATGGCACGCTGAGGATATGTATTGATTACAGGAAATTGAATAAGGTGATGATTCGTAATAAATACCCGTTGCTTAGAATTGATGATTTGTTCGACCAATTGCAAAAGGCCAAAGTGTTTTCCAAAATATATCTTCGATCGGGATATCTTCAGCTGAAAGTCAAAGACAGTGATGTGTCGAAGACAGCGTTTTGTACGAGGTATGAGTATTATGAATTTCTTGTTATACCGTTTGGGTTGACGAATGCCCCTGCTGCCTTTATGGATTTGATGAATCAGATCTTCCAGCCTTATATAGATTAGTTTATTATCATGTTCATTGATGATATATTGATTTATTCTCAAAATAAAGAAGAACATGCAGAGCATATCAAAATTGTGTTGCAGATTTTGCGAGAGAAGTAGTTGTATGCAAAATTCAGTAAATATGAGTTTTGGTTGGATAAAGTTATATTTTTGGGGCATGTTATCTCGAGGGATGATATTCAAGTTGACTTAAAGAAAGTCGAAACCGTGGAAAGGCCGAAAAGTGTGGCCGAAGTTCGAAACTTCTTGGGATTGGCGGGTTATTATCGTCGGTTTGTACATGGATTTTCTGTTATAGCTGTTTCATTGACTCGATTCACCCGCAAGGAATCTAAATTCGAGTGGAGTGACAAATGTGAGCAGAACTTCCAAGAGTTGAAGAATATATTGATATCCGCGCCAATACTTTCTCTTCCGACTGAAGGCGGTGACTTTGTGATCTACAATAATGTTTTATATCAGAGGCTAGGATGTGTACTAATGTAACATAGTCATGTGATTGCATATGCCTCCCGGCAATTAAAGAATCATGAGCGTAATTATCCGATGCATGATTTGGAGTTGGCGGCAATTGGGTTTGCTTTGAAGCTCTGGAGATACTATCTGTATATTGACGAGATTGTCCGATTGCATGGTACACTGGTTTCCATAGTGTCGGATAGAGATCTGAGATTTACTTCGAAATTCTAGCCGAGTCTCCAAGTTGCTTTGGGTACCAAGTTAAAATTCAACACAGCCTTCCATCCTCAGACTGACGGCCAATCAGAGTGTATGATTTAGACGTTGGAGGATATGTTGAGGGGTTGTGTTATAGAATTTCCTGGTAGCTGGGACGATAATTTGACGTTGATGGAATTTGCCTATAATAACAGCTATCATTCGACAATTGAGATAGTACTATATGAAGCGTTATATGGCAGGAGATGCAGAACTCCAGTCTATTGGACTGAAGTGGGGGAACAAAAATTATTGATGCTGGATATAACCCAAATGACAGCGGACAAGGTGAAAGTAATTCAGGAAAGACTGAAGACTGCTCAGAGTCAGCAAAAGAGTTATACTGACAAGCTTAGGCGGGAGTTATAATTTGAAGTGGGTGATTATGTGTTTTTGGGTATATCTCTGTGGAAAGGTATAATGAGATTTGGGAAGAAAGAAAAGCTAAGTCCGAGGTATATAGGACTATACAAGATTCTAGAACGAGTTGGCACAATGACTTATCGACTAGCCCTACTGTATGACGAGCGTTTGTTACACGCTCATGTATTGACTACTCGCAAGTGTGCGAGGTCAAAATTTTAGTATAATGTGATCTTTAAGATCGGGTATCGTATCCACAGGGATTGGTTGTCGTTATTATCGAGTACTGTAATTGTCACGACCTAATTTTATCTAGGCTAAAAAGAATGTATAAAATTTATATTAAACTAAACTAATTAACTAAATTATCTATACTAATATAATGAGATGTTTTAGGGGAAAGAATTGTCTAGGGATTAACTTGGTTTACAAATATGTGTTCGATCTCATTTGACTTACGTTTACGGTGTTTAACCTATTTGATAATCTCAGTTCGTAAACTCCCCCGCCACCTCTCCCGAGTGTAAGACGAGGGAATACATGACTTCGTGTTAACGAAGAAGTCCCCCTCAATGTCTTAATGACCCTAGGTCACGTGAGTCTCGCTCCAACGTCATTGATTGCACACAATCCAACTTCCTCCCGGGTTATTGGATCGTCGCGTTGTGTTTACCCTATCGATAATCTCAGTTCATAAACTCCTGCGCCACCTCTCCTGAGTGTAAGACGAGAGAATACGTGACTTCGTGTCAATGAAGAAGTCCCCCTCAACGTCTTAACAACCCTAGATCACGTGAGTTTTGCCCCAACGTCATCGATTGCCCAATCCAACTCCCTCTCGGGTTATTGGATCGTCGTGTTGTTTACCCTAGTCTGAATTCGGGTTTACCTCTTCTGAGTGTCAAACCCCAAATTCTCGATATATCTATCTAAGCATAATAAACAAACAATACGGCAAATACAATCAAACTTCGAAGAACAAACATAAACGAAACACCGAAATCATACGAATCACATATTTATAAATATATTGTTAATCCTTAAACAATCTACGTTTAACTAACGGCCATAACCGTATTTACAATAAAGCACGAGCTAAACATGCTCACAAATTCCTAAGTTAAAGAAATAAAGGAAGAAATCGAAGAACTTAGTCTAGTCCGAAGATTTGTTGCTAAGAACATTCAACGATCGCTTCGCCGTCTTCTTCTCCTTCGGGATGTGAGCTCTCCCTCTAAAACTCATCTACCCAACCCTAAGTATAGCCCAAGGGTGGTAGCATGCAAGAGAGGCCGAAAATGAGGGAAGATGATGGTTTAAATAGGAAAAATATCCAAAAAATATCTAAATCTGTGCAGAGGTCACCGCCTAGGCGGTGGGTATGTCGGTTCAGTGATTGTCACAGCGGTGAAGACATTGCTGGATTTGGTGACCATTCTACAGTTTCACTGCCTAGGCGGTGAGCTTCCAGCAAGAATTAGCCCTCTCTGCATTTTCACCGCCTAGGCGGTGGTCTGGACGCCTAGGCGGTGGGCTTCTGTTTTGATTATTGCCTCCATGTTTGTTTTTTCACTGTTCTTTGACCATTCTTGGTTCGATCTGATCGTTTATGCTCCGTTTTTCTACCTTTTCACCCCACACACTTAATTTATACAAAAAGAATAAAAACTAATTAAAACATAATAAGAATGCTATAAAAAATACTCTAAAACTAACAAAACTAGTTTGGAAATTTATAGGTAAATCACACCTATAACCTACCGCCAGAATTGTCCAGGTTACACGACGTTTTCCATATGTCGATGCTTAGGAAATATGTACCAGACCTTTTGACATGTGTTGACTTCTCAACCAATCAAATTGAAAGATGATTTGACATACGATGAAGAGTCAGTCTAGATTCTGAACCATAAAGATCAAGTGTTGCGGACGAAAACAATTCCATTAGTAAAATGCTATGGCGCAGTCACTCAGTGGAAGAAACGACGTGGGAGCGAGAGAATGAGATGAGAAATAAATACCCGCATTTATTCATTCAAGGTAACTAAAATTTCAGGATGAAATTTCTTTTAGGGGATAAAGATTGTAAGACCCTAGTTTTGCATATGCATAATTTTTAGTTGCATTTTAAAACATTTAGAAAGTATCAAGGTGCATGGTGTCATTTAATACTTATTTAGAAAAAAAATTAGGGGTCAATTATTAATTTTAAAATATTAATTCTAGATTTTTGGCTTAAATGATATCTTAAAGATAATCGAGGGAGATTAATGTAATTTAAAAAAAAATATAAAATAATATATAATAATAATACTAATAATAATAATTAAAATAAATAAATAAAATAAAATAAAATGTGATCTTATCCATGTGGATAAGATCTCAACAAAAAAAAAATGTAAATGTAGCTAGGCGGTGAGGTTTTGGGGGGTTTGAGCTCTAGTGTATATATATATATATATAATGTTAAAATAAACTATATCACACGTTCGATTTATGAGACTAGCTATGTGGGCAAATATACATATATATATTTATATGTGAAAAATATATACGTAAGTTCGGGAAATATAGTAGGGATAGAAATATCTAATTTGCGAAGAATACCGTTTAAAATAAAAATTATAAATTTTACTAAAACGATAATTTTTAGTGTTTCGTCGACTAATAAAAAAATTTAACAGTCGATTAATATTTTTCAACAAACTAAATTATTAACACGAAATTTTTGTAGTCGTTACTATAATAATTTTTTGTACAGTTAATATTAATATAAAAAAGTGAGCGTGTAGTAATTTCGTATAATAAAAAATTTAGGGAATGAAAAATTATGCATTTTAGGGCCACACATTGCATATTAGGTTTATTTTAAATAAATTATTAATTTAGGCCCTATCGCTATTAGGTTCACAGGCGCCGCCACTCGTGTAATCTTTTGACGACAGTATTTTTGTTGCGTAAAAATCAAGGTAAGTCTACTGTCTTCTATGTAAATTGACAAATTATATTTTTGTATAAATTGTGGGGAAAAAAATGTTTATTAAAATGGACGGTGTTATAACGTTATGCGGATCAAGTAGATTTTTAAATATGGAAAGTAGTTTTGTTATCCGACTATGCCATAGTTGTCTTCTCGTCAGGAGGGCATGTCTTGTGAGATATGAATTACCTGTCAAGCAAGACTTACAGGGTGAATATTCGTTGTTACCTGTCAGACAAGTCCTGCAGGGTGAATATATGTGGACCTGTCATGAGTGCAAATCCTGCAGGTGGTTGCCCCTACCATTGGGGATATTAAATGGCCTTAGTGCTGATAATCATTTTAGATGACATAATTGTACATGTTACGGTACCGTCGTAACTCCCGATTGTGAGGTGAAACGATCCTATGGCTAGTAGGAAATATGAGTGCGATATTTTATTATATATTAAAATGTTTGGATTAGTTGATTTAAAAATATTATCTTATTGCACTGACGACAATGAAAATTTATTCCGGTATAGTATGCAGTTATATTATATTATATTTTGGAAAGTGGTATTTGATAATTATGTTTGATCCATGAAATATTTTTATATTATGAAAACAGTACACCGATAAAATATTTGGTTTCAGGTGTCGTAACTAGGAGTGGGTCCACTACTGACACTAGATAGAATCAGGAGGTGGTGTCATTTTGGAGATAGACCAGTCCGATGTGAGCTGGGGAAGGTTCAGTTTTTGTGGTTCTATTGTGAATATTTGGGATAGGTGTATTTCCAAATTTTGAAATGATAAATATGTTTTTGAAAGAAAAAAAATTACAGTAGTGCATGTATATATATGCATATGTATGTATATTTGTTGATCGGTCAGGTGACGTCAAGTCGGTGTCACGTCTGACCTTGGGCAATGGGGGCCCGGAGAGGGGTGTGACAGGCAATGTAAGACCCTGATCTTTGATATACGTATAATTTTAGTCGTATTTTAAAATATTTCGGATATAACGGGGTAGATCTTGTCAACTATTATATGATTTAAAATTTAGGGGTTAAATTATAATTTTTATACACATTAAAATTGAGAATGGATTTAACTAATATCCTAGCTAAAAAGAAGGAGGGTTAGTGTAATTAAAATAAAGATACACACACACACACACACACACACACACACACGCAAGAGAGAGGAGAAGCAGAAATAGAGAAAACGAAACATAAATAGAAAAACAGAGAGAAAGAGAGAGAGAGAGCAGCGCCGGCGATGGGTTTGTGGGTCTCGTCAGTTTGTGTGTGTGTGTGTGTGTGTGTGTGTGTCGTCGTTCAAATGGGTCTGATGATGGTTGGTTTGTATGATTGTGAGTGTTTAATGGTTGTGGTGTGGGTATGGTCGCCATCATCGCCGGAGCGGAGAGTTAGAGAGAGAGAGAAAGTGGGTTCGATTTTGGTATTGTGTGTGTGCGATTGGTGATCGTTTCCGTTGTGGTGTGGGTGTGATGGTGTCATCATTGGTTGGCTGAAAGGCAGCGGAAGTAGATAATGAAGAGAGAGAGAGAGAGGGTCGGCGATGGTCCGGTGATGCGGGAGTGGTGATTGTTCGGCGGTGGTATCGATGTGTTTACTATGTGTGTGTGTTGTGTGTGCTGTGTGTGTGTGTGTTCGGATCGTTGGCGGTGAAGATCGGCGAGACGAGTAAGTGTTGGCCAGTGTTAAGGTGGTGCAGCGAGAATTCCAAACCAAATCAGACATAGTAAATTCAAATGGAGAAGGAGGAAGAAGAAAATGAAAAAGGAGAAGAAAAAGGGAAAAATAAGCAAACCACCCTAGTAGAATCCAAAAACCCAATTCGCGGCTGGCGGGGGATTCAGAATCAGGTAAAATTTTAATCGGGTATTATTTTTGTTAAATTAAATTGTTAGTATTAAAAATTTCATAATCGTAGTAATATTTTATAAATCGCCAATTTAAATAAATTGGTACGGTGAATATCAATGTAACGAAACGGACAAAATAATATTTTTCCACAATTAAATCTGGGAAAACTCGGAACTTAGGGCCTGCATTACATGATTAGGGTATTTTACATAAGATATTAATTTAGACTCTATCACTATTAGGTTCGCAGACACCGACGTTCAGATAGAGTGTGGTCGATGATAGTTTTGCAGCGCGGGAATCGAGGTGAGTGTACAGTCTTCTTACCAAACTATTTTTATATATATAAATATGTGTGTAAAATGGTTTTATTTGGACTGTATGATTTTATAAATGATATGGATCAAACAGGTTTTGGGTGAATTGAGGAAATGGATTTTCGCTAAATTATGGTAGTTTTAAAAGGAGGTTGAAAAATGAGTTTTGTTGGATTTGGTGGACTTTAAAAGAGAGTGGAAAAATAGTTTTGTTGAAATTAGACAGTTTTCAAACGAAAGCGAAAAATATGATTTTTTGGATTAAAAGTCGGTTTTAGAGAAAAAGAGGTGGATGTTAGGGATTTTGATGATATTGATGAGACGAGTTTATTGATGTTGTTGATTTGTTGATGTTGTTATCGATTTGATGATATTGTCGATTTTATCTGCTTCGGCAGAATATTGATTATTTATTGAGTTGTAGTTGGTGATGATGTTGATTTGATGATGTTATTGATGTTATGTCTTGCCGATTGGTGGTTCGACAGACGATTATTGATATTATATCTTGCTGATGGGTGGTCCAGCAGATGATTATTGATATTATATCCTGCCGATGGGTGGTCCGGCATGTGGATATTGATATTATGACCTGTCCGATGGGCGATCCGGGCATATGGTCATTTGTTCCGCTCGGAAGGCATATCCTACGGATGGTACGGTACCGTTGCAACTCTCGATTGTGAGGTTAAAACGATCATCATGGCTAGCCAATATGTGTTGTGATTGAGATTTGTGTTTGAGGTGTAGTGTTTTATCGTATTTGGTGTTTTGTTATATATGTGGTGATATGGTGTTTATTTATATCGTATTTGGTGTTTTATCATATTACTTTATGTTGATGGTTTGGATGGTTTTCATATAGTTGATATATATATATATATATATATATATATATATATATATATATATATATATATATATATATATATATATATATATATATATATATGTGGATGATGATTCTGAATGGTAGGAAGAAGGAGTTTTCTCGTGGTATACGTGTTAAGCTTGATCCATTTAAATATTGTATTATTCAGAGTGTATTATTATTTAAAAATGATTTTTATTAAGAAGGTAGTACGCTCGTAGGTGAAGCAGTTAGGAGTCGGTTCCCTACTAGCGCCAGGAAGAGTTCTTCGATGGAGTCGTGTGGAGGTTTCAGATGAGCTGTATGAGGCGAACTATGAGAAGTTCATGGTTTTTATATTTTCGTTGATATTATATTTGGGGGACGAGTGTGTCCCCATAATAGAGAATATGTATAACTTATATAGATTGATGGGTTATTATTGTATGCATATTGTCGTTATATAAAAATTAGGTTGGTTGTTTAGATGATGTCGTGATGTCGTCACGCCATCCCTAGCATGTCGGGTGTCCGGGACGGATTGTGACAGGCAAACTCTCTATATTTTGATTGCCGCGGCGGTGAGTTCACCGCTGCGGCGGTGGTCCATTAAGCAAATTCTCTGTATTTTCACCATTGCAGCGGTGGTTTCACTACTGCGGTGGTGGAAGCCTGCTTCTGAACCTTACCTTTTTGCTTATTTTCTCACCATTCTTTCACCGACTTGCTCCGATTAGATTAATTTTCAATCGTTTTAACTTATTTTTACCCCAAACACCTGTTTTGTACAAAAACAAATAAAAGATAATTAAAACATAATAAAACACAATAAAAATACTCGAAAACTACAAAAATTGACTTTAGAATAAATAGATAAATTACCCCTATCATCCATCAACACCAGAGTTAGGCCCATTGGGAGGCCCAACCATTGGTCCAACCTGGGCGCCTGGAAGCGTAGTGTTAAGGTTAACACTTTGACGTCCAATAGAAGCGATCATCGTAGACGACCTAGCCTTATCGTTACCACCGTTGGTGGAGGTGTTGAACCACCCTGAGGTAGAGACGGACCTGCAATGCCTCGACATTGTGAGGAAAGTATAAGTAAAAAAAATAGACGAAGAGAAAGAGATGACTGAAAATCACCGAACAACATAGTGACAGTATGACTAAGGGTGAAGAGAAACACGACTCGACACAAATGGAACAAACAAAAAATGTAAAGTTGAGCAACTGAGCAGAAGCAACAAAAAACGACTTCCTAAAGACGAAAAAGAAGAAAACGTTCGATGGTCGCAGGAGAATCGTAGAACACCAACGAAAGCTTGATTGCAAAAGGACTGTGGAAAAACCAAAGTGTAGAAGGACGAACCCCTTGTATAGGGGTGTCCACGTAGGAGTCCCTCCAACCATTTCCTAGGGAAGCAAAGAGGCACACCATTGAATCAATCATAAAGCGGCAAATGCTCACCACGCTATGGCGTAAAACTAAAGGCACCGTACTATTAAAGTG
This sequence comes from Eucommia ulmoides, assembly GCA_016647705.1. Classification (NCBI taxonomy): domain Eukaryota; kingdom Viridiplantae; phylum Streptophyta; class Magnoliopsida; order Garryales; family Eucommiaceae; genus Eucommia; species Eucommia ulmoides. Next base: position 34,918,131 of record CM028327.1, on the reverse strand, counting down.
CCCATTGGGCGCAAACATCAAGGAAACATCATCCCAATCTCGTGCCAAGTCTTGCTCGGTGATCAACCATCTTCATATTCCCAATATACGTCTTCCTACCTACTTGGGAATAGGGGGCGTCTAATGAGAGAAAATCAGGCAAGACCCACATCATCTTTACATGTCCACAGGTACATGACAAGCATGAGAAGCTACAAAGTGGTATGACCTGATTAACTTGCCTACCCCCGAATGAGTACCATTCTAGGAAGTACTTCACCCCGAACTAGTCGACTACAACATCAACCCGGCTAATGGAGATTGGCTCTTCGACCTTAACTCCTTTCTCGGCCCAGGTTACAACCCCAGGATATGGTGTCACCACAACCCATACTTGGAAGCAGTTGTAACATCCTCCACTTATTCGAGAAAGAACCATTACTGTCACACCCCGCTCTGGACACCCGTCACCATGGGGCCGGCGTGACGTCAACATAACAACACTTGACCGACTAACCAACCAACTGCACGATAATATACAAAATTTAATCTATACATCATATACATAATTTGAAACTGTAGGGATACACCTGTCCCAAATTATAAGAACAGCAAACTAAATCTCATAAACCTCTCTTAGGTTCACCTCTGACAGCTCGTCTCAAAAGACACTCATATGACTCCAACGCATGACCCGTATAACTCTATCTAGCGCCAATAGGGGACCGATCGACTCCTAACTATTTCACCTGTGAGTGTACAACCTTCTTAGTAAAAATATTTTATAATAATAATTCATTTTACAACATCTTAACGAATCAAGCGTAAGTATATAAATATCACATAACTCGTAAAATCTCCATAATATAAGCAGTGAAAATAAAGTAATATAGATAAGTCTCATTTAAATCCATTTAGTATAAAATCATACTAATCACCATAATAAATAATAAATCACTCAATATAAGTAAAACACCACATCTCAAACATAACACACACTAGCTAGCCATAGTGATCATTTTAATCTCACGATCGAGAGTTGCAACGGTACTGTACCATCCGTAGGATATGCCTTCTTAGAGGAACAAATAACCATATGCTTGGACCACCCATCGGACAAGTCATAAAATCAATATCCACATGCCGGACCACCCATCGACTGGATAAAATATCAATAATCATCTGCCAGACCACCCATCGGCAGGATATAATATCAATAATCATCTGCCGGACTGCCCATCAGCAAGACATAACATCAATAACATCAACAACAACTACAACTCAATAAATAATCAACGGTCTGTTGAAGCAGAAAATCAACAATATCGTCAAATCGATAACAATATCATCAAATCAACAATCATCAATAACCTCGTCTCATCAATATCGTCAAAATCCCCAACATCCACATCTCTTTCTCTAAAACCAACTTTTAATCCAAAATTCATATTTTTTTTTGCTTTCGTTTGAAAACCGTCTAATTTCAACAAAACCATTTTTCCACTCTCTTTTAAAACCACCAAATCCAACAAAACTCATTTTTCAACTTCTTTATAAAACCACCATAATTTAACGAAAATTCATTTCCTTAACTCACCCAAAACCTACTTGATCCATATCATTTATAAAATCATACAGTCCAAGTAAAACCATTTTACACACACATTTATATATAAAAATAGTGTAGCAAGAAGACAGTACACTCACCTGATATTCCGCTCTGAAGACTTTTTTCGCCTATTCTCTACCGGTAATCTGGTGTCTGCGAACCTAATAGTGACAGGGCCTAAATTAATATTTTATGTAAAAATAACCTAACCATGCCATGCAACCGTAAATCCCGTAGTTTCCTATTCCCCTCATTTTATTATGAATATTACTATCCTACTAATATTGCTCCGTTTTAAGTTTATTCTATCGAATTTATTTATGCGAGCGGTCTCACTATTTCTTATCACCGTTTCAACATTTTTTATGCTAGTAATTAGTTTCATGATCAACCATGAGGCAATTAAATACATGTTTTAAGAGAGTTCAGAATTTTACCTTCCCCGAATTTTCCACCGGTCCGCAAGATGAGTTTTAGGTTTTATTGGGGTGTTTTGTGCAATTTTCTCATTTTTCTTCTTCTTTCTTTCTCCCGTTTCCTGTTTTTGGTTTGTGTTTCTGACCCGCCATCGCCTAGGCGAGATTTCCACCGCCTAGGCGAACGCTCGTCCTTCATTTCTTGATTGCACATTGCCTTATTTCTGCCACGGCGAACGTCTCTCCGCCTAGGCGAACTTGCTGCTCCGTCTCTTTATTCTGTTTATTAAGCTCAGCCATCTCTCTCTCCTCGCCCACTCCGACCACCATTACCCACGAATGCCATGCATACACACAACCCCCCCCCCCCCCCCCACACATGCACAAACCTCTCAATTATCACCCATCCCGCCAATAAACTACAACACACACACATATACGTGACAACCCACGCCGACGACACCCCACGACCATCTACCGTTGAACCACTCTACTCCCACCCAAACTAATGACCCACAGACACTGATCACAGCTCCGAACCACAACAGAAAACAGAGGGAACACCTTTACCGGCGATGGAGCACACGTCGGACTTCACTCTCTCTCTTCGTTATAGTCGCCGGTGATCAAAACCCCTACAAACAAACCGAACGGCCACCGATGGCATAACCAAAAAACACACACATACATACACATATATCATCACACGCAAACTCACATGATTTCCGACCACCAATCACTTATCGGCGAATCCCATCGCCGACTCTCTCTCTCTCGTCGTTTTTCTATTTCAGTTCCGTGATAGCCGACCAACGACAACTCTTAAACCACTGCCGGCGAACCCCATACAATCGACAACAAAAATCCCATCGGTGGTCCTCCCTCTTTTTCTTCTTCTTTCTTTCCTGTTCTTCCTTTTTCTCTCTTCGGCTCTGGATTGTTCTTCATCCTCTCCCGATTCTCTCTCTCTATATATATATATATTGTTGTATATATATATATGTGTGTGTGTGTGTGTGTGTGTGTGTGTGTGTGTGTGATGATTCTAGAAACCGGCCATGTGGCCACCTCCTCCGCCACTCGTTCCTCTCTTTTATCTATATATATATATATATATATAGAATTTACACAAACCTCTTCCTCTTTTAGTTAAGATATTAATTTGACCCCTTCTCATTTTAATGTTTTGAAACCTTACAATTTGATCCCTAAAATTTTTAATTTACCCAAGTAATTTACACCATCCACCCCAAATATTTTTGAAACATTTTTAAAATGTGGTTTAGATTATACGCATAAAAAATATCAGGGTCTTACTGTAAAACCTCAATCGTAGCATGTACGTCATTTTAGTTGCATTTTAGAGTAACTGGAAAAATTTCGGGTGAAATTGGGTCAATAAAAATTCAAATTAAAAATCTAGGGGTCAATTCGCAAATTTAGAAACATTAAATCCAAAACTTTGGGAGGTAAATTGACATTTAACTTTTAATTAAAACTTTTAGGGGTGCAATTGCAATTTAAGAAAATTTTAAAAAGGGGACTTGAACTAAAATGAAGATTTTAAGAAGTTAGGGGGAGAAAAGAGTAATTTCACAAAATTTTAATTATATATATGTGTGTGTGATCGTGAGTAGCCGGTCGGAAGGAGAGAGAGGAGCAGCGACATGGCAGGAGGAGCTCAACGCTTAAACCACTAGTTACATACATATAAATGTTGTTCATGCATGTAATGATCACCGAAAACTCTCAAAACAAGAAACGCAAAAACAGAGAAGGAAGAGAGAGAAAGCGAAGAGAGAGAGAGAGGTTCGCCGGCGGTAGGGTGCAGTCCGGCGTGAGTGGTGGCTATTTGTTCGGTCTGATTTGTTTGTGTTTGTGTGTTCTGGGTGTCCGTGGGTGTTTAATTGTGCGAATATGTGTGCACGTTACTGTTCATCGATAGTTATGTGCGTGTGTTCCTCCGTTAGTTGGTGATTTCATATGTGTGTGGGTGTGTTTCTTCGGCAGTGGTTGCTGCTCCGGTAGTGATTCGTTGAATGTGTGTGTGTGTGATCAGTGGATGTAGCTTGGCGTGTGTGTGTGCTCTGTTTTTTCAGCAGTATATATGGGTGTATGTGTTTCGATGTGGGTCATCGGCGGGGATGGTGATCGGGTGGTGTAGCATTGCCGTGTGTATGTGTTGTGTGTGGGCAGTGTGTGTTACTGCTCGTTATCTGGTGCCGGTGCATGTATGTGTTTGTGTTGCCGGCGGTGTTTGGAGTGGGCATGTGTTCTGCTCATCCGGAGTGTGTGTGTGTCGTCGTGTGTACCTGTGTGTGCATGTGATTGTTCGGCCGGTGGTATTGTTGTTCAGCGAAGTGTGTGTGTGTGTAAGATCGTCGGGGTTGGGAGGAGAAGGAGAGAGACGTCGGTCGGGAGTGCAAACAGGAAAACAGAAACGGGAAAGAAAAAGAAAAAAAAAAAAAAAAAAGGAAAAAGAAAAAAAAAGAAGGGGAATTACACAAACCACCCCACTGAAAATCAAAAACCCATCTCGTGGTCGCCAAACGATTCAGAAACAGGTGAAATTTCAATCGATTATTAATTTTCATTATATTAAATTTTATTTAGCGTTACAAATCCTAAAATCGTAATAATTCCGTAATGATTAATTAATTTTAATTACAGGGTACATAAAATAGTAACGATTCGAAATATAGGGTCTGCATTGCATGGTTCAGATATTTTAGATAAGATATTAATTTAGGCTCTGTCACTATTAGGCTTGTAGGCACCGGTGTCCCGATAGAGTGTGGTCAGTGAAGGTTTTGGAGAGCGGTTAACGAGGTGAGTGTACTGTCTTCTTGCCAAACTATTTTTCTATGTATATATATATATGATAAAATATGTGATTATTTAAACTATATGAATTTATAAATGATATGGATCAAGCAGGATTTGAGTGAGTTGGTAAACTGGATTTTCGAAAAATTTCGATAGCTTTCGAAAAGAAGTTGAAAATGATTTTTTGTTGGATTTGGTGAAATTAGACGGTGTTTTTAAAAGAGAATAGAAAATATCTGTTTTTCTAAAAATGCCTGGTTTTTTTAAAAATAAAATGTGAAAAAGTGGTTTTGATAAAATCACACGTTTTCTTTAAAAGAAAGTGTGAAATATGATTTTTGGATTTAAAAGTTGATTTTGAGGAAAAGAGATAGACGTGGTGATTTGACGATGTTGAGTAGACGATATTTATTGAGTTGTGATTCGATGATGCTGTATTTGATTTTGACGATACCATGATTGTTCTCCCCAAAAGGAGTGTGGATTATATTTTTCCCTGTAAGAGGTGTGGATTCTTCCCTTGGGATGTAGATAGTTCTCCTCGTAAGGGGTGTGGATTATATTTCTCCCCAACAGGGATGTAGATATTTCATAGGAAGGCATTCCTACGGATGTTACGGTACCGTTATAACTCCCGATCGTGAGGTTAAAACGATCACTATGGCTAGTCAGTGTGTGTTGTGGTGAAGTGGTGGTTTGAGATGTGATGTTTTACTTATATTGGGTGATTTGTTATTTATTATGGTGATTGGTATTATTTTACTAGTTGGGTTGGAATGGAACTTATATTTATTACTTTATTTTCACTGCTTATACTATGGAGAATTTTACTAGTTACATGCTGGTTTTATATTCAACGCTTGATCCATTTAGATGTTGTAGAATGATTTATTATTATAAAATATTTTTACTAAGAAGACAGTACACTCGCAGGTAAAATAGTTAGGAGTCGGTCGGTCTCCTACTGGCGCTAGATAGAGTTATGCGGGTCATGCAAAGGAGTCATTTGAGGAAAATTCTGAAGACGAGATATCAGAAATGAAATCTAAGTGAGGTTCAGGGGATTGTTTGATTGTATTTATGTTCGGGACGGTATATCCCTATCAGAGGGGACTATTATATGTGTTGTATAGATTTACAATTTTGTTATTGACGTATTGAGGTTGGCTAGTCAGTTGGGCGGTGTCATATCTACGTCGCGCCGGCCCCACATGACGGGTGACCAGGGCGGGGTTTGACACTTACAATTACACTCCCTAAGTAACGGATCTTCAACTCCCGACTCCGTGATTATCGCCACATTAAAAATAATAGGCCGAGATTTAGTCCCACGTCTATAAATACCAAAAGAGAGGGTTGGACTAGGTACATTTTTTTATTTTTTTTTAATTTTATAGCTTATGTTCTGCCCAATTTTCCTCAAAGCTCTCGATTTATTCTCACACTGAAAGTGCAACGCCGGCAGACTCACCCACGATGCATTGTCTTGTAGGAACCTAAGTCGTGGAAGTAATCCAAGGCAGAAGATCTTAAGGTGGCCTTTGGTTAGTGTTTCTATTTTTCTGTTTCTACTTCTCATAAATTGAGATGAGAATTCTGTTTCCGTTCTAGACTATTTCGAAAATAGAAACATGCTTAATTACAACAATTGTTCTTTTTTTTTTCTCTTTCAACGTATGTTGGCTGACGGGGTAATGGTGACCGGCCGGATGGTAGTGAAAATAATTTTTTGGAAGTAAATATGATCAATATTTTTTAATTTTTCAGGTTCTTAACGAATTCAAGAAATAGTTTAAAACTACTTTCTAAATTTTGGGAACAAAAATGTGTTTACCAAACGCATTTTAGTATATTAATACCAAAATTTTGAGGGCGGGAACATAAATTAGGGAATAGAAACAGTGTTCAAACATGGCTTAAATATTGTAGATCCTAAAGTGACGTGTCCGATCAACTATTTTTAGGCATCATCAAAATTCAATTATATATATTCACATAAATTATTTACTTAAAAAATCTCATAATTGGCATGTTTAGTATACTTGAATATATATGGCCAGACATTATGTTGGTGGTTAGTAAACCTTTTTATTTTATTAAATATGTATTTTTCATATTCCATTTTTTATAGTTCGAAAAAAACCTTTAATCTATATATGGATACATTTTTTAAAGAGTTACAAGTTTTTTTTTAAATGAACTTTTAATAGATCTGTTGCAAATTTTTAGATGAATTTATAATTTCTATGGAATGTACTTATAATTTTTTTTTAGGAAAAACTTGTAACGAGAGATGCATCAATAGATAAATGTATGTATGGTAGTCTATCCTTATTCTTTATTTTATAAGCATGTAAATAGACGTCACATAAACCCAGGTACCGCACAAGTCAAAGCCTTGATATTTGTCCTTCCCCTCACCCCTTCACTCCGTCCTCATTACGGCGAAGACCTTGGCTTCACTTGAAGTCACCAATATTCTGCACGTGTCCTCCTTCAATTTTACATTTTTTTTTTTATATTGATTTTAAATATTTAAAAAAAATGAAATTAAATGAAATAAAGAGGTTCTCAAGACCTCAATACTCGAAATTCTAAGCCGCTTGCTCAATTTCGAAAGTCTAAAAGTCAAAATCAAGACATAAAACCATGTTTTGTGCACCATATGTTACCATAAACTCATTATTGAATAATAATAATAATAATAATAATAATAATAATATGGCAAGAGTCGGATATGATAGTGAAATCGATAATGACATATGATATTTTGATAGTCAGACAAATATAAAAATTAACTTGTATTTTTTAATATTTTTAGTTTTACTTCATCTATATGTATGATCCGCGACCGTTGTTTCATAATATTTATTTCATAATATTTGAATTAACTATCTTGTTAATAACTTGAAATTTATGCTAGTGCCGTCATCTTTGGCAATTCTGGTTGGTTATCCAATCGATATTTAAACATGTTTTTTTTTTTTTTTTTAAATATTTTTATATGGCTAATAAAAATGGACTTTGGTAAGAAAATGACTAATTATGTTACGTACATCGTACGATACTCGTTATTTTTATATATTTTTGGGTTAATTATACTCGTTATTTTACACTTTAATGATATTTTCGTTCTCACTTATCTCCGTATGGTCTAGACTTAAGAGAAATAGTTAAATAATTGACAAAATATTTTGCGAAATGACAAATCTACCCATATACTCAACCTAACCCAGGTGGAATAAAGGAAAAAAAAGATAGACGAATATTATTTGACCCGATCTGATCCAGAAGAATAAAGGAAAGGAAAAAACAAATGGCAAAATGGATATTATCTAATTGACCCGACTTAGGGATATAAATGTAAATTAATATTAAATAATTTATTACTTTTAATTTTTTTAGAGTTTCACTATTAAATTTAATGAAAAATATAGTTGTTATACTTAAATCTAAACCACATGAAAGGAAGTTCAAGAAAATACTGTTGGAATAAGTACAATTCGATCAAATCCAGGGGCAAAGTGCCATGAACCCTTTATTTTTTTTCTTTATAGATGATTAAGGATTATTCTAAATCATTTAATCTTAGACAATGTCATTAGCAAAAGTAGACGCTTGTCGTTTAACTAAAGGGATGTAGTAAAATTATTTTATGATTAATTAATAATTAAATAAAAAAAAGGTAAGATTGGGGCTTGAGTAAATGGAGTTGGATAAATTTAATTGGACTTCCCAAAGCCTTAAAAAATGAATAAAAAGCTTTATCGTGATAACTAAAATAGTAATATTGAAGTGGTAGTTAGCGAAAGATTTGTTTCGTTTGTCCTCATTTAAATATGTCTTAGATTCTTTTTACTTTCCTTTTAATTTTTATTTTTTATTTTTTATTTTTAAATGCCCTCACAATTGTTATCATATCTCCTTCCAATTATTTTCTTTTCCCAAATTTTAAAATATACTAAATAATTATTTTAAATTTCAAATATTTATAATGGATGAGTATGTATGCCATTGTGAAATTATCATTGTTTTTTTATTGTAATTTATTTTAATACCCTTTTTAATATTTATTTTATATAATAAATCATGATCATATCGACTTTACACATCATTTTTGGCAATAGAACGGTTGAGATTTGCTAGAGGAGATGCGGGATAAATTTCAATAGAGTCGGTCCTTGGGGGAAGCAACCAAAGTAATTGCTTATGATATCTAAATTTTGGAGTCCCTTCAAATTGATTCTTATATTTTTTTTTAAATATATTTTTTAGTATTAAATATTAAGGGACCTTGTTTTCAAATTTTTCTTTGAACCCCTTTGGGTTCTTAAGATCAGTCTTGAATCTCAACCATTTAATTAAAGATATATTTTTATTCTTTTGATTTTATATTTGAAGAGATCTTAACTTTTATATTTGTGAAGCTCACGCCACTTGTCAAGTATGTACTTGACTACTTAGTAAAGCTCACACAATTTGATATTTTTTTATTTTTTTTTGGGGGGGGGGAGGAGAAGGGGATTGTCCATATATATATATATAGCGAAACAACCCCTAAGGGAATTTATAGAATGAAACAAGTATTACAGCGTAATGTGAGAAATTCCTATCTCATCATTATGAAGGCAACGCCTAATAGTGATGGACAGAGAATTCTCAATATAAAAAATAATACTATGTGGATTAACTATATTAATAAGAGAGTTTGCAACAAAGTTACATTCTCGATACACGTGGATAAGCGAAATCTGAAATGACGATAACCAAAATTGAATAGTGTTCCACTTGAAACGCAAAACCCAATCCGGGCAAGGGTTTCGAATAGCAAGCACTATGTTTCTACTATCACTCTCCACAACCAAAGGGAGGTAACCATGAGTAAGGGCAATTTGAACTCCATAAAAGAGGGCATGAACCTCTGTTAGGAAGCTAGAAGTATAAGCTAGAGAATGATGAAAAACACGACAAAATTTACCGTATTAATCTCTAATAATCCCATCGCAGCCCGCCTGACCCGTTCCTTGCTTGAAAGCGCCGTCAACATTGAGCTTGTAAACACCCGTTTGAGGGGGAGACCATTGACATTGAACTGGATGACGTTGCTGTCTTTTGGTAATAGAACACCCAAGCAACTCCAGCATGTTGGAAGAGAAAACAGAATTATTTGACTGAGGAATGATAATGTGGTTGATCTCTCCTGCTCAACGTTGAACCTTCATAACTATGCTATCACTTGACATTTTCTTATCTTTATGAACCACTGCATTCTGACTCAATCATATTTCCTATACAATCAGAGCCGGGATGAGGGAGCCAAGCTGGTGGAAAGACGACGTGCCTTTAAGACCCAACCACCATAGATAAAATATATGAAGGAGGGGTTGAGGAAGCAAAGGAATGTGAAAAAGGCGAGAGAAATGATGTCATACCTTGGAAGCGATATCCCCATAAATAAATAAATGATGAAACTTTTCCTCCTTTCTACAAGTAGAAGCTATGCAAATGCCCATCTTTCTGAATTTGTAACATAAAATTAATTATTTAAGATTAAATACTTAGTTAAAAAATAGAATTTAGAATTTTAAATTATTTAAAACTCATTTTTCAATAAAATAATATTAAAATGTACCTTTAGTCATGGTACTTGCTAGTATAATTGTGTTGTACAAGCTAATATAATAATAATTTTTAAAAAATAGATTTTTGCACTTTGCATCCCTATAGTTTTGGAGAAATGTCACTTTAGCCTCCATTGTTTCAATTTGAACAAATTAAACCTTAAAGTATTAAATTCGTGTCAAATTAGTGCAAATGGTTAACCCGTCATTATTTTTTACGAAAATCATCTATGTGTCAAATACGAAATTACCCGCGTATGCAAATTCCGTCAATAATAATAACGGAGATAACGATTCGAACTAATTTGACATGATTAGTTTATTTTAGGATTTAATGTATTCAAATTAAAAGAATAGTGACTAAAATAGGACTTATCTCAAACTCCGAGGATGGAAAGTAAAAAAAATTCTAAAAAAAAAAAAAAAAGAGTACATGTAGTACAAGTGAAAAATAGCTAAATTATGACTTTTTGAATAGTTTGATTTTGTGCGGATATCCCACCCCCACATGGCCTAATTGTACTGTTTTTTGGATTTATCCTTCTGCTTTACCTAACCTTAAATTTGGACGCAAATAAAATGGAGTAGATTTCAAAATTTGAACACAATGCCCTTACAACTACATTATAACTGCTCAATTACCCACCCACTCACCTCACCCCACCCCACCCCACCCCACCCCACCTGACTCATAGCACCACCATCTCTTAATCTTTTCGTATTAACCATCATGCTCCTAATCATTACTACCACTCTTTCAAATTCAAAAAAATAAAATAAAATTGTATAAACATTATCCACATAAACTGACCAACACCTATTAGTTCGCAATTATTATTCCGGTTTGTAAGAAAATATGTTAATTTTCTTGTCAATTATGGTTCGATTCTCCTGCGAAACACTTCAAGAGTTAAATATTAAAGTTAATTATGAATGCACCAGGTTGATATGGAGAAATATTTTTTTAAAATCATCCGAAGAGATAATTAGTTGAGGTGCACGTAAGTTGACCCAGACACAATTTATTGTAAAATTCGAAAAAAAAAAACCCCCTCACATTTCTCATGACATAGATGAATGAATTCATTTGACCAAATTTAATTGGTTTTTTTATTTTCAAAAATATTTGTGTTCTTAAATTCAAATATGACAGTCGTTTTTTTTATTTTTATTTTTTTTAAAATTTAAATTATCAGAAGTCAATAATTTAATATTAATAATTTCAACTCCAACATTTAATTAGAAGTATAAAATATAAAAAAATTATTAACAAAAATAAAATACAGATAATTAATTTAAATTAAACTTATTGTAGTTATTAGTTTTATCTTCATATATTTTTTTCTCTGTATAATATTTTTTTTTGTTTATTTACCTTAATTTATATAGTGATGTATTACTCCATTATTTAATAATGTTTACGCATTTATATCTAATATGAATATAATAATCTAGACTTAAATAATAAAATCATTGAAAATCGTACGTGAACTATCATTATAATTAGGTGAATTATATTTACACGTTAATTAAACAAAAAAAATTAAATCCTTATAATTATGTTTAGTCACATTGATACAAGAAAAAATAATTTAAATATGTGAAAAATACCTTCAATTTTACAAGAAGAGATTTTTTTATTTATTTATTTACTGTAAGTATAAAGTCTCATGATACAAAGAGTTAATTTGTAATTTGACTTTAAAAGGAAAAAAATAAACAGTGTTAAGAGTTGATTTTGAGAGTGCAGATAACATTCATTTTTTATTTTTTTGATAATTGGTGATTAGTCAAAAATAACGGGTATAATTTGTTATTAGTTCCATTTCAAACATAAATTTTGATTTAATCCTTCAAATTGATTTTTGCTTGCATATTAATCTCGCGTGTATCACATCTATATAATATTAGTTACATGTACCTGTGTAATATTAGTTACATGTTATAAATTACATCTAACTATGTTATATGTAATTGTATAATATTTGTTATATCTAACAAATATTTTTATACACAAATTAGGTATATGTAACTAAGAGAGTGCAATGCGTGTATTGGGCCTTCCGTCTAATTTAAATGCGTGGGGATAAAACACAAGTTGGGATTGCCACCTAAACATTTTTTAAAAATAATTTATTATTTGATTCTTATTAATTTATTCTTAACTCGTCATCAACAGTTAAATTCAACACCTACCTGAACACCTACCTGATATCAAGTGAGAAGATGCACATAGTGACCCCATTTCTTAGGAATGCTTGATTATTTTGTTCAATAATTGGCAACTTCAATTCTGAAGTATTTCATATAATAAACTTTAAAATGTGTTACAACTCACTTTTTTTTTTTTTTTTTTCCCTTTAAACTTGATATGTTAGTTAACCTTAAAATAAATATTTAAGATTTTAGCATAAGGTTATTTAATGTTGTTATTTTGGCTCTTCCTCACATCAGTTTAAAAAATCAAGTTTTAATTAAAAAATTAAAAAGACAAGTAATTTCTCTTTAATTATATAATAGGTAGGAATGACAATTAAAACTGAATCGATCAATAATCGAACCGAGGGATTCAGTTTTAAAACCAAGTAAATGGTTTCGGTCACGGTTTACTGAATTTGTTATGAATTAATGTAGGCTTTTGTCTAAATGAACAAGAATCTATATATGTAGACTGAACTCATCAGATTATATATACATAATAAACTCATTTCTTTGAATGGTTTTCCTTTTGAACTATTTGAGTTCACAATTTTACACTCAGTGACCTTTATCACTAAGTGTTTTCTCTGTTCAGCTGATCTGCTCAACTTGTTACGCATTTTTACACTTGGTGATTTTTATCACTAAATGTTTCTTGCTGAGCTGATCTGCTAACCTCGTTGCGCAATTTTACAGTTAGTGATTTTTATCACTAAGTGTTTCTTGGTGAGCTGATCTCCTCAGCTCACTTAATTTCTTTACACTTGGTATTTTTATTACTAAATGTTTCTTTGGTGAGCTGGTCTTCTTAGCTCACTTAAGTTTTTTATTAGTTTGTTTGTTTGTTGTTGTTGTTATTTTTTTTTTTTTTTTTTTTTTTTTTTTTTTTTTTAACTTAGCGTTTTTATTGCTAAATGTTTCTTTGGTGAGCTGATCTCCTCAGCTCATTTAAATTTTTTTACACTTGGTATTTAAGTTTCTGACCTATTTATTTTTGTCACCCAATAGGGTCTTTCCCAGTTAGGGGCTAGTTTTCTCAATCATGCTTTTGGGCAATGTAGCATTACTCGTTAGAGTACAAGTTCCTATACTTTAAAATGTCTTAGACATACTGCATGGTTGAACATTCTATCTACTCTTGACTTATGTGCCGCCATTCTTAATACTGCCTTATCTCGTTTCTTTTCTAGTTGGTCCAATTCTTGGCGTATAGCATCTTCGTTTTTCACAAGATTGATCGTGCTATCACGTCTTGAGGGTCACCCAATCTTTACTAGAACTACGGCTTCGGTCCAATACATCATAGAGTATGGTGTTTCCCTTGTGGCTGTTCTTGGCTTTGTTCTATAGGACCACAAGAGTCCTGATAGTTCTTCCACCCATTTGCCTTTTGCATCGTCTAGCCGCTTCTTGAGTACTTCTTTGATGGATCGATTTGTTACCTCAATTTGCTCATTTGCTTGGGCGTATACTAGGCTTGACGTCCGGTACTAAATCTTCAGTTCTTTAAACATCCATGCAACCTTGCCTCTAGTGAATGGGGTTCCATTGTCCGATATAAGTATCATTGGAATTATAAAATGACAGATCACGTTCTTCCAAATGAAGTTTTTTTATTTCGTTTTCGCCTACTGTCCCAAACCCTTTAGCCTCTACCCATTTGGTGAAGTAATCGATTACCACTAGCAAGTATTTTTTGTTCCCTGGTACTGGGATGAATGGCCCTAGGATGTCCATTCCCCATTAAGCAAAAAGAAATGGGCTGAGGATCGGTGTTTGCTCTTGAGCTAGAACTTTGATGTCATTTGAGAACCGTTGGCTTTTATCGTATTTTTTGACGTATTCTTGCGCATCATTAGCCAATAATAACCGATTGTAAGTGCCTTGTGTGCCAATGTTCTTCCTCTTTAATGATTTCTGCAGACTCCCTCGTGAATCTCTTGAAGGATGTAGGTGGCTTTTTTGGTCCCAAACAAAGCAATAGCAGTTGTGTAAAGGACCTCCTATATAGTTTGTATTCGGTCATAACATACCTTGACACCTTATACAAGATCTTTCAAGTTGACTCTTTGTCATTTGGTAGTGTTTCTTTCTTCAGGTATCGGATTAAAGGAGTTCTTCAGTCTTCTTTCTGGTCCAGTTCACCTATGCAAGCACAAAGATTTGTTGGTACTGTTATGGAGGGTTGTTCAAGGAATTCTACTATTTAGGACCGCTGGTCTGGTAAAAAAGATGATGCTAGGACAGAAAGTGCATCGGTTTTCTCATTTTCAGTTCTTAGAATGGCTTTGAATTTACAATTTCGAAGCACTGTTGTTAGCGCTTTTACATTCTCTATGTAAAGGCGTAACCTTTCTTCATTCGCCGAGAATACTCCGTTTATCTGATTTACTACCAGTTGCGAGTATAATATTAATTCCAAATCATGAGCTCTTAACCCTTTTGCAAGGCTCAGTCCAAGGATCACTGCTTTATATTCTGCCTCGTTGTTTAAAGTGCAAAATCTGAGCTGCACAGTTCTTTCGAGTTGATCTCCTTCGGGTATTTCTAGAACTACGCTTACACTATACCCTTTCACGTTTGAAGCACCGTCAACCCATAACTTCTACAACCCAGTTGACTAATCAGAGCATTCACCGTCTTCTATCACCGCCTCCTGGCGGAGTCAGCTCAACAATGAAGTTGATGAGAATCAATGAGCATCATCAAAGGATTTGCTATATGTGCCAGTTAGGCCTATTACTAGGGTAAGATATAAAAGATTCAAAGAAATATTTAATGGATTAATTCAAAATATTTGGGCTAAGTCTAAAATGGTAAAACTCAAATTAGGCCCAAATGATGATCAATGTCTAGTCCATATCATCAAGGCAAGGAAATGAGTTTAAAACGTGAACCTGAATGGGTCTAGGATGAGACCTACGAATTTCAGCTTATTTATTTTATTAATTAGTCTTTTAATTTTAGTTTAGGTCATTTATTCATTGATTTGTAAGGTATTAATGTTAAGTAGTCTTTTTCTTTTTAAACCAGGAGTAGTTAGGAAATTTCTTTCTTTCTTTGACTTTGTCTTCTATATTGCTAGGAATACTCCTAGACATGTAGCAGCCAATTTTTTATTTCTTTATTTCCTTGACTTTGTCTTCCACATTGCTAGGAATTCTCTTAGATATGTGGCAGCCTATTTTGACAGAGTTATCTAGGGTTTTCTTGGCTTCTTATTTAAGAGGCATTGTAGCCATGAGAAAATAAGAACTTTGATATTGATTAATATAATTGAGAGAATTTTTCTTTTTACGTTCTTTAGAGAACTTTATGAACTAATCAAGATTTCTTGTGGCATTCAACCTCTATATCTTGGTTCGTGATTCTTTACAATCAGTAGGTCAAGATTATTTCTGGTGGTGCATAAAACTGGTACACACCTCGAGTATGGTCCAGTCGGATGACAGGTAGGTCCTCTTGCTGAGGTGGAGTCGTCGGTTGAAAAGTCCTCGCGTGAGCTGTGCTGGATCCTAGGAGGACTGACCTGCTATGTCCAGAGTCTTACTCTTCAGAGAGTGTACCTGCAGAAGGCTCAGACTAGGGCTTGTCCCGGTAAAGCCTCTCCGACGTGGTAATCAGTGCTCAGAGAGAAAATGTACAGAATATGACAAGTAAACAAATGAACTCGCACATAATGTAAGTGTATTCCAGTGTACCTCGGGCTTACATAACCCCCGATATATATAGGCATTGGAGATGATTAGTTGGGCTTAAACATGATTAATTAGTCAAAACCCTGTGTTAGTTGATAATCCAGGGCATTTAGGAGATAATCGTTGAGTTTGGGATTTTGGGCCCATTTGGCAAAGCTCGTGGGCCTTTGTCAGGCCTGCAGCAGTGAGCTAGTGGAGGAAAGCAGAGATCCGTGGAGTCTTGGAGAAGAAATAAGATGAAAAGAGGAGCTGATCGAGGTAAACGGCTGAGTCTCTGAAACTGATCGCCGAGGGTACGACACAGAGCTCAGAGCAGCACATCGCTGCGGGGCTCCTTGCTCTTCCCTGGGTATAAATGAGATTCCAGGGAGGATCCGTAGTCGGTGTATGCTCCAGCTTGGCGTTCTGGATTCTAGAATTCGTCCCTGTCACTGCGAGACTTGACACGTGGCTGAATCCCAAATGCTGACTCAAAGGTGCCCAAAAATACCCTCATCAGTTGCCCCTAGCCCTATGCGGTGAGGGAAACGAGACGATCAAGGATACCAATTCCTGGCTGAAACGGGCATCCTGGAGACTTCGAAGCGCGAGAAACACCTTTGATCAACATTTTTTCAAGAGTTAGTTTTTTCTTAAAGAGCTTATTCGAAATAGGCCTCCATACGGTCGGGGTTCGGGGTCAGGTAGCATAGCAGGGCGGTCCTGAATTTCTTCGATTTTCAGGACGACAATTTTTCAGGAATTGAAGTTTTTTAGAAGAGCTAATTTGAAATATGCTCCACAATGACCGGGGTCCGGGGTCAGGTAGCATGGCAGGACGACCCCGAACCTTTTCAATTTCACGGCAATGATTTTTCAAGAGTTGAACTTTTTTAGAGGAGCTAAATTGAAATACGCTCCCATACTGCCGGGGTCCAGGGTCAGGTAGCACGGCAGGGCGATCCCAATTTTTTTCGATTTCAAGACGACGATTTTCAAGAGTTAGTTGTGTTTTTTCTTTTTTCTTTTTCGCTAATTTGAAATAAACTCTCATACTGCCGGGGTCCGGGGTTAGATAGTACGGTAGGGCGACCCCAATTTTTTTCGAATTTCAGGGCGACATACGTTTACCGTAAACAAGCCATGAGCACGGATCGACGTTCAGCACAGGAAAAATAAAGGTGAACTATAGGGTGGCAGGCACGCGGCGAGTGGTCGGGAGCTCGCCGACTGCCGCTGTGCACTGGGCGACGGCCTAACCGGGTTGACCAGCGCCCAAGTAGGAGCTGGTAACCCCAGCCCCACCAGCGCCCACTTTGGGCGCTGGTGATCCCAGCCCCTAAAGTGGGCAGGGCACTGGTGTCACCAGTGCCCTGGGGATTGCGCCCTCAAAGTGGGGCGCAATCCCAAGGAGGCTTGCCCCCTCCAACTTCAACAATATTATTATTAGTATTATTTTGTTGAATGGGAGGTGAGGGATTTTTTTTTTTTTTTTTTTTTTTTGACGTGTGCGGAGTGGAGAGCAAGACACATTTTAAAAACTTATAATTTTTTTCTAGAATTCTTGTAGCCTTGGTTCACCTTGCACCTTGCACCTTGCACCCCTTAGTCTTTTTCATTACTCTGATGCATGGCATTTTTTGCTACGGCTTTCTCGACCGGTGAGGCCTGCGGGGAGGGAGCATTGAGCACGTCAGGGTGTTGCTTGCTCGGACCCGTGGCCCATACATTCGGAAAAGGTCAATATCTGTGCCTTGCTAGCCTGAGGTAGCATGGCAGGGCAGGGGAATAGGATAAGATGATGCTGGCCCGAGGTGATGTGGCAAAATATTTGGACAGCACTCCTGGATGGCGTTCTTGGAGAAGGTTACCTGGACCCTGACTGCTAGGAGTAGCACGACAGGGTAATGCCTATCGCCATTTAGACCATGCTGGCTAGGAATAGCACAGCCAGGCAGTACTCATCAAACTTGATGGTTCGGGATATGGGACACTATGGCTAATGCCCTAGATGGGGCCACATACAAATGTATCGAGCAGAGGGATGCTGAGGAGGATAGTGCTGACGAGGGGGTTGAGGAAGGTAATATCGACTCCATTTCTCCTCGCACGGACGTCTCTCACAACGAGGGCGGAGAGGATTGAGCTCGGACCGTCGTTTTTTCAGGACTTAGGATTTTATAGACTTTTTTTTCTCTTACTCCTATATTTCTACACGTGAGCATTTAAGCTTTTGAGCGGTATAGATAGGGTATTTTAGAGTTGACTCCTTTCTCCCGATGTTTTTTGCCAAGTCGATTTCTGCTTGGTCTTGTTTTCAGAGTTGTAAAATTTTAAAAATTTTGTTGAAATTTGTTACTGTCTCTACCAAACAAATTTCTCGTCTCTGCCTAGAGCCATGGACCACTAGCCCCCCAATTCGGGACATGAGTTGATTGCAAGAAATTCGTGTCGTGGACTTAAGAGGAGTGTTTCCTAGGGTGCTTGGTCCTCTCAGTTCGCAAGGGCGTAACGTGGTGGTTGGATCCCCACGACTGGTCATTGGGGAGTTTTCCATAGTCAGGCTCATTCAAGAACCCTTTCAGATTATCTCCATTTAGTCCTTGCAAGAGCATTTTCCCTTTTAGAATGTCAGACTCATAGTCGATTGGTAGGGAGAAGTACTTGGCTGCAGGCCCTCAGACCCAATCAATGCCCCGCCCTTAGTTGATGACCTCGGTCTGTCCCAGGGTATGGAGTATTGACTTCCGGAGAGGATCTGGTTTTCACCCTGGATGCTGAGCGCCGGGATGAGACTTGCGGAGAGTTACTTGTAACGCCGAGAGTTGGGATATTGGGTGGAGAATTATCCGTGACTCAAGGGTTCAGAATACAACCGTGGGAAATCATTCATGACGTTGAGAGCCAGGACACGACTCAGGGGGTCAGAATACAATGGTGGAGAATCACTCGCGATGCCGAGAACCAAGATACAACTCAGGGGGTTAGAATGCAATCGTGGAGAATCATTCGCGACGCCGAGAGTCGAGATGCGACTCAGGGGGTCGAAATGTAATCGTGGAGAATCACTCGTGATGTCGAGAGCTAAGACACGACTCAGGGGGTCGAAATGTAACCGTGGAGAACCATTCGCGACGCCGGAGTTGGGACACAGATCTGGAGAATCATCCGCGACTCAGGCCATTGGAATACCGTTGTTGGAGACAGGATGGAGGGCACTCGTCTCCATCTCTGGTAGGATGGAGGACTACTCGTCTTTACCTTTGAGTTGCATGCTCGTAGTTGGCTGCTGCTCAGATGCCATAGTGGTGCGAGGGTGGCAGGAAGGCGCTTGGCCCTGCCCACGATGGGCCCTCAGGTCAAATCTTACTGCGTGGATGGGAAGCTGAGCCCAAGGATAGCCCTGGTCAGTCCTTGGCACTATGTCTTTGTGGAGAACGGGGTCTTGATGTGGTCGGATGGGGCTTTCTCTGGTCCTGCAGACTCATGGTCGCCAAGCGGAGGGTTGTCATCGTCGACGATTTTACATGAGCGTCATGATCTTGACGTTACACCTCGGGCCCTGCAGTCTGGAGAGATGGTCCCCCCTTGGACGGGGATCGGCAGTAGGCACGCGAGGAGGAATTGTACATACGACGTGAACTCGAACATTCGGTACTCAAGGGGATCAATCCGAGATGGATCTGTGACTTCTGAGGTCTATCCCACAGCCCAAGGTGGCAGAGTAGGTAATCCTTCCAGGTCCTGGGTGTAGTTATCCTCGTTGGTAGGAGTTGAAGGGTATGCGGTTGGATTATTCAACATATCTTCTTGTTCTTCTGCTTTGTGTCTATCTAACTAAACCTTGTGATAACTCAAGCTCAGCTGAGTAGAGAACAATGATCAGGGGAAGGCGTTTTGCTCAGTTCCCACAAACGGCACCAAACTGTTGGTGTATAAAACTGATACACACCTCGAATATGGTCCAGTCGGATGATAGGTGGGTCCTCTTGCTTAGGTGGAGTCATCGGTTGAAAAGTCCTCGCGTGAGCTGTGCTGAGTCCTAAGAAGACTGACCTGCTATGTCCAGAGTTCTACTCCTCATGGCGTGTACCTGCAGAAGGCTCAGACTGGGGCTTGTCTTGGTAAAGCTCCTCTGGCGTGGTAATCAGTGCTCAGAGAGAAAATATACAGAATATGGCAAGTAAACAAATGAACTCGCACGTAATGTAAGTATATTCCTGCGTACCTCGGGCTTACATAGCCCCCGATATATGTAGGCATTGGAGATGATTAGTCGGGCCTAAACATAATTAATTAGTCAAAACCCTATGTTTAGTCGATAATCTAGGGCGTTTAGGGGATAATCGTTGGGCTTGGGCTTTTGGGCCTATTTGGCAAAGCTCACGGGCATTTGTCAGGCCTACGGCAGTGAGCTGGTGGAGGAGAGCGGAGATCCGTGGAGTCCTGGAGAAGAAACAAGGTAAAAATAGGAGTCAGTCGAGGTGAATGGCTGAGTCTCTAAAACTGATCGCCGAGGGCACGACGCAGAGCTCAGAACGGCACGTTCCTGCGGGGCTCCTTGCTCCTCCCTAGGTGCAAATGAGATTCCAGGGAGGAGCCGTAGTCGGTGTATACTCCAGTATGACGTTGTGGATTCTGGAAATCATCCCTGTCACTACGAGACTTGACATGTGGCTGGGTCCCAAATGTTGACTCAGAGGTGCCAAAAAATACCCTCATCAGTTTCTTATACTTTTGGTTCGCGTTTCGTTCATAAACGTTGGGTCAATGTAATCTATCCAAACTTTCAAATTAGGGTCCTAATTTGGTTTCGGATCTCACTAATCCTTGGTGATTTTCGCGTCAAAAGTTTGTTAGAGCTTGTTCTTTGATTGCTTGGGGTTGTATTTGATGAAGAACTCACCAACCTCTACTGCCCATTTCATGAGACATTCTGATGCTTCCGGTCGATGCATTACTGCTCTGAGTGGGTAAGAAGTCAACACATTGATCACATGTCCTTGGAAGTAAGGTGTAATGACTTGGTTTCCCAAGGTTGCTGCTCAGTTTCTCTATTTTATTTTTACGGAGAAATATTGGAAAAACACAATCACTCCGCCACCACGCTTCCGCTACGCCACTCTGATAAAATAATAATATATTTTTCCAATTTAAAAATTTAGCTTTTATATAAAACCGTCTATTTTGTAACAAGATAACAAAAATATTTCTACCACTCACTCCCAACAACTGTTTTGACAGCCTCCAAAATAAAACTCACTACCTTCTTTAACTTTACCTAGCGCTAATAGTGGACCCGTCTCTAGCTGCGCACCTGAGACCAAATATTTTATCTGTATACTGTCTTCGTAATATAAAAATAATTTATGAATCAAGTATAATTATCAAATACCACTTTTCAAACATAATATAAATATACCCGCACACTGAGCCGAAATAATATTTCACAACTATCTTTACAATAAGATAATGCATTTAAACCAACCAATCAAATTATTTCGATTTATAATAAAATAACGCACACATATTTTTCTACTAGCCATAGGATCGTTTCACCTTACAATTGAGAGTTACGATGACACCGTAACCTATACAATTGTGCCATTTAAGGTGGCTGTCAGTACTAGGGCCATTTAATATCTCCAATGGTAGGATTAACCACCCTGCAAGACTTGTCTGACAGGTAACAACATATATTCACTTGTTTAATAGGTAACAATATATATCCACTCTGCAGGACTTGCCTAGGTAATAACATATATCTACACCTCACAGGACATGCCCTCTTAACGAGAAGACAACTATGGCATAGTCGGATAATAAAAATCACTTTCTACATTTAAAATCTTATTTGATCTGTGTAACATTATAAAATAATCTATTTTAATAAATCTTTTTTTTTTTTTTTTTTTTTTTCACATTTTAGTACGAAAATATAATTTGACAATTTACGTAGAAGACAATACACTCACTTCGATTTTTTTTTGCGCTACTAAATACGCTGCCGTAGTAACGCGGACGTGGTTGGCGTCGTCTGTGAACCTAATAGTAAAATGGCCTAAACTAAGAATTTATTTAAATAAATCTAATATGTGATGCGTGACCCAAAAATAAAAACTTTCCCATTCCCCAATTTTTTGATTATACGAAATTAGTAACTATCAAATTTCTTAAGTCAATATTAACTATATAAAAATTACTATAATCACGATTATAGATTTTTTCCTATTAATAATTTAGGCCACAGAAAAATATTATTAGTGAATGAAATACTAAAAATTATCATTTTGATAAAATTCATAATTTTTATTTTAAATTGTATCATTCACAAATTAGATATATCTATATATAAATATATCCAATATATTTTTCACACCTATACACACACACATGTGTGTGTGTTTGTGTGTGTGTGTATATATAATAAATATATATATATTCCTGTTAATTCCTATTCAACCAATTTTATTCATTATTTTATTTGTTTTTTTTAATCATCTTGGTGTCATGATCCCTTGAATCCACGTTTCCTTTAACTTTTCATTTTTTTTAATCTCTATCCAATTCAACCGACTTAAATATGGATATTTTTTTATTAAATTATATTAATCTCCCATAAATATCTTTAAGATATCATTTAAGCCCAAAATTTAAAATTAATATTTTAAAAATAATAATTGACCCCTAAATTTTAAAAGTGAAATTTAAAATAACACCCTAGACCCAAATACTTTTCAAATGTTATAAAATGAAATCAAAAATATGAATAACCAAAAGTTGGGTCTTACATAAGGCCTCAGTTTTCGATCTGAAGTTACCAAAGCCCAAGCGAGCTGTTCCTATTCGGTATAGCGAGTCTTAGTTGGAACCAGTGATTTAATTATGTAAAACATAGGCCTCTACCCTTATGGATCTTTTTTCACCAATGCAACAACGACAGTCACTGTGGTCACCACCAAGTATAAGTATAGCTCATCTCCAAAGGATGCCTTCGCTAGTGTTTCGACTCAGCCAAGGTAGTCTTTTATGGACTGCAAAGCCCATTCACTATCCTCATCCTACTAAAAGTTCTTACTCCCTCTCATGATCTTAAAGAAGGGAGCACATCTACCAGTAAATTTGGAGATGAATTTGTTTAGGGTAACCAATCTTCCCGTCAGCACTTTAACTTCCTTATGGTCGTCAGGGAATTTATGTTTCGAACGAATTTTATTTATCCTGAGTCTACCATTATCCTTGACTAGTTTACCACAAAATCCAAGAACTTACCCAATATTACTCCAAACCCACATTTTTCTAGATTTAACTTTAAATCGAATTTTTGTAGTATGGAAAAAGCTTTCTCCAGATGGGTCAGTGATCCTCCTTCTTAGCACTTTTGACCAGCATATCATCTATGTAGATTTCCATTATTTTTTCAATTTTTTCTTGAAACATGTGGTTTACCAGTCGTTGATAAGTTGCCCCTGCATTTCTCAAACCAAATGGCATTACTTTGTAACAGTACGTACCTCTTGGAGTAATGAACGTCATTCCCTCTTTATCCTGCTTGTCTATCCGAATTTGGTTATAGCCTGAATAAGCATCTATCATGGTCCGTAGTATGTGCCTTGCCACTGCATCTACCATTTGATCTATCCTTGGCATCGGATAGCAATCTTTCGAGTATGCTTGTTTGAGGTCGGTGAAGTCTACAGGCATTCTCCACTTTTCGTTATTTCTTTTGATGAGCACAGACTTGGCTAACAATTTCGGGTAAATCACTTCCCTTATGTGCCTTATTTCGAGCAGTCTCTGTACATCGGATTTAATCACTTCTTTCTTCTCTAGGCTGAATGTCCTTTGCTTTTTCCTGACCTTGAGATGTCAAGTCCATGGACCACCACATCAGACTTGATTCCCTCCATATCTTCTAGAGCCCAGGCAAACACGTCTAGGTTTTTTCCCAATAATCTCTTAATTTTCTATTCCTCGGTCTGGCTTAGAGATGTGTCTATCATCAGCTTCTTTGTTCATTCCTCGAAGATTATTTTTCGCACTTGCTCAGCAGGTTGGAGAACACTGAGGGTGCTCTCTGAAGTCATCTATCTCCTGAGCTGCGTTGTTAGATGGATTTTTTTTTTCTGTTCTGGATTTAATTACTATTGGGTCTTCTTCCTCCCCATCATAGCTATTGTGAAGCACTGCTTGGATGCTACCTGGTCTCCATGTTTAATTGCCACTGCGCCATCTTTTGCATATTTGATGCATTGGTGGAATGTAGACGCCACATATCCCATTGCATGAAGCCATGGTCTTCCCAATATTGCATTATATGGGGATGTAGAATCCATTACCATGAACTCTATGGCTTTGGTAAACCCGTTCTCTTCTTTATTCGTTGTGACTGATAAGGTGATCTTTTCTTTGGGAGAGCTGAGGTCACCATTAAAACCTACCATTATAGTCTGGGTCGATTCAACATCTGAGCTGTGCACTCCCATCCATTTTAGTGTGTTCACGAAGATGATATTCGCATAACTACTTGGAACAATCAAGGTTCTCCTTATTTCGAAATTGGAGATCTAGAGTGTTATCACCAGGGTGTCCTCGTGCAGATGCATGAATCTTTTGTAATTTTTAACAGTGAACATAATGACTAGTCTTGGCCTCTTAGTTATTGACATTTCTTCCCCATAACTTTGCTTCAACGCCGCTTCTCAGATTTTTCTCTTCCGCTCGCAGTTAGTTTCTCCAGTGGCAGGTCCAACAGTGTTTATCATGTAAATGACTTTATGATTGCTGTTGAGGCCATCATCTTTTCGCTCCTTATCATGGTTTTCGTGATGACTCTCACTCTTGGATCTCTTTCTATCCCTTGTCCAATCTTGCAAATAGCTACGCAACTGACCCATGTCAATTAGTCGTTTAATCTCTTTTTTGAGATCGCAGTAGTCATCTGTGTCATGTCCATGATCTTTGTGGAATTCACAGTAGTTTTCTTTGTTCTATCTACTAGACTTTGCATGGATTTTGGGTAGCCATTAAACCACCTCTGACGAACGAATTTCATGCAGAATTCTGGAAATCGGCATTCGTAGTCCTAGGAGGTTTGGCTCCTAATGAGCTTCCAGTCTCGATTTTGAGTTCCCTGGACAATCTTTCTTCCTGTACGAACTACTACTCTTTTCGGATTGTGCTTGGTAAGGAAGTCTTGGAATTGGCTGTGACGCAATCCCGAAGTAAACGCGTTTATAATTAGGTTTGTGTCGCATCCCTTAATGCACGTTAATTCTTCGCTAAAGCAATTTATCTACTGGCGCAAGGACTCCCAATTTTTCTGTCATAAAGGTAGCTGGTAGCGCGTAAATTACATCGCTACTTTCACCACAAGTGTACGGGTCAAGTTTTATAGAATAGTGAATGAGAAGGGTTGTCGTATCCATAGGGATTGGATTAAATTGTCGCTAATTACCGCGATTATCACAACCAAACTTTATTTTGGCGATAAAAATAGGATTTTTGTTTTTAATAAATAATATACTAAATTAATAATTAATTAAACTATAATACTAAATATATTATATAGAAATAGACTATCTAGGGATTAACTTTATTTACGTATACGTGTTCGATCCAATCTAGTTTACATTAACGGTGTTCAAATCTATCCGACAATCTAGGAATCAAAAATTCAGTCACTACCTTTTCTGAGTGTAAAATGAATGAATGTGTGATTTCGCGTCAACATCGAATTCCTCCTCGAGCATCTATACGACACTTGATCACATGAGTCTCGCCCCAATCTCACGGATTTCACACTTTCTAACGCTCTCCTAGGTCATTAGATCGTTGCGTTGTGTTTAAACCCTAATCCGAATTTAGGGTTACCACTGCCGAGTGTTAAACCCCGATTTCTAAATATATCTAGACAAGAATATAAATAAAGAAGAACGATAAACACAATCAAATAGGCAAGAACAACCGATAACGAAACAAAGATTAAACAAATGACGTATATTAGTAAACTACATCAATCCCATAGATAATCAGTGTTCAACTCATGGGAATAACCATATATTCAATGATAAAAAATATATACATGATCAAACTATCAAAAAAAAGTTAAGAATAAAGAGAGAAACAAGGGAGAATAGCCGTTATTTGAAGGTGACGTCCGTAAAAATCGCTCTGATTTTGTTTCCACTTCTCCAATTGATCTCTTCCTCTTTGGTTGGTTGAGAGCTTTTTTTAGAACACTCAAAACACTCCCTATGTGTTCTAAGAACAATGAGAACGAATGGGAACAAAAAGGGAACAAACAAAATATCTAAAAAATATCCTAAAACCGGTGGCCATTGACCGCTGCAGCGGTGGGCATGTCGGTAGGCTTTCTGCTTTATCATCCCTGTAGTAGTGAGCGATCAAAACTTAGTGAACTCTCTGTTGTTTCACCGCTGTAGCAGTGGGATGACCGTTGCAACAATGAAACAGGTGCTTTGATTATTTGATCCTCTTGATTGTTTTTCCATCGCTTTTCTCGTTTTTCAACCGTTTTCGCTCCTAACCCCTGTTTTAAACAAAAATAAATAAAAACAAATTAAAACTTAATAAAAATACTAAAAAAGTACCAAATTCGATTTGGAAATAGATAGATAAAATTCACCTATCAGTAGCAGGTAAATGGGCCCATTCATCAACCTTTGGTAGGTTATGAAGCGATTGATGAATTGTTTCCCGAAGTCCATGAATGATGAGATAGAATTAGGTGGTAGATTTTGCAACCATTCCAAGGCAGATCCCCTTAAAGTGGTAGCAAATGCTCTGCATAACGCAAAGTTGCTCGCTCCATAAAGCACCATGACATGTTTGAACTGGCGAATATGGTCAATTGGGTATATCTTTCCATCGTATTTTTTGAACTTTGTCTGTAGAACATATTTGAGAGTGACACCTCTAATATGTTAGAGGTGAATGACATCTCAATTTCTTTTAACAACGTTTCCAATTCATCTAGAGGCTGATCTCTCTCCCCTATTTTTGGGTTGCTGATGAGAATCCACGACCTCAATCTGGCAGAGTACTCTTCTTTCTGTTGGGTGGTCGTTGGCATCTTCTTGGACAACCCGTTCTCCCTACGATTGTGTCTCTAAAGATTCTGGGGATTTTGCCTCTTATTCAAAATCGTTGTTAACAGAGGGGCTGTTGTGCGTTGTTGGCGATTTGTTGTGCCATCCATATTATCACGTCCGCTATTGCTGATATCTTTCCCGTTATAGCATTGATCTGCAAATAAGTGGTTTATACTTCTGGTGGAGGATTAGCGTAAATCTCGTCCGAAGCTTCTACCGAAACTTCAGTACTCATTGCTTCGGCTCGGACCTGCTCCTTTTGCTTGTAATTGCCTCATCTTGACGACGATTAGCTTTTTGTTCAGTTTTTCACAAATGGCGCCAAATGATATTTTCAAAAATCCATAGCATGTGCAAAATATATACCATTTTCCAAAGACCTCTATAACCTACAAATAATAACCTGCAAAACCTATTAGCTCAAGGGGACATCGATGTGGTGTTGGCCAAAGAACCTCCGGAGTGAGAATAGGTTAGTTTGTTTTTGAGTGAGATATCAATTACTTGCAAATGTGTATAATATGTTGATACCTTCATTTTTTATAGACTTCTTAAGTTATACCCTTTGTTGGTGAAGTTGTGCTATCCACGATCTTTTTTTATTTGCATGGGATTTACCGATGATCTCGCCATGAACTGTGAATTTGTAGTGATTCTCCTTATGCATGGGATCGTGGGGGTTTTGGGCTCATCTTCAAATGATCTTCCACTGTGGGCTTTATTTATTCCCGATTGAGTCTCTTTATAGGGTCTTCTTCTATTCATGTATTGGGCCGCTCTAATGAGCTGACCTCATTCCAAGTGGACTAATGTGTTCAGCCTGCTTCTGGGTTGGATCATTAACCCGATCCGACTCATCAAGGCCTTTCAAGCTTCTATTAAATGTGGGCGGGAATATCTACCATATCACCCTAGTGTGTGTGTGTGTGTGTGTGTGTGTCGGTTAGGGTTGAAAGTATTATTTGTTTAGTAGGGTTTCTATGTGTTCTGCTATTTCATCCTCAGTCAAATGGGTATGAGACCTCTCTTTCTTTCTTTCTTAAGTAGTCAAGTTTCAAACCCATCTCTCAACTTAAGTTACAACCAGCTGCCGATAGTCCTAATACCGATGAAAATTGGCAGCGAACCTGCGACCCTAACCTCAACGAACAACTTTAGATTATCGCTACCAAATCTGATTTCGATTATGATTCTGGTACTCTCTCTCTCAAAAATATTTTCTAGATTTCATTTGCGATTTCGATTACTGAGCTTGAAGTATTTTCTCAAATCGAGCTTGAAATTCGAGCTCAAACTCAAACACCTTCAAATTGTCGCTACCAGATCCAATTGTGATTTCTATTTAGGTATCTATCTAGCAAAACTTTTTTCTTGATTTCGTTTTCGATTTCTGTTGATCTTAAGATTTTGATGAATAATTAAATGTTAATGTTTTTTGTGGAACTAAATGTTTAATTGAGTGTTTCCGTTTATTAGTTCCAATGATGAAGATATGATGACAAGTAATGAATAGATGCTAAAAGATGATGACAAAGATAATAAAGGATTAAGAGGTTGAAGAATTTGAAGAACCTAGGATAAACAACTCAGATTAAATTTCAACTCTTAATATCCCAATTAGGATTACACACGATACAAAAAGTTTATAAAAGTTTATGTGTGTTTTGATAGAATCCTAATTAGTGAAATTATTTGCTCCTATGTGTTATTGAAAAAGAATAAAATGTAATTAATTAAAATAGAATTTAAGAATGTAGTGGATCTAACCGGAAAAAAAAATATGTTAAAGGGGCGAAACATCGAAGAAAATGAATTAAAATCGAAATGGGAGAAGTGTTCCAGCATTAGTCAGTCGATTGATAAGTCGACCTGCGCTTAAATAGTGAACTCTCTGAATCAATCAATCGATAGGGAGGTCGACCTGTGACGAGAAATATAACTCTTTGAATTTCTAGGTTGATAGATAGGTCGACCGATGGGCGATGGATTTTTGGCTTGGTTACATCTTGAATCGAGCAGTCGACCGGTGATCCTTGGTAAGTCGACTGATGACACTGTTTCAGGTTTTTGTGGAATTTCGAATTTTATTCTAAAAGTAGCTGTTACTAACCGTTTTATGGTTAAGATTCACGAGATATATTAGGGATTTAATGTTATTTGAGATATGCAACATATATTATGATATTCCTATAGATATGGTTCATTAAGTTTGAATATTTCTCAATTTGGTACATGTAATTCTTTCTATCCTATTTAATTGTGATTGAGAAATATTTGGGGAACTTAATTGAGAAGTTTAAAAGACATAATTAAGTGATTTGAATCAGGATGAAGTCTTAATGATATAAGGGGTCTATAAGAGTAATTAAATGTCATAACAAGTAGAAACTAACCGTTGGAGAGCTTGTTTTATTCTTTTTTAAATATACCTGCGTTTTTCACTTCGAAGTTATATGAGATATCAATTATTCTAAGTTATTCAGCTCTTGTGCTTTCTAAGAGTTATCATATTGAAAGTTTTGTGAAAATTGTCTTGAAAATCATTCTTGAGATATTGAAGAAAATTATTGTTGATCACCAATTTGAAGTTGCATTGCTAATCATTATTTTTTCAGTGGAGTCCGGGTGGGATCTTTCCAAATTACTTTCTATTAATTGTTGCTTGATTATATTTGAAAATTTGATCTTTGAAATTGTTTTCTGATTTTTTATTGAAAAATATTTTTGAAACAATTTCTTGAGTAAATCTGATTACGTGCTCAATTATGTGCTACCCATTTTTGTTTAAAATCAGATTTTGAATATCTCACTTTTCTATCAATAGTTTTAGGATATTAATTGAATTTTAATTTATCTGAGGTGGTAGAAGCTCCAAGTGGAAAAATCACTTATCAATTATTTACAATTAGTGAGTTGAGTGTCGGATTAGGTACCACTGGGAGTGTCAAATCAAAGGGTAGCTGGTTTCATTCTCTTTTGGTGAAGAGATTGAGATTTTGATATTTGCCTAAGGTATAAAACATTATGTGTTAATTCTTCCTTGATTGAATTTGTGAGTGATTTTGTAACGGTTCAATCCTTACCGGGTAAAAGGATATTTGGAGTGTTTGTGAGGTTTTGATTCTTTACCCTAAGTTATAAAAAAATTAGGTTATTCTTGAGCTTGTAAAAAGTAGAGGTTAGTCTTGAGCTTGGAAAAAAAGAATTTGTAAAAGTTGATTCTGAGCTTGTGAAAAGAATATTTGTGAGAGTTTGGTTTCTATCTTTAAAGGAATTTTGAATTTAGTGGGTGAGAATCTCCATGGGGCTCGGAGGACTGGTTTAGCCAAGAGTTGATTGGTGAACCAGGATATATGGTGTCTACTGCATTGTTTATTTCTTTTATTTTATCTTGTGTTGTTTGGGTGTGCACCTAGAGCTTATTAGACTCATCTGTTGCTATAAAAATAATACTTAATTTTGGGATAAAATTAATTATTTGATTTTTGAAGTGTTATTATTCTAATAATTTTTAATACTACCCAATTCACCCCCCTTCTTGGGTAGCTCACTGGGCCAACAATTTCGATTATTGAGCTTGAACTCTTTTCTTAAATTGAGTTTGAAATTTGCTCTCGGGCTTGAAGTTTTGTGGTTTTAGTTTTGATTTTATAGAAACCTAAATGATCCAGTTTTAAAACCGTTTAAAAACACTGGCAATTTTGGTTTTGGTTTTCTATGAAACCGGACTACTGACATCTGTAATAAAAGGTGATATTAATTTTATGTGCTTATATATTTTTATTTACTAATTTAATTATTTTGTTATTGAAAGTATATTTTTAGTAAGACTAATAGAGAATTCATCATTCAAAATTTTTAAACATATAATAAATTATCAAGTTCAATTTTTAAACGTGCAAAACAAAAATTTTATGTGGAATAATTTAAAGTTTTTATGCAATAATATTAGACGGATATATTTTTGATTAATTATTTCTTAAAACATGTTCCAACTAAATAAAAAGCTCTGGATCTGTCCCAAAACTTGATTGATTTTGTTTGATTCATGTATCACATCGATTATTTGAGAGTGTACAAACTACTCTACAAGTCAAATGAACTACTCCATTTGACACCATATGATTTTAAGTTAGAATTCGCCTTTTTTTTTTTTTTTTTTTTTGTAGTCAAATTTTCACGTTGCATGTGGGAGGTAAACATTTCTCATCATTCTCTTATAGTTAAATTTATCATGCAAACCCGGACTTGCACCTAAGAGTGAATGTTAAGTCAGTGTGTCATGTCGATTACTTAAGAGTGCAACCACTTATATAAATCAAATGAGTTATTCCTCGATTACTACCAAGAGGCATCCATTACACTACAGGGTCCATAATAATAATATTAAAAAAAAAAAAAAAAGGAATGAAGGAATACGTTTCACCTTACATCGTTTAGATGGAAAGCTTTAAAAAACTCACAATTGTGAAATGGATCACCTGGACCTTCGGAGAGGGGGGAGGCTAACCATTGCCAATCCAAAAATACTCTCACCTCAATCCACGTGCTTGTCAGAGCAGGGGGACATGTGTTGACGCAGAAAATAAATAAAAAACGAGTTTACCAAAATTTCTTGGGATGAGTCGCAGACTAGGTCGCTCTCTTTAAGATGTTTCGCGGCTTTGCCCAAGAACGTGCATGCAGTGTAACAGTCCCGCCGTCCCCAGGATAAAACAGCCCAGAATCACCTCTGTCTAGAACTTTCTTTTCACAACAGAAGGCCTGAATACTGAACACCCACTCACTGTTTGAACAAACAAACAGACTGCTCGAAAATCGAAGTTTAAAAGAAATAAAATTATTTCAGATGAAGAAGAAGACTGAAAGAAATTTTCTTTTGCTGTTTCAGATCAAGATGAATGCTGAAGACTTATTCTGTATTTTAAAACTGAGGAAGAAGCCAATATTTATAGGGGGAAAAAACTGAACCGTTTGGAAAAAAAATAAATTCTTGAAACCGAAATTAAAAAAAACGTTCAAGTAATTTAATTATTATTTTAAACGTTAAACGTTTTTATTAAAACGTTTTTTTTTTTATTTAATTAAACTGTTTTAAAAAAATATTTCTAAATAATTTTTTTTAAAAAAGTAAATAAGTGCCACCTTATCATACGCGCGACTCAACTCGACTCGGCTCGGCACGGCACGGCCGGCCGAACGGCGACGGCGGCGCGCGCGCGCGTGTGGTAAATCGGTAGGGATGTAACTCCTCTTCCATCCACAAAATGTGAGTACCCCTTGGGGCACACCCCAAGTGTCTCACATATCCCTAGATATCCACATTAATTCCTCCTCTCCCAACCAATGTGGGATAAAAGGGCTAGAAGAAATTGCACATTTTGACACTTTCTATTCTAAAAAATAATTTAAAATTCATTTGTTTCAACAATCCCCCACTTGAATTTTTAAAAACAATTTTTTTTCTTCATCGAGCAGTATAATTCAATATAAGATTGTGCATAAGAAAAGGTGTCTATCGACTTGAACCTTTACATAGTGAAGATGCTTTAGATTATACTAGAGTAACTCGTAGTTTTGAACTCTATCTCTAACAACATCACACACACAACCCTATCAGGGTGTAGTCCAAAAGCCCGTGCTTTACGGCCATGCACGTATATCCCAGTATAGTGAATGCTCTAGAGAATTTTGCCTAAAATTCCATAGGAAGCGGCCACACTTCCACATTCACATAGGTGAATCTATCAAGAGTACTCTTGTAACTAGGTACTCCACTCCAAATAGAGTATAGATCTTATTAAGAGTTAATAAAAACTCAACCTTCTATCGCTTCAAGATATCATGCTTCAAACAACACATTTATGAAATAGAACTCTAAATTATTATTATAGCATTATTTTTCTCATATCACTTCATGAGTTTGTTATTACCCTTTGAACCTATTTCTTGGGATCTCCAGTCTATAGGTTGGGTTTCCCTCACAAGTGACTTGTCAATCTATGGGCTTGAGTCTCATTTCTTTCGAGGTTTTGTAAACCTTTTCTCGAGTTAATCCTTTCGTCAAATGATCGGCTAAGTTATCATCAGACCATACATGATCCACTCTTACAGCCCCTGTAGAGATATACTCCCTAATAGTGCTGTGTTTGCGACGTATTTGTCGCTTTTTCCCGTTATAATAACGGTTCTGAATCTTTGCAATAGCTCCGGTACTATCACAATGGATCAAGACAGCTGGAATCGGTCTCTCCCATAAAGGGGTATCAAAAAGCAGGCTCCTTAACCACCCTGTTTCCTCGCTAGCCAAAGCTAGTGCAATCATCTCAGACTCCATAGTAGATTGAGCCAAAACAGTCTGTTTCTTAGATTTCCAAGAAACAGCTCCACCAGTTATACTAAATATATAACCGCTAGTTGCCTTGGAGTCATCTGAAAGGGTGTTCCAATCAGCATCACTATATCCTTCCAGAACAGCGGGAAACTTCTGATAATGTAATCCAAGGTTTATAGTTCTCTTTAGGTATCTCATAATCCTATCAATAGCATGCCCATGCTCAATACTAGGTCTGCTTGTAAACCTGTATAGTAATCCCACAGCATACGCTATGTCGGGCCTAATGCAATCAGTGGCATATCGAAGACTGCCTATGGTGCTCACATACTCAGATTGTCTAATACCATCACCGGTGTTCTTGAACAACTTCACACTAGGGTCATAAGGAGTACATGCTAGTTTACAATCAAAATAATTGTATTTCTTTAGAATCTTCTCTATATAATGAGATTGATCCAAAGAAATTTATGTTTAGACCTAGTTATTTTAATACCAAGGATTACACTTGCTTCACCAAGATCTTTCATATCAAAATTAGCACATAGCATGGATTTTACATTATTCACAACATGAATATTGAAACAAAAAATTAGCAAGTCATCCACATACGTACAAATAATAGTGCAAACATCATTTTCAGATTTATAGTAAATGCATTTGTCACTTTCATTTACTTTAAAATCATGTGAAATGACTAGATTATCAAATTTCTCATGCCATTGCTTAGGTGTTTGTTTCAAACCATAAAGAGATTTATCTAATTTGCATACTTTGTTTTCTTGACCAGGAATAACAAATCCTTCAGGTTGGTCCATATAAATCTCTTATTCTAATTCACCATTCAAAAAAGCAGTTTTAACATCCATTTGGTGCACAATAAGATCATGAATCGCAGCAAGAGATAAAAGTACACGAATAGATGTAATTCTAGAGACAGGTGAGAACGTATCAAAGAAATCTACATTATCTCTTTGTCTAAATCCTTTGGCTACAAGACGAGCCTTATATTTATCAATGGTTCCATCGGGATTCAATTTTTTCTTAAGAATCCATTTACATCCTATTGTTTTACAACCAGGAGGTAAATCTACCAAATGCCAAGTTCTATTTAACTCGAGAGAGTCCAACTCATCATCTATTGCCTCTTGCCATAAATTGGGATCTATAGAGGGCAATGCCGCTTGGAAGGTAAGTGGATCCGAACTAAAGTCTTTAGCTATACGAGGTCGTTTACTCCTTCTAGATTCAATATCTAATTCCTTATCAGATTCATTAATTCTAATGATAGGTTCATTACTAGAAGTTGAGCCCCCACTATTCTTCAATTTGAAAGGAAATTTATATTCATAAAAATCAGCATCATTTGATTCAATGATAACTCTATCTTTCAAATCATAAAATCTATAAGCTTTGCTATTTACCGCATAACCAATAAAAACACATTTATAAACTCTACTGGTAAGTTTTTTTCTTTTGGGGTCAGGAATTCAAACATATGCCAAACAACCCCAAGTTTTAAAATAAGATAAATTTGATTTCTTATTTTTGAAAACTTCATAAGATGAAATTTTACTTTTCGATTTGGGAACTCTATTAAGTACATAGCAAACCGTTAAAAAAATTTCACCCCACCAGTGAGAAGCTGCACCGGAGTTAAGTAAAATAGCAACTACTAATTCAGCAAAAGTTCTATTTTTCCTTTCAGCCTTACCATTCATTTCAGGAGAATACGGTGCAGTTTTTTCATGAATAATCCCATGAGAATTATAAAAATCAATAAAAATATCAGAATCATATTCTGTTCATCTATCACTACGTAATCTCTTAATTTTCTTATTGCATTGATTTTCAATCTCAATTACAAAATTTTTAAACATATCAACAGCTTCACTTTTATTTTTCATGAGATAAACATAAGTAAAATTAGAATAATCATCTATGAATGTAATAAAATAGCATTTACCATTCCTAGTCAAGACACCATCAAATTCACAAATATCAGAATGTATCAAGTCAAGAGATTCAGATTCTCTAATTACTGATTTATGAGGGGTTTTAGTAATTTTAGCTTGACTACAAAATTTACATTTTTCAAAATCATTCAAAGACAATTTAGGAATTAGTTCTAAGTTGCTTAAGTTTTTAATAATGCGTTTGTTAACATGACAAAGTCTAGTATGCCAAATATTAAAAGAACATAACATGTAAGCAAAAGAAGAAATTTTATTAATTTCAACATTCAGTTTGAACATTCCATCAGTTGCATAACCCTTCCCAACAAAAACATTATTTTTTGTTAAGGTGTACAAATCAGCCCCAATAGTTTGAGTGAACCCCGCCTTGTTAAGAAGATAGCCCGAAACCAAATTCTTTCTCATCTTTGGAGTATGCAGAACATCTTTAAGGATGACTGTCTTTCCAGAGGTAAATTTTAATTCCACTTCACCAGAATCGGCAACAATAGTGGAGTGAGAATCACTCAGCAACACTTTCTTGTCTTCACTTTCAGAATAAGACTTGAACATGGTACGATCATAGCAGACATGGCGTGAAGCACCAGTGTCTACCCACCACCCTTCGGATTCACCAACTATATTGATTTCAAAAATCATAGCTATAAGTTGGTCCTCGGTAAGATTCGCCTGTAGAACAGGACGACGTCTTTGCCGACAGTTCCGAGCCAAATGGCCCGCCTTCCCACAGTTATAACAAGTAAACTGTTCAGAATTATTTCTTGAAGGGAGTTTATTTCTATTCTGATTTTGATGCACATTTCTGTTCTGGTTGTTGTGGTTGCGATTCTGATTTTGATTTTTCATATTTTTCCCTTTAGGTTTCAGAATAGCGTAAGATGATTTTTTGTGAGCGTTATTAGAAACAACAAGCACTTCATCTTTCTGATTTTGTTTTCGGGCCTCCTCCTCAATCCGAAGACGAGTGATCAAACTTTCTAAAGAAAACTCTTTAGTTTTATACCTCAGTGTATTCTTAAAATCTTTCCAAGAGGGGTTTAATTTGTCAATTAAAACAGCAATTTGAAATTGTTCATCAAGGAACATAGTTTCAGCAATTATTTCGTGAGCGATTTTCTGAAATTCATGTGACTGAACTTCCACTGATTTGTCGTCGGTCATTTGGTATTTCAGATACCGACTAACAACATATTTTTTACTTCCAGCCTCCTCAGTGTTGTATTTATTCGAAAGAGCATCCCAAACTTTCTTTGCAGTTTTGTTAGAGCAGTAATAATCATACAGATCATCAGACATACCATTAAGAATAAAATTCTTACAACGGAAATCATTTTCCTCCCAAGACTTAACTTCTTGAATCTGAGCGTCTGTAGGAACTTGAGGTAATTGAGGTTTTTCTGTTGTACAGACATATGCTACTTTTTCGATAGTAAGAAAAAATAATATTTTCTGTCTCCATCTTTTAAAATGAAACCCTTCGAAACGAAAGGGTTTGTTGAGATCAACAGTTACTTGTTTAAAATCGTGATCAGTAGACATCTTAGCAGATATTGGACGTCTTAAAATTCTTGACGCAGAAAATAAATAAAGAACGAGTTTACTAAAATTTCTTGGGATGAGTCGCGGACTAGGTCGCTCTCTTTAAGACGTTTCGCGGCTTTGCCCAAGAACGTGTATGCAGTGTAACAGCCCCGTCGTCCCCAGGATAAAACAGCCCAGAATCACCTCTGTCTAGAACCTTCTTTGCACAACAGAAGGCCTGAATACTAAACACTCACTCACTGTTTGAAGAAACAAACAGACTGCTCGGAAATCGAAATTTAAAAGAAATAAAATTATTTCAGATGAAGAAGAAGACTGAAAGCAATTTTCTTTTGCTGTTTCAGATCAAGATGAATGCTGAAGACTTATTCTGTATTTTAAAACTGAGGAAGAAGCCAATATTTATAGGGGGGAAAAACTGAACCGTTTGGAAAAAAAATAAATTCTTGAAACCGAAATTAAAAAAAACGTTCAAGTAATTTAATTATTATTTTAAACGTTAAACGTTTTTATTAAAACGTTAAACTAAAACGGTTCAATAGGAAAAAATGTTTTTATTAAAACGTTTTTTTTTTTATTTATTTAATTAAACTGTTTTAAAAAAATATTTTTAAATAGATTTTTTTAAAAAAGTAAATAAGTGCCACCTCATCACACGCGTGACTCGACTCGGTTCGGCACGGCACGACCGGCCGGACGGCAGAAGCGGCGCGCGCGCGTGGTAAACCGGTAGGGATGTAACTCCTTTCCCCTCCACAAAATGTGGGTACTCCTTGGGGCACACTCCAAGTGTCTTACATATCCCTAGATATCCACATTAATTCCTTCTCTCCCAACCAATGTGGGATAAAAGGGTTAGAGAAAATTGCACATTTTGACACTTTCTATTCTAAAAAACAATT
Source organism: Eucommia ulmoides (assembly GCA_016647705.1). Lineage (NCBI taxonomy): Eukaryota > Viridiplantae > Streptophyta > Magnoliopsida > Garryales > Eucommiaceae > Eucommia > Eucommia ulmoides. The sequence goes on along the minus strand of CM028327.1, from coordinate 34,879,936 downwards.
TAAAATTCATTTGTTTCAACAACATGTGTCATCCATCCAGTGGCCCCTCCTACCTCGCCAATTGAAGGCCCTGTGCATAGCGATGCATGATGATTAGTACTGAGCACAAGTCGCAAACACCTTGCGCCTCGTTGCTCATGACTGGGTGGCAACTGATGCGGGGAAAATCTACCACCCACCGACCTTTACTCAAAGACCAAGACGTGGCAGAGCGACCCCTTGTTGAGGTCCACTTCATCGGCTGAATGACCCCATGATGCCCATCTATGTGACCCACTCCGATCACCGATCAGCAAGCAAGAGCCCATTACCCCCATCGGCTGTCTGCTTTACCGACCACCGACCTCATAAACGATCTCATGATGTTGATCTTGTACGATCAATTATGCTATGACCAAGCTCATCCTGACGAACACTGCCCAGTGACAAATGTTGGGGGGTTCTCCACCAATAATTCCAAGCTGGCTTTTGACCAGTTACCACAGGACAACAATCTCCTATGCTATTAGTAAAGGCTCTGTTATCCCTATGGGCTGGCTCTCTCTTTGTTCATCTAGGCCAGCCCATGGGCTCCTCTTGGTGGGTTGAAGGACAAGACCTAATGGCCTAATCTCCTCACGCACCTCCTCATTGGCCATGCGCCGAGTTGTCTTAATGAATCGCGCACAGAGCCCTAATTCATGGCGTTAATTGTTCTCCTCGCCTATAAATAGTCTGACATTCAATGCACCAAGTGAGGCTCAACTACCTAGTTGAAGCATATAATTGTTTTTTCCCTTGAGCTCTTACTCTCACATGCAGAGGGACTTCGTTGTGCACACCCCCAACGGATATTTGTGTAGGTACCAACTCGGATTTGAAGATATTAACCGTTGAACATTGACTGTTGACAGAGGACTGCCCAAAGAACAACGAATTCCTTATTCAAGACCTCCACCTCAGCAAGAAATCCCCACATGCATGTTGACCGAACCAACTGAGGGTGTTAACTAATTTTAGACATTAACATTGAAGTAGTAAAAAAACAATCTTCAAAATATTTACAACATATATTAAATGTTGACATAAAAATAATAAATAAATTATTTGAAGGATGATATAACAATTTTTTCATTGTAACTTAAATTTCACAAAAACTTACATTTCAACCCATGAATAAAAAATAAAAATAACTTGAACTTGTTTAATTGTCAACTTTTTCCTTTTGCAATTTGAATGTTTTCACATTTGGTTAAGCCTGTCAAGCACTATAAGTAGGAAAAAGGGAAATGAGTTTGAGGTTTGGTTGTATTTTAACGTTAAAAGTAAGTTAGATGATGAGGAAATGTCGATGGCCTACATTGGACTTTCTTAGGCACAAACTCGACCCACTTTTTTCTTTTTCTTTTTCTTTTTCTTTTTTATTTTGTTTTCTCAAAGAACCGTTGTAAAAAGACATGTAACTCATCTGAATCGTGGACTTTTCCTTAAATGGCTGCATGGCCCAATGGGACCACTTCTACTATGGCCCCCACAAACTAAAATTTTATTTTTGTTATTTTTTTTAAAAAAAATTTATCATCAACCCAATTTTCACATATAACTATTTATTTGATTTTAATTTTTTGACAAAATTATTGAATTTATCACAAAAATATTATTATCCTGTAAATTACATTCGACTGTTTACCAAGAACTTAAACAAAATATGAGAATCTAATTGTCATTTTGAGACAGTTGAAACACCTTACATTTATTTTAAATAGAAATTAATTTGTTTTGGAATTTTAAACTATATTTTGAGACCTGGTTATTTAGTATTTTTTTTTTTTTTTTGAAAAACTATTTATTGTCCTTGGAAACAGTTATTTATAAGTTTTTTTTTTTTAGTTAATATTAACTACTTGTTATATTTATATAGTTCATATTAATAGGAATAATAAATAAGGTGAAAAAGATTAAAATTAAATTACTCTAAAATAGAATTAAAAAAAATTAATTGAGGATTTTTATAATATGACTCATTTTTTGTTGTGGTTTTTCAAAAATTAAAAAAAAAAAAAATCTAATTAACTTATCTTCCCTTGTTCAATAAGAACAATTTCTTGGTTTTTATTTTCATTTTTTTTGTTTATTTCAAAATTTTAAAAATAAAATAAAATAAAAAGTTTAAAGACTAGCCATATGGTTGGTTGAATTTAACTAAGGTGTCATGTCATGATAGAGAAAATAGTAAAATTTGAATAAAAAAAGATAACATTTGAATTATAGATGTTGAGTGTCAAGAATACTGGGACAAAGTGTTTCATATGAATGTGATTGAACAATTTAAAGTAGTTGGGAATATTTTTTTTTTGACTCAATAATACTTCCAAGTTTCAAATAAATTTAATAAACTATTATTATTATTATTTTTATAAAAATAACACTTAATTCAAACAAAAATTATAAAAAAATTACATACAAATTGATGTATCTAGAATTTTTTAAATTGAATATTTAATAATATTATTAAACAAAAATATTAAAATATTTTTGTATGACGAGATTTGCACGTTGTAAAAATGTTATGGACTAATTTCATTAATAATAATATGGACCATTTCTTTGTTGAATAGATTATTAATAAGTTATTATTTCTGAATTATATATATATATATATATATATATATATATATATATATATATATATATATATATATATATATATATATATAGTGAAATAAGGGGGGGGATAAAAACACATTTGGGAAGAATATAATGTTGGAAACTCTAACCCTTATAAATTTATCAGTGAAAAATATATATATTTATTTTTTTCCCGTTTAGTTGACATGTTATATTATTTTTTTTTTTCAAAAGTCTATAATTACTACACTACTTAAAAACCACCACAAATTTTTCATATAAAAAAATTGCAGTGATTTTTCAGTTATTTTTTTTTCAAAAGTCCGTAACTACTGCACCATATGAAAATCATCACAAATTTTTCATATAAAAAAATTGCAATAATTTTTAAGTGATTTTAGTGATTTTAAACTTTTGACAAAAATATTTTTCTAATAGACGGTCATTTTTCATATATTGGTTACATGGTTCGGCTTACGGCTCAGTTATGTGGTTATTATCCCAAAATCAAAACCAAAATCATTTAGTCGATTTAAACGCGGACCATTTGATTCGGTTTCACTAGGTTACTCGTCCCACCCTTAAAGCCTCGCACCCTAGCATTCGGAGTAGGGATCGTGACTTGAATCTTGATTTGTGCTTGAGTTATACACACTACTTTTTACCACCTTATCAGATGATACAGAATTATTGAACTTTTTAATAGATCGCCAAATTTGAGGTCAAATATTCAAGGGCTAAGTCAAGTTGTTGCCCCAATTTGCCCGAGTATAGAAGCCCACTTTCCTTAGACAACAACGACAACATTACGGAAAAGTTGATTGGGCCTATTGACAATTTTTACCATGGATTTCAACTTTATTGGGCCGATAGTATGGGCAGCCTAAGGGGCCCAGCTAATACTTTCATTCATGTAGGATGTGAATGGTCCGGTTTCGGTTTGGTTCATACAAAATTAAAACAAAAACCGTTAAATATATACCAAATCAAAATCAAAATAAAAACCGCTGATTTATTTTAAACGATTTTAAAACCAAATTATTTAATTTTATACAAAACCAAAACAGTAGAATCGCGAAACCATTTAAGATTTTTCAATTTTATAAAAAATCAAAACCAAAACTGTGAAACTGCAGACCGTTGATTTTAATATACAATGTAAGACATAACTAAAATATAAAATATAAATTTCAAAAAATAAAACCAAACCGTTCCTAAACATAATTAAAACACAACGATAGCTGCCACATGGTGTAGATTGTTGTGAACTTTCAAATGCTTTAGAAGACATTGTCAACCTAAAACACATACACACACACATATATATTAGGGGTTAATTTGTAAATATATAAAAAATAGGATATATATATCAAATCTCAATTTTGTTAATTTTTTGAAACACTCGAAATCGTGAAATTTAGATAGGCTCACTCAGAAAACCTTCCGATTTTGATTCTTTTACGAGAAAACATCATTTAAATGAGTAATAGAAGGAATTCATCTGACTCTCAAAATCGTGAAATTTTCAAAAGTCTTAACACACCGAAAAATCCCAATTTTGCGAAATTTTTGAAACACTTGTAATCGTGAAATTTTTTTAAGGCTAGCACTAAAAAAATCCTCCGATTTTGATTCCATTACGCGAATTTTTAGATGTTTTGAAAGACATTGTCAATTGAAAAAACATACATACATATGCATATACATACATACATACATATATAATAAATATAAAAAACATGAGAGTATATATATCATAAAAATATATCTAAAATATTTGTTACACAATTCTGTTACGCGGTTTGATTACATGGTTCGATTATGCGGTGCGGGTTTATGGTTACTACCCTGAAACTAAAATAAATTTTTTTCGATTATTAATTTTAAAATTAAAATTACAATCAAAATCATTTAATCAGTTTTGACTATTCAGTTATAGGTCAGTTCAGTTTTAATTACCATCCCTGCTTCATGACGTGGATCATAAGAGTGCGAGTTATTACGTCAGAAATCCTTGTGCAAATACCAAAGAAAGTCAAGTCGTCTCCACTCTTTTGAAAGCAAGGTTCAATGAATTCATCCATTCATTCACAGAAAAAGATCGAACATATCTTGTAGATTTCCAAAGGATTTCCCGTTGAAATTATAGCTGAGAACGGGTAAGCCAATCAAAAATTGGAATCTATTTCCTTTTTTCCTATTAAAAAAACATAGAATAAAAACGAAAACACAAGGGAAAAACTTGGTTTCATCTTGTTCCATAAACTTGTTTTAAAAATCTGACAACAAAACTTCAGTAGATTTTTTGAAAGACATATTTATCTTTTTATTTAATTTTTTCAAAAAGTAAAATAAACATACTAAAGCGGTGTTTGTCTTGGTATATCTGTTCCCAATTTTTTATGTTTGTTAAAAAAATTATAAACAAAAACAGAAGTGATATGGAGAAATTCTTGCCTACGATTAATAAAAGCTCGAAAGCTTTGATGGATCGGGTCGAGTTAGTAATCCGACCAGCAAAAAGAAACCCGGTGATCATTCTGGGGCTAAACGCATCAGTCCATCAGTCCCCAAGTATCATTTTCACCGGTAAGGATGAAACCGTTACAAATTTACAAACTAATTCTATTCGGGCAGAATTAACACCTATCTCTTTTCACGGAAAAGAGTAACCTAACATTTTTATACCTTAGGTAAAGATCAAACCTCAATCTCTTTACCGAAAGAGATTGAAACCAAGCTACCCCTGTACCCCTGATTAGATATTCCCAACAATATCTAATCCACACACAATTCACCAATTATAATAAATTGATAAGTCTTTTCCCACTCGAAACTTCCACTACCTCAAATTAATTTAAACTCAATTAATGTCCCGAATTTTCTAGTGACAGAATTTTACGTGAGAAATTTAAAATCTAATTATAAAATATATGGATAGCATACAAATAAACACGTAATCAAATTAACACAAAAATCGTTTTAAAAATAATTTTATGCACTTTAAACTTTGAAAATGATTTCACACAGATCTTAAATCCAAGTTGATAATAATAATAATAATAATAATAATAATAATAATAATAATAATAATAATAATAATAATAATAATAATAATAACTCTAAATATAAAACAATAGCTTGAAAGAATCTCACCATGATATCACTGAAAGAATAAAAACTGAATCGCAATTAAAGCTTAGATTGGTGATCTCAAAATTCTTAGCACTTTTCTCGAGAACTTTTCTCAAGAATAATGTCACAATAAACTTTCAGTATATTTTCAAAAATAATAACTCTCAGAAAGCTCAGGAACTGATTTGTTCTTGATAGATTGATATATCAAAAAGTGAAAAACGCGGGTTTATTTAAATAGATTTGAAATAAGCCCTCTAACGACTAGTTCCCACAAGATATGACATTTAAAAGCTCATATAGACCTCATGTATTAATATGACTTAATCTTGATTTAATTCAATTAATTTTAGATTTTAAAATATTCAATTTAGTCCTCCAAATATTTCTCAATCTCAAATAAAACAAGATAGGAAGTATTTAATGTACTAATTTGAGAAACACTTAAAATAGGTGTACCATATCTATAGGGATAATCAAATAAGGATGATATATCTACAATGATTTAAAAATCCTAAGATATCTCCAAAAAAATCAGCCAAAAACGGCTAGTTAATGGATACTTTTAGATCAAATCCTCGAAATCCTCCAATCCTGAAATTGCTAGGTCGGTTGACTGACCAATGACCCATCGGTCGATCGATCGATTCAGGTTGTAGCCTAAGCCATTTCTCAAACATGGTCAGTTGACCGATCGATTTAGGATGCTCCCTAAGCCATTTTTTGGTCTTGGTCGGTCGATCGATCATCGATGGTTGGTTGACCGATCGATTCAGAGAGTTCACTTATCGGTCATCAATTAATCGGTCTCTTTCGGTCGGTTGATCGATTGATTCAGAGACTACTTCATTTTCCAGCCTACGCTTATCGGTTGACTGATCCTATTTGGTCAGTTGACCGATCAATGCTGGAATAACTTTACCTTAGTTCATTTCAACTTCAGTCTTTGACGTTTTCGACCCTTTAACCGATTTCTTTTCTCAGTTAACTTAATTGATACTATTAATCAATTTTAAATACTAATCTTTCTTCTTCAATTTCACATTGGAGCAAATATGTGAACTAATTAGGATCTTAATAAAAACACACATAAATATAAATTCTTTTTTGTGTTGTGTGTGATCCTAATCGGGATACATTAAGAGTAAAAATTATTCTGAGTTGTTTTCACTTAGATTATTCAGGATCTTCAATCTCTTAATGTCCGTCTCTTTATCTGTCTCTTTGCATCCTTAACATCTTTAGCAATTTCTTCATGATAACATCAATAATGAAACTTTTACACTGAAACGCTCAATCAATTTGTTAGTTCCACAAAAAATATCAATACTTAATTGTCCATCAATATCTTAGGATCAACAATTTTTCTTTTTCTTTTTTAATTTTTTTTTATTTTTTTATTTTTATGATAACAATTAATTTTGATATTTTCTTCTAAACAATAATGTAACCACACTATCCCTAAATCCGAGAATAGGTTTTTTAAACTCGTTAAAGCAAAATCATAAAGATAATTTTAAAAACACATAAGATATTCAACAAAGCACAAAATATAATCATATTATCATTGTTCTCCCCCTATAACAGAATAATGCTTAGGCGAACAAATTCTAAAATATTAACTAACTCATTTTATGCACAACTATGGTTTTTCCTTTTATATCTTCCCCTTAAATCAAATTCAATTCATTAGATATTTAATAAAATATCAACATATTCTTCTCCTTTATCATCTCAAAAAGTGAGGAAGGGGAACCAAATATCACCACTAGTCTAGGCAAACATCATTATGCCTAACCATACCCAAACCGCGAATGATTTTCACAAATTGATCTTCCGCTAAAGGTTTCGTAAAAATATCAGTAAGCTGGTCGGAGATATCAATACATTCAATAATAATGTCCTTTTTCTGAATATGATCACGAATAAAATTATGTCTAGTCTCTATGTGCTTAGTGCATGAGTGCTGTGTATGATTCTTACTTAGACAAATAACACTTTTATTATCATAATAGATCAGGACTTCCTCCACAAATATTCCAAAAATCATTCAACTGTTGCTTAATTTATAAAATTTGAGCGCAACAGTTACTAGCTGCCATGTACTCAGTCTCAGTAGTGGATAAGGTTATTGAATTTTGTTTCTTATTTGACCAAGAAACCAAGACATGTCCTAATAAATGACGCGACCCACTTGTGCTTTTTTCGTTTGACTTTGTAACCGGAAAAATCGGCGTCGGAGTAACTTATTAACTTCAAATCACTCCTCTCAGGATACCATAATCTTAGGTTAGTCATCCCCTTTAAAGATCGAAAAATTCGCTTAACTGTAGTCAAGTGTGATTCTTTAAGACAAGACTGAAATCTATTACATAAACAAACGCCATACATAATGTCAGGTCTACTATTAGTTAAATACAACAGACTACCAATCATACGTCGATACAATTTTTCATTTACATTTTTGCCTGTATTGTCTTTGTCTATCTTTGTAGTTGTTGCCATGGGAGTTTTGTACTCTTTAGCACCATCCAAGACGTATTTCTTTAGTAACTTCTTGGTGTATTTAGCTTGGTTTATGAAAATCCCTTCTTTGGTTTGCTTGATTTGCAATCCAAGAAAGAAATTCAGCTCTTCCATCATGCTCATTTCAAATTCAACATGCATTATCTTGGTAAACTCTTAGCAAAGATCCTCATTAGTAGATCAAAAAATAATATTATCAACATAAATTTGTACTAATAGGATATTAGAATCAGTTTGCTTAATAAATAACTTTATATCACTAAGACCCTTTTAAAAATCGTTTTCGATCAAATAATGGCTAAGTCTCTCATACCAAGCTCTAGGAGCTTATTTGAGCCCATACAAAACCTTACGAAGTTTAAACACGTGATTAAGAAATTTATCACTTTCAAATCTCGGGGGTTATTCCATGTAAACTTCTTCTGCTAGGAAGCCATTTAAAAATGCACTCTTAACATCCATTTGATAGAGATTAAAATTACGTGAGCATGCAAAAGCGAGTAGCATTCTAATAACTTCTAATCTAGCCACAGAAGCATAAGTTTCATCATAATCAATTCCTTATTCTTGATTATAGCCCTGTGCAACTAATCTTACTTTATTTCTAATTACCATACCAGATTCATCATTTTTATTTCGAAAAACCCATTTAGTACCAATAACTAGATGAAAATTCGGCCTAGGAACTAGAGAGTACACTTTGTTTCGTTCAAATTGAACTAACTCATCTTGCATCGCGGAGATCTAAGATTCATCAGTTAACGTCTCATTCATATTCTTAGGCTCAATTTGAGATAAAAAAAAAAAAAGAAAAAAGACAAAAAAAAAAAAGAAAAAAAAAAAAAAAAGATTAATAATATCTTTAAGAGAGGAACGAGTACTTACACCTCCTTTGAAATTACCGATGATGTCTTTTACCAAGTGTACAGGTACTTTTTTTATATCTCGTGGTAACGTCAAATCCTCTCCCTTAGACTCTTCTTTTTTAGGTTCCTTACGTCAAATCCTCTCCCTTAGACTCCTCTTTTTTAGGTTCCTTTGTCACATTATTGCTTTGGTTTTGGTTATTTGAAGTACCTACATCATCATCATCCAAAATCTTTCTCGACAAAAATGGATCAACTTCTTAAAAAACAACATGCATAGACTCCTCAACTACTAACGTACATTTGTTATAAACTCTATAAGCATTACTGTTAGTAGCATATCTAAGGAAAATCCCATAATTAGATTTAGCATTAAATTTACGTAGATTATCCTTATCATTTAAAATAAAACATTTACAACCAAATACTTTGAAGTAGGATATGTTAGGAGTCTTACCATTCCAGATTTCATAAGGGGTTTTATTAAACCCTCTATGAATTGATACCCGATTTACCACATGCCAAGCGATACTTACTACTTCGCCCCAGAAGTAGGTTGGTAAACGATTTTCACTAAGCATCGTTCTGGCCATCTCTTGAAGCGTTATATTCTTCCTTTCCACAACACCGTTTTGTTGTGGTGATCTTGGTGCAGAAAAGTAGTGAGCTTAACCATGCTCATCACAGTAACTGATTACATTATCATTATTAAACTCTCTACCTCTGTCACTACGAATATTAATAGTAGAGCATTGTTTCTCATTTTGAACACGTTTACAAAATTTAGAAAATACAAAAGCAACTTCGTTCTTCTTAGTGAGGAAGAACACCCAAGTAAATCTAAAGTATTCATCAACTATTACAAATGCATAAAATTTACCTCCAAGACTAGCTATAGAATTAGGACCAAATAAATCAAGATTCAACATTTGAAGACATCTAGACGTGGTCGTGTGCATTTTTTTTCTTAAATGATGATCTAGACTGTTTTCCTAACTAACATGCATCATATACTTTATCTTTCACAAATTTCAAATTAGGTAGGCCACGTGCGAGACTCTTTCTTAGATAAGTTAGAAATTAATTCCATACTAGTGATAAGTGGTTTGTTTACCGACAAATCAAATACTTTTAAATTTAAATATTTGTGTGTTTTCAAGTATTTTTGTTAGTTTGTCATAAACTTAGCGAATTTGCATCTTTTCACCTATTTATTCAAGACCACTACTACAGTGGTGGCCTCTATCGCTACAGCGATGAAGGGTCAGTGGACCTACTGACTTCCTACCATTGCAGCGGTCCGGCTCCACCTGGATATGATATTTTGGGATATTTTTGAGATATTTTGGATCCCTATGATATCCCCTCTTGCCCCAACACCTAAGGCACATTTTTGGGAGTGTCTTGAGAGCTCCAAGACCATACCAACCAAGAGAATCATCCATTTGAAGAGGATAAAATGAGATTAGAGGACTTAGCGCAAGTGGAATAACCCGTTCTTCAGATTTGGCTATTCTCCCTTGTTTCTCTCTTTTATTTTTAGTTTTGGTGGGTTGTTTTGATGATATTTATCTCTTGTATTATTGAATATTGGGCTATGGCCATGTGTAGATAAACATCTATTGTCTAGGGAGTGACTTGTTCGTGAAAACGTGGTTTGAATAAATTGATGTGATAATATAATGACTCGGGAGAGTATTAGAAAGTATGCAATCTGTGAGATTGAGGCTAGACTCATGTGATCAGTATTAGAAAGTATGCAATTCCTGTGGATACGACACCCGACTATTTTTTTTTTTATTTTTTATTTTTAGTTTTGTTTCATTTGCAAGGTACTTGAAGATGTCTTATCAACAAGTACTATTGTATTTTTTTCAACGAGATTTCGATCCATTTTATTGTGCTTGGGATAGATACAAGGAGTTTCTCATTCGGTTCCCAAATTATTGTTTCCCGAGGGAGTGTCAATTACTAAACTTCCTCGATGGGTTACTAGCCGCAACAAGAACTTGGGTGGAAGGAGGAAACGGTACCACCTCTTTCGACCAACAAACTACGGATGAAGCCTATTGGTTATTGGAATACATGGTGAAGTTTGATTTTTAGAGTTAGAATTATTCAACAAGCTACCAAAGATTGGGGGATAGTACCACCGTTTTGGCGTCATAGATTGACACCCCGGACCAACATGTAGAGTCTTCCCCCACCCTGGAAGAAATGATCGCTGAGTTTATGAGGGAGACTCAAGCTTTCTGGAGAAAAAAAATGACCGTCTCAGTGAGCATGAGGACTGTCTTTACAAAATTGAGACGATCTGCGCTGAAATTGATGTGACCGTAACATCTCTTGAGACGCAAATTGGTCAGCGTATTTGCTTCATTGAGACCGAATAAGAAGTGGTGGCACTAAGAGATACACAAGTCATATACATATGTGAATGCCACCAGGAGGAACCGGATACGATCGGGAGAAACTTGGGTGCGTTCGTTGACGATTATGCTAAGGAGAAAAAAACCCAAGTGTGGATTGGCGATGATGAATCACATGTTGATAATTGTGATTCTTCATCATTTGTGATCCATGTTTTGATGACACCATGGATCCAAGACGATCACATCTTTGAGGATCCGATATGACTCACTTGTCATTCGCCGCCTTTAGCACCATTCTTTTATACCCACTAAGCACATGAGCCAGAGCCGAGTCACGTTGAGAGCGCGGGCCATATAATGCCACTTCTCACCAAGCTTGAGGGCGTTCTGAACCAAGACCCATACGTGGTGTTGTAGGACACATACTATAGGCGGAAGCTACTCTTTGACGAGCCCTTCTCTGTGTCAAGTCGAGAACATTAAACCAAGCGATTCTCGGGAGGCAACCCAAGTTTCAAAATAAATTAGAGCATCACCGCTGACTTCACTCAGAGGTGAAATTGTCTTGCCTCCTAGGTACGTGTTCAAAACCCCATTCGTCACTGTAATGTATGCTATTTGTTGAGTTTGATATTGAGTCACTGTGGACACTGCTCATTCTGAGTTTGGGGGTGTTGATGTTTTGTGTACTTTATAGTATACTATTTTTTTGTTGGTTGTGTAGTTTAAATTGAATTGTTGTTAATTGTTATGTTAGTTTAAGTTAAATTGTTTGCATGGTTGTTTGTTTAGTATAAGTATGTTTGTGTTTGTAGTAGTAGTTTTTGTGTGCTGAGTTTTGTAGTTCTTCTAGACCATTACCCAATGATAATTTTATCCCCTAGTTGTTTGTCGAGGTCAAGCGTAATGCCCATTTATGTGTGTCATGTGTGCGTGACTTTTCGTTTTGGTAAATATTATTGTAGATCCTAATTCGCACGAGCACGTAGACTCAATGCCCTAGCTATCCAATTAATTTGATGCCGATTACGTAGTAGCAAGTTCATGACAATTTTAGGGATTCTAGAACCTGATTGGGGGAAACTTGAGGTGAAATCCTACGCGAGGTAGTTCAGGAGATATTATTTAGGCATTCATTTTGATCGCTTGAGCATTTGAAGCTTACCATGGTATATGTTTTATCCCTCGTTACCCTGTCGAAACCTGTAAGCCATTTCAATTCTGAACACGTAACAAATGCCCTAGCCAATAAAACTTTTTCTAGATCTAAGTCACTAAACCTAAGGCAATGTGAGTCAAAATCAAGTGAGCATTTGTAAATGCTACTTGAAGTGAGCGATTGAGTTTTGGGCGAACTTTTGATTGGTTCGGTATTCGAGTACTCACTTGTCATTTTTCTATCATTTTCCCACACCCATGAAATTGTACAAATCAAATAAGTTTGGGGGTGTGGTATCTTAAAAAAAACCCATATGTAAATATAGTTCTATTTTTGTTTCTTTTGACAAGTGAGTACAACAAATGATAGCTCAGGGTTGTTTTGAATTGATCTTTGGGGATTCGAGAGTGATTGAGTGCCAAGCATGTGCCTTAGGTAACGTAGAGTTAATAACGTTTACCTATTCCTGATATACCTTTGGCCATTTGACAAAAATCGAATCAAGTCCTTTTGATCTTTTTGAATTGCTAAGCCTACATTAGTGGAGAGTGGAATCCAATCTGGCATATGGATATCCTAATCCTTTATAGTCTAAGTCATGAGCTTTATCAGTAAATAATCCAATCCGGTCTTTGGATGGTTGTATTATTAAGTTTTCGCACACACACTTGAACATGATCTAGAGTGACGTTTACCATCATTTAATGTTGAAATTCTAGAATACCACATGGTGCATTTTATTCCTGAACTCGATATGATTGGGGGCCGTTGAGGGAAAACGTTTTGGTTGATAAGTTAAATTCAAAACTCACATGTCGTTATTTTTAGTTCGTTTGTATTTTTTCGTTTTTAGTATTTAAGTCCGTTAATTAATTAGAGTAGTTTATTTTATTGTGTGTTTTTCTTTGAGGACAAGCAAACGTTTGAGTTTGGGGGTATTTGATGAGTGGTTTATTTACCGACAAATCAAGTACTTTTAGATTCAAATATTTGTGTATTTTCAAGCATTTCTGTTAGATTGTCATAAACTTACCGAATTTGCATCTTTTCACCCATTTATTAAAGACCACTGCTGCAGCGATGAAAGGTCAATGGACCTACTGACTTCCTACCGCTACAATGGTGCTTCCCACCGTTGTAGCGGTCCGGCTCTAATTGGATATGATATTTTGGGATATTGTTTGAGATATTTTGGATCCCTATGATATCCCCTCTTGCCCCAACACCAAAGGCACATTTTTGGGTGTGTCTTGAGAGATCCAAGACCATTCCAACCAATAGGATCATTCATTTGAAGAGGAGAAAACGAGATTGGAGTAGACTTAATGTACGTGGAATCACCCGTTCTTTAGATTTGGATATTCTCCCTTGTTTCTCTCTTTTATTTTTAGTTTTGGTTGGTTGTTTTGATGATGTTTATCTCTTGTATTGTTGAATATTGAGCTATGGCCATGTGTAGATAAACATATATTATTTAGGGAGTGACTTGTTCATGAAAACGTGGTTTGAATAAATTGATGTTTTGTTAACGGTTGTTTATCTTTATCCGATTGTGTTTAACATTTTATTACTTCCATTACATGCTTATTATGATATATTGGTTGGTTTGAGAATACGGGGTTTGACACTCAGGAGAGGTAACCTCGAATTCGGACTAGGATTTAAATATAACGTGACGATCTAATGACTCGGGAGAGTATTTGAAAGTATGCAATCCGTGAGGTTGGGGCAAGACTCATGTGATTAGTGTTGTTTAGATGCTAGATAGGGATATCGGTATTGACGCTAAGTCACATATTCATTCACTTTACACTCAGAAAGAGGCAGTGAGAGAGTTTTCGATACCTAGATTATCGGATAGTTTGAATGTAAACTAGATTGAATCGAACACGTATTAGTGAACGAAGTTAATCCTTAGACAATATACTCCCATAAACGTCAATATTTGTATTATAGTTTAGTTAGTTAATTAGTTTAGTTTTATTATTAATATAAAAACCCTAAAATTGAATCGCCTAGATAAAATTTGGTTATGACAATCGCGGTACTTAATGACAATTTAATCCAATCCCTTTGGATAAGACAACCCATACTCTTCCTACTATATTAAGACTTGACCCTTACACTTGCGGTAAAAGTAGTGACGTAATATTCCACTAACAATTTGCATGCCCACGTCTCCTATGCCATAACCAGCTATTTTCAGATAAAGCTTTAAAACAAGACAAATTTTGAGAAGTGAAATCATCAAATGAACATGTATAAACATTCTCAAAACTTGATGCAACCAATAAGATACTACTATCATGTCCATTCTTAATTATGCATATACTATGATCAAACACAACATGTAACCCTTATCACATAATTAATTTATGCTGAACAAGTTATGTTTTAGACCACCAACTAATAAGACATATTTAATAATAGTAGTATCATTACCGATATTATCTATACCAATAATTTTACCCTTAGGGCGTGTTTGGTATGGATGAAAAATGGAAGGAGAATGAAAAATAGAAGGGGAAATGAAAAAAAAAATTGTGTTTGGTATGGAAGGAAAATAGAAAGGGAATGAAAATGGGAAAGATGAAACATAAATTTTGAGACAAGTTCCCCCCCTCCAAAATTTGGGAGGAAAAAGAGAAGAAAATAGTTTTGGATATCAAAATTACAATTATACCCTTAGGTTGTGTTTGGGTAGAGGATTTGTAGGAGGAATTTGATTTGGGTAGAGGATTTTGAAATTCTCTTTTAGCAAATGTTTTGTTTGGATGTTGAGGGAATGGATTTGTAAAATCCCTTGAAGTCTCAAATGAAGGATTTGCAAATACTTTTGAAACAGGTGGGATTTAAAAATTCCTTGTTCGTCCCTTGGTCGTTCTTCTTCTTCGTTCTTCTCATGGCCCTTCGCGTTCTTCGCAAATGACCACTGTCCATCGCAAATGACCACTCGTCTGTCGTCCGTCTTCTTGGTCGCCGCCGTCGTTGTCTTCTTCGTTGCCATTTTCGATCTAGGGTTCGTTGTCTTCTTCATCTCCATCGCCGATCTACAGTTCGTCGTCTTCGATTTTCGATATATAGCTTCATCAATCTCCGGTCTTCGTCTTCTTCTTCGTCAACTGCGATTTGTTCATCTCTGGCGTCATCTTCTTCTTCTCTGATTTGTTCTTGTTTGTCGCTATTTTGCAGAAATCGAAAAAAAGTGAGAGGAATTTCTGGTGGTAATCGATTTCAAAAATGAAATCAATTGTTCTTCAACATGGAAATCGATTTCAAAAACGAAATTGTGATGTACTAGATCGAAACAAGAAGGCGGGGTTAGTCAAGGGGACGAAATCGAAATCAATTGTTCTTCAACATGGAAATCAATTTCAAAAATGAAATCGAACCCATATTAGGGTTTTGATTTCTACTTTCATTTGGGTTTTGATTTCTTCTTTGATTTAGGGTTTGGTATGGCGATGGCAATGGGTTTTATCTTTGTTGTATTCTGTTTTTGTTCGTCTTTATTCCGTTCTGTTTTTGTTCCCATTCTATTCTGTTTTGTTTTGTTCCCAATTTGTTGTTGAAATTACACATTGCAATGCTTCAGCTCAAACAATTATCCAAATAAGGGATTTGTGAAATGAAGGGATTTTAAAATCCAGAATTTTGAAATCCCTTCATTTCACAAATCCCTTACCCAAACGCAACCTTAATAATTGATTTTTTAATTTATTTTTGGAATATATGAGGGCAAAATAATAAATTATATTAAAGTAAATTATTTTCTAGCCTTTCATTTTCCTTCCCAACCAAACAACACTAGGGAAAATAATTTTCCTTTCACAATGAATAAAAATATTTTCTTTTCCCTTTTTCTTTCCCCTCATTCTAACCAAACATACCCTTAACGTTGTCTCCAAATGTCGCATTATCTTCATCTTTAGGTGTCAAAGATATAAATTTTGATTTATCTTCTGTCATGTGCCAAGAACAATCACTGTCTAGGAACCATTTGTCCTTACCTATCGATACTTTTAGAATAACCTGCAAGGAGTACCTCAAATAGTACTTAAGTGGTATCCAGTCTAAGTGGGTTCGATCTTGTTAGTTAAGACAATTTTAGTTCTTTTTGGAATCCAAACTTGTCTGCAGTTAGATATTTTAAGAAAACATCTACGAATAGTATGCCCCACAATGTTACATTTAAAACACCAACAAGACCCCTAGTTTTACAAAATAATTTATGAAAACGTTTTTTCTTAAGATTTTTCTGAAATCCAATATCGATTTTATCAAAAATACCAACTGAACTTCCCAAAAGCATTTTCAAGTTATTCTTACCGCCGGTGAATTTGAGAACTATTGAATGTAAATCCGACATCTTGGATTTCAATTCAATATTTTCAGATCCATAGTCCATTATTTGCTTGTTTAATTTGTTAATTGTACATTGAAGGGCATTGATTTTGGAGCACTGGTTTTTATAATCATGCGTAAGTTCTTTATATACATCAAATAATTCATCAAAATCTAAAGGACAAGAACTTGAACATTTAGTTACCTCATCACCAGTGGCCATTAGCGCAAACATGGAAGATTCTTCACTTTTTGATTTTTCCGAACTACTTGATTCTGTATCATCCCAAGTAGTTTTCATGGACTTCTTCTTACTTTTATTTTCTTTCTTCTTCTTCTCCTTTCTTTTTTGCTCTTTTTCCTTATTCTTCTTCGGTTTGGGACAACCGGTTTGAAAATGGTCAGTCTTGTAATAGTTGTAACATTCCATGTTGTTCATGTTGAAATTCGTTCTTCCACAAAATGTTCGTTGAGTCATCATTCTAAAATTATTCGAGAGAAGAACCACATCTTTTCCTTGTTCATTGTCAAGGCTCACATCATCACTGTCATCCTCTTCCTTAATTTTCTAAACCTTCAATGCCAAGGATTTTTTTTTGATATTCCCAGTGTCATCCTCATACCCTCAAATTGCTGTCTCATGCGTCATTAGGTTGCCGTTGAGGTCATTAATTTCGTATTTTGCAAGATCTTTAGCTTCTTCAATAGCAATCACCTTCAGCTCCTATACTTTAGTTAAAGATCTCAAGATCTTTCGAACTTTGTCCTTCGTAGAATATGGCTTTTCGAGTTGACTCAAATGGTTGCAGATATTATTGAATCGTGTGTACATCTCTTGAATCAATTGTACTTCTCCCATTCTGAACAATTCAAATTGACGGATTAAGGCGTTGATTTTCGACTGCTTCACTTGACTAGTCTCTTTGTGGGTAACCAGCATTTTGTCCCACATTTCTTTCGCCGATCCGCCACCTGAGACCCAGAATATTCATTAGAATCTAAAGAGCAAAACAAAATATTAATTGCTTGAGAATTAATAGAATTCTTCTGTTTATCATAAGCGGTCAACTATTCTTTCTTCTTGGCAACTCCGTTTTCCTTAGGAGCAAACGGGCCATCCTTAATCGCTAGCCACACGTCATAATTTGTGACCTGAAGGAATGCAATCATTCTGTCCTTCGAGAATGTATAATTTTCACTTGCAAATAAATGTGGTTGGTGCATAGACTGCCCCTCACCTAGTGTGCTTATCAAGTGCGCCATGTGATCTTTGTTAGCTAGTGTATCGAGCTAAATCAGCTCTGATGCCAATTGCTAGCCCAGTAAACTACCCAAGAGAGGGGATGAATTGGGTAGTTACAAAATTAAAACAGATAATTATCTTTTCAAAACTTAAATTCAAACAATTAATTTAATCATAAATTAATTATTATCTCTTTATATAATATAGGATAAGTGTAATTAGCTCTTGGTGCATACCCAAATAATAGAAAATAAATAAACTAAAAATGCAGCACACCACGATGTATACTGATTCATCATGCTCCTCTTAACTAATCCAGTCCTCCGAGCCCCACAGAGAGTTGTACCCACTAAATCACTAAGATTCCTTTAACCAGATAGAAACCAAACCTTTACACAATTATTCTTTTCATAGGCTCATAATCAACCTTTACAATTCCCTTTTCACAGGCTAATGAAGAACTTCTATCTTTTTAATAGGCTAAAGATTAACCTAATTATTTTATAATTAGGTTAAGAATCAAACCTCACAAAAAATTACTCCAAGTATCCTTTTCACCGATATGGATGAAACTGTTAGAAAGTCACACAAACTAATTCTATTCAGGAAGAATTAACACTTATCCCTTTTCACAGAAAAGAGTAACCTAACATTTTTATACCTTAGGTAAAGATCAAACCTCAATCTCTTTACCAAAAGAGATTGAAACCAAGCTACCCCTGATTAGATATTCCCAACAATATCTAATCCGCACACAACTCACCAATTATAATAAATTGATAAGTTTTTTCCCACTCGGAGCTTCTACCACCTCAAATTAATTTAAACTCAATCAATGGCCCGAATTTACTAGTGATAGAATTTTACGTGAGAAATTTAAAATCTAATTATAAAATATATGGGTAGCATACAAATAAGCACTGGTAGCGGAATATTATGTCGCTTCTTTTACCACAAGTGTACGGGTTAAGTTTTATAGAATAGTAAATGAGAAGGGTTGTCGTATACACAAGGATTAGATTAAATTGTCGCTAAGTACCGCGATTCTCATCACCAAACTTTATTTAGGAGATTAAATTTAGGTTTTTTTTATTTTTTTATTTTTTTTATAATAAATTAAACTAATATACTAACTAATTAAATTACAATATTAATAGTCACGTTAATGGGCATATATTATCTAGGGATTAACTTCGTTTACTTATACGTGTTTGATCCAATGTCGTTTACATTAACGGTATTTAAATTATCTGACAATCTAGGTATTGAAAACTCACTCACTACTTCTCCCGAGTGTAAAATGAATGAATATGCAATTTCGTGTCAATGCCGATGTCCCCATCTAGCATCTAACGACACTAATCACTTGAGTCTCGCCCCAATCTCACGGATTGTATACTTTCTAATACTCTCCCGAGTCATTAGATCGTGGCGTTGTGTTTAAACTCTAGTCTGAATCTGGGGTTACTTCTCTCGAGTGTCAAACCCCAATTTCTCAATATATCTTAATAAGCATAAAAATGAAGTGAAAGAATAGTAGACACAATTGAATAGGTAAGAACAACCATTAACGAAACATAGATTTATACAAACAATGTTTTCATGGACAACATCAAACCCTAGACAATATATGTTTAGTTATACACGGCCATAACGTTATATTCAACTATAAACAAGCTAAACAACATCAAATACTAATAAGGGTTTAAGAAATAAAGAGAGAAACAAAGGAGAATAGTCGTTATCTGAAGAATTGACGATTTCGCGTCCGTGATTTCTGCTCCGATCTTGTTTTCTCTACTTGGATTTATGTTCTCCTTACTTTGGGAATGGTCTTGGAGCTCTCAAAACATGCTAAAAAACGTCCTAAGGGTGTTGGAAAGGAAGGCATCAAGTAGGGATAAAAAGTATCAAAGAAAATATCTCAAAATATTTTTGCTAGGTGGTGTTGGACCGCTGCAGCGGTGGGAAACACCACTGCTGTTAGTTGACCGCTGTAGCAGCGGGAAGCACCACTGCAGCGGTGGTGGCCATCATTGCAGCGGTGAAGTTCATTGCTGTAGTGAGGATCAAGCAGAAAATTTCTGCATTTCGATCACTGCAGCGGTGGATCGACAAATTCTTAACTTGGGTTTTTCATCTTTTCAACCATTTCTCCACTAACATCCTACCAATTTGCTTGGCTTTCAACCATTTTTATCCATTTTCGTCTGAAACACCTGATTTACACAAAAACAAATAAAAATGAATTAAAAAATATTAAAATATTATAATAACACTAAAAAACAACCAAAATCGATTTAAAAATATACAGATAAATTCCACCTATCAAATACCCCAAACTTGAAATTTTGCTAGTACTCGAGCAAAACACTCACACAATAAATTAAACTACTACGACTAATTAACTAACTTTAGTACTAAACACGAAAAAACATAAATGAACTAGAAGTAACGGCATGCGAGTTCCGAATTCACCTAATAAACCAAAATCTTTTTCCCTCAACGGCCCTTAATCAAATCAAGTTCAAGAATAAAACTGGTAGCGAAATATTACATCGTTACTTTTACCGCAAGTCTACGTCTCAAGTTTTAGTAAAGTGGGAAGAGTAAGGGTTGTCATATCCACATGGATTGGATTAGATTATCGTTAAGTACCGCGATTGTCATAACCGAATTTTATCTATGCGACTTAAATTAAGTTTTTGTTAATAAAATATATTAAACTAAATTAAACTAATTATACTAATATTGATTTTAATGGGATTAAATTATCTAGGGATTAATTTCGTTCACTAATACGTGTTCGATTCAATCTAGTTTACATTAACGACATTCACATTATCCGACAATCTAGATATCAAAATCTTACATACTACCTCTCCTAAGTGTAAAGTGAATGAATATGTGACTTCGCGTCAACGCCAACGTCCCCGTCTAGTGTCTATATGACACTAATCACATGAGTCTCGTCCCAACCTCACGGATTGCATATTTTCTAATACTCTCTCCGAGTCATTAGATCGTCACGATATGTTGAAACTCTAGTCTGAATCCAGGGTTACCTCTCCCTAGTGTCAAACCTCATATTCTTAAACCAACCAATATATCATAACATGCATATAATGGAAGTAATAAAATGGTAAACACAATCAGATAACGAAGAACAACCGTTAAGAAAACATTGATTTATTCAAGCACGTTTTTATGAACTACATTAAGCCCTAGACAATATATGTTTAGCTATACATGGCCATAACCCTATATTCAACAATATACAAGCTCAACATAATCAAAACTACCAACCAAACTAAGAAATAAAGAGAGGAACAAAGGGAGAGTAGTCAAATTTGAAGAATCGACGCTTCCACGTTCGTAAAAATTGCTCCGATCTTGTTTCCTCTTCTTGGATTTGTGTTCTTCTCTTGGTTGATATGATCTTGGAACTCTCAAGATTTCCAAAAACGTGGGTGTTATGAGAGAGAAAGGGGGGGATATGAAGAGGGATAAAAAATATCTCAAAATATCTAAGACAAGTGGTGTCGGACCGTTGCAGCGGTGGGAAGCACCGCTACAACGGTATAAAAGTCAGTAGGCCTCTGTCGGGTGACCACTGCAGCGGTAGGAAGCACTACTGGAAAGGTGAAGTTCACTGCTGCAGTAGTGATGTTGGATTGATCGCTGCAGCGGTGGGCCTGCAGATCCTAAACTTTTATTTTTTGCTTATTTTCCACCGTTCTTCCACCAACGTCCTACCGATTTGCTCGATTAAAAACTGTTTTCATCCTTTTTTGTCCCAAACACTTGATTTATAACAAAACAAATAAACACGTATTAAAACATATTAAAACACTATAAGAATAATAAAAAACTACCAAAATCGATTTGGAAATAAATAGATAAATTCTACCTATAAAAAACACACCACGTGGTGTTCTAGAATTTCAACACTCAATATCAATAAAGGCCATTCTAAATCCATTCAAAGTGTGTGTGAAAACTTAAATATATAACTATCCAAACACCGGATTGGATTATTCACTAACCAAGCTCATGACTTTAACCCTAAAGGATTAGGAAATCTATATGCTTGACTGAGTTCGACTGTCCACTAATGTAGGTTTGGAAGCTCAAAAAGATCAATAGGGCTTGGTTCGATTTTTGGAAAATGGCCAAGAGTATGTCAGGAATAGAAAATAGGTAACCGTTATAATTCAACGATAGTCGAGGCACAACGCTTGATGCTCAATCTCATGCATAACCCCAAACATTTAAGAAACACAACTCTGAACAAACATTTAAGAACATTGTACTCAATTGTCAAAAGAAACGAAAATAGAACAATATTTACATAAGTTTTTTTGTTTTTGTTTTTAATCAAACTACATACCCAAACTTATTTGATTTGAACAATGAAAGGGGTGTGGGAATACGATAGAAAAATGACAAGTGAGTACTCTAATACCAAACCAATCAAACATTCGCCCAAAACCCAACCGCTCACTTTAAGTAGCATAAACAAATGCTAACTTGATTTTGACTCACATTGTGCCCTTGGTTTAGCGACTTAGGTTTGAAAAAAGTTTTATTGGCCAGGACATTTATTACGTGTTTAGAATTGAAACCGCTTACAGGCTTCGACAAGGTAACAAGGGATAAAACATATAGCATGGTAAGCTTCAAAGGTTCAAGCGATCAAAATGAATGCCTAAATCATGTCTCCTGAACTACCTCGCCTAGTATTTCGCCTTAAGTTTCCCCCAATCATGTTCTAGAATCCCTAAAATTGTCATGAACTTGCTACTAAATAATCGGCATCAAATCAATTGGATAGTTAGTATATTGAGTCTACGTGCTCGTGGAAATCAGGATCCACAATAATTTTTACCAAAACGAAAAATCAAGCACACAGAACACACATGAATGGATATTACCCTTAACCTCTAAAAACAACCAGAGGATAATTTTATCATCGGGTAATGGCCTAGAAGAACTACAAAACTCAACACACAATAACTACTACTACAAACACAAACATCCTACACTAACTAAATCAACATGCATACATGAAAACAATTTAACTTAACTACACAACTAACAACAAGAAAACATACTAAACACCCCTCCAAACTTAAAATGGTCAGTGTCCACAGTGACCCAATCATCAATCTCAACAATTGAAATGTAGCATGCCGACAATGGGGGTTTAGAACACGTACCTGGGAGGCGAGACAATCTCACCTCCGAGTGAAGTTGGCGGTGATGCTCTAATTTATTTTGAAACTTGGGTTGCCTCCTAAGAAGCGTTTAGTTTAATATCCTCAACTTGACACAGAGAAAAGCTTGTCAAATAGCGGCTTCCACCCATAGTATGTGTCATACAACACCACATATGGGTCTTGATTCAAAATGCCCTCAAGCTTGGAAAAATTTGGCATTGATTGGCCCATGCTCTCAACATGACTTGTTTTCATCTCCTCAAAGATGTGATCGCCTTGGATCAGTGGTGGCATCAAAACATGGATCACAAATGGTGAAGAATCACAATTATCAACATGTGATTATTCATCGCCAATCTACACTTAGGTTTTCTCCTCCTTAGCAAAATCGTCAACGAACGCACCCAAGTTCCTCCCGCTCGTATCCGGTTCCTCTTGGTGGCTTTTACATATGGATGTGACTTGTGTGTCTCTTAGTGCCTCCACTTCTGATTCGATCTCAATAAAGCAAATAAGTTGACCGATTTGCATCTCAAGAGACGTTACGGTCACATCAATTTCAGCGCAAGTCGTCTCAATTTTGTCAAGATGACCCTCATGCTCGTTGAGACGGTCATTCGTTTTCCTCTAGAAAGCTTGAGTCTCTCCTATAAATTCAGCGAACATTTCTTTTAAGGTGGGGGAATACTCAACAGGTTGGTTTGGGGTGTTAATCTATGGCTCCGAAAGGTTGGAATTATCCCTTAAGTTTTGGTAACTTGTTGAATAATTCCAATTCTATAAATCGAGCTCCGCCATGTCTTCCAACAACCGATAGGCTTCGTCCATGGTTAGTTGGTCGAATGAGGTGGTACCATTTCCTCTTTCAACCCACGTTCTTGTTGCGGCTTTTAACCCATCGAGGAGGTTCAGTAGTTGACACTCCCTCGGGAAACCATGATATAGGAATAGAAATAACAACTCCTTGTATCGATCCCAAGCACAATAAAATGGCTCAGAATCTCATTGAAAGAAATGCAACAGTACTCGTTGATGAGACATCTTCAAGTACCCTGCATGAAAAATGAAACTAAAAACAAAAAATTATGAACAAAATAAATGCCTAAATTAAAATCAAGTTACTTACTCACAATATCAACAATAATCTAAAAACCAATCCCTGGAAACATGGTAGCAAAATATTACGTCGTTACTTTTACCACAAGTGTACGGGTCAAGTTTTATAGAATAGTGAATGAGAAGGGTTGTCGTATCCACAGGGATTGGATTAAATTGTTGCTAAGTACCGCGATTGTCATAACTGAACTTTATTTAGGCGATTAAATTTAGGTTTTTGTTTTTATAATAAATTAAACTAATATACTAACTAATTAAATTACAATACTAATAGTGACGTTAATGGGAATATATTGTCTAGAGATTAACTTCGTTTACTTATATGTGTTTGATCCAATCTCATTTACAATAGCAGTATTTAAACTATCCGATAATCTAGGTATCGAAAACTCACTCACTATTTCTCCCGAGTGTAAAGTGAATAAATATGCGACTTCGTATTAACGTCGATGTCTCCATCTAGCATCTAACGACACTGATCATGAGTCTTGCCCTAACCTAATGGATTGCACACTTTCTAATACTCTCCCAGATTATTAGATAGTCCCATTGTGTTTAAACCCTCGTCCAAATCCAGGGTTACCTCTCCCGAGTGTCAAACCCCGATTTCTCATTATATCTTAACAAGCATATAAATAAAGTGAAAGAATAATAAACACAGTCGAATAGACAAGAACAACCATTAACGAAACATAGATTTATACATACAACCTTTTCATGGACTACATCAAACCCTAGACAATATATGTTTAGTTACACATAGCCGTAGTCCAATATTCAACTATAAACAAGCTAAACAACATCAAATACCAATAGGGGTTTAATAAATAAAGAGAGAAACAAAGGAGAATAGTCGTTATCTGAAGAATTGACAGTTCCGCGTCCGTTGTCTGAAGAATTGATGGTTCTGCGTCCGTGATTTATGCTCCGATCTTGCTTCCTCTTCTTGCATTTGTCTTCTCCTCCTTTCGTATGGTCTTGGCACTCTCAAAACATGCCCCAAAATGTCCTAAGGGTGTTAGGAAATAAGGAATCAAGTAAGGATGAAAATATCAAAGAACATATCCCAAAATATCTTTGCCAGGTGGTGTTAGACAGCTGCAGGGGTAGGAAGCACTGCTGCAGCGTTGAGAAGTTAGTAGATTTCTGCCAGTTGACCGCTGCAGTGGTGGTCAAGCAGAATGTTTCTGCATTTTAATCACTGCAGCGGTGGTTTTCATTGCTGCAACGATGGATTTGTAGATTCTTAACTTGATTTTTTTTTCCATCTTTTCAATCATTTCTCCACTGACGTCCTATCGATTTGCTTGATTTTCAACCGCTTTCATCATTTTTCATCCTAAACACCTGATTTATACCAAAACAGATAAAAACGAATTAAAACATATTAAAACATTACAATAATACTCGAAAACTACCAAAATTGGCTTGAGAATATATAGATAAATTCCACCTATCAAACACGTAATCAGAGTAACACATAAATCGTTTTAAAAATAATTTTATAAAGTTTGAAAACGATTTCACATAAATCTTAAATCCAAGCTAATGATAATAACTCAAAATATAAAATAGTAGCATGGAAAGATCTCACCAAGATACCACCAAAAGAATGAAAACTGAATCGCAAGTAAATCTTAGGTCGGTGATCGCAAAATTCTCTTACTTTTCTCAAGAATAATATCACAATAAACTATCAGTATATTTTAAAAAATAATAACTCTCAGAATGCTTAGCAACAGATTTGTTCTTGATAGATTAGTATATCAAAAAGTGAAAAACGCAGGTCTATTTAAATAGATTTGAAACAAGCCCTCTAACGGCTAGTTTCCACAAGATATAACATTTAAATACTTATACAGTCCCCATATATTAATATGATTTAATCCTGGTCCAATTCACTTAATTTTAGCTTTTAAAATATTTAATTTAGTCTTCCAAATATTTCTCAATCTAAAATAAAACAAGATAAGAAGTATTTAATGTACGAATTTGAGAAACACTTAAAATAAGTGTACCATATCTATATGTATAATCAAATAAGGATGATATGTCTATCATAAGTTCAAATCCCTAAGATATCTCCAAAGAAATCAGCCAAAAATGACTAGTTATCAAATCCTCGAAATATTTCAATCCTGAAACTACCAGGTCAATTGACCGACCACTGACCCATCGGTCGACCGATTGATTCAGGTTGTAGCCCAAGCTATTTCTTAAACATGGTTGGTTCACCGATCCCCCAAGGGTCAGTTGACCGATCAATTCAGGATGCTCTCCAGGCCATTTTTGGCCCTGGTCGATCTACCGAGCGATTAAGATAGTTCACTTCTCGCTCATCAGTTGACCGATCTCTCTCAGTTGGTTGACCGATCGATTTAGAGACTACTTTATTTTCCAACCTACGGCCAACAGTTGACTAATCTTACTTTGTCGGTTGACCGATCAATGCTGGAACAACTTTACCTTCATTCATTTCAACTCCAATCTTTGACGTTTTTTACCCTTTAACCGATTTCTTTTCTCGGTTAACTTAATTAACACTATGAATCAATTTTAAACACTAATATTTCTTAGGTCAATATTTCTTCTTCAATTTCATATTGGAGCAAATATGTGAACCAATTAGGATCCTAATAAAAACACAAATAAATATAATTTTTTTTGTGTCGTGTGTGATCCTAATCGGGATATATTAAGAGTAAAAATTATTTTAAGTTGTTTTCATCTAGATTCTTCATGATCTTCAATATCTTAATGTCCTCTCTTTGTCTGTCTATTTGCATCCTTAGCAATTTCTTCATGATAATTTCAATAATGAAACTTTTATAATGAAACACTCAATCAATTCGTTAGTTCTACAAAAAAACATCAACACTTAATTGTCCATCAAAATCTTAGGATCAACACCCATAGTGGAAAGGCCACGAAAAGGTAAGCCCAAGAACTCCCACGACCCCCATCTCATGAGAAGAATTGCAACAAACTAACTGTTTGCGGGTGAAATCATAGCCAGATCCCATGCAATTAGGAGAGGATCGTGGAGAGCGCGACTCACCAACGTAATGGCATAAATAAAGTAGCCTGCATATGGGGAAGGTATTAACCTATTATTTTACGATTCAAATACTTGATCTCTCACCCAAAAATAGACTAACTTATGCTCATGCTGAATGTTCTTTGGCTTACACCACATCGGTGTCTCTTGGAGCTAATTGGTTTTGCAAGTTGAAGAAGAATGTTGTGAAGGTTTTTGGCACGTGTTTGATCCTTTGCACGTGCTTGGAATTTTTGGTAACATCATTTGGCTCCGTCTGTGGGAAACTCTGAACAAAAAGCTTATCATTATAGAGATGAGGTAGTTACAAGAAACAGGAGCAGGTCCGAGCCAGAGCAATGACGTTCTGCCGCTAGTCAGTACTGAAGTTCCTATAAAAGCATCAGAAGAAGTTCATGTTGATCCTTCGCCAGAGGTGCAAACCATTGATTAGCAGATCGATACTCTAACAAGGAAGATATCACAAATGTCAGACGTAATCATGTGGATGGTACAACAGATCACTAATAACTCACATTAGTCCCCTCCTATTAAGAACAGTTTGTGAGAAAGAAGTGGAAACCCAAAAATCTCTGGAACCACTGTTACAGTGAGAAATGGTTGTCCAGTGAGATTCCAGTGACCAACTAGTAGAGAGAATAGTGCTCAGCCGGACTGAGACCGTTAATTCCTATCAGCAGCCTAGAAAACAAAGAAGATAGGTGTGCCCTAGTTGAACTGGAAATGCTGCTGAAAGGAACTGAGATGCCGTTCACCTCTGACATATTAGAGGTGCCACTCTCGAACAAGTTTGATCCAACGAAATTTGAAAAATACAATGGAAAGACAGACTTGGTTAACTGTATTTGCTAGTTCAAACATGTCTTGGTGTTATATGAAATAGGCCATTTTGCGCTATGCTGAGCTTTTGTCACTACCTTGAAAGTATTTTCTTTGAAACGGTTGCACAAGTTGTCGCCTAATTCTATCTTATCATTCACAGACTTCGGAAAGTAATTCATCAATCACTTTATTACCTGCTGAAGGATGATAAATGAGGCCGATTACCTGCTAGATCTACGACAAGAAAAATGAGAGTTCTTGTGCCAACACATGAACTGCTTCAACGAAGAGCTAACATGTATTGAGGATTGTGATACTAACCTTGTAATAAATGTGTTTACTTCGGAGTTGTGCTATGGCCGATTCCAAGACTCCCTCACCATTCACAATTCGAAGAGCATGACTGAACTAATAGAAAGAGATAAACCCTACATGAGGCTGGAGGATGTTAGATTCATGAGAGATAGAAGGGTATAATCCAAAGATAACCCTAGGAAAAGTGAGAAAGGCAAAAGTAGAATGAAAGGTAGCAGCTCGGATAGGCAAAAGGATCGTCGGAGAAGCTCAGGATCGAGATCAGATGCACGTTGATAGGTGAATTTTATCTATCTATTTCTAAATAGAATTTGGTAGTTTTCGAGTAACTGTATTAAGTTTTAATTTTTTTTTTATTTTTTTTTTTGTCCAAAACAGGGGTTAGGAGCTAAAACGGTCGAAAAAAAAGGAAGTAGTAGAAAAACAATCAAGAGGATTAAATATTCAAAGCAGCAGTTCACTGCTGCAGCGGTTAGCCCACCGCTGTAGCGGTGAAACAAAAGAGAGTTCTCTAAGTTCTGATCACTGACCACTGCAACAGTGAGATCTACCACTACAGTGGTGATAAAGCAGAAAGCCTACTGACATGCCCACCGCTGCAGCGGTCAATGGCCACCTGTTTTAGATATTTTCTAGATATTTTGTTTTGTTCCCTTTTTGTTTCCAATTGTTCCCACTAGTCTAAGAACACTTAGGGAGTGTTTTTGAGTGTTCTAAAGAGAGCTCTCAATCAACCAAAGAGGAGGAACACAATTGGAAAAGCAAAGTAAGATCGGAGCAATTTTTACGGATGTCACTTTCAGATAACTACTATTCTCCTTTGTTTCTTGTTTTATTCTTAACTTGTTTTTGGTTGTTTGAACATGTATATATTTTTATCGTTGAATATATGGTTATGGACAAGAGCTGAACACTGATTATCTATGAGATTGATGTAGTTTACTAATATATGTCGTTTGTTTAATCTTTGTTTTGTTATCGGTTGTTTTGCCTATTCGATTGTGTTTACCATTCTTCCACTTTTATATGCTTATTAAGATATATTAAGAATACAGGGTTTGACACTCGGGAGAGGTAACCCTGAATTCGGACTAGGGTTTAAACACAACGTGACGATCTAATGACCCCGGAGGGCGTTAGAAAGCATGCAATCTGTGAGGTTTGGATAAGACTCATATGACCAAGTGTCGTATAGACGCTCGAGGGGACTACAACATTGACACGAAGTCACATATTCATTCACTTTACACTTGGAAGAGGTAGTGAGTGGGTTTTCGATATCTAGATTGTCGGATAGATTTTAACACCGTTAATGTAAACTAGATTGGATCGAACACGTATACGTAAACGAAATTAATCCCTAGATAATCTATTCTCATATAATATTTATAGTATTATAGTTTAATTAATTATTAATTTAGTATATTATTTATAAAAATAAAAACTTAATTTTTATCGCCTAATAAAGTTTGATTATGATAATTGCGGTAATTAGTGATAATTTAATCCAATCCCTGTGGATAAGACAACCATTCTCATTTACTATTCTATAAAACTTGACCCGTACACTTGCGATGAAAGTAGCAACGTAATTTCGCGCTATCAAGTTTTTGGTGCTGCTGCCAAGGATTGGTTTTTAGATTGTTGTTGATATTGTAAGTAAGTAACTTGATTTTAACTCAGTTATTTATTTTATTTTAATTTTTAATTTTTGTTTTTAGTTTTATTTTTCTTCCAGGGTACTTGAAGATGTCTCATTAACAAGTACTGATGCATTTCTTTCAACAAGATTTCGAGCCGTTTTATTGTGCTTGGGATCGATTCAAGGAGTTGTTGTTTTAATTTTCGAATCATCGTTTCCCGAAGGAGTTGTCAGCGCATAAATACGTTGCAACTTTCACCGTAAGTGTACGGGTCAAGTTTTGGTAGAGTGTGAAGAGTAAGGGTTGTCGTATTCACAAAGATTGGTGTAGATTATTGTTGAGTACCGTAAATATCATGACCTAACTTTATTTAGGCGATAAAAATGTAGATTTTATAATAAAATATGCTAAAGTAAGTTAATTAAACTAATTATACTAATATACTAGTATAATGTTTATGTGAATTTATTGCCTAGGGATTAACTTCGTCCACTTAAACGTGTTCGTTTCAATCTAGTTTACATTGATGACGTTCATCCTATCCGACAATCTCAGTATCGAAATCTCATTCACTACCTCTCCTGAGTGTGTAAAATGAATAAATATGTGATTTTGCGTCAACGCAGAAGTCTTCTTCGAGCGTCTGTACGATACTTGGCCACATGAGTCTCGCCCCAACGTTACGGATTACACATATTCTAACTCCCTCGCGGGTTATTAGATCGTCGCGTTATGTTTAAACCCTAGTCCGAATCCGAGATTACATCTCTTGAGTGTCAAACCCTGCATTCTCAAAATCAATCCTAATATCATAACAAGTATATTAAGATTGTAATAAAACGGTAAACATAATCGGATAAACATAAACAACCATTAACGAAACGTAGATTTTATATAAACAACGTTTTCATGAATTACATCAAGCCCTAGATAATATATGCTTAGCTACATATGACCGTAGCCCTAAATATAACTAAATACAAGATAAACATATATAAACATTGAACCAATCTAAGAGAGAAAGAGAGAAACGAGTAGACTAGTCTTTATCCGAAGATCCGTCGCTAAAATCGCTCCGAGAACGCTTCCTCATTCTTCGCTTTGTGATCTTCTATTGGTCGAATGGCCTTGGAGCTCTCAAGACTCCCATCTACTTTTATTTGGGGAGAAGATGAATGATATTTATAGGATTCTAAATATCTCAAAATATACTAAAATATCTAAAAAGATCTGGCACTGACCACTGCAGCGGTGAATATGTCGGTAGGTTTTTGGCGGGTGACCACTGTAGTAATGGTTTGACCGCTGTAGCGATAGAGCTTTCCGAATTTTGACCGCTGCAGTAGTGGCCTGAACGCTACAGCGGTAGAGCTTTTAGTAACTCTCTGTATTTTCACTGCTGCAGTGGTGGAGCTTTCAGCAACTCTCTGTATTTTCACCGCTGCAACAATGAATGCAGGCTTTGAATATAACACTTTTGCTCTTTTTCTCCACCGTTCTTCCACCGTTTTGCTTATTTATGGACCGTTTTAGTCCCTTTTCGCTCCAAATACCTTATTTATAACAAAATAAATAAAAAAGTATTAAAACATAATAAAACGTTATAAAAATACTCGAAAACTACCAAAACCGGTTTGAGAATAAATAGATAAATTACACCTATCACGTATCCACAGGGATTGGTTTAGATTATCGTTGAGTATCATAATTGTTGTAACCTAACTTTATTTAGGTGATAAAAAATAGATTTTTGTTTATAAATATAAAATACTAATCTAATTAACTAATTAAACTAATCACACTATAATACTAATATGAGATGTTTGGGGGAATGGATTATCTAGGGATTAACTTTATTTACTAAAATGTGTTTGATTTCGTCTAATTTACATTAACGATATTCGACCTATTTGACAATCTCGGTATCGTAGACTCACTCACTACCTCTCCCAAGTATAAAGTGAATGAATATATGACTTCGCGTCGACGCCGAAGTCCCCCTCGAGCATCTATATGACACTTAGTCACATGAGTCTTGCCCCAACGTCATAGATTGCACACTTTCTAATGCCCTCCCGGGTCATTAGATCGTCACGTTGTGTTTAAACCCTAGTCTAAATTCGAGGTTACTTCTCCCAAGTGTCAAATACCGATTTCTCAGTATATTATAACAAACATATAAATGAAATTAAAGAACAGTAAACACAATTGAATAACGAAGAACAACTGTTAACGAAACACAATTCAAACAAACAATATTTTCATAAACTATATTAATCCCATAGATAATTTATGTATTGCTAATGATCATAACTATATATACAATAACAAACGAGCTAAACATGCTCAAACAAACTACCAAAGTTAAGAAATAAAGAGAGAAACGAAAGAGACTAGCCGTTATCTAAAGAATCGATGCTAAAACCGCTCTGAGATCGTTCCCTCTTCTTAGAAATGTGATATTTTCCTTTGGTAGTGTTGAATACACCAAAATCTCTCCTAAAATGTCTCTCCCTGGTTTATATCCGAAAATGGAGGAAGAGGGATGATATAATAGGAACAAAATATCTAAAAAAAATACTTTACAGGTGTAGGACTCACCGTTGCAGCGGTGGGCATGTCGGTAGGCTTTCTGGCGGGTGACCACTACAGCGGTGGTCAAGCAGAAAGTTTATCAACTCTCTGCATATTAACCGCTATAGTGGTGGAAATGAAGCAACTCTCTGCACTTTGACCGTTGTAGCGGTGGTTTCATTGTTATAGCGGTGGAGCTGCAGATGCTAGAAGGTCTTTTTGCTTGTTTTTCCACCGTTCTTCCACCGCCGTTCTACCGATTAGCTTAATTTTCAATTGTTTTAGTTACTTTTCGTCCCAAACACCTAATTTATACCAAAACAAATAAAAACTAATTAAGACAAATTAAAACACTATAAAAGTACTAAAAAACTACAAAAATTCGGTTTGAAAATAAATAGATAAATTCCACCTATCAAATACCCCCAAACTTAGAATTTTGCGAGTTCTCGAGCAAAACACCCACACAATAAACGAAACTACCACAACTAATTACCTAATTTAAATACTCAAAACAAAAAACACAAACAAACTAAAAAACAATAACGTGCAAGTTTTTTAATTTCATCTAACCGGTCAAACATTTTTCCCTCATCGGCCCCCAAATATATCGATTTCAAGAGTAAAATGCACTATGTGGTATTCTATAATTTCAACATTCAATAATAGTGAGCGTCATTCCAGATCTTGTCAAAGTGTGTGTGTAAAAATACAATTATACAAATATCCACCGATCAGATTGGATTATTTATCAATAAAACTCATAACTAAAACCAATAAGGTATAGGAAATCCATATACCTAATAAGATTTCATTCCCAACTAATGTAGGCTTGAAAATTCAAAAAGATCAATAAGACGTGTTTCGATTTTTGGAAAATGGCCATGCTTGGCTCACTCACACTCATAACTAGAAAGATAAACTCGAAACAATCCCAAACTAACTCTTTAAAACTTAGTACTCACTTATCAAAATAAAGAAAAATAAAATCGTATATACATATGATTTTCTCCTCTTTTTTTCCCATCAAACACAACCTCAAACTATTCGATTCATATAATTTCATGGGTGTGGAAATATGATAGAAAATTGAAAAGTGACTACTCGAATACCAAACCAATCAATAGTTGGCCAAAAATCGACCGCTCACTTCGAGTAGCATAAATAAACACTAACTTGATTTCACTCAAATTTGTGCCTTAGGTTTAGCGATAGTGGTTTGGAAAGAATTTAATTAACCAGGGTATTAGTTACGTGTTTAGAATTGAAACGGATTTCCGGCTTCGACAGGGTAACAAGGGATAAACATATAACAAGGTAAGCTTCAAAGGCTCAAGCAATCAAAGTGAATGCCTAAATCATATCTCCTGAACTATCTCGCCTAGGATTTTGCCTCAAATTTCTCCCAAATTAGGTTCTAGAATCCCTATTGTCATGAACTTGGCTAACGGATAATTGGCATCAAATAAATTGGATAGTTATACATTGAGTTTACGTGCTCGTGCAAGTAGGATCCACAATAACTTTTACTAAAACTAATTGTCAAGAACACAGAACACGCATGAATGAGCATTACGCTGGACCTTGATAAACAAATAGGGTATAGACGTGTTATCGGGTAATGGCCTAGATAAAGTACCAAACTCAGCACACAAAAACATCTAATAACGTAAACACATACTAACACTAACCTAAACAAACATGCATACATTAAAAATAATACAACATAACTAACAACAATAAAACATACTAAACATACTACATATTACCCCCAAACTTAAAACGGGCAGTGTCCACAGTGACCCATCAACGATCCCAATAAAACATGATAACGAAGATGAGGGTTTAGAATACGTATCTGGAAGGTGAGACAAGCTTGCCTTCGAGTCTAGTCGACAGTGATATATCTAATTTATTTTTGGACTTGGGTTGCCTTCCTAGAAGCGCTTGATTTAAGGTCTTCGGCTTGATATGGAGAAAGGCTCGTCAAAAAGCGGCTTCCGCCCATAGTATGTGTCATACAACTCTACATATGGGTCTTAGTTTTGAACACCCTCAAGACTGGAGAGATATGGCAATGTTTGGCTCGAGCTTTCAACAAAACTCTTCACCGACTCATGTACTTGTTGGGCATAAAAGAACATTGCGAATGGCGGCAAAGGATAAGTGAGCCGCATCGGATCCTCATAAATGTGATCATCTTGGATCGGGGATGGCATCACAATATGAATCTCTAATGGTAAAGAATCAGAATCTTCGATCCACGCTTAGGTTTTCTCCTTAGTCGAATAATCATCATTGAATGCTCCCATGCTCCTCCCGCTCGTAGCCGGTTCCTTGTGGTGGCTTTCGATGAATGTGGCTTGTGTGTCTCTCAGCACTACCATTTCTAAATCGACCTCAATGTAACAAATAAGCTGACCGATTTGCGTCTGAGTAGACATTACGGTCGCATCAATTTCAACACAGGTCGTCTCAATATTGTCAAGATGATCCTTATGCTTGTTGAGTTGGTCATTCGTCTCCCTCTAGAAAGCTTGAGTCTCCCCCATAAATTCAGTGAACAATTCCTCCAGGGTGGGGAAAGACTCCACATTTTGATTTGGGGTGTCAATCTATGGCGTCAAAATGGTGGAATTACCTCCCCAAACTTTAGTAGCTTGTTGAATAATTCCAACTATGAAAATCAAACTCCGTCATGTCTTCTAGTAACTAATAGTCTTTGTCCGCGATTCCTTGATGGAATGAGGTGGTACAGTTTCCTTCTTCAACCCAATTTCTTGTTGCGGCTAGTAACCCAACGAAGAAGTTTAGTAGTTGACACTCCCTCAGGAAACGATGATTTGAAAACTGAAATAGCAACTCCTTGTATCAATCCAAAGCACAATAAAATAGCTCGAAATCTCGTTGAAAGAAATGCAATAGTACTTGTTGATCTAATATCTTCAAGTACCCTGTAGGAAAAAAAAAACTACAAACAAAAATTAAAAACCAAAGAAAGGCCTAAATTAAAATTGAGTTATTTACTCACAATATCAACAACAATCTAAAAATCAATCCCCGCCATTGGCACCAAAAACTTGGTAACGGAATATTACGTCGCTACTTTCACTGCAAGTGTACGGGTCAAGTTTTAATAGAGTGAGAAGAGTCAGTGTTGTCGTATCCTCAGGGATTGGTTTAGATTATCATTGAGTACCATAATTGTCATAACCTAACTTTATTTAGGCGATAAAAGATAGGTTTTTGCTTATAAATATAAAATACTAATCTAATTAACTAATTAAACTAATCATACTATAATACTAATATGAGACGTTTAGGGGAATGGATTATCTAGGGATTAACTTCATTTACTTAAATATGTTTGATTTGATCTAATTTACATTAATGGTATTTGACCTATTCGACAATCTCGATATCGTAAACTCACTCACTACCTCTCCCGAGTATAAAGTGAATGAATATGTGACTTCGCATCAATGTCGAAGTCCTCCTAAATCATCTATACCACACTTAGTCACATGAGTCTCGCCCCAATGTCATGGATTGCACACTTTCTAATGCCTTCCTGGTTTATTAGATCGTCATGTTATGTTTAAACCCTAGTTCGAATCCAAGGTTACCTCTCCCGAATGTCAAACCTTGATTTCTCAGTATATCATAACAAGCATATAAAGTAAATTAAAGAATGGTAAACACCATAGAATAACGAAGAACAACCGTTAATGAAACACAATTCAAACAAACAATATTTTCTTAAACTATATTAATCCCATAGGCAATCCATGTTTAGCTAATGGTCATAACCACATATACAATAACAAACGAGTTAAACATGATCAAACAAACTACCGAAGTTAAGAAATAAATATAGAAACGAAAGAGACTAGTTGTTATCTGAAGAATCGACGCTAAAATTGCTCTGAGATCATTCCCTCTTCTTAGAAATATGATCTTCTCCTTTGGTTGTGTTTAGGATACCAAAATATTCCCTAAAATGTCTCTTCTCGGTTTTATATCCTAAAATAGAGGAAGAGGGATGATATAATGGGAATAAAATATTTAAAAAAACACTTTATAGGTACAGGGCTCACCGCTACAGTGGTGGGTATGTCGGTAGGCTTTTTGGCGGGTGACCGCTGTAGCGGTGGTCAAGCAGAAAGTTTGGCAACTCTCTGCATTTTGACCACTATACGACATGCGTTTGTTATACGCTCGCGTATTGACTACTCACAAGTGTACAAGGTCAAAGTTTTAGTATGATGGACCTTTAAAGATCGGGTATCATAACCACAGGGATTAGTTGTCGCTACTATCGAATACCATGTTTGTCATGACCTAATTTTATCTTGCTGCTAAAAATGTAATTTAATTAAATACTAATACTAAAATACTAATTTAACTATACTAATACTACATTGAGATAATTTTGAGAGAATAGATTGTCTACGGATTAGTTTCATTTATGAATACGTGTTAAATCTCGTTTTAGTTTATGTTAACGGTGTTCGACTTATCCGACAATCTCAGTTTATAAACTCCCCCGCTACCTCTCCTGAGTGTAAGATGAGAGAATACGCGACTTCGCGTCAACAAAGAAGTTTCCCTCAATGTCTTAACGACCCTACGTTGCGTGAGTCTTTCCCAACGTCATTGATTGCACACAATTCAACTCCCTCCCGGGTTATTGGATCGTCGCGTTGTGTTTACCCTATCGACAACCTCAGGTTGTAAACTCTCCCACCGCCTCTCCCGAGTATAAGACAAGGGAATACGCGACTTCGAGTCAACGAAGAAGTCTCCTTCAACGTCTTAACGACCCTAGGTTGCATGAGTCTGGCCCCAACGTCATCGATTGTACACAATCCAACTCTCTCCCAGGTTATTGGATCGTGACATTCGTTTACCCTAGTTCAAATTCGGGGTTTGTCAAACCCCGAATTCTCGAAATATAAATCTAAGCATAATCAACAAACAAGAACGATAAACACAATCAAACATCAAAGAACAACCGCAAACGAAACACAAACTCAACTAAACAACGTATTCATAAATTTATTAATAATCCCTAAATAACCTATGTTTAGTCAATGGCCATAACCATGTATGTAAGATTCTAATTTTTGAATACACATAATTTTAGCTGCATTCTAGAACATTTAGAGAATAATGGGGTAGATTGTGCCATTTCTTATTTATTTTAAAAAATTTAGGGGTTAATTAGCAATTTCGAAAAATAGTAATTTTTTATTTGGGTTTAAATAATAACTTAGAGATAATTTAGGGGGAAATTTATGTAATTTAAGAAAACTAAAATAATAATAAACAAATGGGTAAGTGACGTGATGATCCACCAATTCTGTACCTATATATATACATCCATTCACACATGACAAGGGAACTCAAAAAGAAGAAGAAAAAAAAAAAAAACAGAGCCCAAGAGAGTGGGTCGATGGTGTGCAGTCGGCGTGGTGGGTGTGCTCGGTCGACGATGAACAGTTGGTCGGTGGTGTGGGAGTCATCCGGCAGTGTGTGTTCTGGTATAGGTGTGTATGTGATCGGTCACTGTTCATCTGTTGGTGGAGTATGGGTGATCGTCGCTGTTCAGTGTGTGTGTCATCGGTGTTGTTTTATTGATCGTCGGCGGTATGGTTGTGTTCGTCCAACGAATTGCATGTGTGTGCGAAGTCATTGGTGGAGTGGGTGACGTCGGCCGGTAAGTGTATGGGCTTTGTTGACAATGTGTGTGTGTGTTTGGACATTGTGTATATGTGTGTTTCTCTGTTTGATCCGGCGTGTATGTATGTGTATGTCGTTGATGATGGTGTGTGTATGAGTTTTAGCATGTGTGTGTGTGATAGAGAGAGATTTATGATCATGTGGGTGGGTGTGTTCGGTTGTGGGATTGCCGGTGGTGTGTGTTGTGCAGGACCTGCGGTTAGGGTCAGCTGAGCATGTGAAGTCACCAACGGTCGATGACAATTGGGGAGAAAGAGAGAGAAGTCGGCCGGCTGAACCCAGGAACTCAAACAGAAAAGGGAAAACAGGAAAAAGAAAAAAAAAAGAAGAAAATCAAACAAAAAACCAAAATCCGAAACCCAACTTTTCGGCAGGTGAAAAAATTTAGAACAGGTAACGATTTCATTGATTATTATTTTTGTCCAATTAATTTATTAATATTAAATTTTTGCAAACGGGACGATAATTTTTGCAACTGTTTATTTTAATAATTTTGTACAATGAATATTAACATAGTGAAATGGGACAAATAACAATTTTGCATAATAAAATTAGGGGCATGGAAAATTGTGCATTTTAGGGCCATGCATTGCATATTAGGTTTATTTTATATAAAAATATTAATTTATGTCTTATTGCTGTTTGGTTCACAAGTGCCAGCGTCCTGATAGTTTTTGACGTCGGTATTTTTGCAGTGCGAAAATCGAGGTGAGTGTACTGTCTTCTATGTACATTTACAAACTTTATTTTTGTATAAATTGTGGAAAAAAAATGTTTATTAAAATTGGACGATTTTATGACTTATGTGGATCAAGTAGATTTTAAATGTAGAAGATGTTTTTTGTCCGACTATGCCATAGTTTTGATCCCATCAGGAGGGTATGTCCTACGGGATGATTTTGACCTGTTAGGAGGGCACATCCTGTAGGTGGTTGATTATGTTATTGACCTGTCAGGAATGTTGGTCCTACAGGTGGTTGATTATTATGACCTGTCAGGAGGGCATGTTCTGCAGGTGGTTGATGATATTATGACCTGTCAGGAGGATTAGTCTTACAGGTGGTTGTTGATGTTATGATATGTCAGGAGGATTAGTCCTGTATGTGGTTGTTGATATTATGACCTATCAGGAAGATTAGTCCTGCAGGTGGTGGATTATTATGACCTGTCAAGAGAATTAGTCCTGCAGGTAGTTGATTGACCTATCAGGAGTGTAAATCCCGCGGGTGGTACCCCTACCATTGGGGATAATAAATTGCCTTGGCACTGGTAGTCACTTTAGATGGCACAGATGTACATGTTACGATACTGTTGTAACTCCCGATCGTGAGGTAAAAACGATCCTATGGCTAGTAGGAAAGTGATGTGCGGTATTTTATTATATAACGAGATGTTTGGATTGATTGATTTAAAATGTTTGGGTTGGTTGATTTAAAATGTTTGGATTGGGTATTTTAAATATATTAGTTTATTTCATTAGTAACAGGGAAACTGAATTTCTGTATGGTACGTGGTTATATTATATTATATTTTGAAATGTTGTGTTTAATACTTATGCTTGATCCATAAAAATATTTTTATATTATGAAGACAGTATACCGATAAAATATTTGGTTTCAAGTGCCGCAGTTAGGAGTGGGTCTACTACTAGCACTAGGTAGAGTCCTGAGATAGTGTCATTTTTGGAGTGGGTCGGTCAAAGGCGAACCGTGGAAGGTTCAGCATTTTGTGATTTTTGTTGTATATATTTGGGACGGGTGTGTTCCCATATTTTTGGAAATGAGTAAATAGGTATTTTTATGGGAAAAAAAATATTGATAGCGGTGCGCGTGCGTCTAAATATGTATATGTATGTATGTATGTATGTATTTGGTTGATTGGTTAGGAAGTGTCATGCCAACGTCACGCCCGGCCTCAAGAGGTGGGAGCCCGCGGTAGGGTGTGACATTTGTGGTATCAGAGCATAGGTTATAGGTTCTGTAGACGTGCCAATTGTTTAGTCAGTAGTGGACCTTGAGATAGGGTATCGGTAGGTGGTTTCGGCACGTGAGTGGTAGTTATGTTATTAAATTAAATTATGTTGTTTTCTGGTTGGCCTAGTTGGTTATTGAATTTCGTTTCAGATCATGAGTATGGAGCGCGAAAATGAGAGTTCAGGGTGTGTTAGACCCCAAAGGTAGAGAGACAGGACGCAGGAAAGTTTAGATGCCATTGAGAGAATTTTACAGGCTGCTGCACAACTGACAGAGCAGCAGACAAAAATGATGGAATGCCAAAGAGCCCAAACCGACACAACTACTTCCCGAGCAGTACTTTTGAAATGATTC
The DNA here is from genome assembly GCA_016647705.1 of Eucommia ulmoides. Classification (NCBI taxonomy): domain Eukaryota; kingdom Viridiplantae; phylum Streptophyta; class Magnoliopsida; order Garryales; family Eucommiaceae; genus Eucommia; species Eucommia ulmoides. The sequence continues at coordinate 34,838,868 of CM028327.1, read as the reverse complement.
AAGGAGTTGGATCCTCCGGTTTTCACAGGAACTATGGGTCCCGTTGATGTCGAGAATTGGTTGAGAGGCGTGGGGCATGTATTTGAGGCCATGGGGATTACTTATGATAGCCGAGTACCTCTTGCCACCTTTTAGCTGAAAGAAGAAGCCGAACATTAGTGGGAGGAGATGAAGAAGTTACTTTTAGTACCAGGCAATAAGATCACTTGGGAACGATTTGTTGCGGTGTTTAATGAGAAAAACTTCCCTGAATCCTATCGATTCCAAATAGAGGAAGAGTTTATAGTTTTGAAGCAGGTGAAGATGATCGTCCAGTATGAGGTTAGATTCGATGCCTTGTCCCGTTTTGTCCTTGATCTGGTAAAAATGGAAGAGGCGTAATGCAGACGATTCCAACAAGGGCTCAATTTAGAAATCCGTTCCAAGCTAACGAGTAGACAAATTAAGAGTTACGCTGAATTGGTGAATAGGGCAAAATTAGTGGAAAGGGATTTTCAGGAAGCCGTGAACAACACAAAAGGAGTAGATTCGAGTCACCTAATAGATATTCAGGTAGCACTTCTTGGGGAGCAGTATCTCAACCGCCAGTTGCTCGGAACCCATCGATTGACCAATTCGTTAGGAGCTGAGGTCCACGGCAGTCATACTCTAAGAGACAATAGAATGTATCTAGATCGAGTATCGGCCAGTAAGGGCCGGGGGAGGAATCAGACATTTAGACAAGCTGGGATATTTGTATGCTACCAATGTGGATCACTGGATCATTTTATTAGAGACTGTCCTATGGCGAGTCCTGTATGTTTCCGTTATCATGAGCTGGGTCATATAGCTCCCAATTGTCCGAAATATGTTGTCACATCTGCGCCTTGTACAAGTGGTACGGGTAGGGTTGGCCCTAGTAGTGTCCTGGGGCATGGTAGAGGATCAACTGGTAGACCTCCGACTCGAGGTTGTGTATTTGCTACTACTCGACGGGATGTTCAGGCTACTCTAGATGTGGTTACAGGTATCATATCTTTATATTATAGAGATGCATGTATACTTATTGATCCCGGTTCTACTCATTCATTTGTTTCAGCAACTTTTATGGTACATATAGGCAAATTTCCTACTTCTCTATCATATAGTATCATTATCTCTACTCTGGTAGGTGATTCAGTGTTGATAGATAGCGTGTATAAAGACAGTTTGCTTCGAATTAGTGATAGAGAATTAGTAGTAGATCTACTACCTCTGAGTATTCACTATTTTGATATGATATTGGGTATGGATTTGTTATCCGGTTATCATGTTACGATGGATTGTTTTAAAAAGGAAGTTATCTTTTGGGTCTTAGGCGAGCCAGAGTTGGTATTTTCAGGGGATAGAATCATTACCCCTGTCAGTTTGATTTCAGTCCTGGAGGCCAGGAAATTACTAAAGAAATGATGCTAAGGATACATCGCGCATGTGATTGATACCAGTCAGAATGAAGTGCAGGTGACAGATATTTCAGTGGTCAGGGATTTTCTCTATGTGTTTCCAGAAGAATTACCAGGTTTGCCAGTGAATAGGGAGATGGAATTTACTATCGAGTTACTTCCAGGAATTACTCCGATATCAATTCCACCCTATCGTATAGCGCCTACCGAGCTGAAGGAACTGAAAATTCAGTTGCAAGATCTGTTAGACCATGGGTTTATCAGACCTAGTGTTTCTCCTTGGGGAGCTCCAGTGTTATTCGTAAAGAAAAAGGATAGCACGCTGAGGATGGGTATTGATTACTGACAGTTGAATAAGGTGACAGTTCGTAATAAATACCCGTTGCCTAGGATTGATGATTTGTTTGACCAATTGCAGAGGGCCAGAGTGTTTTCCAAAATAAATCTTCGATCAGGATATCACCAGTTGAAAGTCAGAGACAATGATGTGACGAAAATGACATTCCGTACTAGGTATGGGCATTATGAATTCTTAGTTATGCCATTCGGGTTGACGAATGCCCCTACTGTCTTTATGGATTTGATAAATTGGATCTTCTAACCTTATCTAGATCAGTTTATTATCGTGTTCATTGATGATATACTGATCTATTCCCAAAACAAAGAAGAACATGTAGAGCATCTTAAGATTGTGTTGCAGACTTTGCGAGAGAAGCAGTTGTATGCAAAATTCAGTAAATGTGAGTTTTGGTTGGATAAAGTTATATTCTTGGGGCATGTTATCTCGGGGGATGGTATTCAGGTGGATCCAAAGAAAGTCAAAGCCATTGTTCAATGGGAAAGGCCGAAAAGTGTGACCGAAATTCGAAGCTTTTTGGGATTGGCGGGTTATTATCGTCAATTTGTGCAGGGATTTTCTGTTATAGCTGCTCCGTTAACTCAATTGACCCGCAAGGAATCTAAATTCTAGTGGATTGACAAATGTGAGCAGAGTTTTCATGAGCTAAAGAGTAGACTGATATCCATGCCAATACTTTCCTTTCCGACTAAAGGTTGTGGCTTTGTGATCTACAACGATATTTCACACCAAGGGCTAGGGTGTGTACTGATGCAACATGGTCATGTGATTGCATATGCCTCCCGGTAATTAAAGAATCATGAGCGTAATTACCTGACATATGATTTAGAATTGGCGGCGATTGTGTTTGTCTTGAAAATTTGGAGACATTACCTATACGACGAGACGTGTGAGATATATACCTACCACTAGAGTTTGAAATATTTGTTTACTCAGAAGGAACTAAATCTGGGGCAGAGACGCTGGATAGAATTTATCAAGGACTATGATTGTACTATCCATTACCATCTTAGAAAGGCCAATGTTGTAGCGGTTGCATTGAGTTGGAAATCGGCGGGTTCGATTGCACACATTCAAGTTGTCCATACTAATCTGTATGCCGAGTTGAGATCTTTGCGAGTCCAGTTGGCGGTTGGTCTGATGGCAGCGTTTCTTGCGACTTTAACTTTGAGACCAACATTGATCAACTGTATTATAGAAACGTAAAAATCATATGCCCAATTGGAGAAGATCCGAAATGAAGTGAAAAATAGTCACAGAGCTGACTATCTTGTCAGGGATAATGATGAGGCTTTAATGGTTGGAAATAGACTGTGTGTGCCTGATGATGCCAATCTGAAGAAGGATATCTTGGAGGAAGTATACACAATGTACCTAAGTAGTACCAAAATGTATCAGGATCTGCGAGAACACTATTGGTGGAATGGAATGAAATGGAAAATTACTGAATTTGTTGCCAAGTGTCTCGTTTGTTAGCAAGTCAAGATCAAGCACCAACGTCTAAGTGGATTACTGTAGCCTCTACCTATCCCAGAGTGGAAATAGGAGTATATCACGATGGATTTTATTTTGGGATTACCCCGTACCCAAATTAGACATAATTTTATCTGGGTAATTATTGATAGGCTTACTAAATCTGCTCATTTACTGGCCATAAAGACGACGTACTCTCTGGATAAGTATGCCCAATTATATATTGACGAGATTGTTAGACTACATGGTGCACCAGTTTCTATAGTGTCGGACAAAGATCCGAGATTTACTTCGAAGTTCTGGCCAAGTCTCCAAACTGCTTTAGGTATTAAGCTGAAATTCAGTACCGCCTTTCATCCTCAGACTGACGGTCAATCAGAACGTACGATTCAGACGTTGGAGGATATGTTGAGGGGTTGTGTTCTAGAATTTCCTAGTAGCTGGGATGATTATTTGAGGTTAATGGAATTTACCTACAATAACAACTATCATTCGACAATTGATGTGGGGGAACGGAAATTATTGATGTCGGAAATTATTGATGCCAGATATAGCCCAAATCATGGCAGACAAAGTAAATGTGATTCAGGAAAGAATGAGAATTGGTTAGAGTCGGCAAAAGAGTTATGCTAACAAGCATAGGCAGGAGTTGGAATTTAAAGTAGGGGATTATGTGTTTTTGCGTATATCCCTGTGGAAGGGCATAATGAGATTCAGGAAGAAAGAAAAGTTAAGTCTGAGATATATCGGGTTATACGAGATTTTAGAATGGGTCGGCACGACAACTTATCGACTTGCCTTACCACCAGAATTATCCAGATTACATGACATTTTTCACGTATTGATGCTTAGAAAATATGTATCAAATCCTTCACATGTGTTAATTTATCAACTAATCGAATTGGAAGAGGATTTAACATATGTTGAGGAGTCAGTCCAGATTCTAAATCATAAAGATCAGGTGTTACAAACAAACATAATTCCATTGGTGAAAGTGTTATGGTGCAGTCATTCTGTGGAAGAAGCGATGTGGGAGCGAAAAGACGAGATGAAAGATAAATATCCGCATTTGTTCAGTTAAGGTAACTAAAATTTCGGGACGAAATTTCTTTTAGGGGGGAAGGGTTGTAAGACCCTAATTTTTTAATACGCATAATTTTAGCTGCATTATAGAACATTTAGAGAATAACGGGCTAGATTGTGCCATTTCTTTATTATTTTAAAAAAAATTGGGGGTTAATTAGCAATTTTGAAAAATAGTAATTTTTTATTTGGGTTTAAATAATAACTTAGAGATAATTTAGGGGAAGATTTATGTAATTTAAGAAAACTAAAATAATAATAAACAAATAGGTAAGTGACGTGATGATCAACCAATTTTGTACTTATATATATACATCCATTCACACATAACAAGGGAACTCAAAAAGAAGAAAACAAACAGAGCACGAGAGAGTAGGTCGATGGTGTGCAGTCGGCATGGTGGGTGTGCTCGGTCGATGATGAACAATCGGTCGACTGTCGATCGGTGGTATGGGAGTCGTTCGACAGTGTGTGTTCTGGCGTGGGTATGTGTGTGATCAGTCGTCGTTTGTCCATTAGTGGAGTGTAGGTGATCGTCGCCATTCAGTGTATGTGTTATTGGTGTTATTTTGTTGATCGTTGGCGGTGTGGGTGCGTTCATCCAATGAATTGCATGTGTGTGTAGAGTTTTCGGTGGAGTAGGTGTCGTCGGTCAATAAGTGTGTGGGCTTTGTTGACAGTATGTGTGTGTGTGTTTGAACTTTGTGTGTATGTGTGTGTGTGTGTTCTTTCGTTTGATCCGGCATGTATGTGTGTGTATGTTGTTGGCGATGGTGTGTGCGTGAGTTTCACCGTGTGTGAGTGTGTGTGTGTGTGTGTGATCTGTGATCATGTGTGTATGTGTGTTCGGTTGTGGGATTACCGGTGATGGTTGTTCATTGGTGGTGAGTGTTGTGTAGGATCGACGGTGAGGGTCGGCTGAGCTTGTGAAGTCGCCGGCGGTTGGCAACAGTAGGGGGAGAGAGAGAAAAGTCAGCCAGCTGAACCTAGGAACTCAAACAGAAAAGGGAAAACAGGAAAAAAAAAAAAAAAAATCAAACAAAAAATGAAAATCCAAAACCTAACTTTTCGGCAGGCGAAAAAATTCGAAAGAGGTAACGATTTCGTCAATTATTATTTTTTTCAAATTAATTTATTAATATTAAATTTTCGCAAACGGGACGATAATTTTTGCAACCGTTAATTTTAATAATTTTGTACAGTGAATATTAACATAGTGAAATGGGACAAATAATAATTTTGCATAATTAAATTTGGGGGATGGAAAATTATGCATTTTAGGGCCACTCATTGCATATTAGGTTTATTTTAAATAAAATTATTAATTTAGGTCCTATCGCTGTTAGGTTCACAGGCGTCAGCGTCTCGGTAGTTTTTGACGTTGGTATTTTTGTAGTACGGAAATCGAGGTGAATATAGTCTTCTATGTAAATTTATAAATTTTATTTTCGTATAAATTGTGGAAAAAAATGTTTATTAAAATTGGACGATTATATAACTTATGTGGATCAAGTAGATTTTAAATGTAGAAGGTAATTTTTGTCCAACTATGCCATAGTTTTGATCCCATCAGGAGGGTATGTCCTGCGAGATGGTTTTGACTTGTTAGGAGGGTACATCCTGCAGGTGGTTGATTATGTTATTGACCTATCAGGAGTGTCGATCCTACAGGTGGTTGATTATTATGACCTGTCAGTATGTTCTGCAGGTGGTTGATGATATTATGACCTGTCAAGAGTATTAGTCCTGTAAGTGGTTGTTGATATTATGACCTGTCAGGAGGATTAGTCCTGCAGGTGGTTATTGATATTATGATCTGTCAGGAAGATTAGCCTTGTAGGTGGTGGATTGTTATGACCTGTCAGGAGAATTAGTTATGTAGGTGGTTGATTGACCCGTCAGGAGTGTAAATCCTGCGGGTGGTACCCCTACCATTGGGGACAATAAATAGCACTGGCACTGGTAGTCACTTTAGATGGCACAGTTGTACAGGTTACGGTACCGTCGTAACTCCAGGTAAAAACTATCCTATGTCTAGTAGAAGAGTAGTGTGCGGTATTTTATTATATAACGAGATGTTTGGATTGGTTGATTTAAAATGTTTGGGTTGGTTGATTTAAAATGTTTGAATTGAGTATTTTAAATACATTAGTTTATTTCATTGGTGACAGGAAAACTGGATTTTCATATGGTACGTGGTTATATTATATTATATTTCGAAACATGGTGTTTAATACTTATGCTTGATCCATAAAAATATTTTTATATTACGAAGACAGTATACTGATAAAATATTTGGTTTCAGGTGCCGTAGCTAGAAGTGGGTCTACTACTGGCACTAGGTAGAGTCCGGAGGTAGTGTCATTTTGGGAGTGGGTCGATCAAAGGTGAACCGTGGAAGGTTCAGCATTTTGTGATTTTTGTTGTATATATTTGGGACGGGTGTGTTCCCATATTTTTGGAAGTGAGTAAATAGGTATTATTTTTTAGGAAAAAAAATATTGATAGCGGTGCGCGTGCGTCTGAATATGTATATGTATGTATGTAAGTGTCATGTCGATGTCACGCCCGGCCTCGAGCGGTGGGGGCCCGAGGTAGGGTGTGACAATGTATACAATGTAAAATGACGTAAACATGCTCAACAACTAACGAAATGAAGAAAATAAAGAAAAGAAACGAACGAATATATTTTCTTCTTTCTCGGGGTTAAGAGCTCTTCCTAAAAAATCTCTCAAACTCAACCGAAAATATAGTTTAAGGGCCCTAGGGGGTGATTCCACCGGAAGAGAGGAGGAGAGAAAGGGTTTAAATAGGCAAAATATCCCAAAAAATATCTTAAATCTATACAGAGGCCACCGCCGTAGCGGTGGAGTATGTCGGTTTAATGTTCGCCTAGGTGATAAAGAAAGCGGTGGAATCAGGACCATCTTGCAGTTTCATCGCCGCGGCAGTAGATCTCACCGCTGCGGTGGTGGATGTCAAGCAAGATAAGCCCACTTTGTATTTTCACCGCCGCGGCGGTGGGCTGCTACTCTGAATATTGCCCTCGTGCTTGTTTTTCCACCGTTCTTCGACCATTTTTATTCTGAATTGATCGTTTACGCTCCGATTTCATACCTTTTCACCCCCACGCACCTTATTTATACAAAAAGAATAAAAAACTAATTAAAATGTAATAAAATAAACTATAAAAATACTCTAAAACTAACAAAATCGATTTGGAAATATGTAGGTAGATCACACCTATCAAATACCCATAAATTTGGAATTTTGCTAGTCCTCGAGAAAAACACACACACGAAAATGAAAAACACAACTAAATGAAATAACAAACAACCTAAATACAACCTAAACATAACGAGATGTGAGTTTTGACTTCCTCTAATAACCTATTTATTTTTCTCCCTCAACAACCGCCGGTCATATAGAGTTCAGGCGGTATTCTAGAATACCACATCATGTGGTATTCTAGAATTTTGTCATGCAATAATGGTGAACTCCATTCTAGATCCTGTAAACGTGTTTGTGCGAGTCTCAATAATATAACTATACAACAATCAGATTGGATCATCCACCAACGAAACTCATGACTTAGACCATAAAATATTAGGATTTTCATATACGTTATTGGAGTCCACTCTCCACTAATATAGGTTTGGATATTCACAAAGATCAATAGGGCTTGGTTTGGTTTTGGTATATTTGGTCAAGGGTATTTTGGAATTAACGTTAAGGCTCAACGCTTGGCAAATTCACTCTCGGACCCCCATAGATAAATTGGAAAACAATTCTGAACTATCATTTAAGACCGATGTACTCACTTGTCAAAAGAAACGTAAAAAAAAATTATTTTATTTTTTATTTTTATTTTTTTTATACAACCACACCCCCAAACTTATTTGATTAGTATGATTTCATGGGTGTGGTTAAAACGGAAAAAAATGACAAGTGAGTACTCGAATACCGAACTAATCCTAAGTTCGCCCTAAACCCAACTGCTTAGATCAAGAAGCATTTGCAACTGCTAACTTGATTCACTCAAATGTGCCTTTAAATTTAGCAATATAGGTTTGGGAAAAAAAAAATCGACTAGCCAGGGTATTTGTTCGTGTATTCAGAATTGAAATATCATTTTAGGCTTCGACAGGGTAACGAGGGATAATCATGTTACAAGGTAGGCATAAAAAGCTCAAGCGACAAAAAGAATGCATAAATCACGTCTCCTGAACTACCTCGCCTAGAATTTCGCCTTAAGTTTCCCCTCAATCAGGTTCTAGAATTCTTAATTTGTTATGAATTTGGCTAATTGATAATCGTCCTTAAATCAATTGAATATAAATACATTGAGTCTATGTGCTCGTGCAAATTAAGATCTACAATAACTTTTACCAAAAAACATTATCAAGCACACAGAACACACATGCATGGGTATTACCCTTGATTTCAAAAACAACCAGGGGATAATTTCATCATCGGGTAACGGCCCAGATGAACGCAAAACTCAGTATGCAACAACAAATACAAAAACATAAACACATTCTAACCTAAATAAACATGCAATAAGGAAAAACAATAAAACATAAAACAAACTATACTACACATCACTTCTGAACTCAAAACGGACAGTGTCCTCGGTGGCCCAATCATCATTCTCAATATATAAAATTAAAGCAAGCTGACGAATGGAGTTTAGAACACATACCTGGGAGGCGAGAGAATCTCACCTCCTTTTCAAGTCGACGGAGATAGATTTAATTTATTTAACCTTGGGTTGCCTCCCAAGAAGCACATGGTTTAATGTCCTCAGCCGAACATATTCAAAACACCATCAAGCTTGGCGAGATATTGCACTGGATGGCTCGATCTTTCAACGACACGCCTCACCGGCTTATGTGCGTGGTCACACACTATAAAATGGCTCGGAATCCTGTTGAAAGGAATGCATCAATACCTGGCGATCTAACATCTCCAAGTACCCTGCATAAGAAACAAAAACAAAACTACAAACAAAAATTATATACAAAAGAAATGCCTAAAGTAAAATCAGGTTATTTACTCACAATATCGACAATAACTCTATCCAATCCTCGGCAACGGTGACAAAAACTTGTACGACGGGCGTTTATTACACACTCGTGTATTGACTACTCACAAGTGTAAGAGGCCAAAGTTTTAGTATGATGAATATTTAAAGATCGGGTATCATATCCACAGGGATTGGTTGTCGCTACTATCCAATATTGTGTTTGTCATGACCTAATTTTATCTAGGCACTAAAAATGTAATTTAATTAAATTCTAATACTAAAATACTAATTTAACTATACTAATACTACATTGAGATAGTTTTGAGAGAATAGATTGTCTAGGGATTAGTTTCGTTTACGAATATATGTTCAATCTCGTTTTAGTTTATGTTAACGGAGTTCAACTTATCTGACAATCTCAGTTCGTAAACTTCCCCGCCACCTCTCCCGAGTGTAATACGAGAGAATACGCGACTTCGCATCAACAAAGAAGTCCCCCTCAACGTCTTAATGACCCTAGGTTGCGTGAGTCTTACCCCAATGTCATTGATTGTGCACAATCCAACTCCCTCCCGGGTTATTGGATCGTCGCGTTGTGTTTACCCTATTAACAATCTCAGTTCGTAAACTCTCTCGCTACCTCTCCCGAGTGTAAGACGAGAGAATACACGACTTCGAGTCAACGAAAAAGTCCCCCTAAACATCTTATCGATCCTGGGTTGCGTGAGTCTTTCCCCAACATCATCGATTGTATACAATCCAACTCTTCCCCAGGTTATTGGATCGTGATGTTCGTTTACTCTAGTCCTAATCTGGGGTTTGTCAAACCCCGAATTTTCGAAATATAAATTTAAGCATAATCAACAAACAAAAACAATAAACACAATCAAACATCGAAGAACAACTGCAAACGAAACACAAACTCAACTAAACAACGTATTCATAAATTTATTAATAATCCTTAAACAACCTATGTTTAGCCAATGACCATAACCATGTATACAATGAAAAATAGCGTAAACATGCTCAACAATTATCGAAATAAAGAAAATAGAGAAAAGAAACGAACGACTTAACCGATATTTGAAGATTTGGCACTAAAATCGTTGACCGCTCATTTCCTCCTTCATCTTCTTCCTCGGGTTGAGAGCACTCTCCCTAAAAATCTCTCAAACTCACCCTAAAATATAGTCTAAGGGCCCTAGAGGGTAATTCCATCGGAAGAGATGAGGAGATGAATGGTTTAAATGGAAAAATATCCCAAAAAATATCTTAAATCTGTGCAGAGGCCAATGCCCCGGCGGTAGAGTATGTTGGTTTAATGTTTGCCTAGGCGGTGAAGAAAGCAATGAAATCAGGACCATCCTGCAGTTTCATCGCCGCTGCGGTGGTGGATGTCCAGCAAGATAAGCCCACTCTGTATTTTCACCCTCGCGACAGAGGTCTGGATGCCACGGCGGTGGGATGCTACTCTGAATATTGCCCTCGTGCTTATTTTTCTACCGTTCTTCGACCATTTTTGGTCCGAATTGATTGTTTACACTTCGATTTCGTACATTTTCACCCGACGCACCTGATTTATATAAAAAGAATAAAAAACTAATTAAATTGTAATAAAATACACTATAAAAATACTCTAAAACTAACAAAATTAGTTTGGAAATATGTAGGTAGATCACACCTATCAACCGCTACAGCAGTGGAAATACAACAACTCTCTGCACTTTGACCACTGCAGTGATTGTTTCACCACTACAGTGGTGGAGCTGCATATGTGGGAAGGCCTTTTTATTTGTTTTTCCACTATTCTTCCACCTTTGTTCCACCGATTAGGTTGATTTTCAACCGTTTTAGCTCTTTTTCATCCCAAATACCTGATTTATACAAAAACAAATAAAAACTAATTAAAAAAAATTAAAACACCATAAAAATACTCAAAAACTACCAAATTAGGTTTGGAAATAAATGGATAAATTCCACCTATCATAGTACATTCAGGCACTTTGCAATAGGGGATCTTGTACTCAGAAGAGTAATGCCACATCATCTAGAGGCATGTTTGAGAAGACTAGCCCCTAACTGGGAGGGAACCTACTCGGTAACTAAGATAAATAGGTTGAGGACCTACTGGCTAGAAGATTTGGATGGCGTAGCAATCCCAAGACCATGGAACGTCTCGCACTTACAGAAGTATTTCTTTTAAGGTGTTTTGTCCTTTTGAATTTCATGTTTTTGTTGAAACTTTGGAGTTTTTTCTTTATTCACTCTATGTGAGTCATTCATTAAATGAAGTATATAAACAAAGCTTTCTTTTCAAAAAGCCAATGGAAATTCTATAAACACTTATTTGGTTAAACTCCAATTAAAGCAGTTGTCTAAAACCAATTCACTAAATAAACACTTAGTAGAATTCCTAAATGTAAAAAGTGTGTTGAACATATCTGCTCGCCAACGAAACATTTAGTATTAAAAACTAAGTGTAAAAATGAAGGGTAAGATGAACAGATTAGCTCACCAACAAAACGTTTAAACTAAGTGTAAAAATGAAAGGTGAGCTAATCTGACGAAACATTTAGTATTAAAAACTAAGTGTAAAGTTGAAAGGTGAGTTGAGCAGATTAGCTAACCAACAAAACATTTAGTATTCAAAACTAAGTGTAAAAATGAAAGGTGAGCTGAATAGATTAGCTGTTTAGCTCACCAATGAAATATTTAGTATTCCAACTAAAGTATAAAAGAGATAGATGAGCTGAATAGATCAGCTCACCAAAGAAACATTTAGTACTAAAAGCTAAGTGCGAAAACAATAGGTGAGCTGACCAGATTAGCTAATCGCAAACATTTAGTGGACAAAACTAAGTGTAAAATGAGTTGAGCAAACCAGCTCAACACAAAACATTCAGTGATAGACACTAAGTGTAAAATAACTAATAAGTTGAGGAGAACAACTCAACAAGAAACACTTTGTGATAAAAAGTCACCAAGTAAAAGAGTGCATTACAAATTGCGTTAATCAGTAAAAATACTTCAAGATAAAAATCATCAAGTGTGGAGTTGAGAAAGAATCTATTGATCAAAAGTAACCCATTAAAAACTCAAAAACACTTCCATAAGTAAAATCCTTTAGTGTTAAAAACATTAGTTGGTTCAAATCTACTCATTAAGTGAAATGCTAGCAGTTGAAAAAGACACCCATTCAAGATGTAGCTTATAGTGCATCAAGTTCGTATTCAAATATCTTGTTCACTCTATCCAAAAGCCTATGTTGATTCATAACAAGCTTCATAAACTACCATGTTATAAAGGAGGGCTGGCAAAAGAAGAACAATGAACATATATACAACAACAATTAAAACACAAACAAAACACTCAAAAGAAAATACCATAACCCATTTTTTGTATTAATAAAAAGAAAGAGGGAGTACATCATCTTCAAAATAAAAAATAAAAATAAAAAAGCCTACTAAGAAGTTTAAAAACTTATTTTGCTTTAAACCGGGGCTGAGATGGGTGGCATCAATCTGACCTAGAAGAAGGGAGATGACCTAGCTTCTCTAAGTCCGAGTTGGAATGGTAGAAGTTGTGCTCTTCGTATCAATTGATTGTATAGACCAACTCTCGAATCTTCTCCTTCTTCTCCTCATTCTTCTTCCAGAGCTTATTTTGCCTCTCATTCATTAAGTCGGCATATTTTTTATGAAGCTGCACGTAACCCATCAGCTCTCGAATCTCCTTGTCCACCCTCCTCATATGTTCTCTGAGTTCCTAGAGCTAAGAAATGGAGAGGAATGGAGCAGTCCCTATGAAGTAGAAGACGGTACAGACATCCTCAATAGCTCGAAGATATGGCTGCTCTTCGGAGAAGGTCTTCGCCATTATCATCAAATCACGAAAGTTCTGGCCCATCTTAATATCCTTCTGCCTCTCATTCTGAATAGCATCGAAGGAAGAGGACGAGGATGGCATCTACATAGCTTTGGCAGAAAACGGATGAGAAAGTAAATAAGGAAGAAAAGGCTTTATGAAATCTCAAACAGAGGGAAAAAAAAAAAGGCGTTGGGTGTGTGTAAAACCTCAATGCACAGTTTGGCTTTAAATATCCAAATCAATGAATAAAAATGACAAAGAAAGTGAAAATGAATCGTTGAGTATATACATTTATGATAAATAAGTGACGTGAACTGACGAAAGACGTACAGTAATTATGAAAGCGTATTTCCAATACTAATGGGGGAGATTACTATTTAAATAGGTCATAATTACAAAAGTATCATCATTTCAAAAATTGTAGTTATTAAAAACTGAAAAGATAATCATCAAATCAGGGCATCGAACTCTAGTCTGCGACGTCTGGTTGGCCTACAATTTGAAGTCCTGCAAGAGAGAGACAACATCATTGGGAAGAGCTTGATCTTGATTTACTACAGGCTGAGATGAAGACTATGATATTAATGGTAGAGCTAGCGCCTGATCCGTAGGAGAAAGAACTGGACCGATAACGAGTTTATCAGAAGGTGCTTGGGATTGAAGTAGCAATATGCACCTCAATCGCAGATATAGAGATCTCTGAAGGAGGGATTTCCAGCTCAGTAGACTGTATCTCACCCTTAACAGCAACACCATCCACATCTTCTGTCTTATTCTCTAACTCTCCCTCTAAAAAGGAAAGGTTGAGCTCTAGATGCTTCCTCATCACCAGGATTTGGTAATGTCGGTAGCAAACTAGTTGGATGTTCTCTTTCAAGCTATCAAATTACTCCCAAAGCTTAGTGATCTTCTCTTTGCTCTCTTTCATCCTCTCCTCCATCTCTGCAGTCAGCTTTTCCACCGCCTTTGATTGGTTGGCAGACTTCATCTCTAATCCAACAGTCCTGAGCTTTTCCTTGTTCAGCTTAGCCAAAACTTGGCTCTTCTCATTCTCCAAATACTGGAGAGCAGCGTCTTCGGTTTGGGGATCAATATTCAGTAAATTTACCTCCAACTGTACTGAGTTGGTATCTTCCCTTAACACAGAGTCCTCAATAAGAAACCTATTGTTTTTCGTAATTAACAGCTTGTTGCGTTTCTGTAAAACTTCGCATTAAGCGTTGGCAGCATGCAAGTCAGCTTCAAACTTCTCTTTGGATGACCTTGCCATGACCATGTCAGCCTCAAGCGAAACCTTCTACTCCTGAAGAACACAAAGGTCCACTTCCAGGCGGCTGGACTCTATCAACTGATGCATGAGCTAAGTATCCAACACACCCACGTCATCAGAACTTCCCGCTAGCACAGAAGAAAAGTGGATGCTCTGCAAAATAGTACCAATTGATTAAAAACCTATAGACCAGCTTCAAAATATCTAAACTTACTGAAAGAAAATAAAATTACCTGAAGTAGTACGCAAATAAGAGTCCAAAAAAGCTCTGCCCAGTTGCGATTCCCGATCTTGGACCAACTTTTTCCCAGGACTACTCAAACAAAGTCTGGATAACATTCTAAAAAATCTCCTGCAGATTTGGGATCGATGGGTTTGCCTCCTTTAGTAAGTGGCACATCTACTCTCGAGACATGCATTGACTGCTTGGATAAGCAGACGTACCCTGGCAGGATGGAGTTAAAGTAGGAAGAAGTGGAAGAATATTGGTTGTAGCAGGCTCTCGGGTGTAAATTATAATGGTCTTAGTTACACGAGTGACAAGTTTAAACGACATTTGCTCAGCGGATGAAAGTCGTCAGTGTCAGACGATGAGAGAAGAATGAGCCGAGCTGCCAGGGGTCAAAGAGATACTGGACAAGCTGCGGTAGGATGAATAGGAGGCCGAGCGGTAGGCTGAGTAGCTGGTTCAAGGATTGGTTGCTCGAAAGGCCGATGAGGCTTCTTAACCGGTCTTTTTTTCTTCCTCAAGGCTAAGTCATGTAAACAATAGACTACCGAAACATCCATATTTAGCCGCACAAATGGATCAAAAGTGAGGACTTTGCAAGACCTTTTCTCTGGGACTATGAGCTTTTTCAATTCGTCCTCGACCTTAGGTGTAAGGCAAAGACCTTTGTAGTCACTTTCACCTACACAAGATAACCCAAGAAACTTTAAGGACCACCAACGCAAAACTCACGAATTTGATTGCAAAAGACAAAATAAAAGAAAATTACTCGGGAAGTTAAAGTGCTTTAGTACGATGGGAGGTTGTCTTATCTCATCAAAAGAGAACTCTCAATTACCCTTGAAGAAGATGTATTGCCTCTTCCAACCTCCTTTTACTGTAGCAGAAAGGTCGGTAAGGAAATATTACTTCTTAGTGGCTGAGTAATAGAATCTCCCAGTATCGTGAATAAATTTAAGGGAACATACGCTCCTAATCATATCGATAGTGAGGGGAACATTGTTCACCCGAGAAACTAAAGCCCCCATGATCTGACAAAAACCATTGGGTATTAATTGGGCTGGAGTAATCTCTAATTGACGAAAGAGGTTGCGAAGGAAAGGAATAAGAAGAAGCCTAAGGCCATATTTGAACTTCCTCACAAAGAGACAAATTTCATCATCTTTGGCACTATAGGGACATTTGTCCTCGGATGGAACCCTAATAGAAATTGACGGAGGAATACTATATTGTTCTCTGAATGGCTCAAGCCATTCCTCCATAAAAGAACTACACCATGATCTCCCTAGTTAACTAGGGAATCAGTGGACAGACGGGCTTTGGCAGACGCCATCTGTTCCGCAAGAGGAGTCGACGACGAACCAGTCTCTCCCGAACTGTTTGATGGACTTTACGTCATCTCAGACAAAATAAAAAAAATAAAAAATCGAGTGTGAACAAATACATAATCAGAAGATTTAATAAAGACAAGAACTTACGCAAACGGAGAGATGATATTTCGTTTCTCTTCTCTGAATCATCACGAAAGTCAGAAGGACAAATGATATGGGAGAAATTCCCGCCCACGATTAATAGAAGCTTGAAAGTTTTGATGGGTTGGTTGGGTTAGTAATCCAACCCACAAAAATCAACCCGGTGATTATTCTGGGCTAAACGCACTAGCCCACCATGAAAGAGGCCAACATATAATAAATGGCCCAATACTTGAGTAAGAGAAGGCTCGATAAAGAAGCCCAATCATGGTTAAACAAAACTCACAATGGAAAGGCCAAGAAAAGCTAAGCCTAAGAACTCCCATGACCCCCACGTCATGAGGAGAATCTTAACAAACTAATTGTTTGTGGGCAAAATCATCGCCAAATCCTATGCAATTAGGAGAGGATCGTGGAAAGGGCGACCTCACCAACATGACGGCACAAATAAAGAAGTCTATATAAGGGGAAGGTTTCAACATATTATTTTACGATTAAAGTACTTGATCTGACACCCAAAAAGAATACTAACTTATTTTCATGCTGGAGGTTCTTTAGCCAATACTATACTGATGTCCCTTGGAGGTAATTGGTTTTGAAGGTTAAAGAAGAAGGCTATGAAGGTTTTTGACACGTGTTTGATCTTTTGCACGTACTAGGAATTTTTAGCAACATCAAGAAGTGTGAGAACATACACTTTTCATGCACACAAAAAAAATACTTCAATTATTTTTCCTTATGAAAAAACTTATGAGAACCGAACATAATTATTTCAGTTTTTTGTTTTTTGTTCCAAGTATTATAAATAAAACAACCTGATTATGGAATACTTGACCTTGACTCGTTACAAGCTCGTTCGTAACTCATTCATTCAAGAAAGAAATCATAATATCATTCATTAAATTAATTGAGCATTATATTTTTGAGGTCATAACATTGGTGAACAACTCATATTGTCACACACCACCCCGAGTCCCAAACTAGAGGCGAGGCGTGGACCGTACCTCACCAAGCTAATATGTGCAACCCGAATGAATTATATATGGCAAGACTTACAAATAACATAAATTTTTTTATTCCCACATATATCTCATGCTACATTAGAGTAGCACAACAATGATACCAAATATCACATCTAGCGAACCAAAATACACTAAATACACACACACACACACACACAACAATTCTATAACAAAAGCACAAAATTCCAAACCATTTTATAGCAGATATCAACTTGAAAGACAATCTTTCAAGACGAACTCTAGCCCAACACTATCTAATACTAGTAGTGGACAAATCTCCACCTCAATCATATGAGATAAAATATTTTATTAGTTCAAGTACGTTTATCAAAACCCACTTTTACAATCAGAGTATAGTCACACACTGAATAATATAAAAATTTGACAGATATAATAATGAAACAACTAAATTTGGATTACTTAATAAAATACGATACATATACTTTCATACTAGCCATATGATCATTTTTCTCACGATTGAGAATTATGACGGTACCACAACTTGTACATCTGTTTAACCTAAGGTTATCAGTGTTAGGGTCATTCAATATCTCAAATTGTAAGAGCACACGTGTGGTATAAACCATAATATCACACTGATGGTCTAAAATATAGATCACACTTCTCTTAGGACCAACCTCATGTTTGGTCACGCATAATACTACATGGCTAACATTTTAGGGCAAATTATATTTTAAACCCTCTTAGTATTGACACATTTCTAAGTAATCCTCCTAAATTTATGCAGTAAATTTTAAACCCTCTATGTATGAACACAGTTTTAAAAGATATTTTTGTTAGAAATTTCATCCAAACTAATAGATTAGAGGGAAATATAGTAATTTTCTATTTTTTTTCATTTTTTAATCAATTTTTTATTTTTCTTTTTTCTTTTTTTCTTTTTTCTTTTTTTCTTTTTATTTTTTGTTCCCTTCCTTCTTCTTCATGTAACCAACCTTTACGGGGGGAGTAAATCACTGCTAACTTGTCTTTTTCTTTAGAACTCCACAACTCTACATCGCCATCTTCTTACATTTTCTCTAGACAATCCTTTCCTTTTTCGTCGTTGTTTTCCTTGGCATATACTGTAACAACCCGGTTTCCCAGGACCGCCACGTGGTTTTTTTCCTTGGAGAATTAACACTAAAATCGAATATCCAATATTTCATTAATAACATCCAAGAAATTTTACTATTATGACGATAATTATAATTATCAATCTATCGAGTCTATTTTACAATGCTGAATAATAAATGCAATTATTACAAATATTAAATAAAAATTCAAATAAAATTTCTTTCCTAGTTATATTTTCACCGACTCTGCAATCAAAACTGTGTGGTTGTGAGCCAACACTCAGTAGAATTTTAACCCCTCTAATACGTGTATTCAATCAAACTTCAAATAAATACATAAACATATATTTCATATAATTTTCACATAATACATACTCATAAATATTTCATGAAAACAACAATTATAACAATAATAACATAAACTACACAACCCAATGAGAGATTAAATATATTTATTAAAAGAGTTCGAAATTCTACCAAAAATTCAAACCGAAATCGCCATGGTATAAATTAAAAGAGTTCATTTTCTTTTTGATCTTTTTTTTTCTCCTCGCCAAAAGTGGCAACAACAAAACATATAAAATGCGTGTGTGTATATCAACGCTAATGATCAATCTCGTCAAAAGCCGCAACAACCAAATCATATATAATATATTAGTGTGTGTGTATATATATATATATATATATATATATATATATATATATATATTTGTATAAAATGACAAGTATAATAATAATATTAATAATAATAATCATAAATTGATCATTAGCTTGGTTATATATAATAGTTGATCATTAGCCTTGCCGTTGCCATATATATATATATGTGTGTGTGTGTGTGTGTGTGTGTGTGTGTGTGTGTGTGTGTGTGGTTTTGGGTTTGTTTCCTTCTTTAGGAAGGAAACAAATCCAACCCCATATTTTATAATATATTTATTTATTTACAATAATCATCCCTCTTGAAATAAAAAAAATATTAATTATATTTCAAAACTTTTAAAATCATATTTAAATAATTTAATAATCCCTAAACTTTTTTTTAAAAAAATCAAAATTAAAATTAACATATTAACCCTTAAAAAATTTTAAAGTCAAATTTAAATAGCACAATGATCCTATTATTTTTTCTAAATATATAATAATATATGGTTTTGGGTTTGTTTCCTTCCTTAAGAAGGAAACAAATCCAACCGCATATATTATTAAATACTTATTTACACTAATCATCCCTCTTGAATAAAAAAAAATATTAATTATATTTCAAAACTCTTAAAATTATATTTAAATAACTTAATAAATCCTAAATTTAAAAAAAAAAATCAAAATTAAAATTAACATATTAACCCTTAAAATTTTTTAAAATCAAATTTAAATAGCACAATGATCCTATTATTTTTTCTAGATATTCTAAAATGTAATTAGAAATATGCATATGCAAGAATTAGGTTTTATAATCCTTCCCTCCTAAAAGAAATTTCATTCCAAAATTTTAGTTACCTTAGGCGAATAACTGCGAATATTTATTCTTCATATTCTCTTCTCTTTCCCACATCACTTCCTCCACCGAGTGACTGCGCCATAACACTTTCACTAACGGAATTATTTTCGTCCGCAATACTTGATCTTTACGATTTAGAATCTGGATTGGGTTCTCAATGTATATCAAGTCTTCTTTCAATTCGATTGGTTGAGAGGTCAACACATGCGGAGGGTCTGACACATATTTTTTGAGTATTGATACGTGAAAAACATCATGTAACCTAGATAATTCAGGTGGTAGGACTAGTCGATAGGCCGCTATGCCAACCCGTTCTAGAATACTATTTTATATAAGTTTAATATTTAATAAAACTTGTAGTATATTATATTATGTTATTATTTCACAAATTAATAACATAAGTATATGTTGTTGATATTGTAATACCCCAAAAATTTATATTTTTAAAACTATTATTTTATATAAATTTAATGTTTTTGAGATTATTTTATAAATTTATGATATAAATAATATTTAATAATTTTTTAGGATAAATGGTAATTTTAATTTGACTTTTAATTGTTTTGGGACTATTGTGTTACTTAAAATATATTTTTAAGAGTTTTGGGATATAATTAATATTTTTTTTTTATTTTAAGGGGGAATATTGTGTAAATTAATAAATGAATAAATAAATAGTGGCCGAAATTGTTTGTTTCGCAAAGAAGAAAACAAAAATCGGCCACACATATATATTATATAGAGAGAGAATTGAGACACGTAGATATGTTTGTATAATGATGATGACGATAATAATAATAATAATAATAATAATAATAAAGATATGCATATATGATACATGCATTTGGAGTAATAAGGGAAGGAGTATATATATATATATATATATATATATATATATATATATATATATATATATATATATATATATATATATATATTTTAAGCGAAAAATATCGATTTCGGTTCGGATTTTGGCTTTAAATTTCAGATATAATTTTTAACTCTTTTAATATTTGAATTTAATCTCTCTCTTGATTATGTGATTCATGCGAAAGTTGCCATTAAATTTTAACTGTTAATTTTCATGAAATATTTAGAGATATTATGTGAAAATTATGTGCGATACACATTTATGTATTTAGTTGTGAATTGATTAAATGCACATATTAGAGGGGTTGAAATTCTACTGAACGTTGACTCACAACTCCACAGTTTTAATTGCAGGGTCAGTGAGGATGAAACAGTGCCAGGAATTTCATTGGAATTTTTGTTTTGTTTGTAATAATTGTATTTTTTTTATAGTGTAAAATTAACGATTATAATCAAATCTTCGGGTATGGTTTTATTGGTTGAATTAATCAAGCTGATTAATAAAAACAATTAGAAATAATGGTTAACTGTTGGGCGTAATTGTATTGCTTCTATTTAAGATTCCATTGTCTTTACCTTATTATTATTTACCTGATTATTTTTATATTTATAATCATACTATTCATGTATTAATATAAACTGATCAACAAAATTAATTATTAGCTATAATTATTATATTGTAGTACTTTAAGTTAGATTTGTTATGAAATGAACAATTGCTCACTTAGTTTTAGTTTTAAATTCTCCAAATAGGAGAACCCATGTAGCGGCCTTGTAAAATCGGGATGTTACAAAGAGGTATCGGAGCGGAATTATTAATAATTTTAATTTATTTGTAAATGGTGAAATATTTGGGGTAGAATTCTCTATAGGAGAAATCTAGTGGCGACCCTCGAAAATCGGGTTGTTACAAAGTGGTATCAAAGCAGATTTGTGACAACCCTAGGCTTGGGTTATGATACATATTAATCATAATAAGATAAATATATCTTAATCGCATATTATTTATTGCATAATATTTTTGCCCGCACGTTGGAACTATTGATTCCTCAATAAGATGCTGGAGTTTGATCATCAAACTACCGAACTATTTATCATAATCAATTTTCTTTTATCAGTTATTCTCGAGAATTTATGTATTTCCAGTAGTCTTTATAATTTGGATTTTTGCTTTGATTGTTTAGAGGTAGGCATGTGATCTTCTTTTCACAAGAAATATTATTTGATTTTGGAGAAAGTTGCA
The DNA here is from genome assembly GCA_016647705.1 of Eucommia ulmoides. NCBI lineage: Eukaryota > Viridiplantae > Streptophyta > Magnoliopsida > Garryales > Eucommiaceae > Eucommia > Eucommia ulmoides. The sequence goes on along the minus strand of CM028327.1, from coordinate 34,816,960 downwards.
AATCAACTACAATTGTTAACAATATTTACACCATAGATGTCTTTGATAGATGCATCATACATCATATAGATAGATATTCTCAATGTATTCCATAGCAATAATTGCCTCATAGATGAGATAATGTTTGTTATACCTTTGTTCATTATGTGAAATCACCTTTAATCGTCTAATACTTAAAAATTATAAGTTAAGTAAATTTAGAACAATAATTTTCACTAGTAGATTTATTATTATAATGATATATTATCAATATCATTACAATGTGTTTAATATGAGTAAATAAATATCACTTTAATAATAAAGTGAGGTAATATATAATAATGATAATATATCATTGTCATTGCAGTGTGTTGGCAAAAAAAAAATATTATGCTTGTCTAATGTTTGTAACTACAATTATTTATTTGATTTTTTGGAGATACCCAAATAATTTATTTATTTTACACGATGTAGGTGAACAAAAGTTAAACCCACCAAAACTTCACATTTCCGACAAAGAATGTTTTATCTCTTCTATCATTTTTTTTAATCAAATAGGTATTTACTATTTAACCAAACTTCTATATTGATATTTTCTTTTTCTTAGTTAAATATCTTTGCATAACCTTTGCACTACCTTCCACTATGAATTGATAACCTTAGTGCTAAGTTAACTTATGTTCTATCTTGAAACCGTATGTGATAAACGAAGTATTGGTTGAAGGAAAAATTTATAATTTCACTCATTTGATATTAAAGTTGAAAAAAAAAAAAAACGAAAGAGATTTAAGGGAGCATGTCATTCTTTATTGGAGACTTATTAATTTTGTTCTTCGGAGTTTTTCTAGAAACGTGATGCCTATAAGAATATACAGTGTATTTGATATTTTTGTTTTGGTTTTGAAACTTTGTATCCTCAAAGTTTGACCAAAATCTCACTTTAGTCCCTACAGTTTCAATTTGAACATATAACACTTTAATGGTTAGCTTACTTGGTGAGTGTCGTATTAGTAAGTGGATCGTAGGATATGTCATTGAATTCAAAAGATCGATTTAAATGTGTTTATTATTTTCTATGTAAATTATCAAATTATATTATCGTATCAAACTGGGGAAAAAAATGTTGATGAAAATGAACATTTTTGTGATATTAAATAGATCAAGTTGAATTTTAAAGGTGAAACATATTTTTTATTGTCCTGTTATGCCATAGTTGTCTCTTCAGAAGGGTATGTCCTGCAAGATGTTAGTCCTTACAGGAGGGTATGTCCTGTGAGATATTATATTGCAACTTATTAGGAAGGCAAGTCTTACTGGTAGTTGATATATATTGTCGTTGTTGACGATGATTATCGCTATGATATGATAGTTTTTATCACGTGTTGTTGACTATTAATATGGTGGAGTTGAATTTGATATTGAAGATATAATATGGTGGAGTTGAATATGGAATTGATTATGAACATGTTGTTAGACCTGTCAGAAGGACAAATCCTGTAGATGGTTGATGTTGTTATTGTTGTTGACTATTAATATGGTGGAGTCAAATATGGTAATTATTGTCAATATGATGGAGTTGAATATGGAATTGACAATATAATGTGATAGAGTCAAATATGAGATTGATTATAATATGTTGTTAGACCTGACAAGAGGGTAAGTCCTGCAGGTGATAAAAATATGTCATTAATTTGACAAGAGAAGTTGAATATGAAATTGATTATGATATATTGTTAGACCTGACAGGATGACCAATCCTGCAAGTGATAAAAATATGTTGTTGATTTGACAAGAGAAGTTGAATATGGAATTGATTATGATATATTGTGTTGAGACCTGATAGGAGGGCAAGTCCTGCAAGTGATAAAAATATGTTGTTGATTTAACATGAAAAGTTGAATATGGAATTGATTATCTATCTGTGGTATTGAGACCTGTCAGGAGGGTAAGTCCTACAGGTAATTGATATGGTAACTTTCGATCGTGAGTTAAAACGATCTTATGACTAGTAGAAAAATATGATATTTTATTATATAAAAGTGTATTGATCAGTTGATTTAAATTCGATTGTTTTATGATATTTGTGAAATTTTGATATTTCTGAGTATGATAATATTTGTTGAAAATGGGTTTTGATAAAAATACTTGATTCATAAAATGATTTTTGTATTATGAAAACAATACATCGATAAAATATTCAGATAGATATTGGTTCACTACTAGTGATAGGTAGGATCAGAGTGTATGATAATTGTTGAGATTTTCTTGAGAAACTTTATATCGGCATTATTGCTATTTTTACCGGAATAGCGCAACGGGAGTGTGGTGGTGACTTTCAGTTATTATTATTTAACCGAGAATAACTAACACGACAATGCAGTGCAATTCTGAATTATTATTATTTTAAACAAAATTTCGAGAACAAAATTTATTTAAGGGAGTAGATTATAATACTCCGAAATTTTGTATTTTTGAAAATATTATTTTATATAAATTTAATATTTTTGGAATTTTTTTTTGTAAATTTATGGTTTAAATAATATTTGATAATTTTTTGGGATAAATGTTAATTTTAATTTGACTTTTAATTATTTTGGGACTATTATGGTACTTAAAATATACTTTTAAGAGTTTTGAGATACAATTAATATTTTTTTAATTTTAAAGGGGGGCATTCTGTACATTAATAAATAAATAAATAAATAGTGTCCGAGATTGTTTCCTTTGCAAATAAGGAAACAAAAATCAACCACACACACACACACATATATAGAGAGAGAGGGAGAGAGAAAGAGGACTGAGACACGTAGGTGTGTTTGTATAATAATAATAATAATAATAATAATAATAATAATAATAATAATAAACCTAAAGGTATGCATATATATGATGTAGGCATTTGGAAGGTATGCATATATATGATGTAGGCATTTGGAGTGATTAGGGGAGGATCATATCTATCTATCTATCTATCTATCTTTCTCTCTATATATATATATATATCTTGAATGTTTTAAGCGAAAAATACTGATTTCGGTTCGGATTTTGGCTGTGGATTTTAAATAGAATTTCTAACTCTTTTAATATTTATATTTAATCTCTCTCTTGATTATGTGATTCATGCGGAAGTTGTCGTTAAATTTTAACTATTAATTTTCATGGAATATTTAAAGATATTATATGAAAATTATGTACGATACACGTTTATATATTTAGTTGTGAATTGATTAAATGCACATATTAGAGGAGTTGAAATTCTAATAAGCATTGGCTCACAACCTCACAATTTTGATTATAGGGTCGGTGAGAATGAAACAGTACCAAGAATTTCATTGGATTTTTTTTTTAATTGGTAATAATTGTATTTAGTTTTTTTACAGTGTAAAATTGACGGTTATAATCAAATTTACGGATATGCTTTTATTGGTTGAATTAATCAAGCTGATTAATAAAAACAATTAGAAATAATAGTTAACTGTTGGGCATAATTGTATTGATTCTGTTTAAGATTCCATTGTCTTTACCTTATTATTATTTACTGGATTATTTTTATATTTATAATCATACTATTCATGTATTAATATAAAATGCTCAATAAAATTAATCATTAACTATAATTGTTATATTGTAGTACTTTAAGTCGGATTTTTTATGAAATGAACAATTGGTCGTTTGAGAGAACTCGAGTGGCGACCCTGGAAAATCAAGTCGTTACATAAAGGTATCGGGGCAAAATTATTAATAATTCTAATTTATCTATAAATGGTGAGATATTTGGGGTTAAATTCTCTACAGGAGAAACCTAGTGGCGGCCTTGGAAAATCGAGCTTTTATATAGGCCCTGTAATGACTCGATTTTCTAAGGCCGCCACTAGGTTTCTTCTACAGATAATTCTACTTCAAATATTTCACCTATAAAAGATAAATTAGTACTACTAATAATTAGGGCTGGCAAAACAGGTATTTACACGATGACACGACACGAGACCGACACGAAATTAGCAGGTCTAGGTTTTGCTTATCAGGTATCGGGTCGTTATCGTGTCAAACCCGATAACCTGATAAGAAACAGTGCAGGTTATCAGGTTGACCTGATAACCCAATAGGTTACACGATAAGACACGATAAGAATTTCGTGTATTCAGGTTACACGATAACCTGTGACCCAATAGGTTACCCGTTAATTTAATAAATTATTTTTACACCCTCCAAATTATCAAATATTACAAATTAGTACTTAATATCTATAATAATTTGTTAAGATGGTTTTAAATTAACAGGTTAACAGGTCGTTAACGTGTAATGGGTTAACGTGTAATGGGTAGATTAATGTATAATAGAAACCTATCAGGTCTTATCGTGTCGTGTTTATCTGATAGGTTTCGTGTCATCGTGTGACACGAAAAATTATCATGTCGTGTCGTGTTGACACGATAATTTTCGTGTCGTGTTCGTGTTTGGGTCTTATCGTGTTTCGTGTTATCGTGTAATGACCTGTTACATGACCTGTTACCTGTTTTGCCAGCCCTACTAATAATTCCACTTTGATACCACTCTGTAATGACCCGCTTTCCCAAGGTCGTGACTAGGTTTCTCCTATAGAGAATTCTACTACAAATATTTCACCCATAAGAAATAAATTAATATTACTAATAATTCCATTCTGATACCACTCTGTAACGGCCTAGTTGTGCAGGGCTGCCACACGGTTTTTCTTTAAGGAGAATTAATACTAAAACTGAATAACTAATATTTCATTTCATAAATCTGCGAAGTTTTTTCACAATGCGACGACGACACTTATAATTTATCGATTTATCAAATCAATTTTACAACAGTAAATATTAAATACACTACATAGAATCAAATAATAGTATGTTTTACAACACAAAGAGAAATTCGTGTAATCTGATTATTATTATTATTATTATTATTATTATTATTATTATTATTATTATTAATAATAATAATAATAATAATAATCAAATAATGGTAACACAATATTAATAATAATCAGATTATGTGTGCCAAATTTTTACAACAATACATAAAATCAAATAATAAGAATCTCCAAATTTTTACAACAATACATAAAATCAAATAATAAGAATCTGATTATTATTATTATTATTATTATTATTATTATTATTATTAATAATAATAATAATAATAATAAAAATAATAATAATAATAATAATAATAATAATTTGTCACACAAATCTATGACAAATTATAATTTTACAACACAAATAATCTTGAAATTCCAATAAAATTCTTTGCGTTGTTTCATTCTCACCGGCCCTGTAATCAAAACTGTGGAATTGTGAGTCAGTGCTCAAATAGAACTTTAACCCCCTAATACGTGCATTTAATCAAGTCCCAAGTAAACACATAAACGTGTATTTCATATAATTTTTCACATAATAATCTCATAAATATTTCATGAAAAACGACAATTATAACAGTAATAGCATAAATCACACAATACATGAGAATATTAAATACATATATTAAAAGAGTACAAATTCTACCTGAAATCTATAATTAATAATTAATAGAAAATTTTTCTTCCCACCGTCGCTACTCTATTGTTTCTTCTTCTTCCTTTATTTTTTTTTTATATTTTCCTTGATCGTCGGAGCCCCTCTATATATTTATCACATATATAATATAATAACAAGATATATATACACGTAATATATATAAATGTGTGTGTATGTGTGTATGATATTTACTCATATATCAAAATATGTGGTTGAGTTCGATGACTTCCCTGAGAAGTCATCAAATTTTAGCCACATTATTATTTTATTATATTTTATTTTATTTATTTATACTAATCACCTCTTTTGAAATAATGAAAATATTAATTATATCATTTTCAAATGTCAATGTGAAATTAAAATTTAACCCCAAAAATTATCAATATTATTTATACCATAAATTTACAAAACAATCCTAAAATATTAAACTTATATAAAATAATATTTTTAAAAATATAAATTTCTCGGGTATTACAATCTACCTTCCTTAAATAAATTTCGTTCTCAAAATTTTGTTTAAACCAGTAATAATTCATAATCGCATCGTACTAGTAATGTTGGCCACACTCGATTCTAGAACAATTGTTTTCTATATAAGGTCCCGTAACCAAAAGTTACTCACATTTCATAGCCAACAAAATCTATTTCACATTTCGCCACATCTGCATTTGCGGTGGCCCACATTATATCCAACAATACATAAACAAGGGGCACTTTGATCAGTAATACCTAGCACAAATAACCAATTGTCAAAGAATCTTATGTTTCTAAATGCTTCTGTGCGCTATTCTGATAAAAATAGCAATAAATAACAGTATGTCTTTAAAATATCATGATAGCCTCGCTGGATTGGGTCTATCTCAATTCCTATAAGTCCATGACCTCAATAATTTTTCCACTTGGCATAACTTTTCAAGTCCACTGCCATATCTTATAACCAACATTTATCAATTTCATCCAACATTTCGAGCCAACATATCGCAACAATCAGCATCTTAACCAATAGATAGCCCAAATTCCTTATGGATTGCCCCGTGCTACTAAAAACAATCATCTCCGATATCCACATTAAAATTTCAATAATCTCATATTTTTTTTCATAAATATAAATACAATCTAAACCTCAATTAATAATTTTGTTTCTTCTTGAAATACGTCTAAAAACACATAAATACCTCTCAACTACATAAATATGCCCCAAACACATATATACAACTTAACTGTATAAATACATCTCGAAACATATAAATACGTTTTAAATCACATAAATACGTCTCAATCATATAGATACATCTCAACCACATAAATATGTCTGGAAACACATAAATACGTCTCAACCACATAAATACGTCTTAAAATACCCAAACACGTCTTAATCATATAAATACATCTCAAACACATAATTGTGTCTCCAAAGTCATGTAACATAATGAGTTTATACTGAGTTCAATACTCACGTAAAATGTATATAAAAAACATATTACATAAAGTCCCCAATCGAATTTCTAAAATACCAATTAAGCTAAAAAAATTCAAATTAATATTTCAAAATAACAATTGGCTCCTAATAGTCTCATAATTACCCCACACTCTAACTCCCCCTAACGCTAGTAGTAGACCAATATCTATTTGAATTCTTTATTGGTGTACTGTCTTTATAATACAAAAATCATTTTATGGATCAAGTACTTTTTATCAAAATCTACTTTCCAACATATAATATAACCACACTGGGCAGTATCCAAATCCCAATAAGATATAGTCATTTACTTGTCAATATCAAAATCTCAACAAAATATCATCAAAACTAGTAAACTCACTTGTATATAATAAAATATCATACTTCCTTATTAACCATAAGATCGTTTTCCTCACGATTGGGAGTTATAACGATACTGTAACATGTCCATCTGTGAAATCAAAGGTTGCAATCAGTGTTAGGACCATTTGATATCTCCAATGGTAGAAGCCAAAAGTGGTATAAACCACTATATCATGATGATAATCATCATCGTCCACAACAATAACAAGATATCAACCACCCTGCAGGATTTGCCCTCCTTTCAGATCATAACATAACGTCCTACAAAACATACTCTCATGTAAAGACCAACCACATCTCGCAGGACATACCATCCTAACGAGACGACTATGGCATAATCGGATAATAAAATCACTTTTCGCATTTAGAAATTTACTTGATCCGCATCACGTTATAAAATAATCCATTTTAATAAAAAAAAAATCACATTTTAGTTTGAAAATATAATTTGACAATTTACATAGAAGACAATACACTCACTTTATCGGTGTACGGTCTTCATAATATAGAAATTATTTATGAATCAAGTATATTTATCAAACACTACCTTTCAAAATATAATAAAAATATAAACGCACACTAAGCCGAAATAAAATTTCACAGCTATCATCGCAATAAAATAAATGCATTTGAATTAACCAATCAAGTTATTTTGATATATAATAAAATACCGCACACATATTTTTTTACTAGCCATAGGATCGTTTCACCTCACGATCGGGAGTTACGACAGTACCGTGACCTGTATAACTTTATAATGTAAGATTGTTATCAGTACTAAGACCATTTAATATCTCCAATGGTAGGAGTCAACATAATGGTATAAAATACCATATCAACAACATATCCAACTACTTACAGGACTTACCCTCCTGTCAAGTCTCAACATATCAACAACATAGTCAACCACCTGCAGGACTTGTCCTCCTGACAGGTCAAAAGAATAACGTCCTACAGAACATTCCTTCTTGTAAGGACCAATAACATCTTGTAGGACATGCCCTCCTGACGAGACAACTATGGTATAACAGGATAATAAAAATAATTTTTGCCACCTTTCAAAATTTTACTTGATCCATTTAACATCATAAAACTATCCATTTTCATCAACACTTTGTTTTTCATTTAATACAAAAATATAATTTGATAATTTATATAGAAGATAGTAAACATCTTTAAATCGATCTTTTCCAAAAATTTATCCTATGGTCAACAACACCCTTTTTCTATAAAACTAAAACACCAAAAATATTACAATTTCTAAATTCAGTAATAATTGAAACAATCTAAATCGTAATTTGACGAACCAAACAGGCCCTAACATAATTCTCAAACTTATTTATTTATTTATTTATTTATTATTATTATTATTATTATTATTATTATTATTATTATTATTATTATTTCACTTTTTTCGTTTTTGGCTCCTACTTAACCTACACCTTTCAAGTCATTTCACAAAATCGGACTAAAGTCAAGCTCAACTGTGTCATCCCAGTTAGGCATGACTTTTCCACAAAATTGTTTGTTCCCATATGAAAACTTGAGAAAATGCGTCAATTTATGAACCGAGTAATTATCAAATGATCTAAATCATATATTGTAAGACAATCAAATGGTACCTAACAGTTTCCATAAATTGTATGATAAAAAAATAATTCATACAATTATTTAAATGAAAAATGGCCCTAACAATTTCCAATAATTCATGAATCATTTATATGTACAATCTATACATATACAGTTTCTATATATATATATGCATACATGTATATGGGACCCAGTTCCATAAATACCTATATATATCAAACAAGCCCACAAATTACACATATGGTTATTCAACTACTCTTATATTACACTTATGCATCAATTTTATTTTTATTTTATTTTATTTATTTATTTATTTGGGGAGGGGAGAAAGTACATTTTAAACCCTCTAGATATTGACATATTTCTAAATGATCCCTATACGTTTGAGCGTTTCATTTTAAACCTTCTAGATATCAACACGTTTTTATTCGATCCTTCTGACAAAAAATCTATCAAAACTAACAGAATTTTGAGGACAAAACAATATTTTTTCTATTTTTTTTTTATTTTTTAATCTTTTTTAATTAGGTTCAAAAAAAGATATGCTAATGGAGGTGGGTCCTACTGGCTTCAATTATTAATAATCAATTTCCAACTCTTTCTTTCACCTATAAAAGTTACCCATAACCAAACGCCCCCTCAAGAAAAAAACATAATCATTTCACTATGTTTTGTCTCTCTCTCTATACACGCACATTATCTTCACAAGAAATCACCAAGAATCATTTCACTCTCAAATTCTCGAAACGTTATTAATTCAATTGAGCTGTACAAAATCATCAACCCCATTTCTTCTCTCTTTCTTTCTCTCTCCAACTATAATCTAGAGAGATAGATATGTTGATTTATTACAAGAATTCTTCTCTGCTCAGACAATCCAGTTCATCTTCTTCCCTGCAAACCATCTCTACAAAAAAATAAAATAAAATAAAATAAAAAATTAATAAATAATCATCCTTGATTCTACCTTCTTTCTGTTTTATCCAATTTTTCAATTCATCTTAATCAAACCCTCATCTCTCTCTCTCTCTCTCTCTCTCTCACACACACACACACATAGAGCTATAGGGGTGGGGAAAGATGAAGCAAGCTCTTCCTCAAATGTCCTCCACCTTCCCAAAGAAAACTCACCACTCTTGGGCAAAACCCACATCTCCTCCCAGACCAAGACCTTTGCCATCGTCGGCGCCAGAGTCCTTGGCCTCCTCTACACATTCAAGAAGACCGACTGGGTCATGGGCTCCCTCATGCTCTTCTCGGTCGCCTTCCTCACCTACCACTATATGCTTTTCCTCGTCCAGACCCACCGACGGCTCGACACCTACCTCGGATTCACCAAAATCTCATCCTTCGGCGACCTAGATTTCGCCATCTGTGATCCTGTTAGTCGATTTGCTGTCAATGCCATGATCTTCCTCTTCCAAGATGGATTTTGCGTAAGCTATCTAATCTTTGTAGCCAACACCTTAGCCTACTTATTCAATTACTCATCAACGACAAACCCAGATTCTGTCAAAATCCTCGGATTATCGTTGAAATCTCTCTACATCTGGGCGTGTTTCCTCTTCCAATTGGAGAAAGAGAGTTTAGGGTGGGAGAGAGAGAAATGAAGGAAAAAAAAAATTATTAAAAAATTTAAAATATGTAAAAAGACCATTTTTCCTCTCTATTATGTTAGTTTTGACAAATATTTTGACAAAATGATCGAATAAAAATGTGTTGATACCTAAAAGGTTTAAAATGAAACGCTCAAATGAAAAGGAGCCATTTAGAAATGTGTTAATATCTAGAGGGATTAAAATTTATTTTTCTCTTCTTTTTTTGGTAGTGGAAAATTATATGAGAAGTCACCAGAATAACAATGACATATAATTGAAACTATAGGCGGCATCAAGTTAAGCTTTAAACTACTTGTTCCCCATTTCCAAAAGCAACAGGAAGGCATGAATTTCAACTTTCCATTAATGCGAAAAAATAGATAAGCAGAAGGCTCCTTAGAACACAGACCAAGTTCATACAAGAAATGCAAATTTATACCCTAAAAAACATCCCACTTGAACATCATAATAGGGGCACTGTTTGATATAAAAATTATGTATATTTGTTTTTTCAAAAGTTAACTAAAATCTAGTTAATTTGTTTTTTTTCATAATTGACATTGTGTAGATCACTACTTTCTTTTAATAATTTGGAAGAAACGATCGTGAATAATCAATCTCCAATAAACATTACGAGGGCATGTTGTCTCCATCACTGGATATAGCCCAAATCTAGAGGGTAAGACATTATCAAACTCAAACACCATATTGCTACACAGATCAAACAAATCCCCAACTAGACTTGAAGATCCTTATTAAAAAATCCTAGGTCTAGAAAGAGAAACATTTAAGAAATTTTTACGGTATCCTGAACTCCACCAATTGCCAAATCTAAATCGAGAACCCAATGATCGGACAAAATTCTAATTAGATTGATGCAATAAACCAACGCACATAAAACACACCTTGAACTACCAAATTGCTCTAATACCACTCTGTAACGATTCGATTTTCCAAGGCCGCCACTAGGTTTCGCCTATAGAGAATTCTACTCCAAATATTTCACCCATAAAAAATAAATTAGTATTACTAATAATTTTCTCTCTGATACCACTCTGTAACGATCCACTTTCCCAGGGTCGCCACTACTCCAATAGAGAATTCTACTCCAAATATTTCACCTATAAAAAATAAATTAGTATTAGTAATAATTTCACTCTAATATCATTCTGTAATGGCCCGGTTTACTAAGGTAGCCACGCGATTTCTCCCTAAGGAGAATTAACACTAAAACTAAATAGCAAATATTTCATTTCATAAATCTATGAAATTTTTTTACAATACAACAGCGACAATTATTATTTGTCGATTTATCGAATCAATTTTACAACAATAAATAATAAATACACTACATATAATCAAATAATAATAATTTTACAGCACAAATAAAAATTTGTGTAATCTGATTATTATTATTATTATTATTATTATTAATAATAATAATAATAATAATAATAATAATCAAATAATGGTAATGCAATATTAATAATAATCGGATTATGTGTGCCAGATTTTTACAACACTACATAAAATCAAATAATAAGAATCTGATTTATAATAATAATAATAATAATAATAATAATAATAATAATAATAATAATAATAATAATAATAATAATAATAATTTGTCACAGAAATCTGTGACAAATTATAATTTTACAACACAAATAGACTTGAAATTCAAGTAAAAAATTTTGAGCCGTTTTGTTATCACCGGCCTTGCAATCAAAATAGTGGGGTTGCGAGTCAGGGCTAAGTAGAACTTCAACCCTCCTAATACGTGTATTTAATCAAGTCCCAAGTAAATACATAAACGTGTATTTCACATAATATTTCACAAAATAATCTCATAAATATTTCATAAAAATAACAATTATAATAGTAATAGTATAAATCACACAATACATGAAAAGATTAAATACATATATTAAAATAGTAGAAATTCTACCTGAAATCTAATTAATAATTAATAGAAAACTTTTCTTCTCACCATCGCTAGTCTAAAGCCCTATATATATTTATCATATATATAATATAATAACAAGACATATATACACGTAATATATATTTGTGATATTTACACATATATCAAAATATGTGGTTGAGTTCGATGACTTCCTTGAGAAGTCATCAAATTTCAGCCACATTATTATTTTTATTATATATATTTTTTTTATTTATACTAATCACCCTTCTTGAAATAATAAAAATATTAATTATATCATTTTCAAATATCAATGTGAAATTAACATTTAACTCCAAAAATTATCCAATATTATTTATATCATAAATTTACAAAACAATCCCAAAATATTAAACTTATATAAAATAATATTTTTAAAAATATAAATTTCTCAAATATTTTTAAAATATATAAGTGAACTAGGCTCTGATGATTGTAAAACCTAGTTCCTACATATGCATATTTCTAGTTGCATTTTATCGGATTTAGAAAAAATAATAAGGCTATTGTGCTATTTAAATTTGACTTAAAAAAAAATTAAGGGTTAATATGTTAATTTTTATTTTTATTTTTTTAAAAATTTAGGGATTATTAAGTTATTTAAATATGATTTTAAGAGTTTTGGATTATAATTAATATCTCTGTAACGGCCCGATTTTCCAGGGCCGCCACGTGATTTCTCCTCTCGAAAAATTAACACTAAAATAGAATATCCAATATTTCATTAATAAAATTCAAGAAATTTTACTACTACGACGATAATTTTAATTATCATTCTATCGAGTCTATTTTACAATGGTGAATAATAAATATAATTATTATAAATATTAAATACAAATTCAAATAAAATTTCCTGCGTAGTTACATTCTCACCGGCTCTGCAATCAAAACTGTGGGGTTGTGAGCCAAAATTTAGTAGAATTTCAACCCCTCTAATACGTGTATCCAATCAAACCTCAAATAAAGACATAAACGTGTATCTCATATAATTTTCATATAATATATACTCGTAAATATTTCAAGACAAATAATAATTATAACAATAATAACATAAACCACACGACCCAAGAAGAGATTAAATACATATATTAAAAGAGTTTAAAATTCTACCTGAAATCCAAACCAAAATCGCCACGGTATAAATTTAAAAAGTTAATTTTCTTTTTGATCTTTTTTTTTCTCCTCGCCAAAAGCTGCAGCAACAAAACGTATAATATATATTATGTTTTGGATACTACGACTTTTGACGAGATTGATCATTAGCAAGGCTAATGATCAAGCTCGTCAAAAGTAGCAGCAACCAAAACATATATAGCAAGGCTAATGATCAATCTCGTCAAAAGTCGCAGCAACCAAAACATATATAATATATAAGTGTGTGTGTGTGTGTATATATATATATGACAAGGTTAATAGTCAACTATTATATATAACCAAGCTAATGATCAATTTATTATTATTATTATAATATATCATTATACGTGTCATTTTACACACACACATATAGATGTGTGTGTGTGTGTGGGTGGGTGGGTGGTTTCTGGCTTGGGTTTTTTTCCTTCCTTAGGGAGAAAACAAATCCAACCACATATATTATTATATATTTATTTACACTAATCATCCATTTTGAAATTAAAAAAAATATTAATTATATCTCAAAACTCTTAAAATTATATTTAAATAACTTAATAATCCCTAAACTTTTAAACAAATAAAAATTAAAATTAACATATTAACCCTTAAAAAATTTTAAAGTCAAATTTAAATAGCACAATGACCCCATTATTTTTTCTAATTGTTCTAAAATGCAATTAGAAATATGTATGTGCAGGAACTAGGCTTTACATATACCGTCTCATCCGACTTCAGAGGTCAAATCCCGACGACCTAGAAACGAAAAAATGCACGAAATCGCCTAAGTCAGCAGCAATACCTATCATCGGTGATGTCGAGAACCAAGCTCCATGGGCGAGATTTAGGGTGGCGGGAATTGTGAGGCGGTGCCGAAAGGAGGACCTCTTGAAAAAAAGGTTCAATAGGTCTCCAAGGTCTTAGATAGCTCTTCTCATTGCTCGCCTTCATAGTCATGGCCTCCAATTAAAACGGCGATTGGAAAGATTTTGACAAATATGAAGACTATAGATCACCCAAATTCAATCCTTAAATCATTATTCTCTTCCTCAATTTAACGATTGATTGGTTGTTTTGTGTTCCTAAATTGAATCAAATTCTGGGTTTTGATTATAGGTACGTATTAGCAATTGCGATTTTGTCGTCTCTGTATACAAGGCTTCAATTTCTGAGGCAAATACATGAGCTTTCAACTGGGAAATAATCATTTTTCTCAGAAATAATCAAGCATTAATTGATTTTTTGGCGATCAAGTTAGATTTTTTTTTTCTTTTTAATAAAATTAGATTCAAAATTGTTGTTGAAAATAAGTGAGAAATAAAAGACTCATAATCTTTTTGGATAGATATTTCAGGTTTTTGTTTGTTTGTTTGTTTGTTTTTTTTTTTTTTTTTTTTTTTTTTTTTTTTTTTTTTCTGGGGGAAAATTTCTTTGAATATTCATCTTTCTATCTCTCTAGATTGTTTCCTATTTGTTTATATCGTCGGCATCAGCGGTAGTTCCGGTGACAAATCAAATGAGAAAAAGGTCTAATAACATATTTATAGACTCCTCAGTGTTGGCTATCAGTATGGAGTTCTTGGCATTATCGGCTCTCATCTCCAGCGATAGTGCAGAGAGAGAGAGAGAGAAAGGTTGGTCACATGAAGAAGGAAGAAAAAAGAAAAAAAAATTAGAAAATTACTATTTTGCCTTTAATTCTGTTAGTTTGGATGAAATTTCTAACATAAGGACCTTTAAAAACTGTGTTCATACGTAGAGAGTTTAAAATGAAATGCATAAACTTAGGAGGAATACTTAAAAATATGCCAATATTTAGAGGGTTTAAAATGTATTTTGCCCAACATTCTATTGGGTCACACTCTATGACATAGCATGATAATCATTCAAAACTTTTGAATAACTCTGATTTGAATCTGTAAGGTAGTAAGATTCAAATCAGTGAGTGAAATCGAAAAACACAACCTCACAAATTAAAAATGAATGAAAGAGAATTGAGGAGTGTGGTTGGGTGGCCATTATTGTTCTTCCACCTTATATAGACTATCTAGGGTTCAAAACCATGGACTCCATCTTTTTTGTATTTTTATTTTAGCCCATGAACTGCTTAAGTTCAACATTACTATCCGTTCCTTTTCTAAGGAATCTTGTAACATTAATTTTATATTGTGTGTAACCCCGTTAGGCTCATAACAAAAGTTGGATGGTAAAAATAATTAATTAATTAATTTATTAATCAATTAATCAATAAAAATTGAAACAATTCTAATTTTCTCTTTTCTTCAATAAAAATTGGAACAATTCTAATTTTCTCTTTTATAAGAAAATATTTTTCTCCTTAAGGCATTTTCTCCTACAGTAAGTCATGCCAACCAACATATCATAGTCATGTCCAATTGGTAGGAATTTAACCAAGAGAACCCGTTTAGGTATAATAAGCATATTTTGCAATCTCTCGATCTGTATACCCAAAAGGACCAATAGAATACGATTAAGTCAAAAAACCTAGTCCAATCATATGTAATTGATTGATAATATAATTCCTTGTGACACCGATTGGAATCTCATCTGAATCATTACACTGCTCTAGCTAGAGGTTTGGATAAATTATATTCAATTGGATCACATACGTCACGTTTTCTTTTTCTAAGAGTGATAAATCATTTTTTAATACTCGTATACTCACATGTATATCTCACTATACCTAATTTTATCTTTGAAGGCTCATGGTTATAGAACAATATTGAGGAAATGGCGAGGAGTTGAACCTATCTTGATTGAATGGTGAAGGTTGGGTTAAGCATTAAGGAATCGACAAGGAGTTCAACCTATCTTCTTAGGTGTATCAAGCTCGAGGTTCAAATGTTTGGGTTTCTCAATTTTTTTATTTGGCCGTGGCCCTTTTGCCGCCTCTTTACTTTCCCTTTCATCTTCTGGAATTCTATCCTTAATACCCACCCGGTTATTCACTATTCTTCCACTCCTAAGGATCGTAATTGATTGAATGTGCCTATGAGGCTCGCTCGCATCTCCTATAAAGTGTTGACATCTAGGATTATTTACTGGTTGGCTAAGAAGCTTCCCCCCGTCCCTTTTATTCAAAGCTTCGATGAGTTGCCAATGTGGGTTTCTACCTGAGCTATGGACTGAGAATGTGAGTTTATTTTTTGGGTTTGCTCTTGAAGTCCCTCCAAGGCCTTAAGGATTTGTTGCATCTTAGTGGACTGAGCACTCCTGGTCGGTTGGGAGTACGTTTATTAACCTTGGGATTGATTAAATTCCCAGGGTGGGTTCTGGTATTTCGGCCCAGATGATGGGGCAAAGGGTTGTCTTTGAGTTGGTGTTCTCCATGAGAAAGTGGGGTGATTTCGCTACCCTAGATTATAGATGTTAAAGTACGGGTTGTTGTTTTGTCGAGGAAATGTTTGAGTAGTATTGATATGCTTTTGAACGTATTCAGGAAAATGTGTTACTGTAGGATAGTAAAGGACAGTATGGGATGGGTTTAGGAAAATTAAACATGTTGCAACTGGATGAGGGGACGAGGGTGGTTGATTTCGCAACAATAATTGATCTAATTTTTGAGAAATTAGATCAACTACCTGTGTCAAGATCTACATGCTTGACCTCGTACAAACATGTTCCACGTCTCGTCCTCACTTTTCACAATGAATGTTCCTCCATACGACATATCGATCATGTTGCAATTGCGTTTAATCAGCCCCTCATAGAAACTTTGCACTAATTTCCATTTTCGCACCCCATGATATAGGCATTGCCTCAAGAGATCTTTCATTCGATCCCAACACTCAAGGAATCGTTCGGGGGTTGTTGAGATAATGAAGTTATGACTTTCCTAATTTGGTTGGTTTTTCTAATTAGGAAAAATTTCAGTAGGAAAGCTTTTTGAAGCCCCTCCCACATGGTGATTAATCTCGGGGGTAGAGAATGGATTATGAGAATATATCAGCTGCACCAAGAGATCCGTTACATGTTCCAGTTGGCCCAATAATAAGGGCAAGGGCAAAAAGATCCAAAGAAGCACTTAATGGGCTTATTCGAGAGATTGTGGTCGAAACTACAATGGTGAAGCCTAAATTAGGCCTATCGGACAATCAAGACCTAGTCCACCTCATCAAAATAAGTGAATAGGCTTAAAGCGTGATCCTAAACGGGTCAAGAATGAGACCCACGAATTTTATTTTATTTATTTTATTATTTTAAGTCTTTTAATTATTTTTAGGCTGATTTGTAAGGCTTGATTGCCAAGTAAATTATTTCCTTTTCCAACTAGGAATGTAAGGCAAATTAGGAAGCTTCCTTATTCTTTATTTAGCAATTAGATTTTAGGATTTTCTTTTTCTTCCATGTAGACTCACGAATTTCAAAGTGTATCAGGGTTTTTTTCTTATTCTCTTGATTGCCTATTTAAGGGGCTTTGCAGACCTACGAATTTTATATTATTTTTTTATTAATAAAATTGTGAGAGTTTTCTATTTAGTTCTTCAGAGAACTTTCTCTGAACTTATCAAGAGTTTCTTGTGGCATTCAAACTTATATCTTTGGTTCGTGATTCATTATAATCATTGGGTCAAGATCATTATACCATTGGTTCGCGTTTCGTTCATAAACGTTGGGTCAATGTAATCTATCTTTCAATTTGTGTATTTTTAGTTCACTCACAAATTTGATTTAGTTTCGATCTTCGCGAAAAAATCCTATCTTAGTTTTGGATCTCACTAATCCTTGGTGAGGTTCACATAAATGGAGCTATTCTTTTGCCTGATCTTTCAGGAAGAACGAAAAAAATCTAAGGTAGATGGCATCCTCAGATAGATGGGGTACTTTAAATGTAGTAAAATTTTTAAAAACATCATTGAGGTACCTATAGGGGTCGACGAGACTAAGCCCATCAAAAGATGGAAGCATTTGGATAGTAGATAACTTAATCTCGAATGAAGTTTCACCCCTAACTCGAGCTACTTAATGCATGAGGGCGAGGTGTAGATTGAGAGAATGTGATATTCCGGGAGTGGTCTAGGTGATTCAGCCATTTCAATGAGGTTGAGTTTTACGCTTTTGTCAATTTTAATCTCAGTTCTAGGTCTCCTAGGCACAATCCCCAAAATCCCATGAGGTTGTCTTGAAAATCGGGCTTTTCCCTGAACATATAAACAATTCACCCCACAAGATTACTTTGCATGAATATATATATATATATATATATATATATATATATATATATATATATATATATATATATATTATTTACAGAAAAATGCAATGAAATAAAACTACTGAAATTTAAAAAAAAATGAAAGAAGATAACTTGCAAATTGGATTGTTTCACCTGATTTTTGTGTTGGAAGTTTCCGTGAGAAATCAACTCACTTGATCCAAATCTGCAATAAAAATTAAGAGAAGAAAGAAAAAGATGAATTTGAATAACAAAAAGAAAGAAAAACAATAATCAAAATTAATAATTAATGATATTGAATCCTAGGCAACGACACCAAAACTTGATCGCTAAATTTAATACCTTTAATTAGTATCGCGATACTGATGTAATACGGTGTACAAGTATGGTGTCTAACCACAGGGATCGACTTTGAAATTATCAATTTCTAATTATTTTTCTTTCTTTAACGGAAATTGATTTCGATTTTGAATTTGGGGGTTTTTAATACAATAAAAATAAATACTAAATCTAAGAAGAAAAAAAGAGAGAGAGAGAGAGAGAGAGAGAGAGAGAATTGGATTAGGAATTATGGATCCATATTTTGGAAGTTACGTTATTTTTGTATTTTTTTCTTTATCCTAGATTTGTGCAAATGAGTATTCTTAACTACAAACCGAAATTACTCAAAAAGACTGGATTGATTATTTAATGGCATGATTTATTCTCAATATTTAATTCCTACATTACACTAATCTAAGTAATTTAAAATCTAGTCATAAGCCATCCAATACAATAATCATTAGAATACTATTTGTATGATTATTAGATGGGTTTTTTTTATTGTTTAAACTTAATTTAGTTTTCTCTCTCTTCAATTAACCTTTTAAATAAAAAAATTATTATTTAAATCTTTTTAAAAATATTCTTAGAGTTATGTCCCTGGTGGTTAAAAAGTAGATATGGATGGATGTTTATACCCCCCTCTATAAAAATAGAAAACCCTAACCGTAATTGTTGAATCCAAGGTTTTGATGAGCAATTAAGTATTGATGTTTTTTGTGGAACTAATGGTTTTATTGAGTGTTTCAAATTTAAAGTTCCATACATTTGATTAAAAATAATATTTGATTAAGAAAACATAAAGGGTGCAAGATAGGCATGACGAAGATATGAAGAGTTTTGAAGATGTTGAAGAAAATTAGGTGAAAATAACTCTTTACTTTTATACTCTTAATGCAACCCGAATTAGGATTATGCACGACACTTAAAATGAGTTAATTATATGTGTGTCATAATAAGAAGTGATAAGTTTAAGATTCTAAAATGAGATAATTTATGTGCTCCTTATGTGAAATGATTTTGATAATTGGCCAAATTGAAAATTGTGTTTTAAAGTATAAAATATTGTGTTTTAGAGTCAGTTCGGTCAAACTTATTAAAATAGTTAGTTTTGGGAGTTAAAATAGAGTCCTACTGATCTAATCGGTCAACCGAAAAAAGTAATCAGTCAATCGTTTTAAACAGTAGCTAAAATGGGTAAGGAAGTTAGCACATTGATCCAATCGATCAACCGAATAAACAGGGTCGGTCAACCAAATGAGTCAGTAGGTAAAATGGAGAGAATTTATGCTCACTGATCAATTCGGATAACCAACTGGGCAAGGTCAGTCAATCGAATGGTTGTAGTTCCAACGACTAATTTAGCCTGGGTACAAGTTGGTCAACCGACTACTTCAGTTAAAAATTAGGTTGATTTGGTCTCTTGGTAAAAAAAATTATCCGTTGTTTACAATTCCAAATATAAACAACCTATTTAGTAATCCCTATTGATATGGTCCATATATTTTGAGATTCTCTTAATTTAAATGATTTAATACTTCTTATTCTTGTGGTTTTAATTTGGTAATAGTTTTATAGACTTAAAAGTGAGATTTAAAAGATATTTTGAATTGGAACATACCTATATTTATAGGATATGTTATATGGGGTCCTACAGTGTCATTTAATGACATATCTTTAAAAAACTAGTCGTTGAAAGGCTAGTTATTAGTCTACTAATAGTGACCTGCGGGAATTGAATTAAACACATCAAGAACATCAACTTTGAGCTTTTATAAGAGTGATAATTTTGTTGTGATTTATACAAGAGATTCTATTCAAGTTCTTGATCTAAAGCGCTTGTTGTTTGGCATCACCGATTTGGGTTCTAATTGCGATATTATCATTGTATTCGGTGTTTCCCGATGAGATTGATCCAAGTTTTATTATTTGTTTTCTAAAGTCATATTTATGTTGATTGCTGGGTTTAGGATTGTTAGAAAATCGTTTTGAACTTAAAAGTATGAAAATCTTTAAAACGATTTTTTACTTGATTATCTGATTACGTGCTTAATTTGTACTACCCATTTTATTTTTTAATCAGATTTTAATTATCTCACATTGTATCTATCGCGTAATAATTATTCGAGACATTAATCGAACATATCTATATTAAGGTGGTAGAAGCTCCTTGTGGGAAGAAACTCAATTTTTTTTTTTTTATATTTGTGAGTTTTAGTAGATTAGACATGTTTGGGACGGTGTCTACTAAATCTAGCTAGATTTCGATCTTTTTTCTGTGAAAAAAAATATTAGAGTTTAATCTTTGTCCTGGTAAAAAGGTTAGATTATTATTTTCCCTTGAAAAGAATTACGTTTTGAATCTTCCAATAATAGAATTGATTGATTGTAAACGTTATTTCTAAACTTGCGAAAATGATAAGTGTAAAAGTGTGAGTAAGTAGTAGGTTTAATCTTTTCCCTTGAAAATGATTAGGTTTTGATTCTTCATGTAATATAATTATATTAGTCTTGAGTCTGGTAAAAAGATAAGGTTCTTCTTGAGCTTGTAAAAAGGATAATTGTAAAGGTTGATTCTGAGTCTATAAAAAGAATCGAGATTGTAAGGGTTTGGTGGCTTGTGAATCTCAATGGGGCTTGGGGGGACTGGACGTAGGTAAAAGTAGCTTACTAAATCAGGATATATTATTGCGTGTTGCATTGCTTATTTTCTTATATTGTGTTTGGGTATGCATTTAATATTAAACACATTTCCACTACGTAACAAGATAATAATCGATTTAGAAAAATTAGTTATTTGTCTTTAAAAGACTTAATTATTTTTATTTCTTTAACTACCCAATTCACCCCCTTCTCTTGGGTAGTTCTTTGAGTTAACAATTGGTATCAGAGCTGATTTAACTCGTTTAACTTAATTTCCTAGTTAAGAAAGATCACATGGCTCACCCCATAGGCACTCTAAGTGAGGGAAAGTCTATGCACCATCCACATTTGTTTGCAGGTAATAACTATTCATTTTGGAAGGATAGAATGATCGTTTTTCTTCAAGCCATTAATTATGATGTGAGATTGGCCATTGAAGATGGTCCGTTCATTCCTAAGGAGAATGGACTGATTAAGAAAAATAAACAACTGAGTTCCCTCGATAAACAGAGATTGTCCATTAATTCTCAAGTTATTGACATTCTATTTTGTTCTTTAGATGGAAACGAATATATCAGGGTTTCAAGTTGTGGATCAGAAAAAAAAATGTGGGACACATTGCAAATCACACACGAAGGGACAAATCAAGAGAAACAGTCCAAGATCAGTACTTTAGTTCATCAATTCTAGCAATTCAGAATGGGTGACACATAATCAATTCTGGAAATGTACACCAGATTCAATAATATCTGTTATAATCTTGGTTAACTCGGAAAGCTGTATTCAATAGAAGACAAAGTACGAAAAAATTCTGAGATCGTTGACGAAAGTTTGGGAGCCAAAAGCAACTGCAATTGAGGAAGTTAAGGATCTCATAGTGTACACCATTGATGAACTTATTGGCAACCTCATGACCTATGAGACGACTATTCGAGGATAGAAGGATGAAACAAGAAATAACAAAAAGAAGTTATTGGCATTAAGGTTCAAAAGACCAAGGAAGAAGACGATAGTAATGACATCAGTTTTGACAGCAAGCAAGAAAAGGATGTGGTGCTTCTCATGAAAAAATTAAGAAAAATGACTTGACGAACATTCCGTGGAAAGAAAAACTTCAACATGAATAATGTTGAGTGCTTCAATTGTCATATAACCGGTCACTTTCAATCCGATTGTCCCGAGCTAGAGAAAGGGAAAAAAAGGGGAAAAAAAAAGGTAAAGAAGAGTAAGAAGAAGTCAATGAAAGCCACAAGGGATGAGTTGGAGTTGAGTAGCTCGAAAAAAGCAAGCAGTGATGATTCGTCCATGGTTGCTTTGATGGCCACTGGAGATGAGGTAATGAAATGTTTTAGTTCTTGTCCTTTAGTTTTAGATGATTTATTTGACGTTTATCAAGAACTAACGCATGATTATAAAACCAATGCTCTCAAATTAATGCCCTACAAAGTACAATTAACACACTTAGCAAACAAGTGATGAATTTCGAATCTGTGAACAATAAATTGAAACCCAAAGTTTCAAATTTACATTCTATTGTTCTCAAATTCATGGGTGGTGAAAATAATTTAAAAATGCTTTTGGGGGGTTTAAGAGAGATTTTCGATAAAGCTAAAATTGGGTTTCAGAAAAATCTTAAGCAAACGAGATTTAATAAATTATTTTCTAAAACCAGGAATCTTGTTAGATGTTTTAAATATAACATTTTGGGGCATATCGTTAGCAAATGTTTTTCAAAAGTATCTAAATGTCGACAAGTTTGGATTCCTAAAGGAACTAAAATTGTCCTGGCAAACAAGATTGGACCTACTTATATTGGGTACCACCTAGGAACTTTTTGAAGTTCTCCTTCCAGGTTAATCTGATAAACATCTATGAGTAAAAACGAATTGTTCTTAGTAAGTGCCTGTTCTCAGCATGTGACAAAGGATAAAGTAAAATTTACGTCTTTGACACCTAAAGACGAAAATCATGTGATTTCTAGAGATTGTGCAATTACTAAAAAAATCAATTTAAATAAGTTAGTAAGAATTTCTAAGATCTGTGTTGTTTTACATATTCTTTTATTATCTTAAAATTATTGCATGATAATCAAATAAGTTTACATATTTGTATGTTATTTTCTTATGTTATGCTATATAAGCTCCACTAAAAGTTATGTTTAAAAATATGCAAAATATGTTATATCAATCCATGATTTGTTCATCATTGAATTAAATTAAAATTCATGATATCTTTATCTATTTAAAATATTACGATTATTTAAATCATAAAAGAATGATTTAATTGATGCATTTATATGATTTGAATTCTAAGTATTGATCATGACTGTGATAAAGCTTGCATGGTATATATTGGTTTATGAAATCATGTTAATTATTTTTTATACCATTTGCATGATCTCTGAATATATATGACATTTCAATCTGTTAATATTATTGCACGTGGATATCCTTATAAGCATGAAGTGTTTGGCATGCATCTAATATCTCATGTGTTTTAAATAATTATTATTCTATAAGGGACCTATAATTTTATGTGATGAATATGCACTTATCCATGTTTAAAGCGTACATTGGATTTACGTTGATAGTTTCATAAATTATCATTGAGATATGTTTCTTGTCCTATTGCGTTAAAGATTACATTTTTTTATACTAATCAAAGGGAAGATATTAATTGATAAAACATGTTGACTTAATTGAAATTATATAATTTCATGCTATATTGTTGAAATATTTTGATGATCTCCTAAATTTTCCTGAAGATGATTCATATAAAGATTAATCTTAAAAATTGTTCTCTTCATGATCCCCATTTTTTTTAGAATCTGATGTTTTTATACTAATACTATTGGGGAGAAAATATAATGTTATAAATTTTTGTTCTCCTTAGCATGAATTAATGTTTACAATTATATAGGGGGAGAAGTTTTTACAGGTGGAACAATAGTATGTTATGCTTAAATAGAAAAATGGGATGTATCTATTGAATATGTTGATATCTCCGATTAACTTGTTTATATTTTCACCAAACCTCTAGTTAAATATTAATTCACAAAAATCATTCGAGGTTTAGGTAAGGTTAAGTATAACGATGTATGCCTAGAGTGATATTTTTTATTCTTCGTCCTCACTTTTTGAGATGACAAAGGGGAAAAAGTTGATGTTTAATGAGTAGTTGATGTTTAGGGATTTGTTTGCCTAAGCATTACATTGATTAAAGGGAGAAGTTATTAAAAGTTTATGTTGAATATCATTATGATTTAATTAGGGCTTATATTGAATATCTCTATTATTCTTTAAGTACGTTTTCATGATTATGCTTAAATGAGTTTAATATCCATCCTCATATTTAAGGGGATATTTTGAATAAAATATCAAAGTTAATTGTCGTCATAAAAAATGGGGAGATTGTTGAATTCAAGATTTTGATGAGCAATTAAGTATTGATGTTTTTAGTGAAACTAATGGTTTTATTGAGTGTTTCAGATTTGTAGTTCCATGCATTTTATTAAGAAGATTTGATGAGGAAAATATAAAGGGTACAATATGGACATAACGAAGATATGAAGAGTTTTGAAGACGCTGAAGAAAATTAGGTCAAAATAACTTTTTACTTTTATACTCTTAATACAACTCGAAATTAGGATCACACACAACACTAAAAATGAGTTAATTCTATGTGTGTCATGATAATAAGTGATAAGTTTAAGATCCTAAAATGAGAAAATTTATATGCTCCTTATATGAAATAATTTTGATAATTGAACTAATTGAAAAATGTGTTTTAAAGTATAAAATGTTGTATTTTTGGGTCAATTCGGTCAACTGAGAAAAGCACTTGATCGACTTATTAAAAAAGTAAGTTTTGAGAGTTAAAATAGAGTCTTACTGATCTAATCAGTCAATCGAGAAAGCTATCAGTTAACCATTTGAAACAGTAACTGAAATGGGTAAGGAAGTGAGCATATTGATCTAATCGGTCAACCGAATGAGGAGGGCCACTCAACTGAATGAGTCAGTAGATAAAATGGAGAGAATTGGATGCTCACTAATTAATTTAGCCCTGATTAGGCATGGTCAGTCAACTGATTGGAGTAGGTCGGTCAACCGACTACTTCAACTAAGAATTCGGCTGATTTGGTCTCTTGGTAAAAAACTATTCGTTTTTTGTGATCCAAGAGAGATAATTGGGAGATTTGAATATTTTTTAAATATAAACAACCTATTTAGTAATCCCTATTGATATGGTCTAGATATTTTGAGATTATCTTAATTTAAATGATTTAATACTTCTTATTCTAGTGGTTCTAAATTACGAATAGTTGTATGGACTTAAAAGTGAGATTTAAAAGATATTTTTAGGTGGAAAATACCTATATAGGATATGTTATATGGGGTCTTAGAGTGTCATTTAATGATATTTCTTTGAAAAATTAACTGTTGGAGTGCTAGTTATTGGTCTATTAATAAAGACCTGAAGGAATTAAATTAAACACGTCAAGAACATCAGCTTTGAGCTTTTATAAGAGTATATTTTTGCTGAGATTTCTACGATAGATTTTATTCATGTTCTTTATCTAAAGCATTTGTTGTTAGGTGTCACCGATTTGGGTTCTAATTGCGATATTGTCATTATCTTTGGTGTTTCCTAGTGAGATCTATTCAAGCTTTATTATTTTCTTTCTGAAGTCATATTTATATTGATTGATTGGTTTAGGATTGTTAGAAAATTGTTTTAAACTTAAAAGCCTAAAAATCTTTTAAACGGATTTTTTACTTAATTATTTGATTACGTATTTAATTTTTGCTACCCACTTTATCATTAATCAGATTTTAATTGCTTTACATTGTATCTATCACGTAGTAATTATTCGGGATATTAATCGAGTATATCTGTATTAAGGAGGTAGAAACCCCTTATGGGAAGGAACTCATATTTTTTTGTATTTGTGAATTTAAGTGGATTAGACATGTTAGGGACGGTGTTTAGTCAGGATAGTTAGGTTTCAATCTTTTTGCTGTTAAAAATATTAGGATTTGATCGTTGTCCTTGTAAAAAGGTTACATTATTCTTTTATCTTGAAAAAAATCAGGTTTTGATTCTTCTGGTAATAGAATTGAGTGGTTGTAATGATTTTTCCTAAGCCTAGGAAAAGGATAATTGTAAAAGTATGAGAGAGTGATAGGTTTGATCTTTTCTCTTGAAAAGGATTAGGTTTTAATTTTTTTTTGTAATTAAATTAGGTTAGTCTTGAGCTTGGTAAAATGATAGGATTCTTCTTGAGCCTGTGAAAAGGATAATTGTAAAGGTTGATTATAAGTCTGTGAAAAAAATCGAGATTGCAAGGGTTTGATTCCTACCTGGAAAAAGAATCAGGGGTTTAGTGGATTACATATCTCCGGTGAGCTCAGGGGACTAGATGTAGTTAAGAGTAACTTATCTAACCAAGAAATATTATTGTGTGTTGCATTGCTAATTTTATTATATTGTGTTTGAGTGAGCATTTAGTATTAAACACATTTTCGCTGCATAACAAGATAATAATCGATTTAGAAAAATTGATTATTTGTGTTTAAAGGACTTAATTATTTTTATTTTTATAACTACTCAATTCACCTACCCTTGGGTAGCTCTTTGGCTAACACTAATCATTTAAAATAAAGAATGTGACTTTACTGTTTAACCTATTTGTTCAATTTAATACTTCAATCTCCACCTTCTTCCTTTATCGACCGCCACTGCTGCCTTATCTTGGCCATTGCCATCGCCTCCGTTGTTTATCGCTCAACTGTGCTCGTTCTTCAATTTTACCGCTAAGCGGTGCTCGTTCTTCAGTTCCGTCGCTGCCATCGTTGGCCATTGCCAATGTCGTGCCATGCTCACTTTCTCTCCCCCCCCCCCCTCTCTCTCTTTCTCTTTCTCTCTCTATCTCTCTTTCTTCATTTCCATATCTTTGTTGAGGTGGACGTGTTCTATTGTTTTATTTCTAGATCTAGGTCGACGCCATGCTCGTGCTCACTATGGTGGAAGTTTGTTGTTGTTCCATTTTCAGATCTCGTTCCAGATATGAATATTTGATTGAATTTTCTAGATCTCTCTCAGATCTTGAATGTTCCAATGATTGATTTTTTTCAGATCTGTTCCAGATCTAGAATGTTCATGTGATTTTCTGTTATTTTTTGTGAATATTTACATGTTTTCCATATATGTTTTGTTGCTCTTTTCTTGATTTTTGGAGGAGTTTTGGTCTATTTCATTGTGAATATTCTTTTGTTGATTCCTCAGTGAATGTTCATATTGATTGGTTTACTTTGAATGTTCGTCGTGGTTCGTTGTACATTCATACCAATTTTTAATTTTTGGAATGAATGTGCCATTGTGGTTAATCTCTCCTGCATACTTATTTATCTTATA
This sequence comes from Eucommia ulmoides, assembly GCA_016647705.1. NCBI lineage: Eukaryota > Viridiplantae > Streptophyta > Magnoliopsida > Garryales > Eucommiaceae > Eucommia > Eucommia ulmoides. The sequence continues at coordinate 34,788,756 of CM028327.1, read as the reverse complement.
TGATTCTTTGTTGATTGAATTGATATCTCAATCTTCGAGTTTGGGGCGTATTCTGCTTGTGCAAAGTATTTTCTTTGGCTATATCTATGTTTTTTGAGGATGAAACTTTAGGATTTAACTTCAATTTGTGGCAATTTTTTCGAGTTTGGGGCATATTGCGTTATAGTAATTTTGCCACTCTCTTTTTTTAGCTTTACGATAGCTTATACCTTGTGCTTTCCAGTTTTTGTTTTGTGGTATCAATTTTATCATTTTTATATTTTTAAGTCCATAATTGAATTCGTTTAATCTTCTTTTTGCTGGAATATAACATGAAATTCATTAGGAGTTAATAGTATTAGATCCTTTATTTAGTTTGTTATGTATTGTTGTAGACTGATGACACTGTAAATTCTGATGATTTTTGGTCTTGTTGATTGAGTATTTTCGTGGACTCATGTAAATTCTGATGATTTTTAGTCTTGTTACATTGAGTATTTTGTCATTTTTCTTAGACATGTTTTGATTTTGCTGATTTTTGTGAAGTTTTTTGTTTCTTTAGGTGAATGTTCTTTTGGTTTATCTTAGATTTCTTTCACATTTCTTGATTTATTTTTTGGGAATGTTCGTATGGGGTTCATATGGTTTGATGAAAAGTTCTCACCGATTTGTTTTTTTGTTAATCTTTTTTTTTTTTTTTTTTTTTTTTTAATTTAAGTGGTTTTGGTAAAGGTTCATAGGATTGTATTTTGATGATTTGTTCATTTAAAGAACAATGAATATTCATAATAGTAGAATTAGAGTTAAAACGTATTAAAATGTTTGAAAATAGCATAACGAAAAATATAAATGTTCATGTCTTGATTTTTTAAGATAATGGCATTGGTATGTAAATAATGGAAAAAAGATGATAAAAATAAATGATTATTTTCTAAAAATATTTGAGGACTAAAAACTTTATTATAGTAGTTGGGGCTTTATTTTCTAATTTATATATCTCTTACGGACTATATAATAATTTTTCTTTATTAGATTTAAATCACAGGTACTACATCTAATGTTTTTAGAAGTAACATAATCTAAAACATTAATTTCTACAAGAATATTTTTAGAATAAGTCCAATCACAATTTTTTAAAATGAAGAACAATAATTCATATCATACAATAGTTTGCACAAATCCAGAATTAAATTGAAAATACAATATTATATAATTCCAAAATACCTCACCACGATTCTAATTCAGTTGAAGGAAGTTAACCACTCATTGATGTATGGAATGGTATTTTCTTGGATGAAATCCTTAAAACCGCCATTTTCATCTTTATATTATGAAAACTAATCTCTCTCTTCAAAAATGGTGTAAAAAATGGTGCAAATGGTGCAACAAGGATAGAGGATTGGAGAGGAATGTGGCTGCTAATTTTTTTTTGCTAAGAATCTCAAAAAATCTTCCCCCAAAAATCTGATTACAATCATATTTATGGGTTAAGATATCGTAGGGTGGTTGGGGGAAAAACAAAAAAAATGGATTAAAAAAATTGGCGAAAAGTTGTTATCTAATTGCGCACGCTACCCAAGGCAAAGCTAGCCTCTGCAGTGCAAGAAAGCCAAGGCAGCTTCAACTGCCTTGGCAACGGCTTCTAGAGCCGCACATTGGAGAACGGCTTCTAGAGCCGCACATTGGAGCGACTTTGGAAGCCACACGATTCACTGCTCCTTGACCTGAGCACGCTCGCCATTCACGTGGTTCGTCGTGGTTTGTCTTTTTTGATATACTTCCCAACGCCTACAAAAATAAATAAAATAAATCAATTACACTAATTTAATTTATTCAAGAGAATAACATAACTTAATTTAGTGATATTAGATCGCACAAAATGTAACGTAATCAAGTCCCTATAAACTTTGTGGAAAATTCAACGATTCAACAAGTTGTGGGAGATGTCTTAATACCATCGATTTGATTTTCTAGATAAATTGAAGTTTTTAAATGTTTGGTTTAGGAGATTATTTTCCTTGATATGTTATTTCGTTGAAACCAGTATAAGTTTTACAAGAGTTAATTTCGATAAAACTAGTTTCGATGACTTCTTATTGATTCTCATTTCCATAGAATTTGAGGGGATGTCAAATTTGGATTCCTCTACTTTAAATGGGCAAATTGAAGAAGTAATATATATATATATATATATATATATATATACACACACTTTATGACATGTAATTTACATTAAATTCATGTAGTTCATATAGTAATTTATACATTTATCACATTAGCATTTGGTACCATATAGAAGATATGTTTAGGATACTTGTCACCACCTCCACTTCTCATCCTTGGTCATTCATATATGCCATTTAGATTCCATACTTTTAAACATGTCATTCAGTAGGGTAAAAAAATCTCCAAATTTCTTATGCCATATAGAATAGGTCATTCATGCTATTTTTAAATCAAAACACTTTTCACCATATAGTTATGTATACCTAAGACACTTACACCTCTCATAATTTTCATATTCATTCTAATTATGGTAATTTCCAGTACTAAAAATAGTATAAAAATCATACAATATATATATACTAGTATATAACCCGTGCCTAAAGGTACAGGTGTAAAACAAAATATATATATATATATATATATATACAAAAAAATATATTTAAATTTTTTGGCATAATCTCCTCTATTTAAACAACATTCTACACCTATTTCATTTGAACATCAATAACAATAACAATTGAAAACTAACAATCGAGAACAAACACCATTTCACACATTATGTATTCCCAATAAGAAAAAAACTATACTCTTTACAAATACCCACTATTTATAAAACATAGACATTAAAATCTTTCGGAACGAAAACGAAAAATATGGCAACAAAATTACCAATAACTGCAAACACAAATTCAACTATCCAACCATCAACAAGAGAGAGAGAGAGAGACGAACTTGTGTCGAGGGGAGGGCGACGATGGAGGGGGGTAGATCCACGACAACGGTGACTGTGGCGACAAGTGACTGGATCTACAACGACATTGACAGTGGGGAATGGAGGGTCAGAAATACGCCATTGAAGGAGGTTTCGTCGTCGCAAGGTAGGGGGAGATGTCGTCGTGTTTGTTCCCATATTTCAACATCTAAAGCATAATATTGAGCCTATTCATCTATATAGTCAATATCAAAAGCTTGTTTGTTTCCATATTTCAACAAAATTCATAACAATACCTTACCCACAAAATTTATAGTAACGCGTCTCAATTAAACATAAAATGGTAGAAAAAATATTTTGTTAAAGATCTAATTTTAAAGGGAATTTTTTTATAAACAATAAAACAAATTTTTATCAGCTTAAGTCATATTGCTAATTGAAATCATTTAAGAATGATTGCAAAATCTATTGAGATTTGTTTAAGAATGTTTCCAAATCTAGATTTTTAATAAGTAAAACATCAGACGACACATTAACTCTATTGTTAAAAAAATATTAGAATGATTCTACGTCTAAAAAGGTAAAACGATTTTGTAGCTAAACAAACATATAGGAGCAAATACAACAATATAAACATAGAAGTATAGAAAAACAACAGCTAAAGTATCATACCTTACACCTCATCGGGAAGTAAACTGTGAAGGAGACTCTAGGTCGAGCTCCCAATCTCAATCCAAAATCTCCCAATCTCGATAGCTACAGAGTTGTAAAATCAGAGACAAAATTGACATTAAACCTTCATAGATAAGGAACAAAGAAATAAATGTTAACAAAAACTAGATAAAAAATATAAAAGAATTAACAAAAAATAAAGAAAGAATAGAAAAAACATGGTAGCTACGTGGCGAAAGAAGGATAACAACTCTTCTGCCAAAAGTTGGAAGGGAGGATAGTTGAAGATATCCAAACTAATTAGCCACTTGTTCTACCAATAAGCCTCATCTTGCCTATGAGCTTCTGGGCTATAGCTCGCTTACCCTCTTTAGTAGAGATTCGACCAAATTCTAATGCTTCGAATTGTAAGGTGAACAACTACTATCTTTGACAAAGATCTCAAAATGTAGTTCGAACATAAGTTTGAAATGCCCTTGGAAGTATGCTCCCACAAAGGTTAATTTCAACAGCAAAAACATCATCTAGCGAAATTTAAATATAGGCTTCATTCTCTATTCACCTCATACTATGAACTACTATTTTGTGCCTGATTCTTTGGCTTTGAGAACCACTTTTAGTCCATTCTCTTTAACATATTCGAGGATTAATAAGAAGAGGAAAAGAAAATCTATTGTCATATACTTTTTTAGGAATTTGAATATTGCCAAAAGGTTAAAAAAATAGAAAGGGGATGCGTATACGGAAAATATATATATATATATATATATATATATTCTAAGATAAAGATATAGAAAATCAGCCAATAAAATTAACTTGGAAATTGTCGACTTACATAGTAGAGGTGATACTGGTCCACGGCAACATTGGCATCGCCTAAAGACACAAATGTAAAACAAAAAAAAAAAAACATAAAAAAATTTAAACAACATACTTATGCAGGATAGTTATGCAAACTTTTAATCGATTTGTCTGTTGCAACATCAACTCCAATATTTGAAAAAATATTTCAAATGAACACAATAAAAAATTAATGTACAAAAAAATTGGACATAACCCTTTTTACTTATATGAAATTCCAAATTCTATTAAAGTGCTATTAACCCTCCTTTTTTTTTTTTTTTTTTTTGAAATTCTTCTTGGGTATCATTTGGATCTATTTAAGCCTTTTTTCGACAATCACTTGGAAGAAAAACACTTGCAATGCTCTTTTTGTTTCAGAATTATTTTGAATTCACTATTATCATTTCCATACCTAATGACAGTGCCTTCACCTAAACCTAATTTGACAAATTTACAACCAAATAAGGACTCCAAATTCAAACAAAATTTGAACAAAATTATGGAATTCTTGAAAGAATTTACCAAATGAGGAGAGACTCTTCAATTTGCCATTCAACATGAGACTGTTGTCTCTGAAGCAGTTGGCACCCCAGCACCCATACCAAACAGTTTCAGTGGCTCTGATGCCTGTGGCATGCACTCTAAGGCATTCCAAGATTGCTTGAATAGTTCTAGAAATGACATCAGCAAGTGCCAGTTCTGTATGGACATGTTGAGTAAGTGCAGGAGGAATTTAGGGTCTACGATGAGTGCTTAATCAATCCATAGTTCTATCATACTTTTGATTATTGGTGGGTGGTGTATTACCGAATTATACATGGTCCTTGAACAACATTTGCACTTTCAATAATGAATGGTATTGCATTTTATGGTTTATGATTAAAATAAAAAATAAAAAAAATAAAAAAATTAGCGCCTTTAGGCATGAGGTGTGTACATATATCATTTTACACTTGTTTTATTAAAACATCAACAATAATTACCATTTATACCATCACAAACTAACAATGTACATCACAAATACAATACAATCAATATCCAATAACGTAAATATTCAACTATTAAAATAATCCACAATTAAACATGAGTTTAACCGAAATAAAATCTAAGCAAAAAATGTTTACTACCGAATCTCGTGACTTTAAACCTACATTTCGCAAATGTAACTACACAATTAATAATTCAAAAACCAAAATATAGTTCCTTGAAAAAGGATTAAAATTTAAAAAAAAAAAAAAAAAAAAACTTTGCAATTTAAAATGAAAAAAAAAAAAAAAAAAAAAAAAAAAAAAAACTCAGATTACTGTATCTACGACTCCAGTTTTGTCCTTCACCAACAAAAGAAAAACTATGTATATCTTTAAAAACAAAAAAAATTATAAAAACCTAATGGATAATATGGGTCAATAAAAATAAAAAAAAATAATATTGCACAGAAAATAAGCAATCAAAAAATAAAAGAATTATAAAGCAAAAATAGTTGAGACATACTCCAAATCCACATTACGTTGGTGACTCATCATAAATTTGGGAACAAAAATATAGAAATATGGGAACAAACACAGAAATTTAGGAACAGAGACAGAACAGAAACAGAATATGGTTGGAACAAAAACACTAAACAAATACCACTTCTATAACTTTATTCTTGTCTTTTGAAATTCTTCTTAGATTTTGTTTGGCAATTAGATCGCTCTTTCTAAAATTGCTTGGAACAGAAACACTAAAAAAACAGCACCCATGAAAATATAAAGTGAATTTTTCATAAACTTACTGTTTGGGGTCTTTGGACACGGTAGTTCCCAACTCTTGTATTTAATACTTATCGCTCCCAATCCACATTACAACGCCGACTCATAAAAAATCGGGGGGGAAAAAATAGAATTTAGAAATGAACACAATCAAAAGCACAAATAAAATTAGAAAGCAATCATTAGAAAGTAAAATTAGCAATACGAAATCAGAAAGTGGCCTATACATTATGGACAAATCTACTGTCATCAGATCAAACATGAAATCAATAGCATTGTTCATTATTCAGGCATTTCATCAAATATGTAGTGCTCAATATGATTATAGAGCAATCAATATGAAATCAGAATATAAATTCGAGTATGAAATCAGTAATCTAATTATAGTCAAACATTAGATTATGGAAAAAGAATGGAAATTGAAATTCGCAATATGAAATTCGCAAACATCAGAAAATAAATTCACAATATAGAAACTGACATTCGTAAAGAACAAAACAGAATCACAAACTCGCGCTATTTGCAAACACTAAGAATAGTAGCAAACAGAACTCTAAAGCAAACAGAAAATAGAAGCTGACCTTGGCAATATGAAATCAAAAAGTGACCTTTACAGTTGATCTAATGAAGCGAGGACCGATTGTTGTGAAGAGGTCATCAAATGCGAGGGTCTTATAGACGCGAGATGGAGGGATTCCATTTGGGCAAGAATGATTTTTAGGGATTAGGGCAGAGATTAGGGATGATTGATTTTCAGGGATTAGGGAATAGAATATGGAGATTGGGGATTAGGGAATAGAAGATGATGGCGATGACAGCGAGGAACAATCCAAGAGCGATGATCAAGAGAGATGAGGGAGGTGACAACCGCGAAGATGAAGGAGGTGACGAAGCAATGATCGAGGGAGATGAGGGAGGTGATGATCGCGAAGATGAGGGTAGTACCGATCTACGAGATCGGGCAATAAATAGAGAGAGAAAGCGAGACGAATCCGATGGAGATGAGGTGGAGATGAAGCCGGCAGAGATGATAAGCGATGATCACTCGGGCAATGGAGACACAGATTGAGAGAGTAGATTGATTTTCAGCGAATCATGGAGAAAGAACAAAACAGTGATTGAAATCTCAAACCCTAAACGTGAGGAGTGTGTAAAATGAAAGCCATCCAATGGTTAGAAAATATCTAGAAGTTTGTCTCTCATCTGACGGCCGTGAATCTACCCGTCCTAATTTATTTTATACATATATATATAATTATGTATCACTACACTTGGTCTAGAAATCATGTTAGCACTCACGTTGCATGTGGTCTTGAATGCTTATTAGGATAATTCATTCATCTCAAATATAATTTGATAACCTATTTATGTCATGCTAGTTTAGCACCATTATATGTTGCATTTCCATTCATATGTTTATTATATAATTAGAAAAAAATATCGGATGATCTCAATTTAAGTATGAAATTATCAATTAATTCTAACTGTTTAAAAATCAACAAACAATTTCAGTGTACAGATTTTTCAAACCGACCAGTCCCAAATTTAAAAAGCGCAAAAATTACATGACAAATTTGCCCTCGTGAGATCCACGGGATTGGGATTTTCCACACTTAACGGTTTCAAAACAAAATCATTTTATTAAAATTAAAATAACGATTGTTGTACATTTTTTTCATGATCTAATTATATATTCATATTCGTCTGAATAAGATCTTCAAAATGATATCACATTCACTATTTTTTTTTCATTAGTTTCAGATTCGTATATTTATATTACATTCAATATGATACATCCAAAATTTTAATTTTTACATTCATGTTACATTTAGATCTTATACATTATCAAAATACAGTTGAGGGTCAAAATCACCTTTATTAGTAAGTCAGGTTACATTCAACACGTTCATATAATTTATGTTATTATCAACATTAACTGGAGTTATTTCTATTGTATTGGATGTTATATTCAACATTCACGGGCACAGATTTTAGTGATGCTATATATAATATTAACATTACAGTTTATGTTATATATAACATTCACATGCACCATAATCTAAAACTAAATAAAAAATAAAAAAAAAATAATATCACATTTTGAAGATCGTGGTTTATAGATATTTGTGGTGTAAAAAATCATTGAACAATAATCATAATTAGAAGAAATTGTAGGTTTCGTTTTCAGTTTCATTTGTAGTTTATTACCATCTTTTATTCCGCGTTTTTAGGGGTGAGAACATATATGGAAAGTAACGATTCATTAATAGGGACAAATTAGTCCACGAAATGCCCGTAGGAGTAATCGGTAAAAAAAATAATTTGGTTCATTTGGTAGTTTCCACACTTATTTAGGAGCTGATGGTAAGCAACCCTATAATTAATGACTCACATAGATTAATTTTCTCATTTTTTAATTAAGGAAGCTCATCGAAATTAATAGAACTTCCTACTAGGGATTATCTTTATCAAAGCCCTTAATATTTGACCAGAGGTTATACTGGGAGAATATTTAAAAAAAAAAAATATCCCACCTAATTTTGAAAAATACTAAAAAAACATTTTATAATAAAAGAGAAATTAATTTTAAAATAAAATAAAACATTTAGATTTAAACTAATTGGACATAAGGTACGGGGTGTCCTGGGGTGCCTAACACTTTCCCCAAGCATTACCAAACCCGAACTCATTTGAATGAAAACCTATTTTGGAGTCAAAATTTACTTCGGCCATTTCAAAATCGTTCTCTAAAATTTTAGTAATTTAACACACTAATTAAACCTAATATTAGGTGTCAACTCATTTTTTTAAAAATCGCCTAAATCTTTTATGAGAAAATCAAAATTTTCTTAAAAATCGCATAAGTCTTTTACGAGAAAATCAATGCACTAAAAATTCCTCTCTTTATTTTTCGTAAAAAATAAATATTTATTTCTTCTTGGAAAATCCGAGTTGAATCAAGCACACTAGCTCGGAATCTCAAATCATCTATTGGTATCTAGTTTTATACATCAAGATAGGTGCAAAGTAGTTAGATAATGTATATTTCGAAAACCATTAATTACAAGTCATATTAAGCAATTAATATTATACGTATAGTTATTGACTGTCTAAAATCAACTAATATATGCATATATATGAGTGTTTTTTTTTTTTTTTAAATCTCAAATAAATTTCATAATTACCTTCTTTGGTTACACAATTATTTATACATAAAATTTTAAAATCTATTGAGTTTGAACTATATCAGAGATATTGTGAAAATATACCTAGTAATATAATTATTAAATTTTATTATTTATCGTTAATTAGTGGTTGAGAGTAAAAAATAGAATAAATTTCAAACACATTGATTTATTATAATACAAAAATAGTCATACAAATAACATTTTTCCAATATTTTTTATAGCAATATTTCACCACCTAAATTCCAAGATTAAGAGAAAAATGGACTCCATTACTTAAAGAATTCTCTCCCTCTAAAAAAACACTATAGATTATGTTGTTGCAGAAAATAAATAAAGTACGAGTTTACTAAAATTTCTTGGGATGAGTCGCGGACTAGGTCGCTCTCTTTAAGATGTTTCGCGGCTCTGCCCAAGAACGTGCAAGCAGTGTATCAGCCCCGTCGTCCCCAAGATAAAACAGCCCAGAATTCTTCTCTGTCTAGGACGTTCTTTGCACTGTAGAAGTCCCGAAAACCAAACACCCCCACACACTATTCGCAAAACGAACAAACTGCTCGGAAACCAAAATCGAACTGAAGAAACAGTACCGAAACAGATTGGAACAATTCCGGAAGAACAAAACAGTATAAACCGAAACTGTTTCAGAACAGTTCGGAACAGAAACAGAAACAGATCAGAAGCAGAAACAGAAACAGTGCAGAAATAGAAACAGTTCAGAAACAGGAGCAGAACACACTGTTTTCCGTTCTAAAAAATGAGGGGAAAAAAAACTTGTATTTATAGGAGAGGGAAAAAAAAACCGTTTAAAAAAAATTAAAACCGAAATTAATAAAAACGTTTTAAATAATTAATTTATTAAAACGTTAAACTTTAAACGTTTTTTATTTAAAACGTTTAATATTAAAACGTTTTTTTTTTTAATCAATATAAAACGTTTTGTTTTTTTTTTTTTTCCAACGGTTCAAAACTTTAATTTTTATTATTCAAACGTTTTAGTTTGTTTTTTTTTTAAAAATATTTTTCTAAACAATAAATAAGTGCCACCTCATCACACGCGCGACTCGACTCGACTCGACTCGGCACGGCCGGCCGGACGGCGGCGGCGGCGCGCGCCCGTGTGTGGTAAACCGGTAGGAATGTAATTCCTCTCCCCTCCACAAAATGTGGGTACCCCTTGGGGCACACCCCAAGTGTCTCACATACCCCTAGATATCCTCATTAATTTCACCTCTCCTAACCAATGTGAGATAAAAAGGGTTAGAGGAGATTGCACATTTGACACTTTCTATTCTAAAAATTTAAATTAAAATTCATTTGTTTCAACAATCCCCCACTTGAATTTTTAAAAATAATTTTTTTCATTGAGCAGTATAATTCAATATAAGATTATGCATAAGAAAATGTGTCTATCGACTTGAACCTTTACATAGTGAAGATGCTTTAGATTATACTAGAGTAACTCGTAGTTTTGAACTCTATCTCTAACAACATCACACACACAAACCTATCAAGGTGTAGTCCAAAAGCCCGTACTTTACGGCCATGCACGTGTATCCCAGTATAGTGAATGCTCTAGAGAATTTTGCCCAAAATTCCATAGGAAGCGGCCACACTTCCACATTCACATAGGTGAATCTATCAAGAGTACTTTTGTAGCTAGGTACTCCACTCCAAAATAGAGTATAGATCTCATTAAGAGTTAATAAAAACTCAACCTTCTATCGCTTCAAGATATCATGCTTCAAACAACACATTTATGAAATAGAACTCAAATTTATAGCATGATTTTTCTCATATCACTTCATGAGTTGTTATTACCCTTTGAACCTATTTCTTGGGATCTCCAGTCTATAGGTTGGGTTTCCCTCACAAGTGACTTGTCAATCTATGGGCTTGAGTCCCATTCCTTTCGAGGTTTTGTAAACCTTTTCTCGAGCTAATCCTTTCGTCAAAGGATCGGCTAAGTTATCATCAGACTGTACATGATCCACTCTCACAGCCCCTGTAGAGATATACTCCCTAATAGTGCTGTGTTTGCGACGTATTTGTCGCTTTTTTCCGTTATAATAACGGTTCTGAATCTTTGCAATAGCCGCGGTACTATCACAATGGATCAAGACAGCTGGAATTGGTCTCTCCCATAAAGGGGTATCAGAAAGCAGGCTCCTTAACCACCCTATTTCCTCGCTAGCCGAAGCTAGTGCAATCATCTCAGACTCCATAGTAGATTGAGCCAAAATAGTCTGTTTCTTAGATTTCCAAGAAACAGCTCCATCAGCTATACTAAATATATAACCGCTAGTTGCCTTGGAGTCATCCGAAAGGGTGTTCCAATCAGCATCGCTATATCCTTCCAGAACAGCGGGAAATTTTTGATAATGCAATCCAAGGTTCATAGTTCTCTTTAGATATCTCATAATCCTATCAATAGCATGCCAATGCTCAATACTAGATCTACTTGTAAACCTGCATAGTAATCCAACAGCATATACTATATCGGGCCTAGTGCAATCAATGGCATATCGAAGACTGCTTATGATGCTCGCATACTCAGATTATCTAACACTATCACCGGTGTTCTTGAACAACTTCACACTAGGGTCATAAGGAGTACATGCTGGTTTACAATCAAAATAATTGTATTTCTTTAGAATCTTCTCTATATAATGAGATTGATCCAAAGAAATTCCATGTTTAGACCTAGTTATTTTAATACCAAGGATTACATTTGCTTCACCAAGATCTTTCATATCAAAATTAGCACATAGCATGGATTTTACATTATTCACAACATGAATATTGGAACAAAAAATTAGCAAGTCATCCACATAAATACATATAATAGTGCAAACATTATTTTCAGATTTATAGTAAATGCATTTATCACTTTCATTTACTTTAAAACCATGTGAAATGACTAGATTATCAAATTTCTCATGCCATTGCTTAGATGCTTGTTTCAAACCATAAAGAGATTTATCTAATTTGCATATTTTGTTTTCTAGACCAGGAATAACAAATCCTTCAGGTTGGTCCATATAAATCTCTTCTTCTAATTCACCATTCAAAAAAACAGTTTTAACATCCATTTGGTGCACAATAAGATCATGAATTGCAGCAAGAGATAAAAGTACACGAATAGATATAATTCTAGAGACAGGTGAGAAAGTATCAAAGAAATTTACATTTTCTCTTTGTCTAAACCCTTTGATTACAAGACGAGCCTTATATTTATCAATGGTTCCATCAGGAATCAATTTCTTTTTAAGAATCCATTTACATCCTATTGTTTTACAACCAGGAGGTAAATCTACCAAATGCCAAGTTCTATTTGACTCGAGAGAGTCTAACTCATCATCTATAGCTTCTTGCCATAAACTGGCATCTATAGAGGATAATGCCTCTTGGAGGGTAAGTGGATCTTCCTCTAAGATATATGCATAGAAATCCGAACCAAAGTCTTTAGCTATACGAGGTCGTTTACTCCTTCTAGGTTCAATATCTAATTGCTTATTAGATTCATTAATCCTAATGATAGGTTCATTACTAGAAGTCGAGCCCCCACTATTCTTCAATTTGAAAGGAAATTTATATTCATAAAAATCAGCATCATTTGATTCAATGATAACTCTATCTTTCAAATCATAAAATCTATAAGCTTTGCTATTTACCGCATAACCAATAAAAACACATTCATAAGCTCTACTGGCAAGTTTTCTTCTTTTGGGGTCAGCAATTCGAATATATGCCAAACAACCCCAAGTTTTAAAATAAGACAAATTTGGTTTCTTATTTTTGAAAACTTCATTAGGTGAAATTTTACTTTTCGATTTGGGAACTTTATTAAGTACATAGCAAACCGTTAATAAAATTTCACCCCACCAGTGAGAAGCTGCACTGGAATTAAGTAAAATAGCAACTACTGATTCAGCAAAAGTTCTATTTTTTCTTTTCAGCCTTACCATTCATTTCAGAAGAATACGGTGCAGTTTTTTCATGAATAATCCCATGAGAATTATAAAAATCAATAAAAATATCAGAATCATATTCTGTTCCTCTATCACTACGTAATCTCTTAATTTTCTTATTGCATTGATTTTCAATCTCAGTTACAAAAATCTTAAATATATCAAAAGCTTCACTTTTATTTTTCATGAGATAAACATAAGTAAAATCAGAACAATCATCTATGAATGTAATAAAATAGCGTTTACCATTCCTAGTCAAGACTCCATCAAATTCACAAATATCAGAATGTATCAAGTCAAGAGATTCAGATTCTCTAATTACTGATTTATGAGGGGTTTTAGTAATTTTAGCTTGACTACAAAATTCACATTTTTCAAAATCATTCAAAGACAATTTAGGAATTAGTTCTAAGTTGCTTAAGTTTTTAATAATGCATTTGTTAACATGACAAAGTCTAGCATGCCAAATATTAAAAGAACACAACATGTAAGCAGAAGAAGAAATTTTATTAATTTCAACATTCAGTTTGAACATTCCATCAGTTGCATAACCCTTCCCAACAAAAATATTATTTTTGGTTAAGGTGTACAAATCAGCCCCAATAGTTTGAGTGAACCCCGCCTTGTTTAGAAGATAGCCCGAAACTAAATTCTTTCTCATCTCTAGAGTATGTAGAACATCTTTAAGGATGACTGTCTTTCCAGAGGTAAATTTTAATTCCACTTCACCAGAACCGGCAACAATAGTGGAGTGGGAATCACCCAGCAACACTTTCTTGTCTTCACTTTCAGAATAAGACTTGAACATGGAACGATCATAGCAGACATGGCGTGAAGCACCAGTGTCTACCCACCACCCTTCGGATCCACCAACTATATTGATTTCAGAAATCATAGCTATAAGTTGGTCTTCGGTAAGATTCGCCTGTGGAACAGGACGACGTCTTTGCCGGTAGTTCCGAGCCAAATGGCCCGTCTTCCCACAGTTATAACAAGTAAACTGTTCAGAATTATTTCTTGAAGGGAGTTTGTTTCTATTCTGATTTTGATGCACATTTCTGTTCTGGTTATTGTGGTTGCGATTCTGATTTTAATTTTTCATATTTTTCCCTTTAGGTTTCAAAACAGCGTAAGATGATTTTTTGTGAGCATTGTTAGAAACAACAAGCACTTCATCTTTCTGATCTTGTTTTCGGGCCTCTTCCTCAATCCGAAGAAGAGTGATCAAACTTTCTAAACAAAACTCTTTAGTTTTATGCCTTAGAGTATTCTTAAAATCTTTCCAAGAGGAGGGTAATTTGTCAATTAAAACAGCAACTTGAAATTGTTCATCAAGGGACATACCTTCAGCAATTATTTCGTGAGCGATTTTCTAAAGTTCATGAGACTGAACCTCCACTGATTTGTCGTCGGTCATTTGGTATTTCAGATACCGACTAATAGCATATTTTTTACTTCCAGCCTCCTCAGTGTCGTATTTCTTCGAAAGAGCATCCCAAACTTCATTTGCAGTTTTGTTAGAGCAGTAATAATCATACAGATCATCAGACATACCATTAAGAATAAAATTCTTACAACGGAAATCATTTTCCTCCCAAGACTTAACTTCTTGAATCTGAGCGTCTGTAGGAACTTGAGGTAATTGAGGTTTTTCGGTTGTACAGACATATGCTACTTTTTCGATAGTAAGAAAAAATAACATTTTCTGTCTCCATCTTTTAAAATGAAACCCTTCGAAACGAAAGGGTTTGTTGAGATCAACAGTTACTTGTTTAAAATCGTGATCAGCAGACATCTTAGCAGATATTGATCGTCTTAAAATTGTTGTTGCAGAAAATAAATAAAGTACGAGTTTACCAAAATTTCTTGGGATGAGTTGCGGACTAGGTCGCTCTCTTTAAGACGTTTTGCGGCTTTGCCCAAGAACGTGTAAGCAGTGTATCAGCCCCGTCGTCCCCAGGATAAAACAGCCTAGAATTCTTCTCTGTCTAGGATGTTCTTTGCACTGTAGAAGTCCCGAAAACCAAACACCCCCACACATTGTTCGCAAAACGAACAAACTGCTCGGAAACCAAAATCGAACTGAAGAAACAGTACCGGAACAGATCGGAACAATTCCGGAAGAACAAAACAGTGTAAACCGAAACTGTTTCAGAACAGTTCGGAACAGAAACAGAAACAGATCAGAAGCAGAAACAGAAACAGATTAGAAGCAGAAACAGAAACAGTGCAGAAACAGAAACAGTTCAGAAACAGGAGCAGAACACACTGTTTTCCGTTCTTAAAAATGAGGGGAAAAAAAAAACTTGTATTTATAGGAGAGGAAAAAAAAAAACCGTTTAAAAAAAAAATTAAAACCGAAATTAATAAAAACGTTTTAAATAATTAATTTATTAAAACGTTAAACTTTAAACGTTTTTTATTTAAAACGTTTAATATTAAAACGTTTTTTTTTTTTTAATCAATATAAAACGTTTTGTTTTTTTTTTTTTCCAACAATTCAAAACTTTAATTTTTATTATTCAAACGTTTTAGTTTGTTTTTTTTTTAAAAATAAATAAGTGCCACCTCATCACACGCGCGACTCGACTCGGCACGGCCGGACGAACGGCGGCGGCGGTGCGCACACGTGATAAACCGGTAGGGATGTAACTCCTCTCCCCTCCACAAAATGTGGGTACCCCTTGGGGCACACCTCAAGTGTCTCACATACCCTAGATATCCTCATTAATTTCACATCTCCCAACCAATGTGGGATAAAAGGGCTAGAGGAGATTGCACATTTGGCACTTTCTATTCTAAAAATTTAAATTTAAATTCATTTGTTTCAACATATTAAAAAGAAAAAAGGAAAACTTAGATTTGAGAGAGAGATTCTAGAGATAATGGAAAAAACTGAAAATAGGAAATTTATTTGGGTGATTCTTGCCAGGGCATCTAAAGAGGTTGGTATCAGTTGTGACAAACAACGCTTTTGTGGAAGTGAAGATGTTGCTCGATTGCAACTCTTGCCTTGCCAAGTACTCCACCTTCAACGACCTCAACTCCCCCCCTCCAATTCGCTGCTGCTAAAGGCTACACTAAGGTCTACCAATTCAAATTCGATCCAAGTTAAAAGCATTTTCCTCACTAGAAAAATCAAAAGCGATAGAGAGGACACAAAGAATTGTGTTACATACGTGTTTGATATGTTTGTCTTCGCCACTCCGTTGGTGCCAGAGGGGGACGGCTGGAGGTGCAACAAAATTTCACCTTGAATGACGGTGAGGTATAAGCAGCGATGAGGAGAATGGGATGGTGAGCTGGAGCTACGATGACAAGTAAGGAGTCCTAGACAACAAATTTAAGAACATGACCCCCCAATTTTCAATTTGCATCTTAGGTGCTTTGGGAAAAGACCACCTATTACAAAAGAACTTAGAAATGGCTTTTACCCATTTTGAAATTTCAATTTAAAAATCCTCTTTAGAAAAATTTCATAAATTTAGGATGCCTTTGGATAAGAAATTTGATAAATTTATGTAATTTATAAATGATAGAATTTTAAAATTCTGAATTTTAAAATCCCATCATTTTCTAAATTTTTTCTTTATATAACTTCTTGAAATCAAAAATTTATTTATATAATTTCTTAATTACATTGTTTGGATGTACAAATATTTGCAAACAAGAGAAGTTTGAAATTCATGAAATTGCAAAATAAAAATGAGGGTTTGAATTATAAAATAAAAATGGATTTATTCACGTAATTTTATTACGGGTGTTTCTTCCTCTTTCTTCTTTCTCCTCTCTCTCTAAAATTTAAAATCGGTGGCAAAGCTCATATCTCCGTCGCCGTCATCCTCCGGGTCAAGAGCCATAGTTGAACCATTCACCATGAGGAATCACATATGTTCACTCTTCTCCCGCAACAAACACAAATCAAAATGTTAAAGAATAAAAAATGTAAAAAGAAGAAAGACCTGCAAAATTTATATTCTAAATATAATTAATTTACCACAAACAAGGATGCCTACAAAATCCATCTATTTTGATCATTACAAAACCAATTTTAGATAGAGAGAATAGCAGAGATGAAGAGATAGAGAAGGAGTTGATGTGGCAAGCAGGAAGTGATGCTCGACGGAGATGACGCAAGAGATAATGCACAACAGCAACGACGATGTGACGGACAAGAGCGACAATTCCAAGTAACACCGATTGTGAGCAACAAGCGGCGACGAGCATCAGTGAAGGATGAGAACAAATAGAGGATGAGCAACACACTGATGAAATTGGAGTAACAGATGTTCACGCGGAATAAAAAAGTTAACTTTGAAACCAAATTCCCTCTTTGATGGATTTGACAAATAACGCATTGTTATAAAGAGATTTAGAAGTACGATTTATCCGACTTCTAATAGTCAAAAAAATTTAAAATTTCTAAATAAAATCTCTTCTAAAAACACATTTATTTTTTAAAACAAAATTCCTCCTTAAAATATCTCACCTAAACACACCTTTATAATTCAAAAATCTAACCACCTAAACACACCTTTATAATTCAAAAATCTAACTACAAAAATATTAATTGATCAAACGCAGCCTTAATATTCAACTTGAGTATTTTCAAACCAAACTCGAGGGTTAAATTTAACTGAGCTCAATCTGGCTAGAGATTATAATTCTCTCGAACAAAATAAGTATTGCAGATTTTACAGCGTGCACCGTCTCTTTGATGTCGTGGAATCACTGATTACGATTTCTATATACTCCTTTACGAATGTTAAAAAGACGACAACCAGGTCTCTGATCAACACGCCTATACAGAACCGATTCAATCTCTCTGTCTCTCTCTGGTTCGCCGGAAGGTTGAGTCGCCGATTGACGACGTTCCGCCGGTGAATCGCCGTTTATGGAATTTCAATGCTCTGCGGCGACGGCGAGGTAAGGATCGTCTGGATTTTTTTACATCGATTTTCACTGTGTGGTTCTCTCTTTTCTATTTTTCTTTGATGGGTTTGGCTAAAAAATATTGGGGTGTTGTCTCTCTTGTTTCAGATCTGGTGAAATTCGAACGCAGTAGGGCAATTTGGGGTCCCGGTTCGGCGGTTCTTGGATTCGATTGTGAATTCCGGCTGAATTCCATGTCAATTTCGATTTGAATTTGGAAATTCGTTTTGATTGAGGCGTGGAATGGAAGAAGGCGTGGGATCAGGGGGTGTGGTAAAAAAGAAGAGCTCGTCCGGTTGTTTGATAATTAAGAAGAAAGTGGATGGGATCGGCGGCGGGATTGGTTCTTCGAGTTCGTCGCGGAAGGAGAAGAAGAGACATCGGATGGTTGTTAGTGATTCAGGTTCCAGCGATGAGTTTTCAGAGACCCCTCGCCGGAAAATGGATAAATTCCGGAAGGGTTCAGTCGTTTACAGGAAGGGTATCAACAGTGATGCTAGAAACGGTGAAAGAGAGATTGAGAGAAAGAGGAGTAGGTTAGATTTGTACGAGTTTGATGAATATGATGAATTTGACGGAAAAAGGATGAGGAACGCCAATGAGTATATGGATGATAGGTTGAATCTCATGGGGAGAAGTGCAAACCAAGGGGAATTCGTTGGTGCGTTAAGTAGAAACTCCATGGTTGATAAAAGAAGACATTCTTATTTAGACAAAGGAGTAGTTCATTATAATCGAAACAAGTTCCAGGAAGCTTCTGATGAACCTATCAGATTGCAGGGAAAAAATGGTGTGTTGAAGGTGATGGTTAACAAGAAGAAGAAGCCAGGCTTGTCTAATGAAGCTTATGATCATCATGAAGCTGTTGATAGAAAGGGTTATAGGTCTGCAGAAGCTGTCCAGAAGAGTGTGACAGTTGGACCTTCTTTCTACTCTGATTCAAAACCTCCTGTAAAACCAATTACATATTCTAGGAGGGAGAAAAACGAGACGATAATTCGGAAACAATTCATAACCAAGAGCAGCAAAAATGGAGATTCGGGCAAAGATGATGGTGATAATTATACATTACCGAAGCTGGAACTGGGATCATCTACTGAAGGAGTCAAAATTGGGAGGAAAAGTGAAAGTATCAATCCAATCAGCAGCAAAGAAGGTAAAATTAATCGAGGTTCTGGAACAGAGAAGCAAATGTTACGTGAGAAGATAAGGAGTATGCTTATAAATTCTGGTTGGACTATTGATTATAGACCAAGAAGGAACAGGGATTATCACGATGCTGTGTATATTAACCCATCAGGAACAGCTTATTGGTCAATTGTTAAGGCTTATGATGCGTTTCAGAAGCAATTGGAGGAAGATGATTGCAGTAAACGTGGCGGGGATTCCTCTGCTGTTGCTTTGTTGCCTGATGAGATGCTCCGTAAGCTAACAAGGCAAACCAGAAAGAAAATCGAGAAGGAAATGAAGAAGAAGAAAAGAGATGATGTTGGAAATAAGAAGCTTAAAAATGGTGATATGAGGAGGACAGAAGAGAACCATAAGTCACTGAAAGGCAGAGCACATGAAGATGATTCAAATGATGATAATTCTGAAGAAATGGAGAGGCAAGATGGGGATGAAAGGAGTTTTGACTCTCGGGTAGTACAAGGGAGGAAGAGTAGAAAAATCGGGAGATGTACTTTGTTGGTACGAGGTTCTGACAAGGGGCAAAATTTAGAAACTGATGATTATGTTCCGTACACTGGAAAAAGGACATTACTTTCTTGGCTGATTGACTCGGGTGTAGTTAAACCAAGCCAAAAAGTGCAGTATATGAATCGTAAGAAGACACGGGTAATGCTAGAGGGTTGGATCACAAAAGAAGGCATCCACTGCGGTTGCTGTAGTAAAATCCTCTCGGTTTCAAAGTTTGAGCTTCACGCTGGAACCAAACAGCGTCAGCCGTTCCAGAACATAGTTTTGGAGTCTGGGATCTCGTTGTTACAATGCCAGGTAGATGCATGGAACAGACAGGAGGAATCGGAACGACGGGGTTTTCACTCTATAGACATCGATGGTGATGATCCCAATGATGATACATGTGGCGTCTGCGGCGATGGTGGGGATTTGATTTGTTGTGATGGATGTCCATCCACATTTCATCAGAGTTGCTTAGACATAAAGGTTAGTGTTACACATATTTTACTCCCTATGTTTCAAAGTAAATAGTAGTCTTGTTTCCCTTTTTAGGATTTTCCTGAAATTATTATCCACTTTCCTTTTTTAGAAATACTTTTATTACTTTTCCCAAGCTAACTCTTCTCAACCACTCATTCAAATTTCAGAATGTTTCGACACTTCATCACGCATTTTCCAATAAGGGTGATAATGTAAAATATATTCAACCACTGCATACAACTTTGTGCAAAGTCCAATGGGACAATATTTTAGAAACAAAGAGAGTATATCATGATGCAACGTTACAACCGTTAGGTTAATACTAGATATATTTATAAGCATGACATTCGTTTAGTACCCTTTCATTTTCCTTCCATTTGTTCTTCTTCGCTTCTAAATCTTCTTCTTGTAGTCTGCTTAGTTGTGTCTTTATATGTTTATGCTAGCTTATATAAGAATGGAAATTAAAAGAATTGGTCATTTGTTGGATGTTTTTAGTATAATATTTGGATAGGGTAGATTTCAGCTGTTAAACAGGCTTCCATGATTATGAATATTGTGGAAGTCTAGAGGTTTTATTACTTGTGGTTACCGATTATTTGAGTAAATTGGGTTTAGTTATAAAGGAGAGAAGGCTGATGTGGTGCTTTCTCCTTAATTGACACATCGAGACTTGGGACTTGAGAAAATTCTATCTTCATAAACCTCAATTATTTGAAGGTACAGATTTAGTTTGAATGGGGAAAATTAGTGCCAAGTTGAGATTGTTTAATTTCGCTTTAGTTTCACTTGTCTGCTCCATTGGAAGAGACGGAGACCTTTTTTTTTAACGATCTCAGGTGGACTTATGGTGGACTTGAATCAGGGTTTTGAACTCACTTATACTTGAGTGGTTGGATATGTTTATATTGTAATGGGCTTAATTTTTTAGCACTTCCCTGTGGATTACCTGAATTTATCGGTAGAAAACTTTGGGGTCTAAAAAGAATTGATTTCGGTCACTTTCTCTTTTGAGATATAGAAGTTAGGCATTTGTCACGTATTCCATCGTGAATATTTATCGCAAAAACAGGTTTTTTTTTTGTTTTTTTTTTTGTTATGGCCTTTTGACAATTTCCCTCTAATTGCAGATGCTTCCCCCAGGTGATTGGCACTGCCCAAATTGTGCATGCAAATTTTGTGGTATTGCTTCTGAAGGACGTAGAACAGCTGCTACACTCCTCTCTTGCAGTCTTTGTGATAAAAAATGTAATTTTTTTTGTTCTCCTTGCATCTTGAAGTTTCATACAGGCATTTCTGTCATAAATATTATTTGCATTAAGTTTTTTTTTTTTCCCCCTGAAAGAACTTTTTATGTGTTTCTAGATCATGAATCGTGCACTGATGAGATAAATGATCTACCTGCTGATTCTTCTACTGCATCCACTACTTTTTGTGGGCAAAAGTGCCAAGAGGTATTACAGTTACTATTATTTTTGTTCAACTAAGAGGTATAATCATTTTTCCGGTTATCCATTTGGTCATGTGTAATTTACTTGACCATTGTTGGTTAGTTATTGGTTATCCAACTAGGATATTTAAGCGCTCTAGACCTGAACGTCAAAAGGAAAAACTGTTGTACTTGCTGCAGTTGTATTCATGCAAACACAGAGTTGAAGCATTAACATGGCTCATTAACTTCTTATAGAAACATTATTCAATTTCATTCATCCCGCAGGAGAAACTTCGTAGGAGGTTGTAACCTAAAATCATATGGCATTAGGTGGAGTGGCTCCTTTCATATATAAACTAGTTTGAGAAGCCTCACAAATGTGATGTGGGATTCAACATATACTACTGAAGATATACACTTGTACGCAATTCAGAGTTCCTCACTTCCTCTGTAGCCAGATTACTTGAAAATGCATATAAACTAGAGTTCTGCAAGACATTTATTAGCCGAGTCCGCCAACTCTTGCAAATTAAAGCTTCTCATAAAGAAATGAAATACATCTGTGAAACATATCACATAATAGAGACAGGCAGAATGATGTAAATAGATGGCCAGATGTCTCCTCACCGTCTTTACTCCCAGTATTTGTAATCTTTTATTTTTTAATTATTAGATTTAGAGTTTCTCAAAACCTATTTAGTTTCATTTACGGAAACATTTTTCGAAAATTTTCGGGGATACCTTTTGAAAATTATGAAAAGTTGTTTGGTTTATTTTTGAAAAAGAGTATTTATTAATATTTTGTTAAAAATTGAAAAGTAAAAGTAAAATTGAAAAGTAAAAGTAGAGAGAATTTATAGAGATAAAAAGACAAGGTCATAGAGAAGAAAGTTTAAATCAAAATCTAATTAAGTATAATATAAACTAGGAGGGAGAGTCTTGGGTATAATGGTAAAGTTGCTCCATTGTAACCCGGAGGTCTCGGGTTCAAATCTTGGAAACAGTCTCTCTGTAAATAGGGTTAAGATTGTGTACATCTGACCTTCCCCAGATCTCGCAATAGCGGGAGTCTTCGTGCACTAGGCTGCCCTTTTTTATTAGAACTAGATAATGTGATAAATTGAGTATTGTGAAAATTATTTTTATTATTTTTTAAAAAGAATAGTAGTGGTATTTTATGTTTTTGGAAATAGAATAAAGTTTCGTAAAACATAACGAAACAGTCCCTCATTGATTTACTTCATTTCAGGAATTTATGGATGTTTGTTATTTCGATTGTACTCTAAAATTAGTTTCCAAGTGTGAGGCATATTGCAGAATGCAATAATTTTGTTCAAATCAACTTATGTATTGTTTTATCTTCATTTCATGTTTTCATACCTGTGGTTTGGCTCTGAGCTACATAATCTTTTTTCTTTCTACAGCTGTTCGAGCAGTTGCAGAGGCTTCTTGGTGTCAAACATGAATTAGAAGCAGGATTCTCATGGTCTCTCATTCATCGAATGGATCCAGGCTCAGACACCTCCAGTCGTGGATGTCCTCAAAGGGTAGAATCCAATTCCAAGCTTGCCGTTGCACTGTCTATTATGGACGAGTGTTTTCTACCCATTTTTGACAGGAGGAGTGGGATCAATTTAATGCATAATGTTCTATATAATTGTGGGTAAGCACTTATTCGTTAAACGTGGCTGTAGAAGAAGATTTTTTTTTTTTTTTTCACATGTTCTTGCTAAGTGAGATTTTAGCGATTTGCGAGGTATGTTATCATATAGAGAAGGTTTATTTTAGTTCTTCTTCTTCTTCTTTTAAGCCATCTCTTCTGAATGCATAAATAAGGCTGTTACCGGTGGATAGAAAACACTTCTTTACTTGATCCTAATTTAGTTGATTAGGTTTTGTATGTGTAAGCTATTTAGCTAGGTTTGCAGCTCTATTTTGCTGACGGGTTTGACTTTATATTATATTGGTAAAGGCTACTCTTAAACTAAAAGAATGTTGTCTTCCCTTCCTTATTTTCTTTGTAGGTCAAACTTTAATCGGTTGAACTACAGTGGCTTCTATACAGCAATTTTGGAGAGGGGTGATGAAATAATTTCTGCTGCGTCCATCAGGTATGGTGCTTTACAACTTTGAGGTTATGTTTGTTCAATAGTTTTGTTGGAGATTCAATCATGAAAAGTTCTTTGTAAATTTGATAATTTGTCGGCTTAAAATTGTTATTATTTATGCAAAAAACTTATTCGAAGAGAGAAAAAATAAAGGAAAAAGAAAATGGAGATGAAAAATGATGCATGTGAAATATTTCAAGGATAAATATAATATTTTCCCCCCAATGATAATGACCGTTATATTGTCTTTTACCTGGTTAGGATCCATGGCTTGCAACTGGCAGAGATGCCTTTTATTGGTACCCGACCTATATACAGACGTCAAGGAATGTGCCGTCGGCTATTATTTGCTATCGAATCGGTATGTGTGTTATTTTTCATTTCTGTTTCACTTTTCTTTTGATTCTTGATCTTCTTCCCATTTTTTAACACGTTTTTTTTTTTTGTGCTCAGACTCTTTCCTCACTCAAAGTTGAGCAATTGATAATTCCATCCATTGCTGAACATTTGCACACATGGACGGTAGTTTTCGGTTTCAATCCACTTGAAGAAACCAACAAACAAGAAATGAAATCCGTGAATATGTTGGTGTTTCCTGGTACAGATATGTTACACAAGCGGCTAGTCAAGCAAGAAATCTCTGAGCAAAACAGAGTAGCAAATTCAGGTTTCGTTTTTTTTACGAAAAAATACAATCATTTGTTGGGGTACATTTCCAAGAGTTTTCTTTTTGTTTAACAGGCTTTTCTTCTTCTTCTTTTTTTTTTTCTTTTTTCTAATTTTTATAGATACAGAGTCTGTTGAATTGAAGAACAGAGATATTCTTGTGGCTGATTCAGCTAAAAAATCCAAGATTGATTCCTCTGACAAGCCTGATCATGAAGTGGCTGATGATAATACTGTGAGGGCCGATTCTTCAGATGCTTCTCCTCAACCCGTAATTGTCTCTTGCAAAAATAAAGCTTCAATCAAATCTCAGGCGAATGATTTATCAGAATCCATCACCAATGTGACTATTCCATCTCCCTCTGGAGCTACTACTGTTAGGCCTGAAGTTGGAAGATCTATATTGCATTCCCCTGTTAAAGATCATATGAATGTGAAAGCACATTCTGTTGATGAAACTTTTACGATGGCTGATGTGGGTGAGAATCAGAATCAGAGTCAACTTGATTCTGACGTAAAAGCGACGAATTTGGGTTCAATTTCGAAAGAAAAAGAGATGAATTTGGCTTCAATAGTTAGTTCTGATGCTGAAATTTCACCTAATGTTCGTTCTACCGTGGACATTTATGGGGTTGAGGCTTGTGAAGTGATTGGTAATGGTGATTCGAATCAGTCGAGTTTGCTTGATGAAGAAAACCAAATATATGCATCTTCAAAAGTTGCTCAGGTTGAAGGTGAAATTGAGAATAAACATGAAGATTCATTTTATGAAAATGCCGAGAAAGATAGCTCTGTGTTGTCTATGGCTACAGAAATATGTTCCAAAACCCCTGTTTCTTCTCTAACTCTTGATCATACTACACATGATTTGAATCCTCAATCTGCAGTTGAGGCCGAAAGCAATTTAGTTATGGGTGTGGAATCTGTTCCTGGAACAAAAATTGCTTCTTTTGAGAGCAGTTTTGGATCATCTGCATCGGCTGACATGGATGATAATCTCGAACCAAATGTTGTCAAAGCTTCTTGTTCTGAACCCACTCTTGATTCTTCAGGGAACACTTATGCTACAAAATCGGCTGAACGATTAAATAAGAATGAGAATCGTGTTTCTGTTTCTACTTCTCATTCTTTTGATGCCTTACAGTTGAATCAAAGTGAAGAACTTGTGGCTTCTACCGTTATTTCTGATGAAACTGCTCCTAGCGAAAGGAATTCTCAATCAAATGGAACTATTCTTGTCGAAGTATCTTGTCCTGAACCTGCTCTTGATTCTTTAGGGAACACTTTCGCAACAAAAGCTGCTGCTGAAGCAATGAATGCGGATCAGAATCCTGTTTCTGTTTCTGCTTCTCAGGGAACAGTGATTTCTGATGAAATTGCTCCAATCTGTAGGAATGTTCAGTCCAATGGAATAGTTCTTGTTGAAACTCTGGCAGAGAGTGGTATTGAGACAAGCTATAAGGACGTGACAGAATAATTGTGTATGATAATGCTTCTTTTCTACATGTTCTTGGAACCGATGGTGAGGGTACTCTGTTTTGCGCTGTTTTCATCGAAATCGAGCCTCTGGTTTGATGCTATATATATAGGATGATTCCGGAAAAGGGTTTGTGCTCTTACCAAATATCTATTAATTTTGTGTTCATAATAAGAAAGATGAACTCGGTAAGTTGTTTTCCCCCTGCCTTTGTAGAACTCTAATTCTTGGTGGCTGAGGACAAAAAAATTTTGTGAGAAATCTCACCGTCTCTTCTGTAAATATACTCCCATCTTTTAAATTTGAGAACTTTTGGGTTCTTTTTGAAATATCAGTGTATAATGATATAGGTAATGTAAGGGACTGTTTGGCGGAGTCTGATTCTTCTTTTTCAATTTCTGGATTTTTGGGTTATAATATGAATATCCTCTGTTTTTCTTAGCTTATGTTTTGCTGTAATTATTTGTTTGTTTTGAATTGTATAAATCGAGGAAATGAATCAGGACGTGAAGGCATGACTACTTGTTTTGCCCATTTTTATTTATTCTTTCGGTGGGGTGGGTGGGGTGGGGAGCGGGGGTAGATATTTGTTGGGGTTGATTCTGTGTATTTATAAATAATCTGTTTTTTGTTCTGAATATAAATGGGAAAAACATTTACAGATTGTAGTATGAAATGAAGAGAAAACAGGGTTGAGGATTGTGATGCTTGGAAAATGGAGGAGGGGTATACTGGGGTTGTTCCGTACCTGTGTGGAGTGTACAACAGGGTGAAGCGCCGGTGGGGATTTCAGAAGCTCGAGCTTGAAGACACAGAATATGTTCCCAATCGGAGATTCAGAATCCTGGTATTTGTTGCGATGATTGCTAGGAGATGGAAGAAAAACTCTACGAATTCCCAAACTTAGATTATTATTTTTTTCGTTTGTAGTTTCTGAATGCGTGTGTTTGCAGATTTCTGCTTCTGATCCCAAAATACTTGGAATAGCAAGAGAAATTTATCAAACTATTTTATTTTTTATTTTTGCTTTTTGGTGTTCCCAAAAAATTGTTCTAGAAAGAAACATAGAAACACAGTTTATTGGAACAATATGTCCGACTCTGTTTCCAGAAGAATTGGAACACAAACAAAAATTTGGAAAGAAAATCCGCTAAACAAACTGGTCCTTTTGTTCACAGAAATCAATTTCTGTTGCCAGAATACTTGGAACAGAAACAAATATTCTGGAATAAACGACGGCCTCTGCTGGCCTGCTGGCGTTTTTCAGAAATAAATATTCAGGAACAGAAGTAAATCTCTTTATTCTTCCTCCCATCCTTCCCGCAAGTACCACCACCGGCCTTCATTGTCCGGCCTGCATTTTTTGCCCCTTCACTAAAACCCACTTCCTCCCTCTTCCCCAACCCCTCCCCCTCCTCTTCTCCTCCTTCTCCCTCCCCCTCTCCCTCTCCCTCTCCCTGTGAATTTCTTTTATTTTTTATTTTTAAACAAATGGATAAAAGAAAAATAGATTAAAGTTTTTTTAAAAAGATAAATGATAATTCTAAAATTATTTAGATATTTTTTAATAGGGATGTACCATATACAATTACCCTTGATCTTCACGTGTGGGTATAACTAAAGTTGGTCGTGGGCCGGATTGGGCCAGGCTCGAGTTCTACCTAGGGTATTACAAAAAATGAGCAAGCCTGAGCCCAAGTCCGGCTCGATCGTCAAGTCCTATTATCTTGTCCAAGCTCGCCATCTGTAAAAAATTTCAAACCCAAGCCCGGCCCTATAATTTGTTTTATAATTTAAAAAATAATTACTAAAATAACAAATAAAAATTATAAAGTACATCCATCCATAGTAATTAGTAGTTACCAATGTTAATTTTTATCAATAAAAAGATAAAAAATATTCATCCACATTCCACACTAAAATAAAATACACCCATCCATACCAAAATAAAATACATACATCGATATTTTTTTATTAATTAATTATAGTTCAATAAAAATATACATCCAAACAACCTTAATTCTTAATATATATATATATATATATATATATATATATAGTCAGGTTCGGTTGGGCTAGGCCTAAACAAAAATAGTCATGTCCAAGCCTGACCCTAAAAATGAACAAGCATAAATGTTGGGGCCCTAACCCTGTCCATGGGCTAAAAAATGAAGCCGAAGTCCTAAAAAAAAAGTAATGGTTGGGCGGGCAGGAGGGCCATGACCACCCCTAGGTAAATATCAAGGGAAATAATATTTAAAGGTGCTACAGAAATTGTTCAGCAGTGTCTAAATCCTTCAAAATTTCAGACTTGACTTCTTCAGGAAGAGGAGCAGATGGACCTGCCTTCGAATAGAAACTGGCTAGGGATCTGATAGCTTTCTCAAGCTCAACATATGATTCCTGCAAAAGTGAAACCCACAATGCACAAGCCTTTTAACGCAAAATTACTCAAAGATGATGCATTATTAAGTTTTTTGTTCCCATATTTCTGTTTTTCTGTTCCCTGAACAACAGGAATAAAAACTGAAATTTGGGAACAATTATGTTCTGTTCCCAAAAAAGTTTGTTTCAAAATTATGGGAGCAGAACAGGAATTTTTTCGAGGGGTTAAATTTTTTTTTTTTTGGTGTTCCGAGTTTCCAGGATAGAAACACTACGAACAAGGGATTTTGCCAAACAGAAACCCATATTGGATGAACAACAAATTACCAATGTTAAGAGGTTTCAACTTAAAATTATATATGATATCAAGTGGAATAACTCTTTTGAGTTATATAGTGTTTTGAACACTATCATGTAATTGATATGGGACAAAAATCTAATAACCGCCTTTAAGTGCAACTCCTAACTTGCACGAATGATTTGACTACGAGGGAATTATGAAAAATATACAATCCCCAACTTACATGAATGATTTGACTACGAGAGAATAAAGACGAATTCTCATAACATTGGTTCTAATACCATGTTAGGAGATTTCAACTTAAAATCATATGGTGTCAAGTAGAGTAACTCCTTTGAGTTGTATAATAGTTTGAACACTCTCATGTAATCGATGTGGAAGAGAAATCTAATACGGAGAAAATGCTAGTGAGGCAAAAATCGATTTCGTTCAAGCAAAATGTCGTTCAAATTTTATAAGCACACATTTCAATCTTGATTGTAAACTATGTGTTTAGCATGAATGAGTTGGGAGGAAAGAAAAGGGGGGAAAATAGGATGTCATAGAACAGAGATATAAGCTTTTAGCCCACAAAAACTAGAATAAATTCACCATAATACCCTTAAAAAATTTACTCTAGTACCAAACGATATAGAATATATCTCCCTATTTTTCCTTCTATTATACCAAACCAAAAGGAAGAATGATCATTTTTCTTTTTCTACATATGAAAATTGTTGGGTTTATCTCACGTCAGATGCGGAAGAGGCTAATAATCAGGTTATAAGTATGAAAGAAAGTCTACCTCATAAGCTAACTTTTGATGTGAGAGAGACTCAAGACCATCCTACAGTAGTATTATAGCACTAATTACAACAACTCTGACCCAATAACCACAAAGAGAGACATGGTCGAGAATTAGCCGACCAACGGCCCAATGTATGATGGAAAGATTGTTGGGTTTATTCCACATCGGAATGTGGAGAGGACTGGTAGTCAAATTATAAATGTGAGCGAAGACCTCACCTCATCAGCTAGTTTTTTGGGGTGAGAGAGGTCCAAGACCACCCTACATATTCTTTTATAACTTCCATCCCTCCTGCCAAACAAAGCCTAATCGATCGATTTCTATTGAGCTATAAATTTACAAAAAAAAATAAAAAAATTACCTCTTTAATAACCACTTGTTGTCCCCTCCAACTGCTCAAATACTCTCTGATCGAATCTTTTGCTGAATCAGCATTTCTTCTAAATTTAGAGACATCGTTTGGATCTTCCTTTAATGATTCTCTCAATGTCTTAACGACCTCTTTTGCCGATTTCAAATAAGCTTTTGGCAACAATTTTCCGGACTCGGTTTTTTCATTGGGCTCGAATAATAACTTTATTGCCCCTATGACACCCTCATCGTTTTCATCCTCTGCCCGGGCCGATAATGGGATTAAACCAAAGTTGAGGGTCGAAATCGCGATTAGTGAAACATTAAGACATAGGAATAGATGCTGACGGCGAGATGGTTTTTGTTGAGGAGGCAATAGCATAATATGAGACCTAGGATTCACTTTGTCTGTGATTTTAAGAGGAAAAAAAAATCAAAATGTAAATAATATATCGAATATTAAGTAAAAAATACGTATTAACGTGTTTTTAGCTTGAAATGATAGGAAAACAGGTGAAAAAATGGTATTAAATAGAGTTAAATATGGTTAGGCAGCGTTTGGTACCACAAAATTGAAGGAATAGGATTGGAAATGGAAATGAACAGCCAAACAAAGGGTTAATACTTTCAGATTTTTTCAGCAAGAAGTAGCGTCGAATCCATAGAAGTTGTTCAGTGTGAATACATGTTTCACGTGTGTGTGAAACGCTTCATTGATAAGTAGTATTTCGTATTTGACAAGAAAGTAGTAGTTTTATATAATCCATAGAAGTTGTTTAGTGTTTATATTTCTAAATTTCTTGTTTCAGTTCTCAGAAAACTAGGAAGAAAAACGGAAACATGAGAACAAAAAAATCTATTTTTGTTCTACACCCATACAAATTTCCAAAAACAAAACAAAATTATTCCCACATTTATGTTTTTGTTCCAAGATTTTCAGGAACAGAAACACTAGGCCCCGTTTGGTAACCATTTCCATCCCATTCCATTCCCAGATTTTTGGGAATTCTGTTTGGAAATAGCGTTTGGTAATTTTTGTTTCCGCTTCCATTTCATTCCCATTTGAGAATTGTGCCCACTTTTTTCTTAAGAAATGAGAAACAAAAAAAAGTTGTTTCTCATTATTCCCATTCCATTCCCAAAACCCATGGTCACTATTCACCTACTGGCCGACCACCACTGCCGACCTCCGGCCACCGTTCGCCGCCTCCGATCGCTGACCGCCGCCACCGGTCATCTCCGGCGACCGTCGCCGGTCACCGTCCGGCAGGAAATTTTCCGGCCACTTCCGACAGTCACCGGTGACGGCGCCATTGTCTTCTGGCCGGCGTCGCCGGCGCCACCGCCGTCCAGTCATCGCCGGCGGGGGGCACCGCCGTCTCCGACACCGAAAGAACCGTCGGCAATGGCGCCGGAGCACCGCCGGCCGGCCGGCGACGGCACCACCGCCGTCAGGCCAAAACATAAAAGAAAAAAAAAAAAAAAAAAAATTTAGGATAAAATCGTTAACAAACACAATTTCCTTCCCAAAACGAAAAAAAAAAATCTCGTTACCAAACGCGATTCTACTTCCAAAAAGAAAACAAAATTCCCATCTCATTCCCATCCCACTGGAAACAGAAACGGTTACCAAACGCCACCTAAACAAACCTGACCTAACAAACATGTAAAATGGATAAAAAACTCACTCTCTTTTACGGCTTTAACTTTTGCGATCGAATTGGAAATAACAAGCGGCCATATCTTCACCGCAAGAGAAACCGCCATACTTGCTATACTTGTCTCAATGAAATTGAGTTTCTTCACGTAGCAAAAACATCATATAACTCCTGAATCATACAAGTCAATGTAGTGTTAATTTTCATAAAACTAGGCGGCGTTTTTGTGTTTCTATTCTCCGAAAAGTTGGAACATAAATAGAAATTTGAGAACAATCTTGTTTCTTCCCAATAAAAATTTTCTAACAATCTAACAGAAGACAATTTTTTTTTTTTCATTATATAGTCGTCAACTTTTAGATTCTTCTTTTTTTTATCCTATTTATAAAGTATCCCGTTTGGTTAGTGTTCCTAATCCAACTCAACTCAACCTAAAAATTTTGGAATTGATGTTTGGGAATGAGTTTGGCAAACACAAAACTCAACCCAACCCAACCCAAAATATAAGAATTGATTCTCAAAATCCTTAGAAAATGAGATTTTCTTTTTTTTTTGGCGCCCAAAAAACTCAACCCATCCATGAGGACGTGCTCAGAATTAATTAAATTGTTAGTGAATTCTTGTGTTCCACTTAAGCTTAAAACAATATTTTTTTCTTTTTCTTTTTTCCTTCCCATTTCTGCGTCTTCTCTCCATCGCCTCTGTGCGTCTTCGCTGCTACCTTCGTCCTCTTCGTCTTCTCGTTGCCATCACGAAGGATCTGCACCAGATTCGTCGATGTCCACGATCAATTTCCACGATCTCCGTAGTCTCACCAACATTGTATCGTCTTTGTCATTCCGCCGTCGCCCTCGTCTCACCATCGCCATCACTATCGAAGCCAGAGCTGGGTTGGGTTTGGGTCGATTGTGCAGCTGGAAGTGGTCTTGGTTGACAATCGCCGTCATCGTCTATGTATGCTCCCAGAATTTCTGATTTCGTTGCTCGTTCACGAACCCAATGAAAATCAATTTCGTTGCTCGTTCACGAAATCGATTTCGATATTGTTGTTCGATTTCGTCAACGAGCTAGGGTTCATGAATGAAATCAATTTCGCTACTCATCAATGAAATTGATTTTGTTCAGGAATTCAATTTCGTCAACAAAATCGTAGCTGTCAACGAGCTAGGGCTCACAAATGGCTTCTTCATCTTCTCCTGTACAGACCAACCTTCCAATTTCGAAGCAATTTTTCAAGTTCATAATGCCTGGTTTACGCGATAAACTCGTATGTTCATCTCTCTCTCTCTCCATCTCTATGTGAATCTTTGTATCGTGGAGCAATAGCAACAACAACTTCGTCGTCTGGAATGTCTCCAAGTTCGCAAGAGATCTTCTGCTAGTTTATTAATTCAGTTTACTGCTTACAGTTTTATGCGAGTGTATAAATTTTGTTCTTGAACTTCATTTACCGTATAGTTTCAGAGATGATCTCAGGGTGGAGAGGGACATGGGATTACTTTGATCATATTGATATTTATTAGTTCTTTGGTGAAATGTCGTCTTCAAGGCTATGATCATTTGATATTTATTTGTTCTGCTGATTGAATAAGGCTACACCCATAATTATTATGTTGAAATAAATAATTATTGTAATAAATAAATAAAGAAGAGGAAACAATTCCAGAATTATGCGTTAGCAAACGCAATTTTGTTCTCAGCACAAAATAAAATTATGTTGTTACCAAACACAATTTTGTTCCCAAGCTAACATTAACTATGATATCAAATGCAAATTTTGTATTTTATTGACGTTAACTCGATAGATTCAATCAAGTCAATGTTAACTGAACGACTACCAACTTATTCAAAAGATTAAAAATTAAGAGAAAAAATTGAGTATAAAAAATTATTATTTACTCGCATGCACACATTTCTTATCAATGACATCAACAACGCTCACTTTTTCAAAATTTTCACTTTTAATTTTTCAACATAATTGTTACAGCAACGCATAAACACAAAAAGAAATATTGAATCATTTGTGCTCTTAAAAAACCATTATGAATTTAGGGTTTTTACCGTTTCCAAACCATGACCTAGAAATTCAAAGGATAATGATTATAATCTTTTATATGGTCAATTACCCACTTCAATTCAATTAGTAAAAAAGGATTTTTTTTTTTTTTTCCCCTCAAATTTCCTAACTCAATATTCATCTAATCCATTGGTAGAGTAACTTTTTTGAGAAAAGTCCAATAACTCTATCAAAATTGTAAAATCACAGCACGCCATAAAAATAAATACAGACTTCCAAAAAAATTAATTTAGCACGTGTAAAAAATCAAAATACGCATTCGATCTATTGTTGAGAAATTATGTATAAATAGCGAAAGATGGGTGTCAAAATCAGCTTAGAACTAATGGTGAAACAGCAAAATTAGTTCTATCCAAAGATTGATCAAACCCATAAGCTTCTGAGTGTATAATTATATGCATACACAAAGAACTGGTTCATTAGTATTTGATGCAAATATGAAAATTGAAGCCATAATGAATAAAGAAAGGATAAGATTTGAAGCAGAGTTCATGTAATTTACCTTCGTTTCTTACGGGCAGTCTCTCTCTCCTCTCGTCTTCTGCTCTCTGCTGCCTCTGCCTTCTAACTTCTTGGGTTTATCCATATGGACGCTTAAGTAAATAAGAAAAATATGAGGGATATTTTAGTCATTTCATTTTTTTCCCCTCATTTTCCTCCCCCACCCAGATTTTCCAAGCACAAAAAATTATAGAAAAATAATTTTTTTGTCTCTGACAAATGACTCGGGTACTTAATTGGTCTTTGATATTTGAAAGTAGATACATTGAATTTTTAAATATTTTATTTTCGTTCCAAATTGTTACTTCTAATAAATTTTCTATTAATTATTATTAAATTATATTTATATCATTTAAAATTAATTTTATATTCCATCTAAAACTTAAAAAGTCAAATGTGCATTATATACTATTCATCTATTTTCTTCCTAAGCCATTTGGCTATCACCTCCCTCAACATCGACCGCCAACCCCCACCCCTGCTCTATCTCCGGCGACCCACCCCCCACCCTTTCTCCATCTCCTGCGAAACCACCCAACCCCCACCCCTGCTTCATCTTCGGCCACCTTCCTGCTTTCACTTAAAATACCCAACTTACATCTCCTGTGAAATCATTAGGTATGAAGGACACCTAATGATTTGAAGTCCTAAATTGAACAACGGATCGTCTTTGCTCACTGTTTAATTCTCAAACGATGAATATGGATATCTGCAAATTGGAGAGGCATTTCAGACATGTTTCTAAATCCTACTATAATAGTTTGTTCAAACAGAAACAATAAAACAACAAATAACTACCTTAATTATAGAAAAATCATGACCAAATCACAAGTCAACAACATGAGGGTTAAGATAAGAACTACTTGCCAGATAATAGTTCAATTCAACTGTGATTTTAGGAACATAAAACCTTAATTAAGACAAGGGAAAGTGTGTCTAAATTGGATGATTTTGAATCAGGTTTTTGAAATTGATTGAAGAAAGTTGTAATTTCTTATCATTTCCGAAGATTACTAATCCGAATTTTTCGCAAATTTCAACAAGAATTAAAAACAGAAGAGTGAGATTAAGATCAAAGAAACCCACCAGGAGTACAATGAATCCAAAGCTAAATACAATGAAACAGCCGATGATGTTTCTTCAAAATCGGAGACAAAAAAGTGAACGTTAAATGACTGCAAATGAAGAACTCGTTGATAAAGATGCTAAGAAACTGTTGGCCAAATCTCTCTCTACTCTCTCTCCTCTTTCTAGAGAGGGATGAAGACATAATTATTCTAAAAAGATGAAGTTATCCACTTTTTTAATATGAAATAACTAAAATATTTTTAATTTCACACTGACCGTTAATGTTAACTTAGCAGAAAGATCAATTTGAAACGAAAATAAAACATTAAGGACTTAATGTATCGATTTTCAAGTATCAGAGGCCAATTAAACACCCGAACTATTTATCAGAGACCAAAAATGTCATTTTCTCAAAAATTATACACGATAATTTTCTGTAATTAAAAAGGGAAAAATACATTTTTGGTCCCTATAAGTGAGTGTCCATTGGTTCATGAAATTTGCAGAATTGCACTTTTGATCCCTTAAATTTCACATTTGTTGGAATCTGCAAAATTAAAAATATTATTAATGATTTTGGTTGAAAAATAAGTTGTTTTATACATATGACCTTTTAATAGAAATATTTTTGTTATTTTATTACTCTGCTAAACTTTTGATGCTTTTTATTATCAAAAATTCAAACTTTTCTCTCTTATTTTTAGAAGAATTGTTGTTAAAAAATATTAAGGAAAAATATTTTAGATGCTTTTTCTTAACAAAAATTCAAACTTTTCTCTCATTTTTAGAAGAATTGTTGTTAAAAAATATTAAAGAAAAATATTTTAGATTTAGTAGAATGATAAAATGATAAAAATATCTCTATTAAAAGGTCACCATACTAAATAAAATATATTTGCGATTGAAACAAATGTGATACTTGAGGGACAAAATGTGTAATTTGGCAAACTATACGAACTACATAGACTCAACCCATACTTCAGAGACAAAAGTATAATTTTCCCTCATAACATTAAAGAACAATTTATTGCACGGTCTAGTTTTATACTTATTTTTATAAATATATCTTATTTTTTCTTGAACATAATTTGTTGTCGTCATTATTTGTGTTAAAAGTGAAAAGATCACTTACCACCCGTTCCTATTTGGATATCAAAATTACCAAACGAAACTAATTGTATTTTTATGAATCAAGATTTCCTATTGACAAATTATGACCTTATTTGCCCCTAATAATGTGACGTTACCTTCCATTGCACACTAATTGGTGTTTCTGTAAAACCCGCTAAATTTGTGTAGTAGTTACACATCAATTTGCAATGAAAATATGTAAAAAAAAAAAAACACAAAATTCTCCCCCTCATCTTCATTGATCCACTATTTGTATATATATATATGATCTTTGTCTCACGCTCTTAAAATGGGATGTCGATCATTTTTTAAAGAAGTGCTGGATTGAAACCCATGTTATATTCAATTTGGTATATGTTGCAAAGATGAAAAAATACAATGTTATGTTTGTGTGTTGGTATTACATATAACATGATTGATTGTTAAGCTAGGGTATATCTCTTCTGCAAAAGCACCAACTCATATTCCCCTTATATTTGTGTGTGTGTGATGAATATAACATTCTTTCTTTATGACGGTTCACATACTCCGCTACCCACACAATTATAACCTTCTCATTTTGTGCTGATGTTATATTCAATATGGTATGAGTTACAAAGATGAGAAAATATAGTGTTACATTTATGTGTTAGTATTACATATAATACAACTGCTTGTTAAAAATGTGGTATATTTTTTCTGTGAAACACCAAATCATATCCCATGTATTTGTGTGCGCATTGAATATAACATTCGTTCTCTCTATGAAGGTGCACATATTTTGCGTCTCTCACGATCAGAACCTTTTATTTTTTCTCGGTGTTGAATATCACATTAACTGAATATGGAAAAACTGAAACTGCAAATGGAAATCCTCTCTGCTATTATTTGTGAAAACTATTTTTTTTTTGAATTTTGAATGAAACTGAAAATGGAAAAACTCCTCTATTGTTATTTGTGGAAATTATTATTATTATTATTATTATTATTATTATTATTATTATTATTATTATTATTTTGGTAAAATCGTTTAATAAGGAAGTTTCTAGATCCCGTAAATCTTGCAAAGTTATTTTAATCATTGACATTTTGGCAATTTTTGAATTTGAGACTAAACAATTAAAAATGTCAAGCCAACAAGGTTAGATAGTTTAACCAAAACTAGTTGGTATTGATCGATTATTTGGACTTGAATATGAGTCTGTCCGATAAATTTTTCAAAATTAAAATGGATTTCCACAAAGTTACCAAGAAATTATTTTATTAAAGGTGAGTAATTTTAGTTACATAATGGATCGCAACAGTGGAAACGATTGATCAATGATAGCCTAAATTGGAGAGTGGAAAATGGGGTGGATATAAATATTTGGACTGATTGGTGGTGCACTGATGGTCCTATTGGATATTCCAATACTCAATTTGAATATGATCTTAAGGTGTTTGATATCATTAATAACAATAGAAAATAGTTCCTCATACGAATACTCCGTATTTATTGATGATACAAAAAAAAAAGATCATTCTAAGGAGCAAGCCTCTAGACCTTTTTTCTAAGGATTGTGCTATATGGCACTTGAAAAACTCTAGGAATTTTTTGATTAGGCCTACTGACAACCCTATCGAACCTGGTAATGATGTGACTCTAGGTGGCACTGGATCTGGAAACTTAAGCTTACAATGCATGGAAAAATTGTTACTAACAAATTTCAAGCCATTAGGGCAGACAACATTTCCAGCATTGGAAAGCGATATTCTAGTTAAATTGAAATGATCGATCATGCTTTGCGAAAATGTCCAAAAGCAGCTAATATTTGGTATCGTTTTGCAAATTTACTTGGCGAAAATCTGGACCTGGGTATAGACTTGAATCGATGGATCACCAAACATCTTAAAGGAAGTACTCTCAACACTTCAAATTCCTCATTTTTCTTCTCTGCAATGATTTGGGAGATCTAGAAAGATAGAAACCAAGAAGTAATAGAGAGAATAGAATCTAACATCTCTACTACAGTCTTCTTCATAAACTGATTTGATAGAGAGGTCTTTGAAACTTTCCACCAAAAGTACCCTCCAAATGATAGAACTATTTCGAATTTGTTTCATTGGAAATTCCCTTTTGCAGATTTCTATAAACTGAATACAGATGGGATTGCTGCTAGAAATCCAGGGAAAAGAGGAATATTAGGCATAATTTGAGATAACCTCGGAGTCTAGATTGTAGGGTATTATGGCAAACTCCAAGGATACATTGCTCTTGAAGTTGAGATACGAAGTCTGCATATAGGTATACGCATTGCCTCAAGTAGTGATCTTCCAAGAGTGGTGATGGAAACCGACTCCATGA
Organism: Eucommia ulmoides; assembly: GCA_016647705.1. Lineage (NCBI taxonomy): Eukaryota > Viridiplantae > Streptophyta > Magnoliopsida > Garryales > Eucommiaceae > Eucommia > Eucommia ulmoides. The sequence goes on along the minus strand of CM028327.1, from coordinate 34,750,060 downwards.
AAGGCGATGTCTCTCATCCTTGGTGACAGCCTAGAGACGCACAAATTCAAACCATGGATTGAAGATTGCAAAAGATTCCTAAAGAACAATGACTATGTTTTTCAAAATCGTTTTTTAAGAAGAGAATAAATGTACCGACTTTCTAGCAAAAAAAAGAAACCAGTGGAAGAATTGACCTAAAGACTATGGAGTCCTTAACTGAAGATATGATAGAACTCATTTTGACTGAAATGGATGTGAGGGCTTTTTAACTGTTGCCCATAATTATTATGTGTTTTTTGTGTTTGTATGATTTCTCTTTATGTACCCAAAAAAAAATGAAAAAAGAAAAGGAACATTTAAATGTAACGCCTTTAAATCTCAAGATTTTGTGTCCTCGGGGTGCAAAGTGTAAAACGAATCCTTATACTCGCGTTTAACATTAATCTCCAGTTGTTTCCTTCGGCTGAGAAAATAAAGGTGAAAAAAATGAAAAATGAAAATCAACTGCTGTATTCTCCCTCTCTCTCTCTATGCAGTTCATGAAATTTTGAGGTCTGATTCTTGTACACAGGAAAATGAGTTCAACAGAAGATACCGGCGACGAGTTGACTCAGTCGCTGAGCTTGGACGACTTCCAGAAGCAAGCCTCACTGATGACGAACTGTACCCTCCTCTGGAAAGAACTCTCCGACCACTTCACGTCCCTCGAGCACAATCTCAGGGAGAAATCCGACGCTCTCAAGCTCAAGCTCGAAACCCTAAACTCCCAAACCCACCAATCTCTCCGTATCCTCGAAATGCGCGAATCCACCATCGACGAATCCATCTCAATTGCACTCCGCCAAGTCCAAGATCGAAAGGACGCGGCCATGGCGGCCCTCGATTCGGGACCCAAAATCGGCGATTCCGATGATTTGTTATTGAATTTGCGTTCCTTTTGCGCGAAAATGGATTCGGGTGGGTTTTGGAAGTTTTTGGGTCGGAAAAAGAAGGAATTGGAAACGATTAGGGCTAAAATTCCGGTGGCTTTGTCTGACTGCATTGATCCGGCGAAATTCGTGTTGGAGGCGATATCGGAAGTTTTTCCGGGGTCAAATGGCGATACGAAGAAAGATATGGGGTGGGTTTGTATTTTGTTACTGGAGTCGTTGATTCCGATGATGACGGATCCGATTCTAGGGAGCGAGAGGATGTTGGTGACGCCGGGAGTGAAAGAAACGGCGACGGAGATGGCGGAAACATGGAAGAATAGGTTGGATGAAGGAGGAGGGATTGAGAATGTGAAGAATGACGAGGTTCATACGTTCTTACAGCATCTAGTGACTTTCGGAATTGTTAAGGAAGAAGACGTTGATTTTTACGGGAAGCTTGTGGTTCGATCCGCTCGCCGGAAACAGATATCGAAGCTCGCCGTCGCACTGGGATTGAGTCATAAAATGCCTGGTATGCTAAATTTTTTCATTTATTTATTTGTGTTGTTTATTTTTATAAGTCACTTTTGTTTGATTATCATTGCCTGTTTGTTTGGAACAATCATACAAATGAACTGCTTGTTTAGGATTGAGAGAAATGAGGAGAACAGAAGAAAAAACGTGTTTCTTTTAATTTCTCTTGTTTTAGTAAATTTAAGGGTATGACTATTTTGCCATGACCCCGAACTTTGCAACCCATTGCTCATGTAATCTACACGATTTTTTTGAAAAAAACCAATAATTCAAAGTCATTGAAATTACTGCAATTTTTTACATGGAAAATTGCATTGACAATAATTTTGGATTTTTAAAAAAATTATTGTAGCGCGTGAACTGTATGAACAAGTTTATTTATTTATTTTGTGGACTGTTCACTAAGAAGTAAGAACTTCTAAATTTAACGAGAAGAGGAGAGGAGAAATAAGGTAGTGTTTGTTTGTGAAGGATTGGATATTTCGAATTGGAATTGAAAATGAACACATGTCGGAATTAGATTTGAAACCAAAAGCCTACCTAAGGAGAAATTATGCGATTTTTCCCCCCTGCAAATTGGAAGCCTTATTTCAATTCGATAGAAATGAAAGAGAGACCAATATATCCTTTTGAAATTTTATGGTCATTTATAGAGTTCGGCAAAATAGTAAACTAACTTTATAAGAACACTTTCTCTTCCCTCCTCTTCTGTTATCTTAGATAGTGTTTGGTTGTAAGGGATTGGGTGCTCAGAAATTGGAATTAGAAATAAACGCATGAAAAATTTCATGTTTTTGCCTGCATTTCTTTCCAATTCCGAGGCTCCAATTCCATGAAGCCAAACGCTTCCTTTTTAAGAAATAGTGTTCATTACGAAAGACAAAAAAAAAAAAAAAAAAGAGATTTGGGGAAATTATGGAGTTGTTTGCCTATTCTATATATATGTGTGTATATATATAGTTTAAGGTTGCATGAATGATCGTCATCTTCAAATGGTGAATATGTGATCGTCATATTGTTTATTACTTGGGAAAGAGTATATTGATTATTGATTTGCATGCATTTGATAACATGATGAATAACTAAGATCACGTTTGTTTAGTGTTTTTGTTTTGCTACTTATGATTATGTCCCCAAAAACTTGGACCAGAAACAGAAACAGAAACAGACACAATACATACAATATATATATGTTTTTGTTCTGATCCTACATTTTTTGTTTAAATTTCTCTGTTTTGAACGGAAAATGACTTGTTTGTTTCTGTTTTTCTGTTTCCGTTCCAAGTCTTCAGAGAACATAAAAAAGGAAGTGAATTACTAATTAAATGAACAGAAACAAAAAAGGAAAAAAAAAATTATGTTTTTGCTCTGATCCCGGTTCTTTAGAACAGATACATTTTTGTTCATTTATGTTTTCTTAGTTTCTGCTTTAACGGTCAACACCCCCCTCCCCAACAAACCATGCAGATATTATTGAGGAATTAATTGACAGAGGGCAACAAGTTGATGCTGTGCATTTTACTTATGAGTTTGGCCTTCTTGACAATTTCCCTCCTGTTCCGCTGCTGAAATCATTTCTAAAAGATGCGAAGATGGCCGCTTCTTCTATTTTCGAGGATCCGAATAATCCTGACCGAGCAACGGTAATTTTTTTTTCAAGTTATGTAACCCCTAAACGTGGTCTTAACAAACATTTTCTTTATTTTTATTTAAAGCACCCGGCGGTAAAGAAAGAGCAGTCGGCTCTTCGAGCGGTGATCAAATGTATAGAAGACTACAAGCTCGAGGCCGAACTCCCTCCAGACAACCTTAAAAACCGTCTCAAACAGTTAGAGAAGGCAAAGACTGAAAAGAAGAAAACGGCTCCTATCCCTGCAACCAAACGGTCTCGAGCCAACAACCATGTTTGCCTCATGCCTCCCTCCAAGGCCGGCCGTTTCACAGATGTATACGTCTCTTCTTTTCCGGCGGATACTCCGCTGGATTCCGAAGCATCGCTGCCGGTTTTTGGGCCTGGAAATGGAAGTCCACAGGTGTACTCCGGCGATTACTCGCCGGAAACAGCCCCTCCTCCGCCTGAGATTCAATGACCCCAAGCTGAAATATTGTTCTCTTAAGGTAGCGTTTGGTTGCGGCGAATTAGAGCCTTAAAATTTGAATTTGAAATGAAGGTATTCTCAAAAATTTAGAAATTTAGATGTGTTCATTTTTAATTCTAATTCCAAAAGCCCCAATTTTATGCAGCCAGCCAAACATTAACTACATGGTTTTTAATAAACTGCTAACAGTAGGTATCATTGTGTTAATTTTATGGTGGTTCTTATTTGGTTAAAAGAGTAGAGCTGGTAGTTTAAAAGTTGATCAAAGTTGTTATTCTGAAAATTAGGGAGCTTATAAATGTACACCCGTATTTGTTAGTTATACACCCCGTCAAAAGTAAATATTTTTAATTAAATTATTACTTTACTCCTCGTTTTACTAACTCATATCCTTTACGCTATGTTTGGTACGCTGAATTGGAATAAAATGGAATGAAATGAGTGTGATATTGGAATGAATGTGGTATTGGAATGGAATGACCATTATAATTCCTATGTTTGGTGACAAACGAGATTAAATATGGTATTGGAATGATCATTACTATTCTTACATTTGGTTACAAAATATATTAAACATGGTATTAGAATGACCGATAAATAAAAATGAGACAATATTCTTAAATATTCGGAAATTTTAGAACAAAATTTTGGGAACATAATAGAATTATTCAGAGACACTAAATAAATGTCACCTAAATTATCCTTTAACCTGACAAACTAAAGGATTTGGAAGTGCTTTCATGTTTCTGTTTCCCTTATTTCTGTTCCAATAAACACTTATAACTGAAAAAAAAAATAAAAAAAAAATGATTTGTTTATGTTCTGATTTCAGGATTTTGTTGTAAAAATATGAGAATAGAACAAAATAAAATTTTCCCTATTTTATGGATTCAGTTCCAATTATTTTGTTAACAGACTAAAGATAGGAATACCAAATCCGACTTAAGCCTCATTTATTTAGTGTTTCCGTTCTCATAAAATTGGGAATACAAATAAATATATGGGGGGAAAAGTTATTTATTCCAAATTTTATATCTATGTTTCATGTTTTTTTGGAACAAACAATAGAAATTTGGGAACAAAAACAGAAATATGGGAACAAAAATAGAAATCTGGGAACAACAGAAATTTGGGAACAAAAATAGAAATATGTTCCCAGATTTCTGTTTTTGTTTTTGTTCCCATATTTATGTTTTTGTTCCCATATTTCTGTTTTTGTTCCCATATATCTGTTTTTGTTTTGTTCATAGATTTCTGTTTTTGTTTTTGTTCCCATATTTATGTTTTTATTTTGTTCACAGATTTCTGTTTTTGTTTTTGTTCTCAGATTTCGTTCCCATATTTTGTTTCCGTTTCATGTTTTCTGGGAACAGAAACATGAAAGCAGCACCATCATATTTTTGTTTCTGTTCCCGGAATTTTATTTCTGTTCTAAATAATACGGAAATAGAAGTATAAGTCATTCTTCTTACATAATACCTCATTTCATTTGAGATTGACTATTTCTATAAATTGTGGAATTGGTCATTACTTGGAAATGAGAATGAAAATCAATCACACCAACCAAATGTAGGAATGGAATAGTCATTCCCAACTTTATTTCAATCCCAAGATGAATCCCATGTACGAAACGTGACTTTAGTGTTTTTTTTTTTCGGCCCCCACCTTCCTCCCTTCTTCGGGGAATAGTACTCGTGTTGGATTTTTTCTATTATCTCTCCCTTTCTCCTAACCATCTCTCACCCTGCTAGTACCCACCCACCCCTTACTGCCACTGATACCTAGCACTGTTGGCTCCTTTTCCCCGGATAGGGGCTGGCGGTACTGGGTACTAGTGGGAGTGGGGGGTTATCAGTGTGCGGTGGCAGGGGTACCGACGGGGTGAGATGGTGTGGGTGTGGTTTGTGAATTTTTTAAATCCAATTGGTTGAAGAATTTTTTTTTTTTTTAAGAAGGGTAAAAGTAGTAAATTTAAAATTATTATTATTATTTTTTTCGACAGGTGTGCATTCTTGAAAAAGGGGTGTAAATATAGAATTAACATGAATTTTAATCAATGAAGGATGTTTATGGAAGGAGGAATCGGTAAAGTCTAGGGATGGTCATGGGCCGGGCTGGGCCGGGCTCGGCCTAAGGTATTATAAGAAAGTGCTAGGCCCGAGCCCGGCCCGGCTCTAAGCTCGGACCCTATTACTATTCCCAAGCCCGGTCCTAAGCAAAAAATTCAAGCCCAAGTCCGACCCTATAATTTTTTCCAACAATTTCACACATGAACAATATGCTAACAATCAAGCATAAAATGAAAATCAGAAGTAATTTCACCAAAACATCTACCTAATTTCACCGAAAAATCAAAATAACAAAACACTAAGCAACGAGTCATGAACAGAAATCACTGAAGCATCAACATAAATCAAACTAGTTTATTACCTAAATTCTATCGCGACGGCAATCAACAACGACATCGAGTACAAATCAAATGGCTGAGGGGTTGGTGGTAGTAGATTTGGTGGTTGGGTGTGTGAACTAAGCTTCATCGGCTGCGATTGACGGTGTTTAGTGTTTGCCCTGCACTGCAGATAGTGATTGACGGTGAACCAAAGCTAGACAGAGATTGACGGCGGCGGCAATACGATGGTAGAGGCTAGGAGGGATGAAAGCGACGAAGAGAAAAAGAGAGAGAGAGAGAGAGAGAGAGAGAGAGAGAGAGGGGGAAGGGTCGCCGCCGTCGTCGCGAGTGATAAGCCACCGTCTTTTCTGGTGAGGGATAACTCGTTGCCTTGTTGTCGTCCCGCCGCATCATCGAGAGGGAGAGACGAATGGGGAGAAGCCGCCGCATCGTCAGTGAGGGAGACAGAGGAAATAATTAGGGAGTGTGAGAGAGAGGAAATCGTGAGGGGTTAGAGAAATTGTGAAAGGCGGCTGGAAATTGGACCTGAACCCTAATTTATATATATATATATATTTATTTATTTATTTTTATTTTTTTTAATCTTCAGGCCGGGCCTAAAATATTTTGGTCTCGCCCAAGCCCGGCCCTAAAATTGATCGGGCCCTAAAACTTGGGCCCAAGCCCTGCCCATGGGCTTAAAGCCAAAGCCCAAACTCTAAAAAATTAGGGCTGGTCTGTTCGGGCCGGATGGGCCCCCAAGCCCATGACCATCCCTAGTAAAGTCTGAACTCCTTACCAAATTAATTTGGATTTCTCCAAAATAGTGCAACAATTAAAAAAACTCTAAATTAGTGTAATTAAGCTTTTGGTCCTCTATGACATTTTGATAAATAATAATTCCTTTACGTTAACCAATCAATCATGTTTGACTTTCAATTTATAAATTATGTACAAAATTCGCAATCGTTGAAATACAAATGGAAAATTCATTAAATCACTGACCAAACCATGTTTACATAAATCAACATTATGAATATTTTCAATGTGTATATATATATATATATATATATATATGCATATTGTATACTTTTTAGTTTTTTTTTCTTCTTTATAAACTTGTGAATGTTCACACCACTATCAAATTTATGTAATTTTGATAGGGAATATATTTTTCTAAAATATTTGAAATCCTTGTTCTCCACTCAATATTTCTATACATATTAGAATTTATTTCTTTCGTTTTAGATGTACTACAACTTGGGTTATTGTTCAGGTTTTTGTATAAGCAAATGAATATCTCATTTTAACTATGAACATTTACATTTTATTTTGTTGTTTTAAACATTTAACACAGGCTAATGAGAATTTGCGACCCTACATATTAACCATAAACAACAAAGCTGCATAGGGAAAGAGTCTGTGGTGGACCTTAGATTCAGACTGAATAAAAAAGTTGTTATTGAATTCAAAGTTTTGATGAACAATTAAATATTGATAATTTTTGTGGAACTAATGATTTTATCGAGTGTTTCAGATTTAGAATTCCATGCACTTAATTAATACAATCCGAATTAGGATCATGTACGACACTTAAAATGAAGTAATTTTATGTGTCATGGTAAAAAGTGATAAATTTAAGATCATAAAATGAAATATTTTACATGCTCAATATGTGAAATGATCTTGATAATTGACCTAGTTGAAAAATGTGTTTTAAAGTATAAAATATTATGTTTTCAGGTCAATACAGTCAACCGGCAAAAAAGGTCAATCAACTTAATGAAACAGTGAAGTTTTTGAGTTAAAATAGAAGTTCTACTGATCCAATCGGTCAATCGAGAAAAACGATTAGTCAACTATTCAAAATAATGACTCAAATAGATGTGAAAGTGAGCACTCTGATTAAATTGGTCAACCGAAGGGGTTGGGTTGGCCAACCGTTTGATTCAGTGGATTAAGTGGGCGAAAAGAGAAAAACCCACTAATCCGGTCGGTCAATCGACTGGAGTAGTACAACGGCTCTTTGTGGAAGCCGTGCACAGTCGATCGACCAAGTAGGACAGGTCGATCAGCCGACTGCCTTAGTCAACAAATGTGTTGATTTGTTCTCTTGATAAAAAATTATCCATTTTTTATGATTTCAAGAGAGGGATTTGGAGGATTTGAGTGTAATTCAAATATGAGTAATTAATTATTTAATCATTTAGAGATATATATAAATTAGAAAATAGCCATTTGACTTTAAACTTTAAGTTTCTAGTCCTCAAAAAATGTTTAGTGGATGGTCCTTTTCTTCTGCCACTCATGTTCACTTAAATTACGAAGACTGCCACTCAGACCCCCTGCAATTTCTATTTACGTGAAAGCCAACATCAAATCAGGTGACCATCTAGTCTGAAAAACTCCAAATTGCAGGCACATATCAAAATCGTAGCAAGAAATTAATCTCACCGAATTATGGGTCGTGAAATTCTCTACAAAACGATATTTAAATTTTAATTTTTTGATAAGAAATCGTAGTGTGTGAACATTAATGTAACTTGATAACCGACCGGATTCTGACGTGTGTGTCTTGTTTTCGAAAATAACTCTCCCTTAAACACCATTAATCCTGCTACTTTCCAAAAATTGTGACTCTTGCATTCTATTACCATTCGAAAACCCTAGCAGGCTACACGCTCCGTTCTTACTCCCTTATCTAGTGGTTGCAATGGCGAAAACCAAGGATTCTACCCAATCTTCATCCAGAAAATGGGGTAGCGAAAGTCCTCCGAGTAAGTATGCGAACTACATTAGGGTTTTTAGTGACTCCAAGGAAATCGTTTTTGAGTCTTTTTTTGTCGCTTGAGTGAGTGTTCTTGATTTTGTTGATACCTTGCATGTCATTTATGATGAATGTTCTTCAAGGCCTTTAGTGTGTATGTTAATGCGATGGTATTTGCTCCTTAGAGAGAAAATCCCATCGTAATTTGGATTGCATGTATGTTAACTCTATATTTTTCGATTTTTAAGCGAAATACTAATATTGATGGTCTACATGTATTAACACTCGTTAATATTTTCTTTAACGAACAAATTACTCGTTATTCTATCTTGTGTGTATGTTAACGCATTATATTGTCCCGTATATATCATTAATCTTTATTATGATTTGTTGGCCAAGTGATTTACCCAAGGGTGTGTGTGTGTGTGTGTGTGTGTGTGTGTGTGAATTGGATAGTTGTAAAAAATTAAAGCAAAATGTTATCTTTCGACACTTAAATTTTTAAATAATTAATTTAATTATAAACGAATTATTATCTTTATATAGCATCGGATAAGTATAATTAACTCTAGGTGCACACCCAAATAACAAGACAAATCACCAGGATATATCCTGGTTCACCAGTCTAATCTTGGTTAATCCAGTCCTCCGAACCCCACGGAGATTCGTATTTACTAAACCACTAGATTCCTTTAAACAGGTTGGAACCAAACTTTTACACAATGATTGTTTTACAGGCTCAGAATCAACCTTTACAATTTTTTTTTTCGCAGATTAAGGAAGAACCTTTATCTTTTTAATAGGCTAAAGATTAACCTAATTCATTTATACTTAGACTAAGAATCAAACATCACAAAAAAACTCCAAGTATCATTTTCACCGGTAAGGATGGAACCATTACAAATCACATACAATTAATTATAATTAGGAAGAATCACGCCTATCTCTTTTCAAAGAAAAATAGTAACCTAACTTTTTTATACCTTAGGTAAAGATTAAACCTCAATCTCTTTTTGCTCTTTTCCCACCATTCTTCTACCGTTCTTGCTCCGATATGATTGTTTAAAGACCGTTTTAGTCATTTTTCACCTCAAATATCTAATTTATAACAAAAAGAATAAAAACGTATTAAAACAAAATAAAACGCTATAAAAATACTCGAAAACTACCAAAACCGTCTTGAGAATAAATAGATAAATTATACCTATCAATATTCCAATAATTTTTTAAGAAACTATTAAATAATATAAAAAAAATACCTATTATATTATTTTAAAACCATTATTTCAAAAAAATAAATAAATAAAAACTTTTGAAAAATCCTCTTTAGAAGCTTATTTATTTTTTTATTTTTTTGAAATTAAATATGAGTAATGATATTAACCACATGTTTGGTTGGACAGAATCAGGGGCGGAATGGAATCGCATTCTGTCCTCGATTAATATTTCGTTGTTTGATTCTCCAATAGAATCACTTTGTGATTCTATTGGAATAAAAATTAAGGGAATGAGATTTCATTTGAAATTGTCTGAAATCAAGTTCAGCCCAATGGAATCAAAGCTAAAATTATAAAAAAATTCATCGCTGATCCAGCTCAATCCAAAATTGAGAATAAAAACAAAAATTAGAGAACAGAAACAAAAATTAGAGAACAAAAAACTAGAGAATAGAAAATTGAGAATATAAACTAAAAATTAAGAATAGAAACTAAAAATTGAGAACAGAAATAGAAATTAGAGAACAAAAACTGAAAATTGAATGGAATAGTGAAATAAAATAAAATGAGGGAAGAAATAAAATAGTAAAATATAATAAAATTTTATTATAAGGGCATAGTGAGAATTTTATTATATTTCACTATTTCATTCCTTCCCTCATTCCATACCAACCAAACAAGTAAATTGAATAGTGATTCCATTGACAATTCTATTTCATTCATTCTCTCATTCCATTACGCTATGTTTAGTACGTTAGAATGAAATGAAATGAGTGTGGTATTGGAGTGAATGTGGTATTGGAATAGAATGACCATTACCATTCCTATGTTTGGTGACAAATATGATTAAACATGGTATTGGAATGGTTATTATCATTCCTATGTTTGGTTACAAAATACATTAAACATGGTATTGGAATGACCGATAAATAAAAATGAAACAATATTCTTAAATATTCGAAAATTTTAAAATAAAATTTTGGGAACATAATAGAATTATTCAGAGACACTAAATAAATGTCACCTAGGTTATCCTTTAACCTGACAAACTAAAGGGCTTGAAAGTACTTTCGTGTTTCTGTTTCTTTTTTTTTTTTTGTTCTAAAAAAAACTCATAACTGAAACAAAAAAAGAAAAAGAAAAAAAAGAATGATTTGCTTATATTCCGATTCCAAGATTTTGTTGTAAAAATCTGAGAATAGAACAAAACAATTTTTTTCCTATTTTACTGATTTTGTTCCAATAATTTTGTTAACAAATTTAAGATAAAAACACCAAATTTCACTTATACCTCACTTGTTTAATATTTCTGTTCTCATAAAATTGAGAATACAAATAAACATATGGGGGAAAAGTTGTTTATTCTGAGTTTTATATCTATATTCCAGGTTTTATTGGAACAAAAATAGAAATATGAGAACAAAAACAAAAACAGAAATATGGGAACAAAAACAGAAATATGTTCCTAGATTTCTGTTTTGTTTTTGTTCCCATATTTTTGTTTTTATTTTGTTCCTAGATTTCTATTTTTGTTCTCGAATTTTTGTTTTTGTTCCCAGATTTTGTTCCCATATTTCTGTGTCCGTTCCATGTTTTCTGGGAACAGAAACATGAAAGCAACACCACCATATTTTTATTTTTGTTCTCAAAATTTTATTTTCTGTTGTGAAAAATACGGAAAATGGAAGTACATGTCATTTTTCTTACTTAATACCTCATTTTATTTGGAATTAACTAATCTCATGAGTTGTGGGATTAGTCATTACCTGGGAATGAGAATGAAAACCAATCTCACCAACCAAACATAGGAATGAAATGGTCATTCTCAACTTCATTCCAATCTCAAGATGAATCTCATGTACAAAACGTGGCCTTATTTTTTTCCATTCCATTTTACTCTCATTCCATTCCGTCCAACCAAATGAGCTGTAATAGTTTTAAAGATTGATATTAACAATTTTTGTTTTGTTATAACTTTTTATTTTTTAATATTAAAATTTATTTTTCTATATTTTCATAAAATATATGAATTATAAAATTAAAAGATCAATTATATGTATGTATGTCTAAAATTCAAATAAAAATTATATATTAATATGATATTTTCTATTAGAACCACATATGCGGGTCTAAAACTATTTAATTATGAAACATGTATACCATTTAATTATATATCTTATTTTTAAATTTTTTGTTTTTATTATTTATCCTTTCTTTTTCTTTTTTTAACTAATTTTCCTTTTTTATCTTCTAACAAAAGCAAATGATAGAAATTTATAAAAAAAATAATTTTTTGTTACTTTTTCTTGATTGTGACAAAGTATAATAATACTAAGTCAAGCATATTTTATTTTAAATTTAAAAGTAATCTTATAAGTACAAAATATTCAATAATTTTTTTAAAAAAATTAACAATTATATAAAATGTGTAGAAATTTGTAGAAGAAATCAATTTGAAGAGCTAAGATTAATTTGAGTGACTTTTACAATAAAATACCAAAAACTAAAACTTGGAGTTTAGATTCAACTCAAATATAAATAAGCTTTACTCCCTCAACAACCACCAATCTTTCTCACTGCGAATAACATTCCTCCAAACATAGTGAGAGTTTATACCCTCAACTAATAGTCTCACCACTATACTTGCACTGCCATACACCACAACATCTTTTTTATTTTGTTTCAAAGACAATTCTCAACCATTTTTTTTCTTCTTAAACTAAAATAAATCCCCATTCTTCAAATGATAAAAAAAATCCCTTCCAACTTTCTAATTCTCATTATCACTTTTCAACATCCACTGAACACCCATCTCCGTTGGCAATGTTCAACACTTGGTTCTAGCTACACTATGACCTTTGCACTCTATGGCAATACCAAAAAAACGAGATGCATTTACATATGGCCATACACCAAAACAGCTAATCATATTCCGAAAAAGCGACACACACCCATGCACGAACACTTACCGAGCCAAACAATAATAATGCAAACACTGAAATAATCTGGACCCTCATTCTTGCACTCCCTTATCTATGTGGGTTCTTAAATTTTCGCTCAAGGCACTCTTTTGATGGGTTTTCCCTACTTAATAGGCTCAAACTAAGAAAAGAAAATGTCAGTTCAAGTTTAGAGGGCAATGAGCAAAACGTAAGTGTAATCTATGATTATTATTTTTCGTTCATATATGTATATGGACTTGACGCATTAGGTTAAATCCTAATATCACTAGAAAAACCAAATCTTAACCTTATCAAGATTCTTTAGTCACCTCTGATATATAAACCTTTTTGTACATCTCCATGATGTACCTTTTCTCATATATCAATATAATTTTATCATGTTCTTTCAATATCCTGCAATCTCGCTCGCACCTGTATAAGATCATCCGCCAAGCCCCTTCTCTACCAAATCCTATAAATTCAACTACAAAGATACAATGCTTGAGAGGAGAGAGAAAATTAAAGTTCTCTTTTTCTCTCACTGAACTTCTGCAATCTCGCTCGCACCTGTATGAGATCATCCTCCAGGCCCCTTCTCAACCAAACCCTAGAATTTCAACTATAGAGATGCAACAGTTGGGAGGAGAAAGAAATTTAAAATTCTCTCTCACTGAACTTCTCCATTCGAATCTTATCAATGGTCTTTGGTTATTTACACTGTCACCTGATCAGCGATGGCGGAAGTAGAGGCGGCAGTTAAACTACCTGTCGCTGCTCAAACTGTTGCCAATGCATTTGTGGATTAATACTATAACGTACTTGGCCGATCGCTAAGTCTTGCTTATCGATTTTATCAAGATATAACTAAGTTTGTTTGTCATTGTGTCCTTGCACCACAATAATTAATAGACTGTTTGGACAAGAAAATTCCGCATGAGCTTCAGAAAGTGCCGGACGAAGTTTGATGCCTTGATGCATCTATCACTAATGCATTCAAGTACATAGAATTATATGGACTAAGTTTGGAAAGTAATTATCCTTATGTGGCTAAGAGAGGAGCATGTTCGCCACAAGGGGTAAGTTTTAAAAAATTATAAGTCTATTTGCATATCAGTTTTGGATTATATTTGAAATTAATATATGTTGAAATAATTTTTTTAAGGACAAAAAGTTTTATCAAAGGTTACAAGTAGCTTGATGGAAATGATACTGAGGTAGAGATCTTACATTCTATTGATAAGTGTCCATTTGGTGGTGCAATACGCATATATCGAAATATATTTAATCTAAAGGGTGTAACTATCTAAATATTTTTTTTTTTCAGTAATTAATTTTTAATAAGTTTTATTGTTTGACTAGCTTTTGTGTATGATACTTTAAATTTTGAGGCTTTGATTTTTTAATAGTAGCAAGTTTTTGATTTTTTCACTTGTTATTGTAGTAGGAGATCCATCAAGGACCGAGACCTAAGGACAAAGAGGAAACAAACACGCTATACTTGTGGTCAGATATGGCGTTGAAGTTAACATCAAATATTATTGGATAAGGAATTCCAAGGGAGTTTCTTGGGGACTCAATAGACATGACACTATTCGTCATGATCTTGTCTACCGTTTTTCATTTTCGGAAAAGACATTCATTAAATGAGCTTGAAAAAGATGAGATAGAACTATAAGGGAATTTCTTTGAAGTTTTTTGTAACGACCCGGTTTCTTAGGGCACTACTAGGTTTCTCTCAAGGAGAATTAATACTTAAACTGAATAAGGAATATTTTTTTATAAAAATCTAAGAAAAGTTTACCAACTATGTTGGCAATTATATTTATCAATTAATTGAGTCCATTTTTACAACAATAATAATAAATATGAATATCACGAATTTTAATACAAATCTAATTATAACTTCTAGCTTAGATCCATTTCCACCAACCTTGTAAGACCCCGACCTTTGGCATATGCATAGTTCAAATCGTGTTTTAAAATACTTTGGAAATAATGGGTTGATGGTATAACTTATGATTTAATTTTAAATTTGAGGGGCTAATTTCGTAAATTTAAAAAATAAAATAAAAAAATCTAGGGGTTAAATTGTAAATTTTTATAAATATAATTAAAAATGGGTTTAATTAAAATTTTAACCAAAAAGAGGGGGAGAATTATGTAAATTATATATATATATATATATATATATATATATATATATATATATATATATATATATATATATATATATATATATATATATATATATATATTATAAACATTATATGTATATGTACAGAAGGTGGAAACGAACGGCGAGGGAGAGGCCAGGTGGTTGGCTGCTGGATCACATATACACGCACATAAATATATATAGGCACACACACACATAGGAAAGCGAAAGAAGGGCCGCGAAATAATCAGAACAAAATCGAAGAGAGAGAGAGAGAAAGATGAAGAAGAAGAAAGAGAGAGAACCGGGAACAAAGGGGTTCGCTGGCGGTGGGTGTTCAGCCGTCGAGGGTGGTTTGCATGTTCGAAGTACGTGTGTGGGTTTGATCATTGGCAACAGTGACGAAGAGAGAGACAGATCGGTCCGGCGGTAAAGTGCGGTTCGTCAATGGTGAGGCGCGGCGATCGGCGGTGAGTGTAAGTAATCTGTGACGGTGTGTGTGTGTTCGGTGTTCGGTCAGTCTTCGACGGTGGGGGTGCTCGGCCGACGATGAGCAGTCGGACGGGGCGGTGATCGTTCAGTGGTTGCTCTTTGGGGGTGCCTGCTCGTTGTCGTCTCTGTTGTTTTGTTGATTGCAGGCAGCGTGCATGCAATCTTCCGGCGAATTGCATGTGTGTGTGGAGTCGTCGGTGAAGTATGGTCGTCACCGGTAGGTAGGTGGGTGTTCAACTGGGTTCCGGTAGGTGCGGGTGTCCCCTATTTCTGTTGCCGTGGGGTGATAATGAGGGGTGTTGGGTGTGTTGTATGCACCGTGACGGTGGGGACTTCGCCGCAACAGTAGCGTGCTGATCAGAACACAGTAAACAGAAATGGGAAGAAGAAGCGGGAAGAAGAAAGAAGGAAGAAAAAGAAGGAAAAAAAAAAAAGAAAAAAAGAAGAAGAAAAGAAATGAAGAAATTGCACAAAACACCCCACGAAAAATATAAATCAAATCTTGCGGCCGGTGGAAAATTCGGGGGAGGTAGAACTCCACACTTCTTTAGTAAATATATTTAATTGCCTCAATATAAAATACATGTTATCACTATCGTTGAATTTAGCATTATATGTTCGCATGGAAAATGTTGAGATAGCGAAAATAAAATAAAATAGTGAGATCGTCCGCATAAATAAATTCAATATAGTAAATAGTAATAGGGCAATATTAGTTAAAGAGACATAGTTTATAATAAAAGACGGGGAATATGAAATTATGGGAAAATTAGGGCCTACATGGTTCGAATAGAGTATTTGTTTTATATTGAATATTAATTTAGGCTTTGCCGCTAATAGGTTCGCAGGCACCGGAGTACCGGTAGAGAATAGGTGGTCAAAGTCTTCGAAAACGGGTAATCAGGTGAGTGTACTGTCTTCTTACCAAACTATTTTTCTATTTATATATATGATGAAATATGTGTTACCTAAACGACACGAATTTATAAATAATATGGATCAAGTAGGGTTTGGGTGAGTTAGTAAACTGGATTTTCGGAAGATTTCGATGGTTTTCGAAAATAAGTTGAAAATGAATTTTTGTTTGATTTGGTGAAATCTAACGGTGTTTTTTAAAAGAGAATAAAAAACATCTGTTTTTCTAAAAATGCCTGGTTTTCTAAAAAAATAAAGGGTGAAAAAGTAGTGTTAATAAAATCAAACGTTTTCTTTAAAAGAAAGTGTGAAATATGGTTTTTGGATTTAAACGTTGGTTTTGAGGAAAAAAGATAGACGTGGTGAATTGACAATGTTGAGTAGACGATATTTATTGAGTTGTGATTCGATGATGCTGTATTTAATTTGATGATGCTATAGTATTTATCCGCTTCGGCGGAGTGATGTTATCCGCTTCGGCAGAGTGATGTTTATCTTCTTCGGCAGAGTGATGTTAGATGTTTATACTGCGCAGTGATTATGCGCTTCGGCGGAGTGATGGGTGTTCGTAGGAAGGCATATCCTACGGATGGTACGGTACCGTTGCAAACTACCAATCGTGAGGTTAAAACGATCACTAGGGCTGGCCAGCATGTGTGTGTTTGAGATGATGTTTTGAGGTGTGGTATTTTGCTTATACTGGGTGATTTATTATTTATTATGGTGATTGGCATGATTCTTATACTAAATGATTTTAAATGGAACTTATATATATAGTGCTTTATTCTCACTACTAATATTATGAAAACTTTTACGAGCTACGTGATGTTTACATACTTAAGCTTGATCCATTTAGACGTTGCAGAATAAATTATTATTATTATAAAAATATTTTTACTAAGAAGGCAATACACTCGCAGGTGAAATGGCTAGGAGTCGGTCGATCCCCTACTGGCGCTAGATAGAGTTATGCGAATCTCGCGATAGAATCAATTGAGAGAAATTTTGAGGTGATGTGTCAGAGATGAATCTAAGTGAGATTCATGGGATTAGTTTGGTTGTTCTTATAATTGGGACAGTGTATCCCTATCAGATGGAATTATGTATATGTGGTATAGAGGTAAATTTATATATTGTCGTATTGTGGTTGGTTAGTCAGATAGGTGATGTCACATCGACGTCACACCGGCCCCACATGAAGGGTGTCCGGGTTGGGGTGTGACAATTTTGGTATCAGAGCCTAGGTTATAGGTTCTATAGATTTTCCAGTGGAGGTGTTAGTAGTAGACCATTAGATAGGAGGGCGTGCCAGTCGTCTATTCAGTAGGGGACATGAGATAGGGTGTCAATAAGTTAGTTTGGCGTATGAGTGTTAGATCTTTCATTTCATTAGTGGTGCATTGGCACTGTGCATGGTGGGTTATCCTGATGGCAGGGGGTAATGCAATAAAATAGTGATATTGCCAGTTGACAGATTTGAGTGATATTGTGTTGTTAAGGGTGGTATTGGGTAGATCGCGATTGTGGAGGTGCTAATAGTTGGAAATGTGAAATTTTAATTGAGAAACAACTATATGTGTATTACGTGACGATAAGATACCTATCGGTGACACCCAATTAGTCGTTATTAAAATTTTAAATAGTACCGCAGAGCACACTTAAGTTGGAATGTGAAATGGCATTCAAAATAAGTATAAAATCGCCTTTTTGGCAATATGAAAGAAATCTTATTATGATACTAAAAAAGAGAATTGTATTAGTTGGAACTAAGAATGTGAGAAAGTTGTGGTGATATTAAAAAGATGTAATTCGGTAGTACATTCTAGGTTGACGAGAAGATAGAGTAAAAGTTGGTGGAACAAGTAAATATAACAAACGTAATAGAAAATTATATATAGGAAGTAGCTGAGAATTGTGGGTCTGGGATGATAGTAGGTACGCGTAAATATAATCCATTTGTATGGGTAATATGGAGTTGCCGGTGGAGTCAATTTTTTTTTTTTTTTTTTTTCCTATGAATAAAAGTATGTATTGTTAGGAAAGCATAACTAGTACCTCAGTTAATCTGATAGTAGGTCTAGGAGGTTAGAAAAGTGTTAAAGAGAGGATATCAAAATACAGTATGCAGGTGCTAGGCATAAGTTAAAATAAGGTTCGGCGAGGGATATTGTGGTAGCTAGGGATTTTCCCTATGCAGTTCCGAAAATTTTGGTTGTTGTTAAATAAGTTCCATTATTTTTTAAGGAGGTGAACGTTTGGCTCAGTAAGTTGGTTAAATATACTTATGTTGATAAAATGTGGGAAATTGAGATTTGAAACTATAACCTTGGGACTTTAAAGGTAGTCACTGTGGTGTAGGAAAACTCGAGTGGATTAATCTAAGTCGACGATTGATTGCACTTAATTGAATTTAAATAATTTTTGTAGGGTAGAAATATTTGGACTTGGAGTAAGTTAGTGATTGGTTTAGGAAGTCTTTAATAGAAGAACCTTGTGACGGCCCTAAGAAACCGGGTCGTTATCATAAATTAGACTATCAACTCATAATTTACGTAGACCTGGTGTGTTTCTCCATAAAGATCCGGTGTTGGGCACTCATCGATTAGAATGGATGGGTGATTAAATCGATTGCAAAAGACTAGGGTGTTAGATCTTTTTTTGTTTGAGTAGGGTATTCTCAGTTAAAGGTTAGAGACTGTGACGTGGTGAAAATGGTGATCCGGTCGAGAGCAGAGAAGAGCATGTAGAACGTCCCTAGAATGTGTTGCTGATGCTGTGAGGAAAGCAATTGTGTTCCAAAGGCAATAAATATGAATATTGATTGGATTGAGTGGGGAAAATAATAATAATAAATAAATAGATAAATTAAATTGGGACGAGTGCTCTTGGGACATAGTATTCAAGTGAATTCAAAAGGAGTCGAAGTGGTGGGTTGATGGAATATGGAGAAGGTCGAGAACATGTGACTGGAATTCGAAACTTGGGGAGTGACAGTAATTATGGTTACCTTGACAACTTCACAACATTTCTGGTATGACGGGATTTGTGCTTTGAGGTAGAAATCGGGGAACGTGGTTGCACGTATTTGGGTTACTTATACTAATGTATGGGGCAAGTTGAGATCCTTGTGAGTTTCGTGGGTAGTTGATCAGATGACCACATTATTCGAACTCGTGATGAGAAATCGACTTTGATCGATGGTGTGGTAGGAGTTCAGAAGTTGGATGTCTGGTTGGGAAGATTAAAGAGGAAGGAAATGTACAATGGTCACAGGACTGACTATCGTGTCAGAAATAATGATGAAGTTGTAATGATTTGAACTAGATTGCGTGTTTCTAATAATGCCCATATAACGAAAGAGACCTTAAAAGCGGTGCATAGAGCAATAAATGTAATGCCCTGGTAGTATCAAACTATAGCACGACTTAGTGAGCATTATTGGTCAAGTGGAGTGGAATGAGAAATCGCAGATTTTGCTGTTAGATATATGGTATGTTAGCAAAAGTAAGACCGAACATCAATATCCAGGTGGGTTGGGGTAGCTTTGACCTATTCCATAAGGGATAGGGGAGAATAGTTCGAGGAATGTTTCCTTGATGTGTATGCCAAATACATATTGACGGGATTGTTCGGTTGCATGAGGCACCGGTTCAATGCAAATGTCGAATGACGTTGGGGTAAGATAACTATTTTAAATCAAAAGGGAAATTGGATGTTGAATTATACGTATCATGAATATTAGTATCTGAAATTATTAAACTCGGCTGATTGGTTATTCGAAATTTTGGAACTTGATTTCTGAAATTATAAGTGTTGTCGTTGTGTTGTGATCGGAAAAATAATTGTTATCAAAACGAAGTAAGCCGTCAATGTATGATCAGTCCGTGGAGGACACTTATGCAGTAGTATGGGGTGATAACTTAAATGGGCATGATTTGTACACACAAAAAGTTGGGTAGTAAATCCCAAGTAATAGATCCATATTGAAAAAGCTGTGTAGGAGAAACGGTAGTAACAAAGGTTGATAGTTATTTGAACATTCGGATTGAATTTTTCTATACTTCTCCAAGTACCTAAGTGAAAGTTGATATTTTTTTTATTTTTTATTTTTCCAATTTTGAATTAACGGTTTATCAGGAAATACGATTCAGGTGTCAGAGAATATGTTGAGGGGTTGTGTCATGGAAATTTTGGTAAGGGGGATGGTTGTGCAACCCTAATAAAACCTGATTATACTAATAGCTATCTTGTCGACGATCACAGTGGCATCGTATAAAGCATTATATGAAAATGATGCAGGATTTCAGTCAAATAGACTGAATTTAGATAAGAGAACGAAATTTTTTATGAGATTTAGAGATAGCCCGAGGTGACTACATTTTTTTTATTCATTTATTTGAAAATTGGAAGTTATTGAGAGGTCAGGGAAAAAAAAAAGAGAATTTGAAATATCCTTGAGATGATATGTATTCATGATCCAATATTTTATAGTTAGTAGCTAGTAATTATTAGAATATATCGAATTTTGTGACTGGGGCGTATCTATGCCCTTTGATTCGTACATATATACGTGAGTATATGTTTGGAGCATGTTAGGTAAGTGGAAACGGACTTGAAGCACGTGACCATATCAGGGACTTGATCAAATATGGAGGCATGAAAGAAATTCTTATAGATTATCTGTGTAATATATTTTAGTTGTAGTTATGTGGGTTGGTAATGTTTAAGTGTTATGAAGGATATCGATATGGGTATATCATGATTTAGGAATGTATTTTTGGTTTTATAAGTTAGCAATAATTTTAGAGAATGTTTATAAGAGTATTGAAGAGTTGAGGTAGATATTGAGGTTAATGTTGGTCGAGCTATCTGCGTTTATGAGACTGGTGGCAATTATTGTTGAGTTAAGTGTTGAATGGAAATATTATTACAATGGGCGACTGAAAAATGTTGGATGAAATAGTTATGTGCCGATTATGACAGAATGAAATAGACCCAATTTACCAAAATACTTTAAGCATATGGTGTTGTTGCTGATTTTGATTTTATCAGAGTAGTGCAATGAAAGTGTTAGAAACATGAGATATTTGATTGTTGGATATCAAGTTGAATACTACAATGAGAACATTGTGAGGTTGGAGTAAGGATTGACAGTTATAGTCTATGAGTGACTATCGGTTATGGGATCTTGTGTCTAATGTGACCATGCGGTGCGACATGGAATACTATTGTTCTGACACATTTTAAATTCGGTTGTTTGCACAAAAAATTTCGGGATGAAATTTCTTTAAGGAGGGAAGAGTTGTAAGACCCCGACTTTTGGCATATGCATAGTTCAAATCGTGTTTTAAAATACTTTGGAAATAATGGGTTGATGGTATAACTTATGATTTAATTTTAAATTTGAGGGGCTAATTTCGTAAATTTTCAAAAAAATAAAAAATAAAAAAATCTGGGGGTTAAATTGTAAATTTTTATAAATATAATTAAAAATGGGTTTAATTAAAATCTTAACCAAAAAGGGGGAGGATTATGTAAATTATATATATATATATTATAAACATTATATGTATATGTACAGAAGGTGGAAACGAATGGCGAGGGAGAGGCTAGGTGGTCGGCTGCTGGATCACATATACACGCATATATATATATATATATATATATACACATATAGGAAAGCGGAAGAAGGGCCGAGAAATAATCAGAACAAAATCGAAGAGAGAGAGAGAAAGAGAAAGAAGAAGAAAGAGAGAGAACCGGGAACAAAGGGGTTCGCCGGTGGTGGGTGTTCGGCCGTCGAGGGTGGTTTGCATGTTCAAAGTACGTGTGTGGGTTTGATCATCGGCAACAGTGACGAAGAGAGAGACAGATCGATCCGACGGTAAAGTGCGGTTCGTCGATGGTGAGGCGCGGCGGTCGGCGGTGAGTGTAAGTAATCTGTGACGGTGTGTGTGTGTTCGGTGTTCGATCAGTCTTCGACGGTGGGGGTGCTCGGCCGACGATGAGCAGTCGGACGGGGCGGTGATCATTCGGTGGTTGCTCTTCGGGGGTGCCTGCTCGTTGCCGTCTCTGCTGTTTTGTTGATTGCTGGCAGCGTGGATGCAATCGTCCGGCGAATTGCATGTGTGTGTGGAGTCGTCAGTGAAGTATGGTCGTCACCGGTAGGTAGGTGGGTGT
Organism: Eucommia ulmoides; assembly: GCA_016647705.1. Taxonomy (NCBI): domain Eukaryota; kingdom Viridiplantae; phylum Streptophyta; class Magnoliopsida; order Garryales; family Eucommiaceae; genus Eucommia; species Eucommia ulmoides. The sequence continues at coordinate 34,727,477 of CM028327.1, read as the reverse complement.
TCAACTGGGTTCCGGTAGGTGCGGGTGTCCCCTGTTTCTGTTGCTGTGGGGGTGATAATGAGGGGTGTTGGGTGTGTTGTATGCGTCGAGACGGTGGGGACTTCGCTGCAACAGTAGCGTGCTGATCAGAACACGGTAAACAGAAATGGGAAGAAGAAGCGGGAAGAAGAAAGAAGTAAGAAAAAGAAGGAAAAAAAAAGAAAGAAAAGAAATGGAGAAATTGCACAAAACACCCCACGAAAAACATAAATCCAATCTCGCGGCCGGTGGAAAATTCGGGGGAGGTAGAACTCCACACTTCTTTAGTAAATATATTTAATTGTCTCAATATAAAATACATGTTATCACTATCGTTGAATTTAACATTATATGTTCGCATGGAAAATGTCGAGATAGCAAAAATAAAATAAAATAGTGAGATCGTCCGCATAAATAAATTCAATATAGTAAATAGTAATAGGACAATATTAGTTAAAGAGACATAGTTTATAATAAAAGACGGGGAATATGAAATTATGGGGAAATTAGGGCCTACATGGTTCGAATAGAGTATTTTTTTTTTTATATTGAATATTAATTTAGGCTTTGCCGCTAATAGGTTCGCAGGCACCGGAGTACCGGTAGAGAATAGGTGGTCAAAGTCTTCGAAAACGGGTAATCAGGTGAGTGTACTGTCTTCTTACCAAACTATTTTTCTATGTATATATATGATGAAATATGTGTTACCTAAACGACACGAATTTATAAATAATATGGATCAAGTAGGGTTTGGGTGAGTTAGTAAATTGGATTTTTGGAAGATTTCGATGGTTTTCGAAAAGAAGTTGAAAATGAATTTTTGTTTGATTTAGTGAAATCAGACGGTGTTTTTTAAAAGAGAACAGAAAACATCTGTTTTTTTAAAAATGCCTGGTTTTCTAAAAAAATAAAGAGTGAAAAAGTAGTGTTAATAAAATCAAACGTTTTCTTTAAAAGAAAGTGTGAAATATGGTTTCTGGATTTAAACGTTGGTTTTGAGGAAAAGAGATAGACGTGGTGAATTGACGATGTTGAGTAGACGATATTTATTGAGTTGTGATTCGATGATGCTGTATTTAATTTGATGATGCCATAGTATTTATCCGCTTCGGCGGAGTGATGTTATCCGCTTCGGCGGAGTGATGTTTATCTGCTTCGGCAGAGTGATGTTAGACGTTTATACTGCGCAGTGATTATCCGCTTCGGCGGAGTGATGGGTGTTCGTAGGAAGGCATATCCTACGGATGGTACGATACCGTTGCAAACTCTCGATCGTGAGGTTAAAACGATCACTAGGGCTGGCCAGCGTGTGTGTTTGAGATGATGTTTTGAGGTGTGGTATTTTGCTTATACTGGGTGATTTATTAATTATTATGGTGATTGACATGATTCTTATACTAAATGATTTTGAATGGAACTTATATATATAGTTCTTTATTCTCACTGCTAATATTATGAAAACTTTTACGAGCTACGTGATGTTTACATACTTAAGCTTGATCCATTTAGACGTTACAGAATAAATTATTATTATTATAAAAATATTTTTACTAAGAAGGCAATACACTCGCAGGTGAAATGGCTCGGAGTCGGTCGGTCTCCTACTGGCGTTAGATAGAGTTATGCGGATCTCGCGATAGAGTCAATTGAGAGAAATTTTGAGACGATGTGTCAGAGATGAATCTAAATGAGATTCATGGGATTAGTTTGGTTGTTCTTATAATTGGGACGGTGTATCCCTATCAGATGGAATTGTGTATATGTGGTATAGAGGTAAATTTATATATTGTCGTATTGTGGTTGGTTAGTCAGATAGGTGATGTCACATCAACGTCACGCCGGCCCCACATGAAGGGTGTCTGGGGTGGGGTGTGACAAACCTTGTAATAAAAATTGTGGAGTTGTGAGTCAGAGCTCAGTAGAATTTTAATTCCCTTTAGAGTACATATATCTAACTAATCTAACAAATTGCATGTAGACATATATCTCACATAATTTTCACATAATAATCTTAAATATTTCATGAAATTTAATAATTAAAATTAAACAACAACTACACAATAAATAGAGAGGTTGAATACAAATATTAAAAATATCAAGAATTCTACCTTAAACTATTTCTCATTATTTTCTCCATTATTTCATTTCTTCTTGATCTGTCTCCAACTCTCCTAACTCCCGTCCATAATTTATAGATATAAATATGAACTACATAATTTAATTGAGAGAAATAGCACAAAGAAAATGAGAGGAAAAGATTAAAAATTGTCAAAAAAGAAACAATTATATATATGGATGCAACATGAATATCTATCCATTATTATTATTATTATTATACTTTAATATACATATACACGAGTGTTGTGTATATAATACACAACACACTATTATGATTCGTGTGTTGTCTTATTTAAGAAGACAACACACAAATATATTATATATTTATATATAATATTTATATTTACATAAAATCCTCTCTTAACATAAAGAACATATTAATTATTCCCCAAAATTATAAAAAATATATTTTAAATAGCACAACAATCCCTAAATTTTTAAAAGTCAAATTTAAAATTAACATTTAACCCCTAAAGTTATCAAATATATATTTATACCATAAATTTTCATAATATACAAAATAATCCCAAAAATATTAAACTCATATAAAATAATATTTTCAAAATATAAATTTTTGGTGTATTACAATCTACCCTCTTAAAATAAATTTTGTCCTTGAAATTTTGTTTAAAATAATAATAATAATTCAGAATCGCAAGGTCATATTAGTCACACATGATTCTAGAACAATTGTTCTCTATATAGGGTCTCGTAATCAAAAGTCACCAACAATCCATATCTCAATAAAATTCATACTACGTATCGCCACTTCCGCATTTGCGATGGCACATACATTATCCAACACAACACAACATGATGCACGTTCGTCGGTAACTCCTAGCACAAATAAGCAATTGTAAAAAAATCTTATATTTCTAAATACTTCCGCTGCACACTCTAATAAAAATTGTAATAAATATAAATGTCTATATACAATCAACAATTATTTTTAAAAAAATATCACAATAGTCTCACTTGGATTGAGTTTATCTCAGTGTCAACAGGTCCACGACCTCAATAATTTTCTCACTTGGCATGACATTTCAAGTCCACTGTCATATCTCATAACCAACATTGATTAATTTCATCCAATATTTATAGCCAACACACTCACAACTAACATCATATTCAGTATATTACCCATATTCCTTGTGGACTGTCCCATGAGACAAAAATAATTATCCCCAATATCTACAATTTCATTTTTTTTTTCTTAAAAAACAAAATTCCAATTTAATTTTATTATCTCGTAAACGTTTTCATAAAATATCAAAACAACCCAAACTTCACATAATGGATTCTCTGAAAATGAGCAAATACATAATTGTTGTTAATCCAAAATAATAGATCTAATTTTCATCATATAAATACGTCTCAAAATACATAAATATGTCTCAACCACACAAATATGTCTAAAGCACCTAAGTATGTCTCGAAACACATAAGTACGTCTCAACCATATAAATACATCTCGAAACACATCAATATGTCTCAACCACATAAATACATTGCAAAAGTTTAATACTCACGTAATATGTATATATATATATATATATATATATATATATATATATATATATATATATATATATTACATAAAGCCCCCCAAGTGAATTTTTAAAATATTATTTAAGCTCAAAAGTAAAAATTAACGTAAATAAATAATTGCTAATAAATAATAAAAATAAATTATACTAAAATTATTATTTTTAAAATTAATTAATTTATTATGAGTAATAGGTACCATAATTTAAGCCTAGGGTGGTCGTATAACTATACTCTGATACCACTTTGTGACAATCTGATTTTCTAAGGCCGTCATGCTGTTTTAAATACTATGGAGTTGTGAGTCAGAGCTCAGTAGAATTTTAAATCCCTTTAGTATATGTATCTAACTAATCTAACAAATTGCATGTAGGCATATATCTCATAATTTTCACATAATAATCATAAATATTTCATTAAACTTGACAATTAAAATCAAACGACAACTACACAATAAATGGAGAGATTGAATACAAATATTAAAAAGATCAAGAATTCTACCTTAAACTATTTTTTCTTATTTTCTCCATTATTTTTTTTCTTCTTGATCTATCTCCAACTCTCTTAATTGTCGTCCATAATTTATAGATATAAATATGAATTACATAATTTAATTTAGAAAGAGCACAAAGAAAATGAGAGAAAAAGATTAAAAATGTCAAAACAGACACAATTATATATATACACGGATGCTATATGAATATCTATCCATTATTATTATTATTATTATTATTATTATTATTATTATTATTATATACATATACAGGTGTGTTGTGTATATAATACACAACACACAAATATATTATATATTTTATATATAATATCCCTATTTACATAAAATCTCCTCTTTATATAAAGAACATATTAATTATATCCCAAACTTATTAAAACTATATTTTAAATAACACAACAATTCCTAAATTTTTAAAAGTCAAATTTAAAATTAACATTTAACCGCTAAAGTTATCAAATATATATTTATACAATAAATTTTTATAATATACAAAATAACCCCAAAAGTATTAAACTCATATAAAATAATATTTTCAAAATATAAATGTTCAGGGTATTAAATTTTTGGTTTGATAATAGACACTTTTATTATGGATCCTCCAGATTGTGTTCACCTAATTTTCAACTAGAATCGGAATGAGACGCTCACCCCACGGTTATGTGTCCTGAGTAATATTACTATCGTTTAATACTTAAACTTCTCTTAAGGTATATAAAAAGATGTACTTTTATAATGGTGTTTTTATTTTATTTGGAAGCCCCATTCTTTGGTGTAGTTTAGAATTCCTTTTGAGTCCTAGTATGTGCCCTGAGCATATATGATGTGCAGATGCAATTGCGGATGCACATAAAGCCTAGTGATCCCCACTCATTTTTTATTTTATTTTTCATACTTTTCGCAATATATGAGTCTTTAAAAGTGTATAAAGATATGCTCCCACTAAGTTTTGGGTATATATATCTATATCTATCTATCTATCTATCTATCTATCTATCTATACATATATATTTCTCTAGTTTTGTTTTCTAATTTTGTTTGAATTTAATATGTTTACACACCTAAAAACACAACACATATTAGTTTTATTTTCTAATTTTGTTTGAATTTAATATGTTTACTCATCTAAAAACACATTACAATTTTTTTCTTGATTGGAAATTAGAGTGGGACAATTTTGATATATTTGTTGATTCAATAACTTTTTGATATTATCTAGTTTAAAATAAAAAACTAATTAAAAAGTCAAATTGAAGTGGATTCTCTTCAATTAAAAGAAATTAATTGTTATGTGTTTATATACTTCATAAATTGATGATTATTTGTTCATTTGCTTCACCGCTATTTTTCATATACTCTTATTATTAATTTTTGTTGGTAGTAATGTTATGTAAAATGACTAAATATTTTAATATTATTATTTATAAAATTATCTTAATTGATTCTTATTCAATTTATTATTCAAATTAGATTTAGTAGAACATTGTTTTACTCAGTTATAAATCAAAATTACTTAACTATTTAATGACTATTTTTATATAATTATTTTACATCATTTTATCTTTAATTATTTTTATTTTTTAAAAGATGTCCCCACTTGAATATGTTTTTGAATCCGCCTTTGGGTTGTGTACAGTTTTACTCTTAATTTATGGAAATATTCTTATATTAAAAAAATGAAATACTAAATACTTTCTATAGTTTTAATTTCATATATCATTTCCACAAACATTTAACATTTTTTTTATGCATTTTGCTAAATAACAAGTTTTTAAACCAGATTGAAGTGGTAGATGTGGTTCTATCATGGTTTTGCTATATCTATAACGTTAGCAACTCAAGGATAAAGTGAACACATTAAATTTAGGCACTCAAATATAATTATTCAATTCAATGGAACTCGTAATAATTGAATTTTAAAACCACATAAACTAATTGAGTTAAAAAAATATAGTTTCTAATTTCAGACATTGGTTTCAATGTTACATAATTTAAATTTTAAATCGGAGGTGCGATTCATAATTGAGAGTAATGTTAAAATTTAGAATCATGTTAAAAAATTTATTTGATTTTATAATGTGGACTACCCAACAAGGAGCTAAGAAAAGAAATGCTTGTTGTTGATGGATCTTAATGTCTTCACCCTACTCGTGGTCTACTACTTGTAGGGATGACAATTGATCGATTTTGGTTTGGTTTCAATAGAAAGCAAAACCAAAATCATTAAGAAAATATGAAATCAAAAATCAAACCATAAACCACCAGTTTTTTATATTCGATTTCTAAATCGAACCGTTTAGTTTTATATAAAATAAAATCAAACTCGCAAACGCATTAATTTTCTGTAAGTATATTTCTTTATTTTCTCTATTATAATTACTATGTACTTGATCGCGCCACATTTTACGTAATTTAATATTACTAATCTACGTTTTGTTATTTTTTTGAATAAATTAAATTAATATAATTAATTTATTTTATTTATTTTTATGGATTTTTGTTATTTGAGCAAAAACACTGTAATTCGAAGTAAAACGGAACTGAAAATGAGCAAAAGATGGAATAAAAAGTGGTCTGACCCGTGAATTGAACCAAACCACCGAATTGGATCTGGCCTGACCCTGTAGGAGCGTGGGGAGACAAAGTTGGGCCATTAATGATCATTTATAACAAATTTATGGCCATCAAGAGAATGAAAAAAAATATATATGGAAAGTGATCGGCAATTTGGACAAGTGATCAAAGCAATTATTTTATATTCTTTCACAAGAATTCATTCCCTTTTGGGGGATTGTCTTCAGCAGTAGGTGGGGATTGATTGCCCAACTTATTCATTTTTTTATTTTACTTTTTATTCTTAGTTTCTAGGTATTTGGTTACTGCTTTTTCTATTTTATTTATTTTTCTTTTTGTGGGCAACAATTTGTGGTTGAGTATTCTAAGCTTTTGTTGAATATTGTTGAAGAAGAACACCGTTCCATGGATGACTAATCTTCCTTTAACTGGGTTAGGATTGTGGTATGTATTTTAGTTTATGGAATATTGTATTTTTAGATTAATTTTAGTTTATGTATAAACAATTATATGATGATGAATTTTGTACTTGAAATATAGTTTAAATCGTGATTGAATTTAATCTTGAAATATTCTTGTAGAAATTTCGATTTCAGATTTAATTATTGCTAGAACGTTAAATCTTATACCTGTGATCTAAATCTAACGATCATATAATCGTATTCTTAGGATTTAATTATTGGTTTGGATGATTTATGCCTAGATTATAATTTACCCTAGATTAGAGTAGCTAGAAATTACATACCGAAGATAAATCATGCCGAAGAATAATAAATCTAATATTTCTGAGTAGTTTCGGCTTGTAGTTAGGAACACTCATTTATACAAATCTGAATTAAAAAGAAAATACGAAACCCACATAAGTCCAAAATACTAAACCCACAATTTCTAACCCGGTTATCTATTTTATTTTTCTTATATTAAAAACCCAAAACTCAAATCAAATTTCGTTTTCATTAAAGGAAGAAATATAATTATAAATTTATAATTACAAGACCGATCTCTGTGGTTTGACACCGTTATTTAAGTTGCTATACTACGATATTTTACGCTTAAAAGGAGTATTATTTTTGAGTGATTAGTACTAGAAATATAAATTCATAAAATGGTAACACAAACCTAACTGAAATATAAATCATAAATTCAAAACAAATTCAAAACCAAACCACAAAAAAAAAAATACTAATTATTATAATAGACATCCCGAACATAAATAAAATATAAAACATAAAATTCAAACGTATTAAAACAACAAAAGATCAAATGATAAACTCCAACGATAATACTTATATGTAAACTATAGGTGAAATTGTAAAATTGTGAAAGGAATATAATGTGTTGAAAAAAAACAAAAACAAAACTGTGCTAATTTTAACGGCAAATACTTAATTTATCCAACGCAAAATGGGAATTATATGTAACAGAGTTAATTTTTATTTTTTAAAATATTTCTCTTATTTGCTGGCACATTTGATATTTAGGGAGAGTTTGTTTCAATAAAGTACGTAGGAAAATTTGGACATCATCTTATTTCTCTGTTAAGTTAAAAACATCATCATCTCTGTTCACACCTATCTCCGTCTGCTCCCATTTCGGCGAACATGATTGCCTTATCCATTACCTCATATGCCAATAACAGTTCCTCTACCGGCGAAGTAGATAAGGAAGACCCAATTCTTTCAAAAAAGGCGGGGATAAATGGATTTTGCAAACAATCCATAAATAGAACCCATATTTGGAGTTGTTTGTTCACCTCACTTGACCCTTCCTTGAATTGTTCCGAAAAATACTCACGTCCTTGGTTAGTATGCAATTTACTTCTTTGATTCTCAATTAAATGAACAAAATTTTAGAAATAACCCAAAGCCTCTGATTTGTGAGAATTAAGATAAACAAAACTAAAACACGAGTAACGATAAAGGAATGTGATAAAATAATTTGCACGATGTCGTTCCCTAACATTCATAGGTCCAAAAATGACAGAATGAACTAACTCTAAGAGATATGTAGCCCTTCTAGCCTTGCCAAAAGGTTTTCTTGTGGCGTTTCTAGCCAAACAAGATTCACAGATGGGTAAATTAACTTTGAAGAGTAGACCTAAATGTCCTTATCGAGTTAACCTGGTCATTCTTTTTTGTCTAATATAACCAAGTCTTGCATGAAATGTAACAAATATAGATATGATAGAATCATTTTTGTTAAAAGTTAAATATGTGCCAAAATATGAAGAATCATCTAGTACATAAAATCTATCTACGATGTGTCCACTACAATAAAACATAGAGTTTAAACAATAATGAATAGACTCTATAGTAAAACTGAAAGCAAAACCTAGTCTAGCCATGGCTACAACAGGCATCAAGTTTCGTGAACTCTAGGAGTATAGAGAATATCATAGAGAAGCACAGTACGTCCTGAAAGCATCTTTAATTGATAGGTTCCAATCCCTATCACATTTTTTCTTATGTTATTCCCCATGTAAATACATTGACTCCCATTTGAACTCTACGATACTCAATGAACCCTACTCGATCTTTGCAACATGTCTTGTTGCTCCACTATCTATAATACAATCAAGAAATAAAAGAGCAACCAAGACATGACTGCACACACATTGAAAGATATAACTAGTTTGCACATTCTTCAACTCAGTGCATTCATGAGCAAAGTGACCGAGTTTATAACACTTTAGTTCAGACTTGTCCATTTTTTTCTTCCAAGTTTGCCTTTATGATATATTCTACCCTTTTTCTTTTCATGAACAAATCCACCAATTCTTCTTTTGTTGAGCTTTGTTTTATCACTTTCGCTTGGACCTAAATGTATGCCGATGTCTAGACTTAGCATCAAACATTGGAGTATTGCCTTTCACCGCTAACCTTTTTGCCTCTAATTCCAAATAACACTATAATTGGGTAAAAGTTTTTATAACTTCGTTGTGTGTCATACTGAGCTTCAGTTGCTTCCAAGAATCAAACAAAGAGCGAAATATTGCGAGGATCTGTTCCTCATAAGATAAGTTTTTACTGGCTATATTCAAGTCGTGTATCATAGCCTACATTTTTCGAAGATGCTCAACCATGTTTGTTCTAGGAGACATCTTATAAGTTTCAAATTTAAGCATCAAGACTCGCAACCTAGTTGCTAATATACTGACAAATGCCAACTTGAAAGAATTTCACATATCTAGTGTGGTGGGATAACCTTCATAATTACCAATCAGGTCATTGTATATATAGCTTAATGTAGTAAATCTTGCACAATGATCTTTCTTGAATTTTGACAGATTTCCATCTTATGCCGATATTAGACAGAATTACCTTCGGAAGCTAATTGCATACTATGTGTCAGTGTTTCTAGGACCTCTCACTTATTTAAGAGATACTAGATCTCATGATGTCTGTTGGCCCAATGAGCTACCTAAGAGGATAGGTGAATTGGGTAGTTATAAAATTTTAACAAATAAATCTTTAACACTTAATTATCAAATAATCAATTTTTCCTGAACAAATTATTATCTTCGTTACGCAATAGGTAAGTGTTTAATTCTTAGTGCAAACCCAAATAGAATATAATGAAAATAAAGAATATAACATACCAAGATATATCCTGGTTCAGCAAGCTAACTTTACCTAATTTAGTCCTCCGTGCTTCACAGAGATTCACAACCTCTAAACCCTTGATTCTTTTACCAAGTAGGAACCAAACCCTTACAACAATTTTTTTACCAGACTCAGAATCAACCTTTACAATTTTTCTTTTTCCCGGCTAAGGATGAACCTTATCTTTTTACTAGACTTAAGACTTATCTAATTCTATTACAGGAATAATCAAAACCTAATCATTTTTGTTGGCCCAACGAACTACCTAAGAGGAGGGCTGAATTAGGTAATTATTAAAATTTAAACAATTAAATATTTCAACACTTAATTTATCAAATAATAATTTTATATTAAATCAATTATTATCTTCGTTACGCAGCGAATAAGTGTTTATATTCTAAGTTCACACCTAAATAGAATATGATAAAAAAAATAACAAAGCAGCACACCAAGATATATTCTGGTTCAGCAAGGTAGCCTTGCCTGATCTAGTCCTCCAAGCTCTACAGAGATTCACAACCACTAAACCCTTGATCCCTTTATCAGGTAAGAACCAAACCCTTACGATTTTCCTTTTCCCAAGCTAAGGAAGAGCCTTATCTTTTTACCAAACTAAAGAACTAACTTAATTCTATTACAGGAAGAATCACCGACTAATCCTTTTACAGGCTAAATATCAAACATAATCCTTTTACATGCTAAAGATCAAACCTCACAAGTCTCACAAGTGTCATTTTTACAGGTAAGAACTAAACTTTCACAATTCACTCAATTCAATTCAAGATGAATCAAAATCTAGTTATTTTCAAGGGAAAAGAATAACCTAACCCTTTTATACTTAACAAAAGATCAAACCCTAATATTTTTACTAGAAAAGATTGAAACCTAGCTACCTTGACTAGACACCAGCCCAACTGTGTTTAATCCGCTTAAACTCACAAATACACAAAAATATGAGTTTCTTCCCACAATGAATTTCTACCACCTCAAAACATATATACTTGATTAATGTCCTCAAATTTACTATGTGATAGATACAATATGAGGTAAATTAATATTTTCTTATAAATCAATGTGGACAACACAAATTAAAGTACGTAATCAGATAATTATACAAAATAGTTTTAATTTTTTTTAGGCTTTTAGATTTGAAAGCGATTTTCCAATGATCTTAACAATCAAGAAAATATAATAATATGAAATCACAATAAAGAATAATAGTTTGGAAAGATCTCATAGGGATAACACCAAAAACTGTAAACTAAATGGTAAGATAGCACAAATTGGTGAAGGCAAAACAAGTAGGGCTTTTGATGAAGAACTTAACACAATATATCTCTCGAATAAATCTTAGCAGAATGATTACTTTTAGAAAAGTGTAGGAACTGATGTTCTTGATGTATTTTCTCATAATCCCGCAGGTCTAATTATATAAACCAGTATCAAGCCCTTAAACGGCTACTTTTCAAAAGTTATACCTCTAAAAGGCACTCTTAGACCTGATATAACAATTCCATTCAATTCTTGGATATTTTTCTTAAAAATAACTTTCAAAACTCTCAAATAAGTCCATAAAATATTTATCAATTATCAATCACAAAGATAAGAAGTATTTAACTAATCAAATTAAGAGAATCATTAATTATGTGAATCAAAATAGTATAAATTCAAAATATATAGACCACAACTTCAACAAGATTAGATCCCCCAAATTTCTCCATTGGAATCATAAAAAATGACTAGCCTTTAACCAAAAGACCAAGATCCTTGAAATCTCAACTGAAATAGTCGGTTGACCAATCCTAACCTGTCGTTTGACCGATTGATACAATGTACAAACCAGGCCAATCAAAATAGCCAGTCAGTTTATCGATCCCTCTTTGGTCGGTTAACCAATTAAATGTTGATCCTGATATTTTTTGTGGAACTAATGTGTTTGTTGAGTGTTTCAAAAGAATAATTCCATTCATTGTCTATCTTTGCACCTTTGAGATTTTCTTCATGATACAATCAATGAATGGAATTATTTTTTTGAAACACTCAACAAACACATTAGTTCCACAAAAAATATCAACATTTAATTGTTCAACAAAATCTCGGGATCAACAATCTCTCCCTCTTTGATGATGACAATTAACTTTGATATTTTCTTCTAAACAAAAAATATAACCACGATCCCCCTAAATGCAAGGACGGGTATTTAACTCATTTAAGCACAATCATGAAGATAAATTTAAACAATTCAGTAGATATTCAACATAAGCCTAAAATTTTTGTATAATGATTTTAATATTTAATAAAGCACAATATAAGTAATTCAACATAGATCTATCATCAGAGGTATCAATACACTTAATAGTAACAACTATTTTCTGAATGTGATCATGAATGAAATGATATATAATCTCTATGTGCTTAGTTCATGAGTGTTGTGTCGGATTCTTATTTAAACATATAGCACTTTTATTATCACAATAAATCGGGACTTCCTCCATACATACTCCAAAATCATTCAATTGTTACTTAACATATAGAATTTGAGTGCAATAGTTATCAGATGCCATATACTCAGCCTCAGTAGTTGAAAAGGTAATTGAGTTTTGTTTCTTACTAGAACAAGAAACCAAGGCATGTCCTAAAAAGTGACATGACCAGCTTGTACTTTTCTGCTCAGCTTTGCATTCGGAAAAATCAACATCTGAGTAACTAGTTAACTTGAAGTCACTTCACCTATGATACCATAATCCTAGGTCACTTGTTTCTTTTAAATATGGAAAGATCCGCTTAACCGCAGTTAAATGCGACTCTTTAGGAAAAGACTGAAATCTTGCACACAAGTATAGACTAAACATTATATTAGGTCTACTAGCAGTAAATATAACAAGCTACCAATTATACCTTGATACATTTTTTTCATTTACGTTTTGCCCGTATTGTCTTTGTCTATTTTCGTAGTTGTTGTTATGGGAGTTTTATACTCTTTAGCGCCATCCAAGCTATACTTTTTCAGCAACTCTTTGGTGTACTTGGTTTGGTTAATAAAAATCCCTCATTTACTTTGCGTGATTTGTAACCCAAGAAAGAATGTCAACTCCCCCATTACACTCATCTCAAATTCAACTTGCATTATCTTTACAAACTCTTGGCAAAAATCCTTATTTGTAGAACTGAAAATAATATCATCAACATAAATCTGTACTAACAGGATATCAAAATCAGTTTGCTTGATATATATTACTAAGACCCCGTCGAAAACTATTTTTGATCAAATATCGGCTAAGTCTCTCATACCAAGCATTCAGATATTTTTTGAGCCTATACAAAGCCTTTCAAAGTTTAAACACATGATCGGGAAGTTTATCACTCTCAAATATTAGGGGTTATTGAACATAAACTTCTTCTGCTCGAAAACCATTTATGAATGCACTCTTTACATCCATTTGATATAAATTAAAATCTCGTGAACATGCAAATGCGATTAACATTATAATCGCCTCTAATCTAGCCACATGTGTATAAGTCTCATCACAATCAATTCATTTTTCTTGATTATAGCCATGTACAACTAATCTTGCTTTATTTCTAATTACCATACCAGTTTCATCATTTTTATTACGAAAAACCCATTTAGTACCAATTACAGGATGAAAGTCCAGTCTAGGAACTAGAGACCACACTTTATTACGTTCAAATTGAATTAATTTTTCTTGCATCGCGAAGATCCAAGATTCATTAGTTAATGCCTCATTCACATTCTTAGGCTTAATTTGAGATAGAAAAGCAAGATTTATAATATCTCTAAGGGAGGAACATGTACTTACACCTCTTTCGAAATTACCAATGATTTCATTTATCGAGTGTCCTGATACTATCTTTATAGCTCATAGTACAGTCGAATCCTATCCTTTAGGTTCCCCTTTCTGTGGTTCCTTTGTCGTATCATCTCCTTGGCTTTGATTATTTAGTGTACTTGCATCAGCATCAGCATCCAAAACCTTTCTCGACACAAGTGGATCAGATTCCTCAAATACGACATGCATAAACTCTTTAATTACTAACGGACATTTATTATAGACTCTATAAGCTTTACTATTAGTAGCATATCCAAAAAAAATTCTATAATTACATTTAGCATCAGATTTACACAAACTATCATTATCATTCAAAATGAAACATTTGCAACCAAAAACTTTGAAATATGATATATTTGGAGTCTTACCATTCCATATTTCATAAGGTGTCTTATTAAAACCTTTTTGAATAGATACCTTGTTTACAACATGGCAAGCTGTAGTTACTGCTTTGGCCTATAAATATTTGGGTAGACGATTCTCATTTAGCATTGTTCTGGCTATTTTCAGAAGTGTCATGTTCTTTTTATCCACAACACCATTTTGTTATAGTGATCTCGGTGCCGAAAAGTTGTGAGTATTTTCGTGCTCATCACAATAACTAATTACCTCATCGTTTCTGAACTCTTTGCCTCTATCACTACGGATGTTAATTATGCAACATTGCTTCTTATTTTAAACACGTTTACATAACTTAGAAAAGATAGAAGCAACTACACTCTTTTTAGCAAGGAAGAATACCCATGCATATATAGAATAATTGATAGGTGTGAAAAACCTATCTATTTCCAATCCGAATTTGTTAGTTTTAGAATATGTTTATATAGTATTTTATTATGTTTTAATTAGTTTTAATACTTTTTGTATAACTCAGGTGTGTGGGTAAAAAAGATAGGAAACTGGAGCTAAAATGATGAGATTGAACCAAAGCGGTTCGAAGTTACGGAGGATAAACAAGCTCGAAGGCTAAAAGATGAAACAGGCCCATCGTTTAGGCGTCCAGACCACCGCCTAAGCGGTAATAATGCAGAGAAGAGAAAAATATTACTGACGGACGACCGCCTGAGCGGAAATTCTACCGCTTAGGCGAAAATCCAGCAGAGGACGAAGAAGGGTTACTGACAGCCGCTCGCCTAGGCGAAGTTTTCTTTACCTAGGCAAAATTTTAATAGAATGTTCTCTAGTCTACCGCCTACTTCACCGCCTAGGCAATCAGACCAAACCGACCTAACTCCGCCTAGGCGCAATTTTCACCGCCTAGGCGGATTTTTCCTACACAGCCTTTAGATATTTTTAGGATATTTTTGCTATAAATGTCCCATCTCTTCCCCCTTGGCCGGTATCTCTCTTCCTTATCTTTCATTTTTGAGCCCTTTAGGCTATAGTTGAGCCTAGGGTTAGGAATTTTAGTGGTGGAGCTCGTATCCCGAAGTGGAGAAGACGGTGAATCGATCGTTGAGCGTTATTAGCGGTTTATCTTTGGACGAGGCTAAGTTCTTCGATCGTTTTTTCTTATTTCTTTATCTTAGGAGCATGTGAGAATATTTAGCTCATTATTTTATTTTATATGCGGTTATGGCCCCGAGTTGAATATGGATTGTAGTACGGATTAACCTATAATTTATAAATACGTTATTTGGATGATTTCGGTGTTTCGTTTGTGATTGTTCTTCGTAATTTGATTGTATTTATCGTATTATTTGTTTATTATGCTTGGATTGATAAATAGAGAATACGGGATTTTGACAAACCCCAGATTTGAATTAAGGTAAACAAACGCTATGATTCTATAACCCGGTCGGGGTTTGAATCGTGGACAATCGATGACGTGGGGTAAGACACACGCTACCTAGGGTCGTTAAGACGTTGAGGGAAACTTCTTAGTAGACTCGAAGTTGCGTTATATCCCTCGTCTTACACTCGGAAGAGGTGGCGAGGGAGTTTTAGAAAGGAGATTGTCGATAGGGTAAATACAACGCGACGATCTAATAACCCGGGAGGGAGTTGGATTGTGTGCAATCAATGACGTTGGGCTAGACTCATGTAACCTAGGGTCGTTAAGACGTTGAGGGAGACTTCTTCGTTGGCTCAAAGTCATGTATTCTCCCGTCTTACACTCGTAAGAGGTGGCGGTGGAGTTTACGTACCGAGGTTGTTAAATAGGTTGAACAACGTAAATGCGAGTAAATCGGAATCGAATGCGTATTTGTAAACACGTTAATCCCTATGCAATTCTTCACCCTAAAACATATTAGCATAATAGTGTAGTTAATTTAGGATATATTAGTATTAATTTAATTAATTAAATACATTTATTTTTTGCCTATATAAACTTAGGTTACGACAAACGCGGTATTCGATAGTAATGACAACAATCCCTGTGGATACGATAACCCGATCTTAACGATCACACTATACTAAAACTTAGACCTAGTATACTTGCGAGAGTAAGTAGCAGCGTATTTACGCGCTACCAATAATCATCTACAATTATGAAATCATAAGATTTACCTCCTAAACTAGCAATGGCATTCAGACCAAATCAATCAAGATACAACATTTTAAGACATCTAGACGTGGATGTATGCAACTTCTTCTAAAATGATGCTCTAGACTGCTTGCCTAATTAACATGCATTACATACTTATATTTCACATATTTCAATGCAGGTAAGCCACATACAAGACTTTTCTTAGATAAATTAGATAACAATTCCATACTAGCATGCCTAAGTTTGCTATGCCATAACCAACTATTTTCAGATAAAACATTTAAACATGATAATTTTGACAAGTAAAATCATCAACTGAACATGTATAAACATTCTCAAAACATGATGCAACAAGTAAGATACTACTATAATGCCCATTCTTAATTATGCATCTATCATGATCAGAAATAACATTATAACCTTTATTACATAATTAGTTAATACTAAGCAGGTTATGTTTAAGACCATCTACAAGGAGAACATCTTTAATAATTGTACCCATTACTGATATTACCTATACCAATAATTTTATCATTTGCGTTGTCTCCAAATGTCACATGACCTTCGTCTTTAGGTGTCAAAGATGTAAATTTCGATTTATCTCCTGTTATGCGCCGAGAAAAACCACTATTCAGGAACCATTTGTTCTTGCCTATTGATTTTTTCAGAATAACTTGCAATGAGTACCTTAAATAGTTCCTAAGTGGTACCCAATCTATGTGGGTTTGATCTTATTAGTCAGGACAATTTTAGTTCCTTTAGGAACACAAGCTTGTCTGCATTTAGATAATTTTGAAAAACATCTACTAATAGTATGCCCCACAACATTACATTGAAAACATCTAACAAGATCCCTGGTTTCAGTAAAGAATTTATGAAATCCTTTTTGTTTAAGGTGTTTCTGAAACCCAATACCAGCTTTATCAATGATACCTCTTTAACTTCCCAAAAGTATTTTTAAATTGTTATTACCACCTGTGAATTTGAGAACTATTAAATATAAATCTGACATTTTGGATTTCAATTTAATGTTTTCATAGTTCATCACTTGCTTGTTAAGTGTGTTAATTGTACTTTGTAGGGCATTAATTTTAGAACACTGGTTTTTATAATCCTAGGTTAGTTCTTGATAAATATCAAATAAATCATCAAAATCTAATAGACAAGAACTAGAGCGTTTAGGTACCTCATCTCCAATGGCCATTAAGGCAATCATGGATGAACCATCACTATCCAATTTTTCTGAGCTACCTGATTTGGAGTCATCCCAAGTGGCTTTCATCGATTTTTCTTACTCTTCTTTCTTTTCTTCTTCTCTCTTCTCTACTTTTCTTTTTCTTTATATTTCTTTGGTTCAAGGCATTCAATTTGGAAGTGTATAATCTTGTGACAGTTGTAGCATTCTATACTAGTTATATTGAATTTTTTCTTTCCGCGGAATGTTTGTCGAGTCATTCTTCAAAAATTCTTCGTGAGAAGTGCCACATCATTTTCTTGTTCATTATCAAGAAGGGTATCGTTATTGTCATCCTCTTCCTCTTTTTTCTGAACTTTCAATGCCAAAGACTTCATTTTTATAGTTCCTGTTTCGTCCTCATATCCTCGAATAGCCGTCTCATGTGTCATTAGGTTGCCGATGAGCTCATCAATAACATATTTTGTAAGATCATTTATTTTCTCAATCCTGGTTACTTTAAGCTCCCAGACTTTAGTCAACGATCTCAAAATCTTTCATATTTTATCCTCCATTGTATAGGGCTTTTCGAGTTGATTAAGGTTGTTGCAGATATTGTTCAATCGTGTATACATCTGAAGAATCGATTCTGCTTCACCCATTTTGAATAGTTCGAATTGACGAAATAAGGCATTGATCTTTGAATGTTTCACTTGATTTTGTTGCTTCGTGGGTGATTTGCAACTTGTCCTATATTTCTTTCGCCGATCCACAACTTGAAACCCTGGTATATTCGTTAGCATCTAAAGAACAAAATAGACTATTAATAGCTTAGAGCATTAATAGACAGCTTCTACTTATTAGAAGTAGTTACCTGTTCTTTCTTCTTGGTCACTCTATTTTCCAAAGGAACAAATGGACCATTCTCAATAACTAGCCACACATCATAATTGCTAGCCTGAAGAAAAGTAATCATTCTCTCCTTCTAGAATTAATAGTTTTCACCTACAAAGAAAGGTGGTTGGCGCATAGACTGCCCTTCATCTAGTGTGCCTATGGGGTGCTAGTGGCAAAATTTCACATCGCCACTTTCACCGCAAGTGTACGAGTCAAGTTTTAGCATAGATAGGAATAAGTAGGGGTAGTCATATCCACAGGGATTGGTTGAGATTATTATTGAGTACCGCAATCATCATAACCTAACTTTATCTAGGCGATAAAAAATGAAGTTTATAATTAATAAATACTAATACTAAGTTAATAAATCTAACTATACTAATATTATATTGAGATGTTTAGGGAAAATATTTCCTAGGTATTAAACTCATTTACAAAAATGTGTTTGGTCTCGTTTAGTTTACAATAACGGCATTAGACGTATCCGATAATCTCTGTATCGTAAATTTACTCGCCACCTCTCCCGAGTATAAGACGAGTGAATATGCAACTTCGCGTCAATGAAGAAGTCTCCCTCAACATCGTAACGACACTAGGTCACATGAGTATTACCCCAATGTCATTGATTGCACACTTTCTAACTCCCTCCAGGGTTATTAGATCGTTGCATTATGTTTACCCTAATTTGAATTCGGGGTTATCTCTCCCGAGTGTCAAACCCCATATTTTCTAATTATCTAAACAAGCATAATATCAAAGAATAACGGTAAACACAATCGAAATAGCGAAGAACAACCATTAACGAAATATAACTCAAACAAACAATAATTTCATAAAATATATTAAACCCGAGACAAAATCCATTTAGCTCATGGTCATAGCCATTTATACAATGAAAATTGAGCTAAACATGCTCAACAACCTACCGAAGTTAAGAAAATAAAGAGAGAAACGGAAGAACTTAACCGTAATCGGAAGATTTGCTGCTAAAACCGTTCAATGATCACTTTTCCTACTTTACAATGTGTTCTTCTCCTTCGGAATTGGTTGAGCACTCCCCAAAACACTCTTAAAATATCCTAACCCTAAGGAGTCTTTAATGAGCTCTCTCTTGGCCGAAATAGAGGAGGGAATAATATATAGGGGCTTAAAATATCTAATCTGTGTGCAGAGTAACCGCCGTGGTGGTGGTTCACCGCCGAGACGGTGAGTATGTCGGCTGGGTCATGGTATCGGCGGTGGGATCAAAGACCTCTATGTTGTTTCACCGCTGCGGCAGTGGTTTTCAACAACTTTAAGGCTTTCTCTGCATATTGACCGCCGCGGCGGTAGTTTGGACATCTCGACGGTGGGCTGCATTTCTTAATTTTGCCCTTATGCTTCTTTTCCCACTGTTCTTCCATCGTTCTTGATCCGATTTGATCGTTTATAATTTGTTTTCATGCCTCCCCCCCCCCCCCCCACCTGATTTATACAAAAATATATAAAAAACATATTAAAATGTGATAAAACATAATAAATATACTTGAAAACTAATAAGTTTGGTTTAGAAATAGATAGGTAAATTACATCTATCAAAGACCTCCAAACTTGGAATTTTGCTAGTTCTCGAGCAAAACACCTACACAATACAAGAAATTATAACAACTAATTACAAAATTAAAAACTAAAAATGAAAAATACTAAAAACAATAATGTGCAAGTTTTTAATATCATCGACCGGCCAAACGATTTTTCCCTCATCGATCCCCAATCCTATAGAGTTCAAGAATAAAATACACTATGTGGTGTTTTAGAATTTCAACATTCAATGATAGTAAATGTCATTCTAGATCCTATCAAAGTGTGTGTGTTAAAACTTAATTATACAATTATTCGTTGATTAGATGGTATTATCTCTCAATAAAGTTCATGACTAAAACCATTTCGGTATAGGGAATCCATAAGCTTGACCTGGGTTCTAGTTTCCACTAATATAGGCTAAGCAATTCAAAAAGATCAGTAGGACTTGGTTTAGTTTTTGGGAAATGGCCAAGGGTATATCGGAAATAGAAAACAGGTTAACATTGTTAACTTGACGATACTTGAGGCACATGCTTGGGACTCTCACACTCGAAACCCCACAGATAAAATTGAAACAACCCTGAACAATACATTTAAGAACGATGTACTCACTTGTCAAAAGAAACGAAAATTTTACTATATTTACATATATGTTTTTTTTTTTCCAAGCTTACCATACCCCCAAACTTATTCGATTATTAGAATTTCACGGATATGGTTTAAAATGAAAGAAAAAATGACAAGTAAGTACTCGAGTACCGAACCAATTAAACGTTCGCTTTAAACCCAACCGCTCACTTCAAGTAGCATTTGCAACTGCTAATTTGATTCACTCAAATTGTGCCTTTGGTTTAGCGATATAGGTTTGGAAAAAGTTTAATCGGCCATGATATTTGTTTAAGTGTTCAGAATTGAAACGGATTTTAGGCTTCGACAGGGTAACAAGAGATAAACATTTAGCATGGTAAGCTTCAAAGGCTCAAGCGATCAAATAAATGTCTAAATCATATCTCCCGAACTACCTCGCCTAGGATTTTGCCTCGAATTTCCCCTAAATCAGGTTCTAAAATCCCTATTGTCATGAATTTGGTTGACAGATAATCATTTTCAAATCAAATAGACAGTTATACATTGAGTTTATGTGCTCGTGCATTTAGGATCTACAATAACTTTTACTAAAATGATACGTCAGGCACACAGAACACACATGAATGAGCTTTAAGCTCGACCTCAATAAACAACCAGGGGACAAACTCATCATTAGGTAATGGCCCAGATGAAGTCAAAACTCAACACATAACAAAAACTAACCTAAACAAACATGCACACAATAAAAACAAAACAACATAAACTAACAATACTAAAATACTACACATCTCTTCCAAACTTAAAACAAACAGTACCCAAAACAACCCATCAGTGATCCCAATGACAACATATAGCATGATAATGAAGACGGAGATTTAGAACACGTATCTAGGAGGCGAGAGAATCTCGCCTCCGAATCAAGTTGGCTGTAATGGATTTAACTTATTTTTTGACTTGGGTTGCCTCCCAAGAAGCGCTTGGTTTATTGTTCTCGGCCCAACACGGAGAATGACTTGTCAAAGAGTGGCTTTCGCCTGTAGTAAGTGTCAAATAACACTACATACGGGTCTTGGTTCAGTACGCCCTCAAGCTTGGCGAGATTTGGCTCTGATCGGCCCAAACTTTCAACAATACTCCTTATCGACTCATGCACTTGGTGGGCATGAAAGGACGTTGCTAATGGCAGTGAAGAATAAGTGAGCCATATCGGATCCTCGATGATGTGATCGTTTGTGATCGATAGTGGTATCACAATGTGGATCTCTAATGGTGAAGAATCACAATCGTCGATCCAGGCTTGGGTTCCCGTCTCATTCGAGTAATTAAAGTTGAATTCCCCCAAGCTCATTTCGCTCGTATCCGACTCCTCACCGTGGCTTTCACATGATATGACTTGTGTATCTCTCAGTGCCACTACGTCTGACTCGACCTCAATTAAGCAGATAAGATAACTAATTTGCATCTGCAAAGACGTTACGGTTGCATCGATGTCACTGCAAATCGTCTCAATATTATCAAAACAATCTTCATGCTCATTGATCCAGTCATTTATCTCCCTCAAGAATCTCTGAGTTTCTCCCATAATTGTAGTGAACACATCTTCTAAGGCAGGGGAAGACTCCACATCTTGAACTAGAGTGTTAATCCATGGCATCGCAGTATTGAAACAATCCCCCAAGTTTTGGTGACTTGGTGAATAATTCTAACTATGATAATCAAAGGCCACCAATTCCTCAAACTACCAAAAGGCTTCATCCGCAGTTAGTTCGTAGAAAGAGGTAGTACCGTTTCCTCTTTCCACCCACGTTCTGGTTGCAGCTTGTAACCCGTCGAAGAAATTCAAAAGTTGACACTTCCTCGGAAAATGATGGTTTGGAAACCAGAGTAGCAAATCCTTTGTATTGATCCCAAGCACTATAAAACGGCTCGGAATCTCGTTGAAAGAATTGCATCAATACTTGTCGATTTAACATCTCCAAGTACCCTACATAAGAAATAAAAACAAAAACTACAAAGAAAAAAATTATACACAAAAGAAATGCCTAAATTAAAATCGGGTCATTTACTCACAATATCGATAGTAATCTAAAACAAAATCCCTGGCAACGGTGCCAAAAACTTGGTGGCGGAATTTCACGTCGCCATTTTCACTGCAAGTGTACGGGTCAAGTTTTAGTATAGATGGGAAGGAGTACGGGTTATCGTATCCATAGGGATTGGTTGAGATTATTATCGCGTACCGCGATTGTCATAATTTAACTTTATCTAGGCGATAAAAAATAAAGTTTATAATTAATAAATACTATTACTAAGTTAATAAATCTAACCATACTAATATTATATTGAGATGTTTAGGGAAAACATTTCCTAGGGATTAACTTCGTTTACAAAAATGTGTTTGGTCTTGTTTAGTTTACAATAATGGCGTTCAACGTATCCGACAATCTCTGTATCATAAACTCACTCGCCACCTCTACCGAGTATAAGACGAGTGAATATGTGACTTCGCGTCAATGAAGAAGTCCCCCTCAACATCTTAACGACACTAGGTCACATGAGTTTTGCCCCAACGTCATTGATTGCACACTTTCTAACTCCATCCCGGATTATTAGATCGTCGCGTTGTGTTTACCCTAGTCCGAATTCTGGGTAACCTCTCTCGAGTGTCAAACCTCGTATTCTCTAATTATCTAAACAAGTATAATATCAAAGAATAATGGTAAACACAATTGAAATAGCGAAGAACAACCATTAACGAACACAACTCAAACAAACAACGATTTCATAAAATATATTAATCCCTAGACAAAATCCGTTTAGCTCATGATCATAACCATTTATACAATGAAAACCGAGCTAAATATGCTCAACAACCTACCGAAGTTAAGAAAATAAAGAGAGAAACGGAAGAACTTAGTCATAGTCTGAAGATTTGTCTTTAAAACCGTTCAACAGTCGCTTCTCCTACTTCACAACGTGTTCTTCTCATTCGGAATTGGTTGAGCACTCCCCAAAATACTCTCAAAATATCCTAACCCTAAGGAGTCTATAATGGGCTCTCTCTTGGTCGAAATAGAGGAGGGAAGAATATATAGGGGTTCAAAATATCTAAATAAATATCTAATCTATGTGTAGAGTGACCACCGCGGCGGTGAGTATGTCGGCTAGGTCACGATCTCGACGATAGACACGGTGGTGGTATCAGAGACCAATCCATTATTTCAACGCTGCGGCAGTGGGCTTTCAGCAAGTTTAAGGTCTTCTCTACATATTGACCGCCGCGTCGGTGGTCTGTACACCTCGACGGTGGGCTACATTTCTGGATTTTGCCCTTATGCTTGTTTTTCCACTATTCTTCTACTGTTCTTCATCCAATTTGACTGTTTATGATTCGTTTTCATGCATTTTCACCTCACACACCTGATTTATACAAAAATACATAAAAATGTATTAAAACATAATAAAACGTAGTAAACATACTCGAAAACTAATAAGTTCAGTTTAGAAATAGATAGGTAAATTACACTTATCAGGTGTGCCATGTGATCTTTATTAGCTTGTGTTTTAAGCTAATTGAATTAAACCAGCTCTGGTACTAATTGTTAGTCTAGTGAGCTACTCAAGAGGGGGATGAATTAGGTAGTTATTAAAATGTAAGCAATTAAACCTTTCAACACTTAATTTATCAAATAATCAATTTATCCAAAATCAATAATTATCTTCATTACGCAGCGGATATTTGTTTATATTCTAAGTGCACACCTAAACAGAATATAATAAAAATAATAACAAAGTAGCACCCCAAGATATATCCTAGTTCAGCAAGCTAGCCTTGCCTAATCCAGTCACCTGAGCTCTATGGAGATTCAAAACCACTAAACCCTTGATTCCTTTACCAGGAAGGAAGCAAACCCTTACAATTTTCCTTTTCCCAAACTAAGGAAGAATCTTATATTTACACTAGGTTAAAGACTAACCTAATTCTATTACATGAAGAATCACCGCCTAATCGTTTTATTGGCTAAATATCAAACCTTACAACTCTCACAAGTATATTTTTCATAAGTAAGGATGGAATCTTCACAATTCACTCAATTCAATTCAGGAAGAATAAAAAACTAGTTCATTTCAAGGGAAAAGAATAAATTAACCTTTTTATACTTAGGAAAATATCAAACCCTAATATTTTTATAGAAAAAGATTAAAACCTAGTTACTCTGACCAGACACCGAACTAACCGCACCTAATTCGCTCAAACTCACAAATACACAAAAAATATGAGTTTCTTCCTACAAAGAGCTTTTATCACCTCAAAACAGATATACTCCATTAATGTCCTGAAATTTACTACGTGATAGATACAATGTGAGTCAAATTAATATCTGATTATATATTAATGTGGATAGCACAAATTAAAGCACGTAATTAGATAATCACGCAAAATCGTTTTAAAAAGATTTTTTAGGCTTTTAGATTTGAAAACGATTTTCCAACGATCCTAAAAACCAAGAAAATATAATAATATGAAATCACAATAAATAATAATAGTTTGGAAAGATCTTACTGGGATAACACAGAAGAACATAAACAAAATCGCAAGACAACACAAATCGCTGACACTAAAACAATCAGCGCTTTAGATCAAGATCCTAACACAATATCTCTCTCGAATAAATCTTAGCAGAATAATAACTCTTAAAAAAGTGTAGGAACTAATGTTCTTGATGTATTTTCTTACAATCTTGTAGGTCTAATTATATAGACCAATATCAAGCCCTCCAACAACTACTTTTCAAAAGATATGCCTCTAAAAGTCACTCTTAGACCCCATATAATAATTCCTTTCAATTCTAAGATATTTCACTTAAAAATAACTTTCAAAACTCTCAAATAAGTCCATAAATATTTCTCAATTATCAATCTAAGATAGAAAATATTTAACTAATCAAATTGAGAGAATAAAAAATTATGTAAACCAAATCAGTATAAATTCAAAATATATGGACCATATTTTCAACAAGATTAGACTCCCCAAATTTCTCCCTTGGAATCACAAAGAACGACTAGTTTTTTACCAGAAGACCAAGATTCTTGAAATCTCAATCGAAACTGTTGGTTGACAAATCCCAACCTGTTGGTTGACCAATTGATACAGCGTGCAAACCAAGCTAATTAAAACAATTAGTCGGTTGACTGATCCCTCTTCGGTCGGTTGACCAATTGGTTTAGATAGTTGCTTGTCGAATTCCAGTACAGTTGGTTGATCGATTGCCTACCAATTGGTTAATCAATTGGTTTAGAGAGTTTACCTGCCATTCAACTAAGCCCATTGGTTGATCAATGTTTTCTTGATCGGTTGACCGATCAATGGAGGATCTATATTGTTTTTCTCTGAAACCTTACTGTTTCAATTAGTTTACTAATCCTTTCAGATCAGTTGACCGATTAAAGCTGATTGGTAAATTCCTTCACCAATTTCTGCTCCAAAACCCAACGTTTAATCAAGTTAATTGATTGCTTTTCTCGGTTTACTGAAATGACCATAAACTTCAATTTTAAATACATTAATCATAATTTTCACTTAAGTCAATTTTCATTTTCAATTTCACATATGAGCACATATTTAATCACTAATTAGGATCCTAAAATTCATTATATCAACACACAAAAATATAACTCATTTAATAGTTTCATGTGTGATCCTAATTCGGGTTGCAATAAGAGCATAAGAGTATTGAGTAATTTTCACCTAATTTCTTTAGGATCTTCAACACTCTTCATTTCTTCATTGTCTATCTGCACCCTTGAGATTTTCTTCATGATATAATCAATGAATGAAACTTTTTTTTTTCTTAAACACTCAACAAAGACATTAGTTCCACAAAAACATCAAACTTTAATTGTTCATCAAAACCTCGGGATCAACACTTTTAACAGGCTAAAGATTAAACCTTACCATACACTCGGGTATCCTTTTCACAAGTAAGGATGGAATCTTCTCAATTCACTTAATTCAATTACAGGAAGAATCAACACCTAGTTATTTTTAAGGGAAAAAAGTTACCTAACCGTTTTAGTTAGGACAAAGATCAAACCCTAATCTTTTTCACAGGAAAAAGATCAAAACCTTGCTATCCTAACTAGATACCTGCCCAATAATGTCTAATCTGCTTAAACTCACAAATACAGAAAAATATGAATTTCTTCCCACAAGGAGCTTCTATCACCTCAATATAGATATACTCAATTAATATCTCAAAATTTACTACATGATAGATACAATGTAAGGCAAATTAATTTCTGATTAATAAAACTCGTAATCAAATAAACACAAAATCGTTTTAAAAAGATTTTTAGGCTCTGAAGTTTGAAAATGATTTTCTAATGATCTTAAATCTAAGCAAACAATAATAATATGAAATCAAAATAAGAAACAATAACTTGGAAAGAACTCATTGGAAAAACACCGAATAATGAAAATAGAATCACAAGATAGCACAAGTCAGTGATGCCAAATCATTTAGCGCTTTAGATCAAGAACTTAGCACAAAATCTCTCTCGAAAATCTCAGCAGAATAGTAACTCTTACAAAAGAGTAGAAGTTGATATTCTTGATGTTTTTTCATCTCAATCCCGAAGGTCCAATTATATAGACCAATATCAAGTCCTCCAATGGCTATTTTTCAAAAAATATACCTCTAAAAGGCACTCTTAGACCCCATATAACATAATCCTTAAATTCTAGGATAATTCAATTAAAAATAACTTTTAAAACTCTCAAATAAGTATACAAAATATTTCTCAATTAACAATAATAAAGATAGAAAGTATTTAACTACTTAAATTTAGAGAATCTTGAAATATGTAGACCAAATCAATAGGGAAATAAAATATATGTCCCATATCTTTAATAGGATCAGATCCCCCGAATTTCTTCCTTGGAATCGTAAAAATTACTAGATTTTGACCGAAAGAACAAGTTCCTCGAAATCTCAACCAAAACAATAGGTTGACCAATCCCTAGAAGTCAGTTAACTGAGTGATACAGCTTTGAAACCAAGCCAAGCCAAAACGCCAATTGGTTGACTGATTCCCCTCTGGTCGATTGACCGATTGATGAAGAGAGTTTTCCTTACCAAAATTCATCCCAATCGGTTGACCGATTTTCAGAGACTTCCCCTGCCAAACTTTAAATCCAGTCAGTTGACCGATTGCTTGCGTTTGGTTAACCGATCGATGTAGGGACTTCACATTTTGCTCCGAAATCTTTATAAATTCAAATGGTTGACTGATCCCTTTTGATTGGTTAACCGATTGATGTTGGATGGTAATTTCATTCACAAATTCTTCTCCAAAATCCACTATTTGATTTAGTTAACCAATTACTTTTCTTTATTAACTGAATTGATCCTAAACTTCAATTTTTTATGCTTAAATCCTTATTTTTAATTAGGTCAATTTTCATTTTCAATTTCATATGTTAAATCAATAATTAGGATCCTAAATTCTATCTTATCAATACACAAAAAAAATAACTCATTTAATAGTGTCGTGTGCGATCCTAATTCGGGTTGCATTAAGAGTATAATTTTTCATAATTTCTTCAAGGTCTTCATTGCTCGTCTTTTCTTCAATGCGTCTATCTTTGCATTCTTAAAATTTTCCTCATGATGTCTTCAACATAATCAATAATATATAACTCTTTTCTGAAATACTCAATAAACACATTAGTTCCATAAAAAAATATCAACCTTTATTTGTTCATCAAAGCTTAGGGATCAACAATCTCCCATTTTTTGATAATGACAATTAACTTTGATGTTTTCTTCAAAAAAATGTGACCACGCTCTTCCTAAATCTGAGGATGGGTATTTAACTCATTCAAGCATAATCATGAAGACAAATTCAAATAGTTCAACAAATATTCAATATGAGCCCAAAAAATCAATATAACAACAATGATATTCAATAAATCTCAATATAATCAATTTAACTAAGATCTCTCTTTAATCAGTATAATGCTTAGGTGAACAAATTCCAAAATATTAACTAACTAGTTTAAACATCAATTTTCCCCCCATTGCCATATCAAAAAGTGGGGGCCAAGACCCAAAACATCACTCTAGACATACATCGTTATGGCTAGCCTAAACCTCGAATAATTTTCATGAATTGATCTTTCGCTAAAGGTTTGGTAAAGATATCGGCAAGCTGATCGGAGGTATCATGAATGAAATGATGTCTAATCTCTTTGTGCTTGGTTCGTGAGTGTTATGTCGGATTCTTACTTAATCATATAAAACTTTTATTATCACAACAAATAGGGACTTCTCCCATATATACTCTTAAATCATTCAATTATTGTTTAACATATAGAATTTGAGCGCAACAATTATCAGCTGCTATATACTCTGCCTCAGTAGTAGATAAGGGAATTAAGTTATGTTTTTTGCTAGACCAAGAATCCAAGGCATGTCCTAAAAGGTGACATAACTCACTTGTGCTTTTACGCTCAACTTTGCAATAGACAAAATCAATGTTGGAGTAATTAGTTAACTTGAAGTCACTCTCCCTAGGATACCATATCCTAGGTAACTTATCTCTTTCAAATACTAAAAAATTGGGCATAAACTTCTTCTACTAGAAAGCCATGTGCTACTAATCTTGCTTTATTTCTAATTACCATACAAGTTTCATTCTTTTTATTACCCCCTTTAGTACCAATTAACGGATGAAAGTCTGGTTTAGGAACTAGAGACTACACTTTATTACGTTCAAATTGAACTAATTTTTCTTGCATCATGAAAATCCGAGATTCATCAGTTAACACCTTATTCACATTCTTAGGCTCAATTTGAGATAGGAAAGTAAGATTTATGACATCTCTAAGGGGGGAACGTTCACTTACACCTCTTTCAAAATTACCAATAATTTGTTTTGAGTGTCTTGACATTGTCTTTATAGCTCGGGGTAAAGTCGATTCTTCTCCTTTTGGTTCCTCATTCTGTTGCTCATTTGTCATATCACCTCCTTGGTTTTGGTTATTTTGTATACCTGCATCATCATCATCCAAAATCTTTTTGGGCATAAGTGGATCAGATTCCTCAAATACAACATGCATAGATTCTTCTACTACTAATATACGTTTATTATAAACTCTATAAGTTTTACTGTTAGTAGTATACCCAAAAAAAAATCCATAATCATATTTAACTTCAAATTTATCCAAATTATCCTTATCATTTAAGATAAAACATTTGCAACAAAAAACTTGAAAATAGGATATATTTTGAATCTTATCATTCCAAATTTCATAAGGGGTTTTATTAAAATCTTTTCGAATAGATACTCTATTCACCACATGGCAAGCTATGCTTACTGCTTCGGCCAAGAAATATTTGCGTAGATGATTCTCATTTAGCATTGTTCTTGCCATTTTCTGAAGTGTCCTGTTCTTCCTCTCCATAACACCATTCTATTGTTGTGATCTCGATACCGAAAAGTTATGAGCATACCCGTGCTCATCGAAATAACTAATTACCCTATTGTTTCTAAACTTTTGGTCTCTATTACTACGGATATTAATAATGCTACATTGATTCTCATTTTGAACACTTTTACAAAACTTAGAAAATATAGAAACAACTTCACTCTTTCTAGCAAGGAAGAACACTCATATATATCTAAATAATCATCCAAAATTACGAATGCATAAAAGTTACCTCCTAAGCTAGCAATGGCATTGAGACTAAATAAATCAAGATGCAACATTTCAAGACATCTAGACGTAGATGTGTGCAACTTCTTCTTAAATGATAATCTAGACTGCTTGCTTAATTGACATGCATCATATACTTTATCTTTCACATATTTTAATGCAGGTAAACCATGTGCAAGACTTTTATTGGATAAATTAGATAGTAATTCCATACTAGCATGCCCAAGTCTTCTATGCCATAACCAATTATTCTCGAATAATGCATTTAAACATGATAAATTTTGAGAAGAGAAATCCTCAAATGAACAAGTATAAACATTCTCAAATCGTGATGCAACAAGTAATATGCTACTATCATGTCTATTCTTAATTATACGTCTATCATGATCAAAAATAACATTATAACCTTTTTATCACATAATTAACTAATACTAAGCAACTTATATTTAAGATCATCAATGAGGAGAACATTTTAAATAGTTGTAGACCCATTACCGATACTACCTATACTGATAATTTTACCCTTTGCGTTGTCTTCAAACGTCACATGACCTCCGTCTTTAGGTGTCAAAGACATAAATTTAGATTTATCTCCCATCATGTGCCGAGAACAACTACTGTCCAGGAACCATTTGTCCTTGCCTATTGATGTTTTCAAAATAACCTACAAGGAGCACCTCAAATAGTTCCTAAGTGGTACCCAATCTACGTGGGTCCGATCTTGTTAGTCAGGATAATTTTAGTTCTTTTAGGAACCCAAACTTGTCTGCATTTAGATAATTTAGAAAAATAACTACTAATAGTATGCCCCATAACATTACATTTAAAATATCTAACAAGATCTTTGGTTTCAGAAAAGAATTTATGAAATTATTTTTGTTTAAGGTTTTTCTGAAACCCGATATTAGCTTTATAAGAGATATCTCGTGAACTACCCTAAAGCATTTTTAAATTATTCTCACCACCTTTGAATTTGAGAACTATCAAATGTAAATCCGAGATCTTTGATTTCAATTCAATGTTTTCATATTAAATTTGCAACACTTGTTTGTTAAATGTGTTAATTATACTTTGTAGAGCATTAATTTGAGAACACTAGTTTTTATAATCATGTGTTAGTTATTGATAAACATCAAATAAATCATCAAAATCTAAATGACAAAAACTAGAACATTTTAGTACCTAATCTCCAGTAGCCATCAAAGCAAGCATGGATGAACCATTATTGCTCGACTTTCTGAGGTACTTGACTCTGAGTCATCCCAAGTGGCTTTCATCAATTTCTTTTTACTTTTATTTACCTTCTTATTCTCCCTTCTCTTTCTCTTTCTTTGGATTGGGACATTCGGATTGAAAATGTCCTGTCTTATAACTGTTGAAGCATTCCATATTGCTCATGTTAAAATTTCTCTTGCCCCGGAATGTTCGTCGAGTTATTTTTTTGAAATTCTTCATGAGAAGTCCCACATCATTTTCTTGCTCACTATCAAGACTGATATCATCATTGTCATCTTCTTCCTCATTTTTTTGAACTTTCAATGCTAAGGACTTCTTTTTGATATTTCCCATTTTGTCCTCATATTCTCGTATAGATGTCTTGTGTGTCATTAGGTTTCCGATGAGCTCATCAATAACATAGATTGTAAGATCTTTAGCTTTCTCTTTCGCATTTACTTTTGGCTCTCTGACTTTAGTCAATGATATCATAATCTTTTGCACTTTATCCTCCTTAATATAGGGCTTTCTGAGTTGACTAAGGTTGTTGTAGATATTGTTGAATCTTGTGTACATCTGTTGAATCGATTCTACTTCACTCATTCTGAATTGTTTGAATTGACAAATTAAGGCATTGAGCTTTGACTGTTTCACATGATTTGTCCCTTTGTGGGTGATTAGCAACTTGTTCCTCATTTCTTTCAACGATCCACAACTTGAAACCTTGGTATATTCGTTAGCATATGAAGAATAAAACAAAATATTAATAGCTTGAGAATTAATAGAAAGTTTCTGTTTATCAGAAGTGACCAGCTGCACTTTCTTCTTAGTTACTCCACTCTCTATAAGAACAAATGGATCGTCCTCAATAGTTAGCCACACAACATAATTGGTGGCTTGAATAAAAACAATCATTTTATTCTTTCGAAATTAATAGGTTTCACCTACAAACAAAGGT
This sequence comes from Eucommia ulmoides, assembly GCA_016647705.1. Taxonomy (NCBI): domain Eukaryota; kingdom Viridiplantae; phylum Streptophyta; class Magnoliopsida; order Garryales; family Eucommiaceae; genus Eucommia; species Eucommia ulmoides. The sequence goes on along the minus strand of CM028327.1, from coordinate 34,694,654 downwards.
GGACGGCGCATAGACTGCCCTTCACCTAGTATGCCTATCGGGTGTGCCATATGATATTTCTTAATTAGGGTTTTAAGTCAATTGAGCTAAACCAGCCCTTGTACCAATTGTTGGCTGAATAAACTACCCAAGAGGGGAGGTGAATAGGCTAGTTACAAAATTTAACAAATAAATCTTTAACACTTAATTATCAAATAGTCAATTTTGCCTAAATCAATTATTATCTTCATTACGTAGCAGATAAGTGTTTAATTCTAGGTGCATATCCAAACAGAATATAATGAAAATAAAGAATGCAACACACCAAGATATATCCTGATTCAGCAAGCTAGCCTTGCCTAATCCAGTCCCCTGAGCTCCATGGAGATTCGCAACCTCTAAACCCTTGATTTCTATACCAGGTAGGAACAAAATCCTTATAACGATCCTTTTACCAAGCTTATAATAAACCTTGACAATTTTCCTTTTCTAGGCTTATAAAAAACCTTATCTTTTTACCAGGCTTAGGACTAACCCAATTTTATTACAGGAAGAATCAAAACCTAATCATTTTGACACACTAAAGATCAAACCTCACCACACTCTCAAGTATCTCTTTTCACATGTAAGGAGGGAACCTTTACATTTCACTCAATTCAATTACAGGAGAATCATGACCTAGTTCTTTTTAAGGGAAAAGAATAACCTAACCTTTTTACTTAGGAGAAAGATCGAAACCCAACTACCCTAACTAGACACCAGCCCAACCGTGTCTAATCCACTCAAACTCACAAATAGAGAAAAATATGAGTTTCTTTCCACAAAGAGTTTCTACCACCTCAATACAGATATACTCAATTAATGTATCAAAATTTACTACGTGATAGATACAATGTGAAGAAAATTAATATCTGATTAATAACAATGTGGGTACACAAAATAAAGCACATAATCAGAAAAACACACAAAATCGTTTTTTAGGCTCTTAAGTTTGAAAATGATTTTCTAATGATCTTAAATACAAGCACGTAGTAATAATATGGAATCAAAATAAGAAATAATAAATGGGAAAGATCTCACTGAGAAAACACTGAAGAATGAAAACAGAATTGGAAGACACCACAAGTCGATGATGCCAAATTAGTCAGCACTTTAGATCAAGAACTTTGGACAAAACCTCTCTCGAAAATCTCAGCAGAATAATAAGTCTAAGAAAAGCATAGTGATAGGTGTAATTTACCTATCTATTTCCAAACCGAACCTGTTAGTTTTCGAGTACGTTTATTATGTTTTATTACGTTTTAATACATTTTTATGTATTTTTATATAAATCAGGTGTGTGGGGTGAAAAGGCATGAACACGGATCATAAACGATCAAATCGGATCAAGAACGGTGAAAAAACAAGCATAAGGACAAAATTCAGAAATCCATCCCACTACCGAGACATCCAGACCACCGCCGTGGCAGTCAATATGCAAAAAATGCCTCAAACTTCCTGAAAGCCCACTACCGAGGTAGTGAAACAACAGAGAGGTCTCTGTTCCCACTGTTGTGTCCACCGCCGAGGTTGTGACCCAGCCGACATACTCACCGTTGCGGCGGTATAACCCACCGCCACGGTGGTCACTTTGCACACAGTTTAGATATTTATTTAGATATTTTGGCTCCCTATTTATTCTTCCCTCCTCTATTTTGGCCAAGAGAGAGCTCATTAGAGACACCTTAGGGTTAGGATATTTTGAAAGTATTTTGGGAGTGCTCAATCAATTCCGAAGGAGAAGAACACATTACAAAGAAGGAGAAGCAATCATTGAGCGGTTTTAGCGACAAATCTTCAGATAACGGCTAAGTTTCTTTCTTTTCTCCCTTTATTTTCTTAACTTCAGTAGGTTGTTAGGCATGTTTTGCTCGGTTTTCATTAGATAAATGGTTATGGCCATGAACTAAATGAATTTTGTCTAGGGATTAATATATTTATGAAATCGTTGTTTGTTTGAGTCATATATCGTTAATGGTTGTTCTTCACTATTTTAGTTGTGTTTACCGCTATTCTTTGATATTATGCTTGTTTAGATAATTATAGAATATAGGGTTTGACACTCGGGAGAGGTAACCCCAAATTTAGACTACGATAAACATAATGCAACGATCTAATAACCCATTGAGGGGGACTTCTTCTTTGAAGCGAAGTCGCATATTCACTCGTCTTACACTCGGGAGAGGTGGCGAGTGAGTTTACGATATAGATATTGTTGGATAGGTCGAACTCCATTATTGTAAACTAAACGAGACCAAACACGTTTTTGTAAACAAAGTTAATCCCTATGTAATCTTTTCCCCTAAACATCTCAATATAATAATATTAGTATAATTAGTATTTTAGTATAAGTATTAATTAATTATAAACCCAATTTTTACCACCTAAATAAAGTTAGGTTACGACAATCGCGGTACTTGATAATAATCTCAACCAATCCTTATGGATACGACAATCCCTACTCTTTCCAATCTATACTAAAACTTGACTCGTACATTTGCCGTGAAAGTGGCGACGTGAAATTCCGCCACCAAGTTTTTGGCACCGTTGCTGGGGATTGTGTTTTAGATTATTGTTGATATTGTGAGTAAATAACTTGATTTTAATTTAGGCATTTCTTTTGTTATAATTTTTCCTTTGTAGTTTTTTTTTTTTTTATTTTTCTTGCAGGGTAATTGACGATGTTAGATCAACAAGTGATTTTTCATTTCTTTTAATGAGATTTCGAGCCATTTTATAGTACTTGGGATCGTTATAAGGAATTACTATTCCGGTTTCCGAACTATGGTTTTCCGAGGGAGGGTCAACTTCTGAATTTCCTTGACGGGTTACAAGCCGCAACCAAAACGTGGGTGGAATGAGGAAACAATACCAACTCTTTCTATGAACTAACTGCGGATGAAGCCTTTTGGTCATTTGAGGAATTGACGGCCTTTGATTATCAGAGTTGGAATTATTTACCAAGTCACCAAAACTTGGGGGATTGTTTCAATACTACGGCGCTATGGATTGACATCCTGAACTAACAGGAGGAGTCCTCCCCCGACCTGGAAGAAATATTCTCTACTGTCATGGGAGAGACTCAGAGAGTCTTGAGGGAAACAAATGACCGAATCAACCAGCACGAGGATCGTCTTTATTTTATTGAGATGGTTTGCACTGAAATAGATATGACCGTAACGTCTCTTCAGATGCAAATAGGTCATCCTATCTGCCTGATTGAGGCTGAGTCAGACGTGGTGGCGTTGAGAGATACAAATGCCATATTCATCAGAAACCACCACAAGGAACCAGAAACGAGCGGAAGGAGCTTGGGAGAATTCAACTATGATTATCCGAATAAGCTGGAAACCCAAGACTGGATCAATGATTTTGATTCTTCACCCTTGGAGATCCAAATTGTGATGCCACCATCGATCCCAAACGATAACATCTACGAGGATTCGATATGGCTCACTTGTACTTCACTACCGAAAATAATATTCTTTTATGCCCACCAAGTGCATGAGCCGGTGAGTAGTGTTGTTGAAAGTTCGGGCCGATCAGAGCCAAATCTCGCCAAGCTTGAGGGCGTACTAAACCAAAACCCGTATGTAGTGTTGTTTGACACTTACAACAGGCAGAAGCCACTCTTTGACGAGCCGTTCTCCGTGTCGGGATGAAGACATTAAACCACACGTTTCTTGGGAGACAACCCAAGGTAAAAAATAAGTTAAATCTGTCATAGCCGACTTGATTCGGAGGCGAGATTTTCTCGCCTCCCAGGTACGTGTTTTAAACCACCTTCGTCAGTATGCTTTATTTCTATATATTGAGATTGATGATTGGGCCGCTGAGGACACTGTCCATTTTAAGTTCAGAAGTGATGTGTAGTATGTTTAGTATATGTTTTAGTTGTAGTTTAAGTTATTTTGTTTTTATTGTATATATGTTTGCTTAGGTTAGTTCTTATTGTGTGCTGAGTTTAAACTTCATTTAGGCCATTACCCGATGATGAGTCTATCCCTTGATTGTTTATTGAGGTCAAGCTTAAAGCTCATTCATGTGTGTTATGTGAGCTTGACGTATCGTTTTAGTAAAAGTTATTGTAGATCCTATTTGCACGAGCACGTAAACTCAATGTATAACTATCTATTTGATTTGAAAATGATTATCTATCAACCAAATTCATGACAATAGGGATTTTAGAACTTGATTTAGGAAAAATTTGAGGCGAAATCCTAGGCGAGGTAGTTCGGGAGATATGATTTAGGCATTTGTTTTTATCGCTTGAGCCTTTAAATCTTACATTATTAAATGTTATCCCTCGTTACCTTGTCGAAACCTAAAAACCATTTCAATTATGAACATATAACTAATACCCTAGCCGATTGAACTTTTTCCAAACCTATATTGCTGAACCGAAGGCACAATTTGAGTTAATCAAGTTAGCAGTTGCAAATGCTACTTGAAGTGAGCGGTTGGGTTTAGGGAAAACTTTTAATTGGTTCAGTATTCGAGTACTTACTTGTTATTTTTTTTTCGTTTTAACCACACTTGTGAAATTTTAATAATCGAACAAGTTTAGGGATGTGGTTCGATGTTTGTTTAAAAAAAAACAAAAAAACATGTATATACGGTTTTATTTTCTGTTTCTTTTGACAAGTGAGTACGAAGTTTGTAAATATATGTTTAGGGTTGTTTCAATTTTATCTATGGGGTTTTGAGTGTGAGAGTGCTAAACATGTGCCTCAGGTATTGTCAAGTTAACGACGTTAACCTGTTTTTATTTTCGATATACCCTTGGCCATTTTCCAAAATTGAACCAAGTCCTACTGATCTTTTTGAATTGCTTGGCCTACATTAGTGGAGAATAGAACCCAGGTCAAGCTTATGGATTCCCTATACTTAAATGATTTTAGTTATGAACTTTATTGAGGGATAATCCCATCTAATCAACGAATAATTGTATCTTTGAGTTTTATCACACACACTTTAACAGGATCTAGAATGGCGTTTACTATCATAGAATGTTGAAATTCTAGAACACCACATGGTGTGATTTATTCTTGAACTTAATCGAATTGAGGGCCGATGAGGGAAAAATTGTTTGGATGGTAGATGATATTCAAAACTTGTACATTATTGTTTTTAGTGTTTTTCATTTTTAGTTTTTAATTCCGTAATTAGTTGTTACATTTTCTTGTATTATGTGGGCGTTTTGCTTGAGAACTAGCAAAATTTTGAGTTTTGGGGTATTTGATAGGTGTAATTTACCTATCTATTTTCAAACTGAACCTGTTAGTATTTGAGTATGTTTATTACGTTTTAATACGTTTTTATGTATTTTTATATAAATCAGGTGTGTGGGGGTGAAAAAGCATGAAAACGGATCATAAACGATCGAATTGGATCAAGAACGGTGAAAAAACTAACATAAGGGCAAAATTTAGAAATGTAGCCCACCGCCGAGGCGGTTAATATGTAGAGCAGGCCTTAAACTTGCTGAAAGCCCACCGCCGCGGTGGTGAAAAAATAGAGAGGTCTCTAATCCCATCACCGAGGCCGTGACCCAGTCGACATACTTACCACCACGGCGGTCACTCTACACACAGTTTAGATATTTATTTAGATATTTTAGCTCCCTATTTATTCCTCCCTCCTCTATTCCGGCCAAGGGAGAGCTTATTAGAGACTCCTTAGGGTTAGGATATTTTGAGAGTGTTTTGGGGAGTGCTCAATCAATTCCAAAGGAGAAGAACACATTGCGAAGAAGGAGAAGCAACCGTTGAGCAGTTTTAGTGGTAAATCTTCGGACTACGACTAACTTTCTTTCGTTTCTCTCTTTATTTTCTTAACTTTGGTAGGTTGTTGAGCATGTTTAGCTCGGTTTTCATTGTATAAATGGTTATGGCCATGAGCTAAATGGATTTTGTCTAGAGATTAATATATTTATGAAATCGTTGTTTGTTTGAGTTGTGTTTCGTTAATGATTGTTCTTCACTGTTTCGATTGTGTTTATTATTATTCTTTGATATTATACTTGTTTAGATAATTAGAGAATATGAGATTTGACACTCGGGAGAGGTAATTCTGAATTCGAACTAGGGTAAACACAATGCTACGACTTAATAACTTGGGAGTGAGTTAGAAAGTGTGCAATCAATGATGTTGGGGCAAGACTCATGTGACCTAGTTTTGTTAAGACGTTGAGGGGGACTTCTTCGTTGATGCAAAGTCGCATAGTCACTCGTCTTACACTTGGGAGAGGTGGTGAGTGAGTTTACGATATAGAGATTGTCGAATAGGTCAAACGCCGTTATTGTAAACTAAACGAGAACAAACACTTCTTTGTAAACGAAGTTAATCGCTAGGCAATCTTTTCCCCTAAACATCTCAATATAATAATATTAGTATAATTAGTATTTTAGTATATGTATTAATTAATTATAACTATATTTTTACCACCTAAATAAAGTTAGGTTATGACAATCGCGGTACTTGATAATAATCTCAATCAATCCCTGTGGATACGACAACCCCTACTCCTTCCAATCTATATTAAAACTTGACCCGTACACTTGCGGTGAAAGTGGTGACGTGAAATTCCTCCATCACATAGGAACTAATGTTCTAAATTTATATGTCCAAATATTTTTCCTAAAAGATCGATGAAGGAAATATTTGGAAGAAAAAAAAAAATAAAGTTTCGGCCTGAACAATCAAACGCATGGTAGAATGGTCGATTAGAAAATTCAAGATGTGTGTTTTGGTGTTTTAGGCAGATCAATTAACTGGAGGGTTGAACGATCGATTCTGAACCTAAAACAAACGAACTTCTAGTCAACCGAGTAGGTAGCAATGGTAAGAAATTAGGCCGTTGAAGGTCTAATCGGTTAACCGATAGAGTCAGAATTAGAATTTTGATTTGAACATTTAAAAAAGATCTTCAGTTCATTCTTAAAAAAATTGAACATTGGAAAATATACTTTACTGGGTTTTAACTGATTTTCATGGATATACCTTATATTTTGAAGAACTTATAATTTAGTTATATATGATCAAATTTTGTGAGATTTACTGGGAAAACTACTTTCTATCTTTATGAGGTTTAAATCTTAATATTTTTGGGACAAAATTGAGAGTTTTAAAAGTATATTTATGGGATTTAAATGGTTTTCATATATGGGTCTACATATGTCATTTATGGGCATATCTTTAAATCCTATATATAGAGACTTGCGTTTTTAAATTAAATTAATAAAAAAAAAGAGATTTAATTCAAGTTTTTCAAAAGAGATAGAGATATTTTATTGAAATATATTTTTCAGAGAGATTTTTGAAGTTGCTCTTGATCGAAGGTTTCATCATTTTAACATCGATTTTCATGCTACACTATTATCTCTACACATTTTTAGGGAAAATTCATTGAAATCTCTCTAATTACTTTACGTGCTTAATATTCTTGATTTATGTGATATATATTTTGTTCGAACTCGCAATAATTTTTCTGATAAAAATAATTTTCTAATTTTCTATTTTGAATATCTTGAAATATTATGTGAAATATTTGTTGCTTGATAATCTAATTTACATACTTAAATTGATAATAATTAGATTTGTATTCTCACGTAATTCTATCACTTAGTATATTGTGACATTAATTATGTATATCTTGAATTGAGGTGGTAGAAGCCTATGTGAGAAGAAAGATATATATATATATATTATTCTTGTGAGTATGAGATGATGAGATATATTGGGTTAGTATCTAATCAGGGTTAGTCTTTAGCCTATTAAAAAGATAGGTTGAATTCTCAGCATGTTAAAGAATAAGGTTATTCATACGCCTCGAAAAGAAAAATTGTAAAGGTTTGATTTTGACTCTGAAAAATGAATTAGGCTAATCTTGAGCCTGTGAAAAGGATTCTAAGGGTTTGGTTCTTACCTGGGAATGAGATCAAGGTTAGTGCATTGAAAAATCCCTACGGGAGCCCAGAGGAGTTAACATAGGCAAGGGTAGCTAGCTGAACTAGGATAAATCGATGTGTTCAATTTCTCTATCCTTACTTGCTTGGTTGTGCATATAGATAAACACGTTTCTACTTAAACTCAAGATAACAACCAGTTAGGAATATTGGTAATTTGGTTAGTTGATAAATTACTTGTTTAAATATTTAAACTACCCAATTCAAACCACCCTCTTGGGCAGATCAGTGGACCAACAATTGGTACCCGAGTTAGTTTAATTGAATAGGCTTGACATCCTAGCTAACAAGATCACATAGATTGCACTGAGGAAAATGTTTATGTGGTTCTAATAGTCAACGTATATATCTTTCTTGTTCTGAGAATCATTGTTCTGTTATTGGGAATGATAAAGACAAAAATAAAGCAACTACCAATAAGGCTATTAAAAAACTTGTTATTTTTACTATGTTTTCGACTGGAGAAAATTTAAAGGTTTCCTAGAAAACTGTTATTCTTGACAATAAAAAGTTTGGTACTATTTTATCACATAAAAAAATTTAGACAAATATTTTGAACTAACGAGTTTTTAATTGCTTTACTCATGATTAACAGCTTGTTGGACAAAATCAAATACCTTGAAGAAGAAAATTCTTTCTGAAAAATGATGTTTCAAGTCTTCAACGAGGAATTGTGAATCTTAGAAATCTTGACAAATTATATGAGGGTTTAAATGTGGAATTAGAAAACTAATGATGTTAACTTGATAGAGCACGTATGAAAATTCATTCAGTTGAAACTGACTGTCGAATTCTTAAGAATGATCTTGAATTTATGCACAAGAAACTTTTTGGTCTTTAAGAGAATGGTAGTTCTTTAGAACGCTCACTTGCATAGACTTTCTTACTTATATAGACTCAAAAGGAGCTTAATGAGACAATTGATAAATTCAAGAATTTTGAGAAACCTAAAGTTTTTGAAAAACCATTAGAACCTAAGGCAGACTCTCAGCATTAGTATTGATATTGTGACCCTACATGGAAAAGTAATTATCCTAAGAAGCCTTTAAATACTTTTAGATGCCATTATTGTGAGAAATATGGTCACCTTGAGAAACGGTGTTATCAACTACATGATTATCCAATTAGATCCAGAAATAACATGATACCTAGAAAGTAAAATTTTCATGCACATATAAATCAAAGATTTGCTAAGCCAAGGAGGATGATTGGAAACAATATACAAAGGAGTAAAGTTGATGATTTTAGAAGGCGACAAGTTTAGTTTGTCAAACAGAATAATGATTATCACCAAAAAAGATTACAATCTCAAAATTAGAAGATATCGTTGAATAAAATCAGTGCAGATTGTCACAAGACTGATCAATCACAAGTATCCCAAATGGGCAAAGAGCTTGTTACTGAAGTTAAACTAGAAATGTCCATACAAAATGAATACATTATCAAGGTGAATCAACATGTTTCTTCTCAGCATGTCAAAACAACTCAATTGCTACAAAGGAGACTGAGACTTCTATTGATAATAAAATTAAGGTACATACACCAGTGGCTCCCAAGGATGAAAATGGTATGTTAAATTTCCATAAGTTTAAATATAAAATATTTTGCTAGGGAGACAAATGTATTCCATTATTCTACTAATTAAACTTATTTTTAAAAATAATTTTATTTTATTTTATTTTTTATTTTAGTAGTTTATGTGCTTTAATTTGATATTTTAGGAGTTTTTAATTAGAGTAATTATGGGGATCACTTGAGAAATGGATAAGGCTAAAAATAATGAAGAAATAAAAAATAATGCCTATTTGGTTGACCGATGAAATGACCGATCGACCAAAAATATACGGTGTGTATATGAAAGGGTTAAATAGATTAGGACCAGTTGACCGCCCTATATACCGGTCGACCGATTGCTGATCAGTTAAGTTCGTGAATCTATGGCATAATTTCATTATTTTTTTATCTTATTTCATTTTTTGCTCCTAGATTCTCTCTCTTAAAACCTTTCATCTCTGTTCAAGAATGAGATTTTCTCTATATAAAAGTAAGATCTAATCAATTTTAAGGGAGTAAGTGAGATTCAAAGACATTTGTGCGGGGTTTCTTTGAGTATTCGTGGTTCAAGTAAGATCCAATCATTTTCCTTTATGTTCATCTCGTTTTTCTTTCATAAAAGTTGCTAGATTTCTTTGTTCTTCTCAAGTTCCTTTATTAGGTTTGTCAAATCTACATTGGTTTCTTTGTCTCATCTTTAGAATTTCTTATTTTTGTGTTGATTGTTAAATAATGGGTCAAAAACACGTGGCCAAGAAGGATAAAGCTAAGAAAATACAAATATCGAATTTTAATAATTACAAAATTTTGATTAAAGATAACGAGAATAAGTTTAATTAAGATCTTAACAAATGGAAAGGTTTATGTAGTAGGTTGGTAGATTTTAACAACTTGAGAAATAATGGTATTGATTTTGTAAAGAAGTTTGATGTCTTGGGATGGACAAGGTTTTTGTTTGAGAGTAACACTTGGGTTCTCTCATTAGGTAAAGATGTTTTATAGCAATTTATCCATTGCATACAATAGACTCTATTCATATCTTAATGGGGTCAATATTTTAATGTCCTTGGACTCATTTGCCAACACTTTTGGTATCCCAAGAGGTACTATTTTCCCAAAAATAATGCTTATTAGATATTTCAAAATTTTAATGTTAATCAAGCATGTAGAGATCAGAATGTTGTCACTGCCAAGGCTAGTACACTGAGTTTAGAAAATAGGATCCTTCATTCTATAATCACGTATTTCATTGCTCCTCGTGTAGGAAATCGTGCGTTAATTATAGATTTTGACACTTATATCATTCACTCTATTGTTAAGGGGAAGAAAATTCATCTTTCTTTCCTCATGTTTGAGCATATGAAAAGCCAATTAGGAGGGGCATCATGTGTTCTACCTTATGAGGATGTCACTCAACGAATCCTTCAAAGTTCTAACATTCCCATGGATAACAAGTGTGCCACATGTGTTGTGTCATGTAATTCATATCCGACTGTGAATATCACAATCTGGACAGGTTATGAACATGTGGGAGATAGATGGGTTAAAAATGAAGGGGAAGATAAAGAAAAGGAAGTTAAGGGAGAATATAAGAGAGAAAAACTTGATGGAGCATACAAAATGACGGATTATATGCAAGATCATTTCGATAACTTTTAGCAATATACTGAGGTAATTGACTGGAGACTCCATGGCATTAATGAACAACTTGATGGGTGTTTGACTGGTGACTCCATGGCATTAACGAATGACTTGATAGAATTTCTACTCAAACAGAAAGGATGGCAACCTCAATGGATCAATAAATCGAGAGGATGGGGACTTCAATGTTATGACGTGAAACTTTTATCCCTACAATAGAACCATCGGTCCATCGAGTTCCTATTATCAACGGATGCCTCCTGGAACAGTTGACCCATCAAGTTCTTACTATCAACCTCTACTTCCTGGTCATACTAGTTCTCTTGGTCCATATTATCCATACTTCGGTCTTGATCCATATTCATGAATACTTGCTCAGTAAGTAATATTTAAAGACAAGCTTCATACAATATCTATCTGTAATAGTAAATAGGTATTGTAATGGATATCTCTGATAGATACTAGATGTTTGGATGATCTATTTTATTTTGGTTATTATCTTGTGATTGGATTATTTTGGATTAAGTTATTTTTAATCAAATCAATTGTATCAAAGTGATCCATATAAAATTTTTGAATTTATCATTATCATCATCATGGTTTCAATTGTATTATTCATTTACTGATTGAGAAGTAAATATTAATATTTGTTATCACATTTTAAAATTTTTCTTTCTTAACAAAGTTACTTTAAACAAATATATGAAATTTTGAAAGGAAATTTGTGATCTAGGATAATGGTATCCTAGGGGAGTATTTTTTACTACGATAAATTTACTAAATCTTTAGCTGAAGAGCAATTTTTTGAAAAATATTTGAGGTTTAGGAATGGCAATGCACAATGATGTATCTATAGAATAGATCTTTGGATTCAACCTCCCTATTTTTTTAGATGACAAAGGGGAAGAGAGTTCTGATGTTTTCATAAATGATTTTGCAAATGGAGAGAGAGAAATTTTTTAATAAAAAATTATAAATCTTGAATCTCTTATTGCATAATCTTGAAAATGGCTTTCTCATTATGAGATCAAAACCCGTTCTCATATTGAGGGTGACTCAGCCCGATTTTCCAAAAGAAAAGGAATATGAAATAATAATAAAGTGTAAAAAGAGGGGGTTTCTTCAAAGTGTCGGTTTTCTCAAAAAATACTTAGGACATTTTAAAATAAGAAGTCGCCACTTAGCATAAGGTTTAAATGGTGTGCCATGTCACCGAATTTTTAGAAAAATAATTTAAAAAGCCTAAGTAAATTGAATGCAAAATACGATTAAACCAAAGATTTATTTAAAAGTGTTCGGGGGGTTGGTTACACTCAAGGAAGGTATTAGTCATTCCAAGACGCCCGCCCGAAAATAGTACCTTATATCCAATTAAGTTCAATTAGTTTAAGTCCGAATGTTTTGTTTTATTTTGAAAATATTTTCCTTCTCGTGAAATCTTTTTGGTATTTTCAAAAGAATAAGATGAAATAATTTTTTGGTATTTTTTGAATATTCCCCCAGTTTGACCTCTTGTCAAATATTAGGGGATTTGACAAGGATGGTCTTAGGGGAGAAGGGGGAATTGTATGTATATTTCTGATGAACTTCTTTAATTTAAGTAGGTAAATCAATCTAAATGTTTTCTAAGTGATGCAAAAGTCAATGTGCAAAGCGACGTGAAATATTGTATTATTTTCTATATAAATGCAATGTCACAAAATGTTTAATTTCCTAATTTCCCCAATTAATTTAAGAAGTTCCGATTTGACATTCCCTTAAATTTTATGAAAGTAAGAATCAGGAAAATATCATGGAAACGTATTTTGTTGAAATTATTTCCAACCAGGCTTAAGTATGATCCAACGAAATGACTTACCGAAAAAAATGATTTACTAAACTAACTGCCTCTAAATTCTATTTTATTTGGAAAATCAAATCGTCGGTATAGAAATCTCTCCTTCAATATATTGAATCGTTCAATTCATCCTAAGGCTTGTAAGAATTATTACAAAACAACTTATTACTATTTTTTGTTTTTATTTTAAAAACATTTCTTTAAATAAATGATGATAATAACAATAAAAATTATTAAAAGAAAAAAAAAACCTCATTTAACGCTCGGAGGGTAAACTTGAAAAGGAAGAACCTTGTCCTGGCGTTTTCATCGAATCCTCGGACGATTTTTTATTTTTTTTAGATTTTATTTTATGAATAACAATAACTTGATAAAATATAATAATAAATAAAAAATAGTAAAATAAAAAGAAATAATACCATCGCCTAACGCTCGGAGGTTAGGCTTGAGAAAAGAGAAGCTCGTCCTGGCATTTTTATCAAGTTATCGGATAATTCTAACAGAACTAAGCGTACAGGAATTGAAATTGTGACAATTAACAACAATGAAAAGAATTAAAGGAGAAGAATCATACTTGTCTTGGTAAAGATCCCCGACGTACGAATTTTTATTCTCTCAAATATGGTTTCTTGTATAGCTTTCGTTGAGAATTGCTCAGTGGGATGGTTTCTCTCTAAATTTTGGAGTGCCTAAACAGTGAGGGGGAGGAACCTATTTATAGTGAAAGATGGGGAATGAAAAAAAAAAACAAAAAACCTAAAAAACTAGCTCTGGCTTCCAAATCCTAACCTACTTTTACTAGGGAAAGGAAAAATTCATGAAAAAGGGCTTCGGGAAGGCAGGAGGGTCGATTGGCGCGAATGGCACGAAAAATGCGAAAGTTAGACACGTGGTAGAATGAGAAGCTGCCACGTGTCCCCCTTTATTTATTTTTTTTATTTTTTTCCCTTTTTGTGTTTGTTTACCATTTGATTTGACTAAAAAATGGGCCCTCTCATTTTCTTTCTTTCTTTCTCTCTCTCTCTCTCTCTCCCCTGATTCTATATTTCTCTTCCTCTTTCTATTTTCTCTCTCTTTCTCCAATTCTCTTATCCTTTCTCTATCTTCTTCATTTTTCTCTCTCCTTTTCTCTTTTCTCTCTTTCTCTCTTCCATTCTTTTTTTTTTTTCTTTTTTCTTTTTCTTCTTTTCTATTTTTTTTTTATTTTTTATTTTTGTTTTTATCTTTTTTTGTTTTTTCTATTTTCTATTTTTTTTTTCTTTTTTTTCTATTTTTTGTATTTTGTAAAATTATAATAAAGTAAAATGTAAAATAAAAAATTTTGCAGGGACAATCAAAATGTCGTGTCTACAGCTCTCCCTCTTTGTCATGTAAGTTTCGCTTGCTTGACAAAGATAGGAGACAACGTCATTTTCATTGTCCCATTTTTTGGATTTTTTAAAGAATTTTCTTTTTAATTTATAACAGAACAAATAAAAATATAACTCATAACGAACTCACGATGGACAAGTGTCCATTTAGATTAATAAAAAAAAATGACTCATGTCGATACACACGATGAACAAGTGTTCGTTTAGAGTGATAGAAAATGACTTATGACAAACAATTGTCCATTTAGAGGTTCGTTTAGAGTAATAAAAAATGACCTATGATAATACTCATGACAAACAAGTGTCCGTTTAGAAAATCGTTTTGAGCGATAGAAAATGACTCATGACCATACTCATGACAAACACATGTTCATTTAGAGAATCGCTTAGAGTGATAGAAAATGACTTATGACGATACTCGTGACAAACAAGTGTTCGTTTAGAGAATTGTTTAGAGTAATAGAAGATTACTCATGATGATACTCATGACGAACACTTGTTTGTTTAGAGAATCATTTGGAGTGATAGAAAATGACTCATGACGAACACATGTTCGTTTAAAGGATCGTTTAGAGTAATAAAAAAATGACTCGTGATGAACAAGTGTTCTTTTAGAGAATCATTTAGAGTGATAGAAAATGAGTCAGGACGATACTCGTGATGAACATATGTTTATTTAGAGGATCGTTTAGAGTAATGATAAAGATAACACTCATGCTCAAGCCATTTGGTTGGGGAAAGAAAAGAAAGACCAGAAGTATAGAATGTGGCCCAACCTGTGGCTGGGGCAAGAGTGACTTGCGACTAGGGTCGATCGACTCAAATCCTTTAGATCCAGAGATAAGTGAGAACCACATAATGTGTCCCAACCTGTAGCTAAGACAAAAATAGGAGATCAAAGATATAAAATGTGCCCCAGCCAACGGTTGGGGCTAACTCTCAGATGACCAAACCTTAACAGGTTGCCTATGCACCTTAGCATCACGCCAAGGATTAGGTTTAGTGTAGTTTACTGAATGCCCCTTTCAGGGGGAAAACACATACTTGGATGCTTATTAGAGATTGTTTAGTTTTGGCAATAAGAGTTTCTAATTTTAGCTGGCAGGAGGATGAAAGGACCCAAAAATAAAGAGGCTCATGCTTCTGGACCTTTTCGAGATTCCTGCAAGTAGACAAGATAACACTTTCAAAACAAAATCTTAGTCTGAGAAAAATTGGTCACCCTTTATGACTCGCAATTCTATTCCCCTCTCTTCCTTCATAGACACTTGACTGATAGTGCTTGAATTTGTGTTAGGGTGATTCGATGAGATTCTTTTACTTGAATTCAAAAAATTCTCCTTCCAACTCAGGGTCAGAGCCCAAAATGCCTCGAGGTAATTCAGTGAGACTCCTTCATTTGAATTCAGAGACTTCGCTTTCGAACTCAAGGGTAGGGCACAACGTGCCTCATCAAGGTCTCATTGGCTTGCCCGACGGGACTCTGGTCTTTCCAAATTTCTAGGTGCTTTGATTCTTAGGCTTTTAAGACTCCTACATGCTCTATGTTTTCTAAGTCCTGCAAAATGGATTTAGTCCAAAAAATGGACAAAATGTCAAAAATTACTAGAATGAGTACATTCGATGCCCGATATGATTTTTGTGAGATTTTGAGTCGGATTACAGAAGAATACGATTTCAGTACAGTCTCAAATCACAACCAATGTTTCTTTTCACAAATTCTGATTCCATTAAAATCCATCAAGTTTTGATCTGGAGAACCATTGTTTGTCTACCGAATTGGCCCGAAGCAAAAACTTTGAGAGAATCAATATATCCCTTTATTTCCTTTTCAAAATTCTTCCATATTTTGCACCAGCGCTTCTCACCCAGTTATTGATTTTGGTTGGGTTCTTACCTTTTTTTTGTCGTTTCTTTAGAAATAGATGATTGAGCTTGCAATAGTTCAAAAGCAGCTGAGCTTAGAAGTTAATTTGGTATTCTTTGCAAATTGAGACCTTCTTACAACCCGAGGATCCATCAATGAAAGAGTGAATCTGGTGTCCAATAGCATTAGTTGATGATGACAAATTCTTATTTTTATTTTCTTTATCCATTCCAACTTTGATCTTCATCGAAGGGTTGGGCACCGTATAATATTTGAGAGCCCCTTCATTGCAATTATTTACCTGGATGATTGTGTTCTCTTTTCACCATTAGGTTCGACAACAGGAGAGCCAAGATGTTTACACTTGGTTTTATTATATCATTAATGGACTAGTGGAGATAGATTGATAAGTTTGTTGTAGTACATCAAAATATTTTCAACGCAATGTATGCCAATCTTGACTTTCGAATCCCTCGCTACTCTTGAATTGCTGTCAGATTTGATCAAAGGCCTTTTGGATCTCACCATCGTTGGGTAGAACAAAATCTTTCTTTATTTCTATTTCCATTGGATTATGGTCTAGCTTTTTATTTAAATCATACACTTCAAATCCTCGATCAGTCACATCACATATAACATATGCAGACAATTTTGGGTACTTAAAATAGTACAATCAAAACATTACACCATAGTTTGGATAAAACATCATTACATTTATTGAAATTTAAAAAGTCATTACAGAGCAAATATTTTTTTCATCCAAAAGACCAACGAGATAGAAATGTGAGTACACGAAAATGTCCCAATTTCATCAAAACACCTAGTAAACTAGTAGTGAACAAGGATCCCTGTTTTGCAGCCTTTAGATTTTTCAACTTGAGCCTCAAGCACATGTCGCTTTCCCATATGCGCCAACAATTTCCCAATTTTATCAGAACACCTAATAAATTGGGAATGAACAAGGATCCAGGTTTTGCAACCTTTATATTTTTCAACTCGAGCCTCAGGCACATGACTCGTTCCTATCTACGCCAACGATTTCCCAATTTTATCAAAACACCTAATAAACTGGGAATGAACAAGGATTCCAGTTTTGCAACCTTTAGATTTTTCAACTCGAGCCTCAGGCACATGACTTGTTCCCATCTTCGCCAACGTTTTGGTATAGATTGACTTCACCATTCCGTAAAGATGCATGCTCAAGTAGCAGATTCGGATGGCAATTTGGCGTAACGGTCATAAGTTTTTTTGGAAACGTGATGGCTCCAATTCGTATGAATTCTCTGATCTTATCGTTTAGTTGGAAGCTCTTCTTAGTCATATATCCCTTAGTTCCAAAATAGTACTCAGATAAAGCATTTGAAGTAGTCGTCTTACTCCTTAACTTAGGCTTATAAAAAGAAATATGCCTCAGCATCCTCTGTTTCAAATAGTTTTGGAATAGCTCAGTGATGGGGACTGGAAGGTCTAGCGGTTATTTTTCATCAATTCGAAAATGACGCCCAGTAGCGTGAGGTGGATAATCATGGTGGTATTGGGTTCCTAGCTTTAAGATATGGTTAGGGATTTGTGCTGAGGGGTTTTGATGTAGCTAATATGGAGGTGTTTGGCAAAACGGGTCCTTGGTATTGAGGATAGTATTAGGGAGTATGGTTTTGGTAAGAGAAAGGTGAATTCTGGTATTGGGAGTAGCATGGACGATTTTGGGAATGTGGCGGGTACCAGAGGTAATTTTGGTTTTGGCGATTTTGAGCGGGATGGTTACGGTATTGGTTGTTTTGGTTTAAATAATTTTAGGGATGGAAATCTTGGGGATTATTTTTCTAAGGGGTTTACTAGAGGGAAATAATGACGGCTACCTTATTTTCTTTCTTCTTTGGTGGAGCTGACCTTTTTGTCGGATCGGGGAACGCCCCTTCAATTTTTCTATTCCTTATTTCTTCTTCTATTACCTTAGCTTGCTTGATCGTATCATCGAAGGAAGCTACCGCTATACTGGACAGTCCCTAACAAAATGGCAATGTTTAAATTAATTTGAATATTTCTAACTAAGACTCATTGCTCAATCTAAGGACGACTTTGGCAATTTATTCCCTACGATCTAACATGGTATCTTTGTTGTACAATATTATTCACAAAAGGCCTCTACCATATCTTCAAAGGTTTTAATCTATGCCAGGTATATATTCATGCACCAGATAAGGTCTGATCCCTTTAACGATTGATGAAACATCTTTAGGCAAAAATCTTTGTTTTGAACATGAACTCCCAATTCCTCCTTGTAGATGCCGACGTATTATTCTAAGGGACTAGTACCATCATATTTTGTGAACTCTGGGACAATGAATATTTTTGGATACACCACCTGAGATGGTATTGACAACTCTTTATACATCACTTTTTGGGATGGCATTTCTCTTTTCAACTCTTTCATTGTTCTCTACAATTCTTCCAATTTTAGAACCCCGGACAAAGAGGGTCCATTTACTTTATCCTTGTTTCTAGTGAAGCAATGGTTTTCTCCGAGTGAGTAAGGATCTGTTGTGAAGAGAAAACCGAATCTCTGGGTGAGACTTGATAGATATACCCTTGGCTAGGATATGTTGGCACACCATAGTTGAAGGGATAAGGTCTAATTTTAGGTCCATAGTAGATCGACACTGAGAGGTTTGGGCCAGTAGGCTTTGGATTTGGCACTGAGTTTTCCATCCCAAAATTTGGATGATTTCTATTTGGCGATTCAGAACTAGGCAGAGTCCCGAGAGTTCTAGACAGCGGAGGAATAAAAAATGCCTAAGGTCGTTGGCTTAGTTCATTAATGATCTTTTCTATCAACGTGTTAATAGTCTTTTACATCTGAGCCATCTGGACCATGTGGGGAGATTCAGGATTGCCTTAAGATGCCATCTTAGAATGATTTTGAGCCCGACTATAAGTGAAGATGAGACTTCGGATGGGGGAAACTAGAATCGCTTTTTTGAGACCAATTTTCTGATCTTGTTCTGTTTACCCTTACAACAAGCCCCATTTATTAATCCATATGGATCTTAGTTAGCCTTAAAACCCATCAAGTTCGAAGCTTTCAATTTCAATGATGACCGATCAGACAAATATAGTTATTTTGGTGAAAGCATTTTCATTCATCTCAAAATACTATTTCAACCATGCACCGCATGATTTTGAGATTTACTAAATCTAGAAGCCTACATGGAATTTTTTTTGTTACTTAATTTTCATTGGTATTGGAAACTTCGAACTCATTTGGTTTTTAAAGCTCCATAAGACATCATCAATCCATATAAAGTCCACTTCCAAAAAAACACCTCTCAACCTATTTATAAAATAGAAGGAAAAGATAACAAAATAAAATATAACATTTGGACTCGAATTATTTGGACTTATTTGAACATTTTAGGCTTGACCCTCTGACTGTCCCCAGCAGAGTCGCTAGCTAACGAGCCTTGATTTTCCGAAAGTAAAATAATATGAAATAAAAATAAAGCGTAAAAAGAGAGTATTTTTTAAGTGCCAGTTTTCTTAAAAAAATACTTAGGCCATTTAAAACAAGAAGTCGTCACCTAGTATAGGGTTTAAATGGTGTGTTAGGTCGCTGAATTTTTAGAAAAATAATTTGAAAGGACTTAGTAAAATTAACTCCAAAACACGATTAAATCAAAGATTCATTTAAAAGAGTTCGAGGTTCAGTTACCCTTAAGAAAGGTCTTAGGCACTCCAAAATGTCCGTCCAAAAAATGGTACCTCATATCCAATTAAGTCCAAATATTTTATTTTATTTTGAAAATATTTTACTTCTTATGAATATTTTTTGGTATTTTCAAAAAAATAAAATAAAAAATAAGATGAAATAATTTTTTGGTATTTTTAGAATATTTTCCCAATATGACCTCTTGTCAAATATTAAGGGATTTGACAAGGATGGTCCGCGGGAGAGTTTTATGTATGTTTCTAATTAACTTCTTTAATTTAAGTAGGAAAATCATTCTAAATGTTTTCTAAGTGATGCAAAAGTGAACATGCGAAGGGACATGAAATATAACATTATTTTCTATTTAAGTGTTATGTAAAAAAAATGCTTACTTACTTAATTTGCCCAATTAATTTAAAGAAGTTTCAATTTAACATTCCCTTAAATTTAATGAAAATGAAAATGAAGAAAATATCATGGAAATGCATTTTATCGAAATTAATTCCACCAAGACTTAAGTAAGATCCAACGAAACGACTTAGTGAAGAAAACAATTTACTAAACCGACTATTTCTAAATTATATTTTATTTGGAAAATCAAATCGTCGGTATAGAAATCTTTCCTTGAATATATTGAATCGTAGAATTTACCCTAAGGCTTATAAGATTTAATTCTTAAAAAACAACATATTATTATTTTTGTTTTTTATTTTTTTAGTTTAAAAACATTTCTTTAAATAAATGATGACAATAATTAAAAAAAAATAAATTAAAATAATAATAAAAAAAATCGCCATCTAACAATTGGAGATTAAAATTGAAAATAAAGAACCTTGTCTCGGCGTTTTCATCGAATTCTCAGACGATTTTTATTTTTTTTTTAGATTTTTTTTATGAGTAACAACAACTTAATAAAACATAATACTAATAAAAAAAAAATAACAAGAAATAATATCTTCATCTAACACCCAGATGTTAGGCTTGAGAGCGAAGAACCTCGTCTTGACATTTTCATCGAGTCATCGGATGATTCTAATATAACTAAGCATGCTAGAATTTATATTGCGATAATGAAAAAATAATAAAAGGAAATAAAGTAGAGGAATCATACCTGCCCTAGCAAAGATCCTCGACGTTTGAGTTTTTATTCTCTCAAATATGGTTTTTTGAATGGGCTTTCGTTGAGAATCGCTTATTCGGAGTTTTCTCTTTGAATTTGAACTACCTCAATTGTGAAGGGGAGGGTCCTATTTATAGGGAATGATGTGGAATGAAAAAACCCTAAAAACTAACCCCGGCTACCAAATCCTAACCCTAGTTTGACTAAGGAAAAGAAAAATTCGTGGATAAAGGCTTCTAGAAGGCAGGAGGGTCGATTGGTGCGCATAGCGCGAAAATGCGAAAGTCAGACTTGTGGCATTGTGAGAAGCTACCAAGCATCCCTTGCTTTTCCATTTTTGTGTTTGTTGACCATTTGATCGAACAGTGGACCCCTCCTCTTCTCTCTCTATCACTTTTTTTCTCTTTCTCTCTCTATCTTCCCCCCTCTCTCTCTTTTCCTTTTCTCTTCCTCTATTTATTTTCTTTCTTTTTCATCGATTCTATCCTCCTCTCTTTCTTCTTCATTTTTCTCTTCTCTCTCTTTTCTCCCTTTTTTTCTTTTATTTTTTTTTCTTCTTCTATATATTTTTTGTTTTTTTTTTGTTATTCTATTTTATATCTTCTTTTTTTTTCTACTTTTTGTTTTTTGTAAAAAAATAATAATAATAAATTAAAATGTAAAATAAAAAAAATAAAAAATTTAGTGGGGGGCAATCAAAATGCATAGGAGGAGCAAAGTTAAATATTTTATTTTAGAAAACATCAAAATTAATTGTCATCATAAAAAATAGGGAGATTGTTGACCCTAGATGTTTTTATGAATAAATTAACATTGAGGTTTTACGGAACTAATGTTTTTATTGAGTAATTTCATATTTGAGTTCCGATTGAGTAAATGAAAGAAAGAATGGTTTTCAAGATGATATTTTTTGAAAAATCAAGATGGTTTCAATGAAGATGTTGGATTTTGTTTTAGCAAAGAATATTTTTTGTGTTTCTCGGTAAAAACACCATAACTCTTTTAATGCTCTTAATGAAACTCGAATAGGATCACGCACGACACTTATAAATAACATGGAATATTCTTAAAAGTTATCGAAAGTCATAAATTTATATGTATAAATGTTTTTCCTGAAAAATCGAAGAAACAAAAATTTAAAAAAAGTATAAAAGGTAAAATTTAGGCTTGAATAGTTGATCCGAAGATTCATGATATTATTTTGGTGTTTTAGAATGATCGGTCAATTGGAGGGTTAAACGATAGATTCTGAGTCTAAAACGATTAACTGCCTGGTAGATCGACTAGTTAGCAATTGCTAGAAATTGAGCTATTGAAGGACAATGTAATACCCCGAGAAATTCATATTTTTGAAAATATTATTTTATATAAGTTTAATATTTTTTGGGTCATTTTGTATATTGTAAAAATGTATGGTATAAATAAATATTTGATAATTTTCGGGGATAGATGTTAATTTTAAATTGACTTTTAAAAGTTTTAGAACTATTGTGTCATTTAAAATATACTTTTAAGAATTTTGAGATATAATTAATATTTTCTTTATTTTAAGAGAGATAATAAATGTAAATAATAAAAAATAATATAAGTTTAAAATGTGTTGTCATCAAATGAAGACTACACATTATTATTCATATATATATATATATATATAAAGGTTAAAAAGAAAAAAAAATAGAGATTAATAAAAGTAACTCAATACAATGTAAATTTCGGTTTCAGATTTCAGGTAGAATTTCTAACTATTTATTATATGTATTTAATCTCTCTATTGTGTGATTTATGTTATTATTATTTTTGAATAATAATTGTTAATTTCCATAAAATAATTAGGGCTATGTGAAAACCATGTATGATACATGCCTATATGTTTATTTCTAATATTGATTAGATATACATATTAGAGGGGTTAGAATTCTACTGAACTTTGGTTCATAATCCTACACTTTTTATTACAAGGTCGGTAAAGAAATGAAATTGCGCCAAGAATTATAAATGGATTTAGATTACATTTTTTTAATATTTGTATAAATTGTTGTTGTTGTAAAATTGACTCGATTAATTAATAAATATAGTTGTCGACATGGTTTTTAAAATTTCTCTGATTTATGAGTAATAAAATCTTAATTATTCAATTTTAGTATTAATTCTCTTTGGGAGAAATCGGGTGGCGACCCTGGGAAACTTGACCATTACAAAGTGGTGTCAGAGCAAGGTTACGATAACCCTAGGCTTGGGTTATGGTACTCATTATTCATAATAAATTAATGTGTTATATTTTGGAAACACGGATGTAGTGATAGAATTTGTTTTGAACAATTTAGAAACTTGCTCTTGAAAATTTAGAGTAGAACAGAAACAGTTGAAAAAAAAAAACCGAAAGCTTTCAAAATTTGAAAGTAGACTATAATGATTTTAGTATTTATCTGTTTCCATAAAAATAAATAAATAAGACTTGGGAAGATTTGGACAGTATCTTTGGTTGGGCAACTCTGATGGCCTGTGAAAGGTCTTTTGGTTTCATTTCTAATTCCAATTCCGAGGCTCCAATTCTTTGGAGCCAAACTCTCCCTTATAATCTCATTTAAGGTTTGTTCGACTTTACTACACTGGAAAAGAAAAAAAAAAGGGCTTCACCTCAACGGTTATGTTTATTTATTTTGAACCTAAATGATATTGTAGAAAATCAAATGGGAGAGAGGGTTTATGTGATATTTTTATATATGTGTTACATGAGTATCGAACCCCTTATGTTACGTGAGTTCTCAACTTTTGAGACGTATTTATATGTTTGAGACGTATTTATGTGATTGAAACGTATTTATATGACTTGAAATGTATCTATGTATTTCGAGATGTATTTATACGATTAAGACGTATTTATGTTTTGAGACGTATTTATGTGGTTGAGACGTATTTTTGTGTTTGGGACGTATTTATATCGTTGAGAGGTATTTATGTGTTTTCAGACGTATTTCAAAAAATTCGTTATTTGAAGTTGGGTTGTGTTGAAATTATATGAAAAAGGTTTACGAGATCATAAGATTAAGTTAGGATTTAAAAAAATAATATTGTTGATATTGGAATTGATGATTTTTAGTCTCATGGGACAGTTCACTAAGAATTTGGACTATCTACTGGTTATGATGTTGGTTGCGAATATGTTAGCTTGAATATTGGATAGAATTGATCAATATTGGTTATGGGATACGATAGTGGACTTGAAATGTCATGCCAAGTGAGAAAAGTATTGAGATCGTAGATCTATTGGCACTAAGATAGACTTAATCCAAGTGAGGCTACTGAAATATTTCAAAAAAATAATATATATATATATATATATATATATATATATATATATATATATATATATATATATATTGATTTACAAATATATATTTATTGATATTTTTATTAGAGTGCTTAGCGGAAGTGTTTAGAAACATAAGATTCTTTAACAATTGACTAATAATGTTAGGAGTTACCAACCAAAGTGTACTATGTGGTGTTGTGTTGTGTTAAAAAAGTATAGGCTACCGCAAAAGCAGAAGTAGCGATACGTAGTATGAATTTTGGTGAAATGTGAATTGTTGGTGAATTTCGGTCATGAGACCCTACATAGAGAACAATTGTTCTAAAATCGAATGTGATTAACACGACTATGAGATTCTAAATTATTTTTGTTTTAAATGAAATTTCGAGAACAAAATTTATTTAAGTGAGGTAGATTGTAATACCTCGAGAAATTCATATTTTTGAAAATATTATTTTATATAAGTTTAATATTTTTGGGGTCGTTCTATTATAAAAATTTATGGTATAAATAAATATTTAATAATTTTTTGGGGTAAATATTAATTTTAAATTAACTTTTAAAAGTTTTGGATTATTGTATTATTTAAAATATACTTTTAAAAATTTTGAAATATAATTAATTTTTTATTTTATTTTAAGAGGGATAATAAATGTAAATAATAAAACAATAATATAAGTTTAAAATGTGTTGTCTTCATGAAATGAAGACAACCCATTATTATTCATACATATATATGTATATATGTGACACGCACACACAAACACACACACACACACACATATATATATATAAAGGTTCAAAAGAAGAAAAAAATAATAATAAAAGCAACTCAATACAATGTCGATTTCGGTCCGGATTTCGATTTTGGATTTCAAGTAGAATTTCTAACTCTTTTAATATATATGTATTTAATCTCTTTATAGTATGATTTATGTTATTATTGTTTTTAAATTATAATTTCTAATTTCAATAAAATAATTATGGTTATGCGAAAATTATGTGTGGTACATGACTATATATTTATTTGTTATATTGATTGGATACACATATTAGATGAGTTGGAATTCTACTGAACTTTGCCTCACAACCTCATAATTTTTATTGTAGGGTCGAAAAAAAAAAATAGAACTGCACCAGAAATTATAAATGGATTTAGATTTTTTTTTTTTTTTTTTTTTTTGTGTAATATTTGTATAAATTGTTGTTGTTGTAAAATTGGCTCGATTAATTAATAAATATAGTTGTCGACATAGTTTGTAAAAAATTTCAAATTTATGAAAAATAAAATATTTGTTATTCAAATTTAGTATTAATTCTCTTTGGGAGAAACTAGGTGACGGCTCTGGGAAATCGGACTGTTACAGTCTAACTAGTCAATTGATGGATAAGGCAGTCGACCGATGAAGTTAAAATCAGAATTTTGATATGAACATTTTAAATGATCTCCATACCACATTCTTAAAGGATTTGAATGTTGGAAAAATATAATTTAATAAGTTTTGACTGATTTTCATTAATATACATTATATTTTGAAGATCTTATAATTTAATCCATATATTATCAGATTTTGTAAGATCTACCAGGAAACTGTTTTATATCTTTAAGGGATTAAAAAAAAAAAAAAAAGGACTAAATTGAGAGTTTAAAAGTATATTTTTGGGTCAAACATTTTAGATTTAAATTATTTTAATATATGGGGTCTATATATGGTATTTACGGGTATATCTTTGAAAATATAATTGTTATAGACATTGTGTAAATTCTATATATAGAGACATGCATTTTTTAATTAAAATAATCAAGAATAAGAGATTTAATTCAGTTTTTTTTTAAAAAGAGAGAGACATTTTGCTTAAACATTTTGAGAGAAATTTTTGAAGAAGTTCTTTGATTAAAGCTTTCATAATTTTATCATCGATTTTTGTGCTACGCTGTTGTTTCTACATATTTTCAAGAAAATTTCGGTGACATATCACTAATTATTTTACGTGCTCAATATTATGTGATTTGCCTAATATATATCTTTGTTTGTGCTCGTAGTAATTTGTTTGATAAAAAATATTTTCTATTTTGAATATCTTGAAATATCATTTAAAATGACATTTTCTTGATAATTTGATTTACATAATCTCTATGCTTTAATTGATAATAATCATATTTGCATTCTTACGTAATTCTATCATTTAGTATATTAATTGAGTATATCTTGAATTAAGGTGGTAGAAGTTCTTGTGAGAAGAAACATAATTTTTTTGTATTCTTGTAAGTGTGAGAGGATTAGTCTTTAGCCTGTTAAAAAATAGGTTTGATTCTCAACCTATAAAAGAATTAGGTTATTTGTGTGCTAGGAAAAGAAAAATTTTAAATGTTTGATTCTGAGTCTAAGTAAAGAATTAGGTTAATCTTGAATCTATAAAAAAAAAATTATAAGAGTTTGGTTCCTGACTGGGAAAGGGATCAAGGTTAGTAGATTGTGAAATCCCTACTGGAGCTAAAGGGACTAGACGTAAGTAAGGATAACTTGTCGAACTAGGATAAATTGGTGTGCTTAATGTTTTATCCTTAATTGTTTAATTGTGCACCAAGATAAACAAGTTTCTGCTTAAACTCAAGATAACAATCGGTTAGGGAAATAGGTAATTTGATTAATTGATAAATTATTTATTAAAAATTTTAAACTACCCAATACACCTCTCCTTTTGGGTAGATCTCTGGGCAAACATAAACTAATGCAAAAATATTAAAACATAAGCATATTTTTCAGATACATAAAACCAATTTACAACCCGTTTTTCGTTTCTTCTCTCGTTAGAAAGAAAAACACTACTAGAGTATTTTTTGATAATATCCATACACTCACTTATAGAGAATAAGATTGGCTTATGAATATGGCATATTTGATTTCATTAAGTAGAAATGTATATATACAATCTCTAATTGAAAGTCAACTTTCTACAATCAATCTAATTAATTATATATACAGAAAAGTCAAATCTCTAATTACAGTAGCTAATTAATATAATTGATTTCTTACTAAATAATATCTTTATCATGCCCCCGCAAAATGGAGCACCATGAGGTGATTGCAATCTTGTTCACCAAATGATGGAAGTACAAGCAGGAAAAAGGTTTGGTAAGCACATCAGCGAGTTGATTAGAAGAGAAAACATGGGCAACTCGAAGGGAGGCCCCTTGGACTTGTTCCCAAATGAAGTGATAGTTAAGAGTAACATGTTTCATGCGAGAATGAAAAATTGGATTTGAGCATAGATTTGTTGCACCAACGTTGTCACAGTAGATAACCGGTTGTTGAGGTAGATAAACATGAAGCTCGGTGAGTAGAGAACAAATCCAACAAATTTTAGCAGTGGTGGTAGTAACAGCTCGGTACTTAGCCTCAATAGAGGAGTGAGCCACCGTCATTTGTTTCTTTGAACTCCATGAGATTGGATACCAATTTAGATAAGATAAGCATTTGTGGAAGTAAAGTCATCCCTGTTTCCTGCCCAGTTTGTGTCCAAAAATGCATGGAGTGACAATGGTGAGTTACGGTAGAGAATAATACCATTAGTAATAGTACCACTTAGATACCGAAGTAAACGCTTTGTTTCATTCCAATGTTCAGTCTTGGGACAGTGCATGAATTGTAGTAACTTGTTGACTGTGTAAGCAATGTCCAGGTGTGTGAGTAATAAGTATTAGAGACTGCCAAGAATAGCTCTATATTCTGTTGGATCAGAAAGGGATGAGCCGGAGTGAAGAGTAAGAGTTGGAGTGGTGGCAAGTGGTGTAGACACAGGATTCACATCAGACATGTGAGTATGAGTAAGGAGATCATGTATATATCGCCGCTGAGAGAGAAAGATGCCATGCATATGTGTAATGACTTCAACTCCAAGAAAATATGAAAGTGGACCAAGATCCTCGAGGGAGAATCTGTTGGAGAGAAGTTGAATGAACTTTCATACCGCAGTATCGTTGTTGCCAGTGATAATGATGTCATTAATGTAGACCTAGAGACATATCATGATGCCTGAAGCATTGTATACAAATAATGATGTGTTTGCATTAGAATTTTTGAAGTTTGAGGTGAGGAGAAACTGGCGTAGCTCATGGTAACATGCACGGGGGGCTTGTTTGAGGCAATATATTGCTTTTCACAGTTTACAAACATGATGATAATGGTCTTTGTCAATGAATCCTTGTGGTTGTGCCATAAATACATCCTCAGGGAGAGAGCCTTGGAGAAAGGCATTATTGACATCAAGTTGTCGCAGTGACCAACTAGGAGTGATAGCAATAGAGAGAACAAGTTGTACTATTGTTGGTTTGACAATAGGACTAAAGGTGCCATGGTAGTCAACCCCTGAGCATTGGTAAAACCCCTTGGCAACTAAACGTGCTTTATACCTATCAACAGAACCATCAGATAAATATTTAGTTCAAAAAATCCACTTATAACCAACGACATTTTGGGACAGATGAGATGATACAAGGTCCCATGTCCCGTTCTAAACAAGAGCATCATACTCCTCAGACATGGCCTAACGCCATTTGGGATCTTTGATGGCCTGGGTCACTGTAGAAGCTTCAAGATCCTGGTTGGTGGAAAGTTGTGCAGTGAGATTGAGTTTTTGGATTGGTTTGTGGATATTATTTTTGGATCGAGTAACTATACCTTGATGTGGAGAAGGAATGGGTGTCGGGTTTGAGGGGTATGGAGATTGGGCTACGGGAGAGTTGGGTTCAGAGGGTGGGGTTTGTTTTAGTTGCTGGGTGTCATGGTGTGGAGAAGGTAGAGTTGTGACGCTGAGTCTCGTGCTTTTTGGGATAGAAGTGTTTTGAGATTGGAGGATGATTGCGGTGGTCATGGTTGTGGTGTCTTGAGTGGAATCTGCCTGAGGGATAGGTTTGTGAGTGATAGATAGTGTGATGGTGACCAGAGATGATGACTCAGAAGGGAACCAGGCATAGGATGTAGAAGAGGAAAGACGAGGAAGATCGGATTGAATGGTTTTGAAGGGCATAATCAACTCAATGACTTTGACATAACGAGATGTGTAGAGGCGGGAATTTATGGGATTAAGGCAAAGATAGGCACTTTAGGTAGAGGACTAGCCATGGAATACGCAAGGTATGGAATGGGGTGATAGTTTGTGAGAAGAATATAGACACAACCAAGGATAGCATAGACAACCAAAGCTTCGAAGTTTGGAGTAGTTGGGAGGTGTGCCAAAGAGCTTTGCATATGGTGATAGAAGTTGGAGTGTGGGAGTAGGTAGCCGATTAATGAGATAAACCACAGTGGAAAATGCATATGACTAGTATGCCAAAGGCATGGAAGCATGTGAGATGAGTGATAAGCATGTTTCAACTATATGACGATGACGACGTTCAGAATACCCATTGTGTTCAAGAGTCTGTGGAGGTGAGGTTAAGTGAGAGATCCCACTGGAACTCAGGTATGATGAAAGTACGTGATATTCCCCCCCCCCCCCCCCCCCCCCCCCCCCAATTGTCAGAATAAAACGTGATGATTTTCCGATTAAAGTAGTTTTCCACCAGTGATTTAAAGCGAACAAAAACATCATAGACATCAGATTTTCTTTTAAGTGGATAAAGCCAGATGCATTTTGTAAAATGATAAACCAAAATAACATAATATTTGAAATCATCAATGGAATGCACATGAGAGGTCCATACATCAGAAAATATTATTTCAAGTGGAGAATGTGAAATGAGAGTGGAAATGGAGAAATGTAACTTGTGACTTTTATTGAACTGACACGCATTACAGCTGACATTTAGAGATAAAGGACTTGTGACTTCTAATTGAAAGGCCGAGATAATATGCTTAAAATTTGAAAATGATGGGTGACCGATGATGCCACTCAGGCGAAGTGGTCTTGATACTGGAGAAAGCTACAAATGGAGAGGACTTGATAGAATTGACCAGCCATTCATACACACCATCCTTAGTCTGACCTTGCAAAAGTATTGGCCTCGTGCGAAGATCTTTCACAAGAAAAGAAGAGGGTAAGAATTCGATGGATGTATGATAAGTGTGATCTACCTATATATTTTCAAACCGAAACTGTTAGTTTTTTAGTACATTTATTACATTTTAATATATTTTTGATATTTTTGTATTAAATCAGGTGTGTGGGGTGAAACGGTATGAAAATGGATGCTAAACAATGAAATCAGATCAAGAACGGTGGAAGAACAGTGGAAAAACAAGCACTTAGGCATATTCAGAACAGCAGCCCATCGCCTAGTTGGTGAAACTGCAAAGAGATGCCTAAATCTGCTGGAAGCTCACTGCCTAGGCGGTAAAACTGCAGAGAGGTTCTGAATTCACCGCCTTTTCCACCACTACGGCGAAGATCAAACTGACATACCCACTACTTAGGCGGTAACTCTGCACCAGATTTAGATATTTTTAGGATATTTTTGCACCCTATTTCTTCTCCTCTTCTCTCCATTTTTGGGACACACCTTCATAGACTAGAGGAGGATATTTTGAGAGGATTTTGGGGAGCTCAAGCAATTCCTAAGGAGAAGAACACATTGCAACGAAGGAGAAGCGATCTTAGAACATTCTTAGCGACAAATCTTCGGACTATGACTAGTTTATCTCGTTTCTCTCTTAATATCTTAACTTAGGATTATTGTTTGAGGATGTTTAGCTCATTTTACATTGTATATACGGTTATGGCCATTAGCTAAATATGGATTGTCTTAGGGATTAACAATATATTTATGAAAATGTTGTTTTGTTTGAGTTTGTGTTTCGTTTATGGATGTTCTTTATAATTTCGATTATGTTTACCGTTATTTTTTGATATTATGCTTGTTTATGATATATAGAGAATACGAGGTTTGACACTCAGGAGAGGTAACCCCGAATTTAGACTAGGGTAAACACAACGTGACGATCCAATAACCTGGGAGGGAGTTAGAAAATGTGCAATCAATTACGTTGGGGCGAGACTCACGTGACCTAGTGTCGTTAAGACATTGAGAGGGACTTCTTCGTTGATGCGAAGTCACGTATTCAGTCGTCTTACACTCGGGAGAGGTGGTGAGTGAGTTTACGAACCGAGATTGTCGGATAAGTCGAATGCTGTTAACGTAAACTAAAACGAAATCAAACGTATTTAAGTAGATGAAATTAATCCCTAGACAATCTACTTCCCTTAACCGTCTCATATTAATATTAGTATAGTTAATTTAATTAGATTAATTAACTTAGTATTAGTATTTATTAATTAAACACATTTTTAGCCGCCTAGATAAAGTTAGGTCATGATAATCGCGGTAATCGATAATAATCTCAACCAATCCCCGTGAACACGGTACCCTTACTCTCCCTACCTATACTAAAACTTGACCTGTACACTTGCGGTAAAAGTAGCGACGTATTTACTCGCTACCAAATTTTTGGCGCCGTTTCCTAGGATTGTGTTTGAGAGTTATTATTGATATTATGAGTAAATGACCGAATTTTACTTTAGGCATTTCTTTTGTGTATAATTTTTTTTCTTTGTAGTTTTTGTTTTTCTTTTCTTGCAGGGTGCTTGAAGATGCTAGATCAACATGTGCTCTTGTGTTTCTTTCAACGGGATTTCGAGCCATTTTATAGTGCTTGGGATCGATACAAGGAATTGCTACTCCGGTTTCCAAACGATAGTCTCCTGATGGAGTGTCAACTTGTCAATTTCCTCGATGGGTTACAAGCCGCAACCAGAATATGGGTAGAAGAAGGAATTGTTAGCACCTCATTCTATGACCTAACTGCGGACGAAGCCATTTGGTCATTGGAGGATTTAGCGGCCTTTGATTTTCAGAGTTGGAATTATTCACCAAGTCACCAAAACTTAGGGGATTTTTCCAACACCTTAGCGCCATGGATTAAAAATTCGGATCATGACAATGAGTCTTCCACCAATCTGGAAGAAATGCTCGTAACCGTTATAGGAAAGACTCAAAGATTGTTGAGGGATATGCATGATCGAATCAACGAGCAAGACAATCATCTTGATCATATCGAGATGGTCTGTACCGACATTGATGAGACTGTAACGTCTTTGCATATGCAATTCGGTCATCTTCTTTGCTTCATTGAGGCCGAGATGGAAGCGGTGGCACTAAGAGATTCACAAGCTAAATCCGATTGTGAAAACTACCGAGAGGAACCGGAAATGAGCAGGAGGACCTAGGGAGATGAAAATTCACATATTAATCGTTGTGAATTTTTACCATTTCTTTTCCAGCTGGTGGATCCGTAGTCGACCCAAGACGAGCACATCTACAAGGATCCAATGTGGCTCACTTGTCCCTCGCCGCCGATAGCAACATTATTTCATGCCCACCAAGTACATGAGCCGGTAAGGCATGTCGTTGAAAGATTAAGCTGAACAAAGAAACATCTTGCCAAGCTTGAGGGCGTTGATAACCAAGACCCGTACGTAGTATTGTACGACACTTACTATGGGTGGTAGCCGTTCTTTGATGAACACTTTGGCGTGTCAGGCTGACGACCTTAAACCAAGCGCTTCTTGGGAGGTATACGGTGGAGGATTCGATCTTTGCGTATTGACTACTCGCAAGTGTACAAGGTTAAAGTTTTAGTATAGTCTGATCGTGAAAGATCGGGTTATCGTACCCACAGGGATTGGTGTCATTACTATCGAGTACCGCAATTGTCATGACCTAACTTTATCTAGGTTAAAAACAAATGTATTTAATTAATCAATACTAATAGTAATATAGCCTAAATTAACTATACTAATATACTAATATGTTTTAGGGAAAAGAATTTCCTAGGGATTAACTTGGTTTACAAATACGTGTTCGATCTCGATTGACTCACGTTTACGGTGTTCGACCTATTTGATAATCTCGGTATCTAAAACTCTTTTGCCACCTCTCCCGAGTGTAAGACGGGAGATATAATGCGATTTCGTGTCAATGAAGAAGTTCCCCTCAATGTCTTAATGACCCTAGGTCGCGTGAGTCTTGCCCCAATGTCTTTGATTGCACACAATCCAACTCCCAACCGGGTCATTGGATCGTCACGTCGTGTTTACCCTATCGACAATCTCAATTCTAAAACTCCACCGCCACCTCTTTCGAGTGTAATACGGGGGAATACATGATTTTGAGTTAATGAAGAAGTCCTCCTCAACGTCTTAACGACCCTAGGTCACGTGAGTTTTGCTCCAACGTCATCGATTATCCACAATCCTAACCCCGACCGGGTTATTGGATCGTGGCCTTTGTTTACCCTAATCCGAATCCGGGGTTTGTCAAACCCCGTATTCTCTATTTATCTATCTAAGCATGATAAACAAACAACACGATAAACACAATCAAACTACAAAGAACAAACATAAACGCGACATCGAAATCATCCAAACATATATTTATAAATTATATCGTTAATCCCTATATAATCCATGTTTAACTACAGCCATAACCACATTTACAAATAACGAATGAGCTAAACATGCTCACAATATCCTAAGTTAAAGAAATAAGGGAAGAAATCGAAGAACTTAGCCTTGTCCGAAGATTAGCCGCTAAAAACGCTCAACGATCGCTCCACTATCTTCCTCTACCTCGGGATATGAGCTCTCCCTCTAAAACTCCTAATTCCAACCCTAAGTATAGCCTAAGGGGCTCTAGTGGTAGGAGAGAGCGAGAAAATGAGGGAGGAGATGAGATATATATAGGCAAAATATCTATCTAATAAATATCTTAAGCTGTACAGAGGTCACTGCAGCGGCGGTGAGTAGGTTGGTTAGTTGATCGCCTAGGCGGTGAAGATAGCGGTGGACTTGGTTGACATCCTGCATCTTCAACGCCGCGACAGTGGTATCGCACCGCGGTGGTGGATGTTCTGCAAGGTAAGTCAGTCTCAGCATTTTTACCACTGCAGCGGCGGCGGAGGTCCGGACGCCGCTGTAGTGGGCTTCTTTCACAATATTGCCTCCGTGCTTATTTTTTCACCGTTCTTCGACCGTTTTTTATTCGATCTTATCGTTTTCGCTCTAATTTCATATCTTTTCGCCCCACACACCTGTTTTAATACAAAAAGATAAAAATTAATTAAAACATAATAAAATACTATAGAAATGCTCGAAAACTAATTGAATTCAGTTTGGAAATATGTAGGTAGATCACACCTATCAAATACCCCCAAACTTAGAATTTGGCTAGTCTTCGAGCCAAACACACACACGAAAATGAAAAACAAAACTGAATTAAATAACAAACCACCTAAAAAACAATCTAAACATAACGACATGCGAGTTTTACATTCTTCTAACGACCCAGTCATTTTTCCCTCAACAATCGCCAGTTATATCGAGTTCAAGCGATAAAACACATCATGTGGTTCTAGAATTTTGACATGCAATAATGGTGAACGCCATTCTAGATCTTATAAACGTGTTAGTGCGAGACTCAACAATACGGCTATACAACGACCGGATTGGATTATCCCCCAACGAAACTCATGATTTAGACCGTAAAGGACTAGGATTTCCATACGCCAAATTGGGGTCCACTCTCCACTAATGTAGGTTGAGTGGATCATAAAGATTAGAAGGACTTGGTTCGGTTAAGGAATATTTGGCCAAGGGTATTTTGGAATAGAAACTGGGTTAACGTTGTTAACATAACGTTACCCAAGGCTCAACGCTTGGCACATTCACTTTCGAACCCCCATAGATAAATTGGAAAACAATTTCGAACAATCAATTTTAAGTCTGACGTACTCACTTTTCCGAAGAAACGTAAATTATTTTTTTTATTATTTTTTTTAACTAAGCAAACCCCCAAACATATTCGATTAGTATGATTTTACGGGTGTGGTTAAAACGAAAGAAAAGCGATAAGTGAGTACTAGAATACTGAACCAATCCGAAGTTCGCCCTAAACCCAACCACTCACATCAAGTAGCATTTAATTGCTAACTTGATTCACTCAAATGTGCCTTTAAATTTAGCGATATAGGTTTGGAAAAAGATCAACTGGCCAGAGTATTTGTTTATGTGTTCAGAATTGAATTGGCATTAAGGCTTCGACAGGGTAACGATGGATAAATATGTTATAAGGTAGGCTCTAAAAGGCCCAAGCAACAAAACGAATGCCTAAATCACATCTCCTGAACTACCTCACCTAGGATTTTGCCTCAAGCTTCCCCTCAATCAAGTTTTAGAATTCTTAATTGTCATAAATTTGGCTAATTGATAATCGGCCTCAAATCAATTGAATAACTATACATTGAGTCTATGTGCTCGTATAAATTAGGTTCTATAATAATTTTTACGAAAATGCATAGTCAAGCACACATAATCACACATGCATGGGTATTACCCTTGACCTCAAAAACAACCAGGGGTAATCTCATCATCGGGTAACGGCCCAAATGAACGCCAAACTCAGCATGCAAACAATAACACAAAAATAAACACTTTCTAACCTAAACAAAGATGCACTATAAGAAAAATAGTAAAACATAAAACATACTATACTACACATCACCACCAAACTAAAAATGGACAGTGTCCTTAGCGAACCCAATCATCAATCTCAACATATGGAATTAAAAGCATACTGACGAAGGGAGTTTAGAACACGTACCTGGGAGGCGAGAGAATCTCGCCTTCGAATTAATTTGTCTGTGACGGATTTAATTTATTTGACCTTGGGTTGCCTCTCAAGAAGCGCGTGGTTTAATGTCCTCGGCCCGACATTCCGATCGCCCTCAAGCTTGGTGAGATTTTGCTTTGTTCGGCTCGATCTTTCAATGAAATGCCTCACCGGCTTATGTGCGTGGCCCTGCACAATAAACGGTTTGGAATCCCGTTAAAAAGAATGCATCAATACCCGTTGATCTAACATCGGCAAGTACCCTGCATAAGAAACAAAAATAAAACTACAAAATAAAAAATTATATACAAAAGACATGCCTAAAGTAAAATCGGGTCATTTACTCACAATATTAATAATAAATGATAAATTCAATTCCCGGCAATCGTTACCAAAAACTTGGTGGTGATCCCCGAAAATTGAATTTTCTCGACCAATCCCCGGTAACAGCGCCAAAAACTTGGTAGGAGGAAGATTCGATCCTCGCGAATTGACTACTTGCAAGTGTAGGAGGTCAAAGTTTTAGTATAGTGTGATTGTGAAAGATTGGGTTATCGTATCCACATGGATTGGTGTCGTTGCTATCGAGTATCGCAATTGTCATTACTTAACTTTATCTAGGTTAAAAACAAATGTATTTAATTAATTAATACTAATACTAATATAGTCTAAATTAACTATACTAATATACTAATATGTTTTAGGGAAAAGAATTGCCCAGGGATTAACTTGGTTTACAAATACGTGTTCGATCTTGATTGACTCACGTTTACGGTGTTTGACCTATTTGACAATCTTGGTATCTAAAACTCCTACGCCACCTCTCCTGAGTGTAAGAGATGGGATATAACGTGACTTCATGTCAACGAAGAAGTCCCGCTCAACGTCTTAATGACCCTAGGTCACGTAAGTCTTTCCCCAACGTCATTGATTGCATATAATCCAACTCCCGACCGGGTCATTGGATCGTTGCATCGTGTTTACCCTATCGACAATCGCAGTTCTAAAACTCCACCGCCACCTCTCCCGAGTGTAAGATGGGAAAATACATGACTTCAAGTCAACGAAGAAGTCCCCATCAACATCTTAACGACCCTAGGTCACGTGAATCTTGCCCCAACGTCATCGATTGTCCACAATCCTAACCTCGACCGGATTATTGGATCATGGTGTGTGTTTACCCTAATTCGAATCTGGGGTTTATTAAACCCCGTATTCTCCATTTATCTATCTAAGCATGATAAACAAACAATACGATAAACACAATCAAACGACGAAGAACAAACATAAACGCGATACCGAAATCATCCAAACACATATTTATAAATTATATCGTTAATCCCTATACAATCCATGTTTAACTACGTCCATAACCATATTTACAAATAAAGAACGCGCTAAACACGCTCACAATATCTTAAGTTAAAGAAATAAGGGAAGAAATCGAAGAACTTAGCCTTATCCGACGATTAGCCGCTAAGAACGCTCAACAATCGCTCCGCCGTCTTCCTCTACCTCATGATATGAGCTCTCCCTCTAAAACTCCTAATTCCAACCCTAAGTATAGCCCAAGGGGCTCTAGTGGCCTGAGAGAACAAGAAAATGAGGGAGGAGAGGGGATATATATAGGCAAAATATCTCAAAAATATCTAATAAATATCTTAAGTTGTGCAAAGGTCACCGTCGCGGCGGGGAGTAGGTCGGTTAGTTGATTGCTTAGGCGGTGAAGACAGCGGTGGACTTGGTTGACATTCTATATCTTCAGCGCCGCGGCGGGGGTATTTCACCGCGGCGGTAGTATTTCACCGCGGCGGTGGATGTTAAGTAAGGTAAGTTAGTCTCTGCATTTTCATTGCTGCGGCAGAGGTCTGGACGCCGCGGCAGTAGGCTTTTTCACAATATTTCCTCTGTGCTCATTTTTCCATCATTCTTCGATCGTTTTTGGTTTAATCTTATCGTTTTCGCTCCAGTTTCCTATCTTTTCGCCCCCACACACCTATTTTAATACATAAAGATAAAAACTAATTAAAACATAATAAAATA
Source organism: Eucommia ulmoides (assembly GCA_016647705.1). Classification (NCBI taxonomy): domain Eukaryota; kingdom Viridiplantae; phylum Streptophyta; class Magnoliopsida; order Garryales; family Eucommiaceae; genus Eucommia; species Eucommia ulmoides. The sequence goes on along the minus strand of CM028327.1, from coordinate 34,656,553 downwards.
CTATATAAACACTCGAAAACTAACTTAATTTGGTTTGAAAATATGTAGGTAGATCACACTTATCAGGAGGCAACCCAAGGAAAAAAAATTAGATTCGTCATAGCTGATTTGATTCGAAGGCAAGATTCTCTCGCCTCCCAGGTACGTGTTTTAAACCCCCGTCTTTATTATCATGCTATATACTGTCATTGGGATCACTGATAGGGTTGTTTTGAACATTGCCTGTTTGAGTCGGGTTTGATGTGTGGTATGTTTTTAGTATGTTTTAGTTAGTATGTTTTGTTGTTTCTATGTGTGCATGTTTATTTAGGTTAGTTATTTTCATGTGTTAAGTTTTAGCTTCATCTGGGCCATTACCCGATGATGAGTTTGTCACCTGATTGTTTATTGAGGTCGAGCATAAAGCTCATGTATGTGTGTTCTATGTGCTCAGCATTACGTTTTAGTAAAATTTATTATAGATCCTACTTGCATGAGCACGAAAACTCATTATATAACTGTCTAATTGATTTGAAACGATTATTTGTCACCCAAATTCATGACAATAGGGTTTCTAGAACTTTATTTGAGGTGAAATTCGAGGCAAAATCCTAGGCAAGGTAGTTCAGAATATATGATTTAGGCATTCATTTGATTGCTTGAGCCTTTTGAAGCCTACCATTCAATATCATTATCCTTCGTTACCCAATCGAAGCCCTTAAACTGTTTCAATTATGAACACTTAACCAATACTATGTGACCGATTAAACTTATTTTCAAACCTATATCGCTGAACCGAAGGCACAAATTTGAGAGAATCAAGTTAGCAGTTGCAAATGTTACTTGAAGTGAGCAGTTGGGTTTAGGGCAAACTTTATATTAGTTCGGTATTCGAGTACTCACTTGTCATTTTTGTTCATTTTTCACACACCCCTTCAATTTTAACAATCAAATAAGTTTAGGGGTGTGTTCGTAAAAATAAATAAAAAATAAAAAATAAAAAAATCAATTGTACATACAGTTTTTATTTTCCGTTTCTTTTTGACAAGTGAGTACAAAGTTCCTAAATTTATGTTTGGCGTTATTTCAATTATATCTATGGGGTTTTGAGAGTGAGAAAGAGCCAAGCATGTGCCTCGGGTATCGTCACGTTAAAGACGATTAACCTGTTTTGTATTTCCAATATACCCGTGGCCATTATTCTAAAACCGAACCAAGCCCTAATGATCTTCATGAACTTCCAAGCCTACTATACGGCAAAGGATTCGTTCCTTATGTATTGACTACTCGCAAGTGTATGAGGTCAAAATTTTAGTATAGTGTGATCGTGAAAGATCGGGTTATCGTATCCACAGAGATTGGTGTCGTTACTATCGAGTACCGCGTTTGTCATGACCTAACTTTATCTAGGCGACCAAAAATGTATATAATTAATTAAACTAAACTAATATAACCTAAATTATCTATACTAATATACTAATACGTTTTAGGGGAAATAATTGCCTAGGGATTAACGTGTTTACAAATACGTGTTCAATCTCTATTTACTCACGTTTACGGTGCTTGACCTATTTGACAATCTTGATTGTAAAACTCCCCCACCACCTCTCTCGAGTGTAAGACGGGGGATACATGACTTTGAGTCAACAAAGAAATCCCCCTCAACATCTTAATGACCCTATGTCACGTAAGTCTCACCCAGCGTTATTGATTGCACACAATCCAACTCCCGACAGGGTTATTGGATCGTCGCGTTGTGTTTACCCTATCGACAATCTCAATTCTAAAACTCCACCGCCATTTCTCTTGAGTGTAAGACAGGAGAATACATGACTTTGAGTCAACGAAGAAGTCCCCCTCAATGTCTTAACGACCCTAGGTCACGTGAGTCTTGCCCCAATGTCATCGATTGTCCACAATCTAACTCCCAACCGGGTTATTGGATCGTGGCGTTTGTTTACCCTACTGAATCTGGGGTTTGTCAAATCCCGTATTCTCCATTTATCTATCTAAGCATGATAAACAAATAATAAGATAAACATAATCAAACTACGAAGAACAAACATAAACGCAACACCGAAATCATCCAAACACATATTTATAAATTTATTATTAAGCCCTATACAATCCACATTTAACTCGTGGTCATAACCATATAAACATTAAAATTGAGCTAAACATGCTCACAAAATCCTAAGTTAAAGAAATAAGAGAAGAAATCGAAGAACTTAGTCTTGTCCAAAGATTAACCGCTAAGAACACTCAATGATCGCTTCGTCGTCTTCCTCCACTTCGGGATATGAGCTCCATCTCTAAAACTCCTCTACCTACCCTTAGATATCTTCAAAGAGGCTCAAAATACCAAGAGAGAGAGAAAATGAGATAGGGGAGTGGCTTACATAGGGAAAATGTCGCAAAAATATCTAACAAAATATCTAATCTAGTGCAGAGGTCACCGCCTAGGCGGTGGGTATGTCGATTGGGTGATCGCCTCGGCGGTGAAGTCAGCAGTGGCCTTAGTTGACATTCTCCAGTTTCACCATCGCGGTTTTGAATCTCACTATCGTGGTGGTTGACGTTCAGCATTATAATGTCGCTCTCTATATTTTCACTGCCGCGGTGGAGGTCTGGACGCCGCGGCGGTGGGCTTTTTTCAGAATATTGTCGCCTTGCTAATTTTTTCACCGTTCTTCGACCGTTTTTGGTTCGATCTGATCGTTTAACTCTAGTTTCATACTTTTTCACCCCATACACCTGATTTATACAAAAAGTATAAAAACTAATTAAAATATAATAAAATAAATATAAAAACTACTTTAAAATTAACAAAACCGGTTTGAAAATATGTAGGTAGATCACACCTATCACCTACATTAGTAGAGAGTGGATCCCAATCGGACATATGGATATCCTAGTCCTTTATGGTTTAAGTCATGAGTTTCGTTGGTGGATAATCCAATCCAATCAACTGATAGTTATATATTTGAGTTTTAATCACACACACTTTGAGAGGATCTAGAATGGCGCTTACTATTATGAATGTTGAAATTCTAGAATACCACATAATGTGATTTATGCTTGAACTTGATAAGATTGGGGGCCGATGAGGGAAAATCGTTTGGCCAGTAGATGATAATCAAAACTTGCACATTTTTGTTTTTAGTGTTTTTCATTTTTTTTGTTTTCAATTTCGTAATTAGTTTTTATATTTTCTTGTATTGTGTGAGTGTTTGGCTCGAGGAGTACCAAAATTCTGAGTTTGGAGGTATTTGATAGGTATGATCTACCTATATATTTTCAAACCGAAATTGTTAGTTTTTGAGTATGTTTATTACGTTTTAATACATTTTAATATATTTTTATTCTTTTTAAATTAAATCAGGTGTGTAGGGTGAAATGGTCTGAAAACATATGCTAAACGATGAAATTAGATCAAGAACTGTGGAAGAACGGTGGAAAAACAAGCACGGAGACAATATTCAGAACAGCAGCCCACCTCCACCACTGCGGCGAAGATCAAACAAACATACCCACCACCTAGGCGGTAACTCTGCATTAGATTTAAATATTTTTAGGATATTTTTGCACCCTATTTCTTCTCCTATCCTCTCCATTTTAGGGAAACACCTCTATAGACTGAGGAGGATATTTTGAGAGGATTTTGGGGAGCTCAAGCAATTCCTAAGGAGAAGAACACATTACAATGAAGGAGAAGCGATCTTGGAACGTTCTTAGCGACAAATCTTCGAACTATGACTAGTTTATCTCGTTTCTCTCTTAATCTCTTAACTTAGGATTATTGTTTGAGCATGTTTAGCTCGTTTTACATTGTATATACGGTTATGGCCATTAGCTAAATATGGATTGTCTTAGGGATTAACAATATATTTATGAAAATGTTGTTTTGTTTGAGTTTGTGTTTCGTTTATGGATGTTCTTTATAATTTCGATTGTGGTTACCGTTATTCTTTGATATTATGCTTGTTTATGATATATAGAGAATACGGGGTTTGACACTCGGGAGAGGTAACCCCGAATTCGGATTAGGGTAAACACAACGCGACGATCCAATAACCCGGGAGGGAGTTAAAAAGTGTGCAATTAATGATGTTGGGGCGAGACTCACGTGACCTAGTGTTGTTAAGACGTTGAGGGGGACTTTTTCGTTGACACGAAGTCACGTATTCACTCGCCCTACACTCGGGAGAGGTGACGAGTGAGTTTACGAACCGAGATTGTCGAATAAGTCAAACGCCATTAACGTAAACTAAAACAAAATCAAATGCATTTAAGTAAATGAAGTTAAGTCCTAGGTAATCTACAACCCTTAACCGTCTCATATTAATATTTGTATAGTTAATTTAATTAGATTAATTAACTTAATATTAGTATTTATTAATTAAACACATTTTTAGCCGCCTAGATAAAGTTAGGTCATGATAATCATAGTAATCGATAATAATCTTAACCAATCCCCGTGAACACGACACCCTTACTCTCCCTACCTATACTAAAACTTGACCCGTACACTTGTGGTGAAAGTAGCGACATATTTACGCGCTGCTAATGTATTATTAGATTTACAAAATTGAGAGATAGAAATAAGATTTTTATGCATGGCAGGAACCCAAAGCACATTATTTAGTGAGAAAGTATGAGGAGTGTGTAGAGATGTAGAACCAGTTTGCGAAATAGGGAGATCCGTGCTATCGCCAATCACAACATTGTCAGCCCCAGAATAAGGAGTATGAGTGGAGAGATTGCTCAAGTCGGTGGTAATATGGTGCGATGCACCACTATCAAGAAGCTAATTTGAGCCGTCGGAGTTGTCAGTTATTGCAACATTAGCTCGTGGTTGCCAAGAAAGATTAGTGCACTATTGAGGTTTCGAAGAAGGACGGGAAGGCAGTGGTGGTTGAAGTTTGGGTTGCATTTTCCAGAACACTAGACATTGTGAGACTGTGTGGCCTTGATCACGACACCATTAGCAACAACCAAAGGATGGTCGTGGTGGGTTGCATGTACCACGTTGAGAAGTGGGTGGTGTCGAGGGCGACAATGGGGGTTGGTTGTTGCGGTTTTGTGGATGCCAGTTGGTAAGGCAGGAGGTGGTGAAGTGTGCAGTCACCGGTAAAGGGGTTGGTGTGAGGGTGGTTATAGTGAGGGAGAGCTCAAGGTCGATCAGTTTCTCATGCAATTCATCAAACAAGATGGGGTTATCTCTGGTATTGACGACGTCGATCACTGGGCTGTATTCATCACCAAGGCCATCGGAAATCTTTTCAATGAGGTCCTCGTGGTCAAGGGGTTTACCAAGGGCTGCCAGTTCGTCGGCTTTGGTTTTGATGGATTGCATGTAGGTGGTGATTGAGTCCAACTCCTTGGTGATCCGTTTGAGTAGATCTTTGAGTTGTTTGATATGACCACGAGATGGACGAGCATATGTATTTTGTAGGACAAGCCAAGCTTCTCAGGAGGTGCAGGACTGGGTGATGAGTGGGATGAAGGGTGGACTGAGGGTGCCAACCAGGGCACTAAGAATGAGGCAATCTTGACGGGACCACGTGATGTATTTGGGGTTGGGTGTGGTTTTGTCTTGTAGGAATGGGGCTGGGGATGGGTAGGTGTCGTCTACAAATTTGAGTAAATCATAGCCAAAGAGTGTGGATTCAATTTGGAATTTCCAGGAGATATAATTCGTTGGTGTCAGCTTTACTGTGTTGTGGGTGTTGATGGCTACAAGGGGATGTGTGGGTTCATTGTTATTAGGTATGGCGACGACGATGTTCTCAGTAGGCATAATTGAAATGGTTGGAGGAACTACTATTGTCCTTCTCTTCTTCTTCTTCTTATTTTCTTTTCTCTCTCTCTCTCTTTTTTATTTTTTTTTTTCCTTTTTTTTTTTTGAAGAGAAATAAAAACTACATCAAAGAATAATAAAATAAAGGCTTAATAGAAACTAGTGGGGTAATCGATGAAAATTCAGAAATTAGTGGGGTAGTTTCTGTGATTGCAGAATCAAATGGGTGGGTTGTTTCTCACTTTGCAGACAATGGAAGAGAGGGAGTTTCTTTAATATGGGGAGAAGAGAAACGGTGCAAACAGTGGCGAGGAAGCAAGGCTGGGTTCTAATTCTAAATTAAGGTCCAGAACCTTTGCGAAATTGCATAAACGATTCCCAGTGGCCAACCAAACTGTCGGAGAATGGAGAGAAACTGCCAGAGCTGGAATAACACTGGAATCGGTGGTGAATCAAACGCAATCAGCCAATCAACACTGGAACTAGTGAACGAAATTAGGGCTCGTTGGACAACAAACGATGAGCAGTAGCGGTTCGGATGTGCAGAGGGGTGGGCGCTATGCTTCGGCTGCGACAGGTTCTTTCGGGAAGGTTAGTGATGAGGGTTTATTCTTCCGTAAATTAGGGAAGGTTTGGGTTCTTATGCTGCCAGGGTTTCAACAATGGTGTCGCCAAAAACAGCTAACCATAAAAATTGGAGAAAGTTTTGAGAGAGAGAGAAACAGAGGGAGAGGAAAGTGGTCGGCGCCTAGGAATTTTGGATCTTTAAGCTCGTGATACCATATAGAGAATAAGATTGGCTTAATGAATATGGCATATCTGATTTCATTCAGTAGAATCTCTAATTGAAAGTGAACTTTCTACAAAAGGTAACTAATTAATGTGGATGATTTTCTACAATCAATACAATTAATCTAATTAATTTTATATACAGAAAAGTCAAATCTCTAATTAAGTTAGCTAATTAATATAATTGATTTTTTTATTAAAGAATATCTTTATCATCACAAACCATGTCTATTTAAATTTTCTATAATTTGATGGGATTAAAATTTTTAAAGATATCTATACCTATTTATAGAGAGAATCTTAAATGATGTGTTCTTAATTTTCAATGGATGTCTATCAAATAGACATGACTCTTGTGACCAAGAGTCGCATCTATTCACATAATGGCTATTCACGAAACTTGGGATCCATATGGAAGCTCCACGGGTCGATCCGACATTCTCCATAATCAAACAGTAAGAATTAAAGACACTTAAATTAGCTTGCAAATCATTTTACTTTTAGTTAGTGTTAATTTTTTGTGTAATTGAAATAAAATGTACTTTAAAAAGTTAACTAGGGTAATCAATTGTTCATTTCTTTATTCAAACAAATCTATATAATAAAATAGGATGACTTTTTGGCTGATTAGGACAAACTTATGATTAGGACAAATAAAATATGATTAAGACAAAAAAAAATATTGACGAGGACAAACAAATGCTGACTAGGACAAATATAAAAAAAAATCAATTTTGGTAAAAAGTTGACTCAATTTTTCTTAATTAATTTAATTACATAATTAAACAATTATACAATTCCTTAATTAGATATAACAATTAGTGAGAATATAAAAAGCACATTAATTAGTGAGAATTGATTAATTAATATAAAAAAAGAATGGTTTATTTAGTTAAAAAAAAAAAAGAAACATGTATTTTTTTATATATTCCATAATTCTTTAAATATCTATATAATAAATCAGAACGGGTATATTCACGGCTGTCGGATGAGAGACAAAACTCTTGATATTTTAAGGCCATATGATCTTTTCATTTTTTTTTTTTTTAAATTAGGGCCATAAAAGAAAACTGGGTTTGTTGAAATGAAAATAATTGTATATCGTTAATTGATTTTTGGCTGAGTAAGACAAACTTATGACTAGGACAAACAAAATATGATTAGGACAAAAAAAATACTGACGAGGACAAACAAATGCTGATAAAAAAAAAAAAAAAAAAAAAAAATCAATTTTGGTAAAAGGTTGACTCAATTTTCCTTAATTAATTTAATTACATAATTGAACAATTATACAATTCCTTAAGTAGATATAACAATTAGTGAGAATATAAAAAGCACATTAATTAGTGAGAATTGATTAATTAATATAAAAAAAGAATGGTTTATTTAGTTAAAAAAAAAAAAGAAACATGTATTTTTTTATATATTCCATAATTCTTTAAATATCTATATAATAAATCAGAACGGGAATATTCACGGCTGTCGGATGAGAGACAAAACTCTTGACATTTTAAGGCCATATGATCTTTTCATTTTTATTTTTTTTTTAAATTAGGGCCATAAAAGAAAACTGGGTTTGTTGAAATGAAAATAATTGTATATCGTTAATTGATTTTTGGCTGAGTAAGACAAACTTATGACTAGGACAAACAAAATATGACTAGGACAAAAAAAATACTGACGAGGACAAACAAATGCTGATAAAAAAATAAAAAAATAAAAAAAAAAAAAAATTCAATTTTGGTAAAAGGTTGACTCAATTTTCCTTAATTAATTTAATTACATAATTGAACAATTATACAATTCCTTAATTAGATATAACAATTAGTGAGAATATAAAAAACACATTAATTAGTGAGAATTGATTAATTAATATAAAAAAAGAATAGTTTATTTAGTTAAAAAAAAAAAGAAACATGTATTTTTTTATATATTCCATAATTCTTTAAATATCTATATAATAAATCAGAACGGGTATATTCACGACTGTCGGATGAGAGACAAAACTCTTGACATTTTAAGGCCATATGATCTTTTCATTTTTATTTTATTTTTTAAATTAGGGCCATAAAAGAAAACTGGGTTTGTTGAAATGAAAATAATTGTATATCGTTAATTGATTTTTGGCTGAGTAAGACAAACTTATGACTAGGACAAACAAAATATGACTAGGACAAAAAAAATACTGACAAGGACAAACAAATGCTGATAAAAAAAAAAAAAAAAATCAATTTTGGTAAAAGGTTGACTCAATTTTCCTTAATTAATTTAATTACATAATTGAACAATTATACAATTCCTTAATTAGATATAACAATTAGTGAGAATATAAAAAGCACATTAATTAGTGAGAATTGATTAATTAATATAAAAAAAGAATGGTTTATTTAGTTAAAAAAAAAAAAAAAAAAACATGTATTTTTTTATATATTCCATAATTCTTTAAATATCTATATAATAAATCAGAACGGGTATATTCACGGCTGTCGGATGAGAGACAAAACTCTTGACATTTTAAGGCCATATGATCTTTTCATTTTTATTTTATTTTTTAAATTAGGGCCATAAAAGAAAACTGGGTTTGTTGAAATGAAAATAATTGTATATCGTTAATTGATTTTTGGCTGAGTAAGACAAACTTATGACTAGGACAAACAAAATATGACTAGGACAAAAAAAAATACTGACGAGGACAAACAAATGCTGATAAAAAAAAAAAAAAAAAATTCAATTTTGGTAAAAGGTTGACTCAATTTTCCTTAATTAATTTAATTACATAATTGAACAATTATACAATTCCTTAATTAGATATAACAATTAGTGAGAATATAAAAAGCACATTAATTAGTGAGAATTAATTAATTAATATAAAAAAGAAATGGTTTATTTAGTTACAAAAAAAGAAACATGTATTTTTTTATATATTCCTTAATTCTTTAAATATCTATATAATAAATCAAAACGGGTATATTCACGACCGTCGGATGAGAGACAAAACTATTGACATTTTAAGGCTGTATGATCTTTTCATTTTTTTTTAAATTAGGGCCATAAAAGGAAATTGGGTTTGTTGAAATGAAAATAATTGTATATCATTAATTGATAAGATTTGTCACCTATAACTAATCATCTTAATTCCTAATCGTGTATCACTTTTATGGAAACAAATGGCTAATTAATTCTTAATCCTTAATTGCCTCTCAATTTTATGGAAACAACGACGCTTAATTCCTGTAATCCTCTCATTGTCTTTTTCTCCCTCTAATTGTAAAAACATAACACCGAGATTTCCAAATTTAAGAGTCCAATTGAGTAACAGTTGCATTTGTGAGGGATCAAAAGAGTCATTAGCCTGAATAGATAACCTGAATAAAAAAGAGAATTTATGAAAAACTCTATATAGTATATAAATAGTATGAATTAGTAAAGAATGTATAATCTTCTTATTTTACATCGATACATTTTTTAATTTTAATTATTGGTTATTAGTGATGTTCAACTGTTAGTTATTATTGATATTCAAATTAAATAGATGCATGATATTAATATCGGTGGTTGTTATTTATTGTTAATGTTTAAATGAAATAGTTCAATTCTTTATTTTATTTTTGTTGTTTTACACCCGTGCCTTCAGGCACGGGTTATACGCTAGTAATATATAAATTTGATTAGATCATAGATATATCTATAGAAATGTATAGAAATCAATTTTTTAAAATAAAATAATTACAATATAGGATAATTTAGACAACCCAATCTGGCTTTTAGCCAATTGTATATTTGTTTGTTTAATCAAAATAATTCACAATATAAGATAATTTAGACAACCCAATCTGAGCTCTAGCCAATTGTATATTTGTTTGTTTGAACAAATGATATGTGAATTTAAAAATACACAATTTTTTTTTAAAAAATAAAATAATTCATAAAATAGAATTGTGCTCTGTACGAAAATCTATTCAAGATTCTCTCTCATCTTTATAAGAATAATTGCTAGAATTTTTTTTTGGAGAACAACATTTTAAATTTAATGGAGAAATCAAATGAGAAAGATATCTTCATTAGAATGTGCTGAGTAAGACTCATTTTTCATCCAAAATCATTAACAATATTTTTAATTTTGCTGTATTGAAGCAAATATAAAACCAAAGGGTCTAAATTTACAATTTACTAAATCTCAGGGCCCACGTACACCCCCACCCCAATACTTTAGAGATGAAAGTATAATTGTTCCTTTACATAAATTTTGCAAGATTCGAAGACGACCGGAGAATGGAAGAGAGCCTGGCTGGGTCTCCAATGCTCATACTGCTTCTTGCTCGAAGAGATCTACGAATAGGAAGTAGGTACCCAATCGATCTTACTCTTAAAACTGTCTATCTTTTCGTTTGTCTTTGATCGCTTGTATCCGACTGTATTGAGCAGAAACTGCCTGAATTTGTTCGTTGTTGAGTTATTGCACACCAGGTGTTCGACGATATTCCCAATAGACATTCTCGTAATAACCGGCTGCTTATGATGATGAGTGTATAATCACCATTGCTAATTCTTCAAGATGTCTTTGTCCGTAAGAAGATTCACCACTTCTTCATCAAATCCACTAAATCCCCATTCTCTTTTGAAGGCATGTAGTTCTTCTTCAATGGGCTCAATCATTCAAAACGAAGATCAAGAAACCAAGAAAAATCCATTTTCGAGTAATAAAAGTAAGCTCAACAATCTTTTGCCGTTGTTATCGGGAAGCAACTCTGATTTCAAAAGCTGTAAAATCGAGCTTGTCGATGATGAGACATGGCAGGTTTCGAGGGGTTGGGTCAAGGCTTGTCAAGAGAAAAATGGTGTGTTAAATTTGAATACAACGGTTTTGGATATACAAAGTGGTGAGAAAATGGCGAATTATGCAAAATTTGATGTTACCCATGACCCTGATTTTGATGAGATTGAGGATATGAGAATTCGGGGGAATCTCTTTTATAAAATAGATAGGAATTCAAAAGAGTTCGAAGAGTATAGTTTGGATTTTCACAGGAGAAAATCGTCGAAAAATGGGAATAAGGGGAACTTGGGTTGCGATTTGGGTTCTAAGATTGAAAAAAGTGGCGAAAAAGAGAAGAAGAGGAAGGAAGAAAATTCAACTTCTTCTCTTCGTGAGACGGAAAAGAAGCAAAACCCGAAATGGGATTTGGCTTCAAAAATTGAAAAACATGGCGAGAAAGAGAGGAAGAGGAAGGAAGAAAACATGATCTCTTCTCTTCGCGAGATGGAAAATAAGGAGGAGAATCCGAGTTGTGATTTGGCTTCAAAACTTATAAAAAATGGCAAAAAAGAGTGGAAGAAGGCAGAAAGTCTGATTCCTTCTCTTCACGAGATGAAAATACCTTGTTTTGAGAAGAAGCAAAGGGCCCCCACTTTCAATCAACTCACTTCGCCTTACCACGAGCCCTTTTGCTTAGACATTTGCATATCGAAAGCCTCTATCAGGGCATGCATTGTTCATCGGGCAACTAGCAAGGTAGTGTCCGTGGCTCATTCCATCTCTAAAGACATGAAATTTGACTTGACTTCAACCAAAAATTTGGCTGCTTGTGCTGCTGTCGGAGAGGCTTTGGCTCAGAGGGCTTTGGCTGATGATATTCATAACGCCATTTATACCCCAAGGAAAGGGGAGAGATTGGAGGGGAAGCTTCGAATTGTGCTCAAGTCGATTGTCAAGAATGGCATTGATGTGAAGGTGAAGATTAAGAAAAGGAAAGAGAAGAAGAGATATGGACTCTTAGGTATGCCGAAGGAATGAGGTTTTGATTTGTTGGATTTGTTTATCGGGCGAATTTAGTCCCTTTTGGCACGTAAGGCTAGAATTGCAATTTGAGATTTTCAAATTGTGTCAAATGAATAATTAGTAGTGCTTGAAAGACACGGCTCAAATCGCTGTTTGAGGTTTTTAAACTGTGCGCCAAAATGGATAATCAATGTTATTGATTTTGTTGCTAGTCTATCTTATAGATGTATTTGATGTATTTAAAACTCCAACTTTCCAATATATGAATAAATTGAGTTCCTATTTGCATAAGATGATGTAGAGTTTTTTGAACATTTCATAAGATCATTTAAAGTAGGGAGTTTTGGTAAGCAATCCACGAACTTAAACTTTTTCTCTATACAGTTCAAGTGTTACATTAATTTTTTCGAAAATCCTAAATTAATGCACTACAGATCATTTAAAGTATGAATTTTTGGTAAACAATTCATGAACTTAAATTTTTTATCCATACAATCAAAGCGCTAAGTACGGATTTTTATGGCGTAAACAGATTCATGTAGCCGACCCTACTTAAGTGGGACAAAAACTTAATTGTTGTTGCTGTTGTACAATCTAAACACTATAATAATTTTTTCAAAAATCTAAAATTATTCCACAACATAAAAATAAAAGTTACTGTCCTTTTTACATATAAAAAGTTTAACTTTCATATCTTAATAGTAATTTTAGACTTTTGAGTGTTACAAGACTTCTCAAAATAAACTATTTAATACCCGTTTGGCAAAAGGTTTAAATAAAACCCAAATTGCAATTTGAAAACTCGTATTTCTGAACCATAATTTTAGGTCCCCAAACACAACCCTATTGATAATAGCCGTTAAACGCAGTAAGTGAAAAAACAAAAACACAATGTCCACTCCATTTTTTTAATTAAAAAGAGAAGTAAAATTCTACTGGGTTCTACTTAATAATCAAATTCAAACCCATTTCTTGTTAATTTAATTCATAAATTACAAAAAATAAAAATAAACAAAAATTAATCATTGGCAGTTGCCAGTTGCAAAGAGAGCAGCTCTTCCTCCGGGATAGTTCTAATGTGACAATCAGATTTAGGATAAGAAACACACAGCAACGTGTATCCACGCTCCACCACATCATCACTGAGCATGCCTTCACTTTGATCTACGTCACCGCTGAGCAGTTTAGCAGGACAAGTCATACATACGCCAAGCTTGCAATCATGGGGAACAGACAGACCATTGTCGATCGCCTTGGAGAGAATGGTCTCATCGGGGTCAACCTCGAGCTCAGTGGTTTCACCCTGGTGCTCAATTAAGACTTTGTAGGAGCGGAGGACGGCGGTCAGGCGGCGGCGTTGGGTGACGGGTCGCCGGAGGAGGGTGATGTGGGATGGGTGGAGGTTGGTTTGCGGTGGTGGTGGTGGTGGGGTGAGAGTGAAGGGGGGAGAGCTGGTGAAGTGGAGGGTTGCCATTGTTTTTTCTTTCTTTCTTTTTTTGGTAACAGGGAAGTGAGGAGAGATGTATGGTGTTTGAGAGGATAAGGTTCTATTTGGATGGGGAGTACTGGTTAATATTTTTGCTGGTTAATTAACTTTTTTTAACATAAAATTACATATTAATTATGATTAATTGTAATGTTTTACTGATATTTTAAGGATACTTCTGATATTTTGGATGGGGAGTACTGGTTAATATTTTTGCGGGTTAATTAACTTTTTTTAACATAAAATTACATATTAATTATGATTAATTGTAATGTTTTACTGATATTTTAAGGATACTTCTGATATTTTGGATGGGGAGTACTGGTTAATATTTTTGCTGGTTAATTAACTTTTTTTAACATAAAATTACATATTAATTATGATTAATTGTAATGTTTTACTGATATTTTAAGGATACTTCTGATATTGTAATTTATAAAATTAGCAAGGAAAAAATAGAATATTGTAATTTATAAAATTAACAAGGAAAAATTAGAATAACACCAGCTGGTAGATTTGGGAGTTCTTTACGTAATAAATATAAAAAAAAAAAAAAAAAAAATTCTGACAACGGATCTATTCCAACTTATTTACGGAACCTGCGTATTTCGGGGTTGATAATCCCGGGAACTGAGATCCCGGGATTGCTAATCCCGGGATTTTCGGATTAATTTTTTTGTTTTTTTTTTTTGGGACAGATGGTCCCGGGGTTGTTACCAACCCCGGGACTTGCCGCTAGAGCCTTGTGCAACCAGCTGAAGCAGCTTCAGCTGCTTACACAAGCGGCTAGCGGAAGTTGTGACCATCCCGGGGTTGGTAACCTCGGGATGTTATGCCGGACGGTCGCCGTTGACAGCATCTTCGGCGGCTGACGGGTCCCGAGGTTACCAACCCCGGGATCATCCATCTTAAAAAATAATAATAATAATAATAATCCGCCAAATCTAACCCCTTCCCTTTCCCAGCTATTTGAAACTCTTTCCTCTCTCGTTCTTCTCCAACCGACCCCTTCTTACAACTCTTTTATCTCTCGGATTTTCAGGTAATTTTAATATATTTGTTAATTTGATTATTATATTTTTTACTTATTTAATCAATTAGTTTACTTAATTTATAATTAATTTAGTTAATTTATTTTTTAAGTTATTTTGTTAATTTAATTTGTTAATTTAGTTATTTAATTAAAAATTAGGAACTTTAACATCTCAAAATTTGAATAAATTATTATTTAGTTAATCTGTTTGTTATTTACTTTACTTATTTAATTTGTTAAGTAGTTAGTTAATTTAATTTGTTAGATTACTTGTTTAATTTCTTAGTTAGTTTGTTACTTTAATATTTTTTTTACAACTATTTTTCGTGATGTTATGTACTTTATTTTTTATGTATTGTCTTTGTTATGTATTGCGTTTGTTATACCTTGTTTATATCATGTCTACCTTTTTAAAATTTTCTTTCAAATTCAAGAAGAATAAATATGTACGGTAGATTAACAACTTTTTAACCTCTACAAACGTTAAAAAAAAAAAAAAAGGATTATTTACAAAAAATTGTATTTACAATCTTATACTTAAACTATCTACTATTTAACTAACTATGTACCACAAGGCCTACGTCGGACGTTCCTCTGCCCTCGGCGTTGAGCAATCGGAGGTTCCTCAACCTCGTCATGAAACTGTGTAACTTGTCCATCGTCCCCCAACCATGGCACCGGTGACACTTGTCTTTCCAATCTTGTCGGTTGGACAAATGCCATTGGAGGATTCACGCCCGATGTTGAGACAATTTCGTCCATCGCAGGAGTGAAGAATGAAGGTGACGGTTGTGTACCTAGCTGCAATGGCTCATGCGAATAAGGGTCGTGCATCTGGTACACGTCGGAAGGCCCAACATCGTCACCCAATCCGTACGTGCTAGATGGTCCGTCATAAGCACCCATGTTGTACGATGTGGATCGTCCGACATCACCCACACTATCTGGATAGTAGGCATCAGAAGTCCATGGCTGAGGAGGAGACTGATGAGCAGGCTGCGGAGATGGAGGAACGTCAGGTGCCACATGGCGTGGTACTCCTCGGTGCATCCTCCCAATGGTGCCATCATTGATGGCATGAGCCAATGCAATACCTGATTCCGCAGTACCCGACCGCAGAGTTAGATCACTCAAGCGTATCGGGTTTGATACCTCCGTATCCTACGAAACACATATAATTGGTTAATTAATACATGAATAATAACACCATAATCAAACTCATATAACTAAACAGATGGTACAGTCAAATGGGGGCCATACTTCTAACACAACTCGTCCTCCCGTTGCTAGATACCCAAACTGAGGTCGGTACACCGGGTTGACCAAGATCCTTCGTGTGATTATCCAATACCAATCCATGTATCCTTGGTCAACCCCTATCCCTTGATGAAATCTGCGCACATCTGGTGCTCGTCGTCTATTCCACGCAACTATATGTGCGTGGTGCTTCTCAGTCCAATTTACACCAAAGTATCCTCGCCGAGTCATTTTGTGCAAGTCCCGATCCATAATTACCGGCTGAGGAACCCCTTGGCGATAACCAAACTGTCGTAGCACGCGCAGGGGATACGTGTATTTGACGACCTCGAAACAAATGAGAGGTAGCGATGCTATCCATATATCTTCTCCATCTGTAGTTTATGAAGGCAAAGTCGACAAGATATAGGGCATCCAAATAACCTGTCAAAACAAAATATAAATTTATTTAAATAAATAAAGAAATAAATTTATTTAAATTTTGATATAAATAAATAAGTAACCTCGTCATTCTGCAAGTGATCTAACTGATCGCGATACACCGCTAGAACATGCATCGGCAAGTTTTCTAAATTGAATTCAAGGGTCCACCTGTATAACAAACATATAAATCATAAGTTTAATATCCATAAATAAATATTTATTACATGGTAAATGAAATTAAAAATAAAATACGAATTAGTTACCAAGCACCCCTTGGAGCAGTTGGGAACATCACACCATTACCGAAGTCCAGCTCTGCGATTGCGATGTCATACTGGGGTTCATGGATAACTTCAGGTCGAAGTCTCGGCAACCGCTCCCAGGCGCAACACTCCAACAAAAATAGACAACTGGCTATGTTTTTGTGTTGGCCTTCGACGCCTTACATAGCTCGCGGTAGAGGACTGCAAGCGTCGCACTGCCCCAGCTATACTTGACGCTAGGTGTCAAGTCACCAAGCAATGGGAGGTAGATTAGCCTGACGCTGTTCTGCGATTTATCAGGCAGCAACATCTGGCTAAGTATAAGCAAGCAATACGCACGTGCGTAGCAATGCATGACTTCCTCGTCGGCATCCTCAGGAACTTCGGCAAAGGTGTTCCGTAACCACTTGAGCTTCAAACACCCATTCCTAATCTGTGCCTCTGGTGGTACTACTCCAAGGAGCTGGAGGCAAAGTGCTTGCCATTCGGGTCCCGCTCGCGCTGGCTCATTGGCGATAACCGGCTTCCCATGCACGGGTAACCCCAACAAGACGGCAACGTCCTGTAATGTGATGGTCATCTCCCCAATGGGTAGATGGAAAGTGTGGGTTTCTGGACGCCATCTCTCTACCAATGCAGTTATGAGAGTCCTATCTAACCGCTTCGGCCACAACCTGAACGGGCCGTAGAAACCGATTGATTCTATCAATTGTATAATTTGAGGGGGAATGTTTTCTCTCCATTCTCCTCTATCGGATCCAGGACAGTCAAGAGAACGAATATCCTGAAACATTAAATAAGACACAATAAATAACATTAAATTTTTTAAAAACTGAAATAAAAAAATTAATACAATGCAATAGCCTAAATATTTACCTGTGTTGCCCAGACTACTTCAGACCTATGTTGCGCCTGCATATGTAGAACTGAAACATCTTCGGGTCCAGGGATTGACATAGCTGAAATTTGGTCCGTCAACACTTGTGATAAATTTGTTAGTATGAAATTAAAATTTAATGACATTTATAAACAAAATATAGCATTGATCATGAAGAAATGTGTGCATGGAATTTATAATATATAAAAGTTGACATAACAAACAAATAAAGTAGCATAAACATAATTATAATGAACCGACAAGATTAATTGGGCGTATGACGGGGTCGGGATGGACACCTCCGCCTATCATGTCCAGTTTGAGAACATAAACCACAACGATTTGTCATTATTCTCCGCGATTGATCTATCTCGTTTTGAATGCGAGTGGAATTTGGTCGACCACGATGAACAACCCGAAGTCTGTCATGATCTGGAATCAGGTTCGGAAAATTGGTCTTTGGCCAGTAGTCCTTGTGAATAATCGGGCAAAACGATGACCCCCATGCCATCAATTGGTTTGTCATTATGTACTCAGCTGCAATATAGCTAAATGCATCAACTCCACTATACTCGGTGGCCGCAAGCATATGAGAGCATGGATATCGCCAAATTTTATACTTTCCACATGTGCAATTAGCGTCATCCCCTAATGTGACTTCATGAGCGATCAGGCCTCCAATGAGAGTCTTTCTAATTTTCACGTGGTAGATCATGTTCTCTCTAGAAAAAAAATTATATTACATTAAATATGTGTCGATGCAGTCATATGTAACATGAAAATAATTAAAAAATAATAAATTACCGATTGAATATTTGAACTTCGTATGTTTTAGACTTGGCTTGAGATTTCAGTATTTTCTCAACGACGTGTTTAACATATACATAACCATCGGCCGAGTCCTTTAGAGCTTGTTGTCGACCAATATCAAATTATTTAACCATCATGTAGAACATAATCTTCACGGATACAGTAATTGGAACATTTCTTGCACCCTTCAAACAGTTGTTAAATACCTCTGCATAATTGGTCGTCATCACTCCCTAACGCTTACCATCGTCGTGTGCCCTGGTCCATTTATAAGGTGGATGACTGCTCAACCATGCATGCGCCTGAACATCAATTTTTTTGATCTCTTCCATGATAGCATTATATTTTCGAATTTGTGTCGCAGCACCCGCATTCCAAGCAAGATCTTTGAGATGTTGATTTTTAGCAATCTTGTTGAAATTGCTGCAAAGGTGATGCAAACAAAATCGATGATGTCGGACAGGCTCATTTTGTTGATTAAGCCAAATACTGTCAACCGCACTAGTAATGCCGCCGTGTCTGTCCGATATCAATGTTACCTCAGGGCGATTTTCGACAATATGCCTCTTAAGCATGTAGATGAACCATCGCCAGCATCGGTAGTCCTCTGTCGGTACGATGGCGAATGCCAATGGATAGCACTTGTTAGACGGCGTCATTCCAATGGCGATTAAAATCTTTCCCTCGTATTTACCATACAAGTGCGTCCCGTCGATGGTGATTACGGGGCGACAATAACGCCATCCGTCAACTAAAGCTTTGAATGCCCAAAATACCATGTCGAATGTCTTGTAGGCAGGCATATCAGTCGACACAGTCCTCCACTCGACAATCGTTCCCGGATTATAGTGCTGCAATGCGAACATAAATTTCGGCAACTTCTGATAAGATTCGTCCTAATCTCCGAATAAGGTCTCGATGGCTTTAGCTCTAGCCATCCAAGCTTTTCGGTAGGAGATGGTGAATCCCTGAGACTCCTTGACGTAAGCCACAATCACGCCAATCTTCAATTCTGGATCTTGTTCGACTTGTCCAAGTATTAGGTTCGCAATGAGTCCATAATCCAGATTTTTATGATCTACAGCAGTATGATTATAAAAACATGTGTGCTGCCCTTCATATTGCGTAATCTGAAACATACCGTGACTTTTTTTCCTACCCGCCCGCAACCTCCAACTGCATCCATGCAAACAATGAACTGACCAGACCTTTTTGTTCGTTTCCAACACACGAAACTCTTTGTTTTTCTTTACGTGGTAATATTTAACGGCCTGCTGTACATGTTCCTTATCCTTAAAGACCATACCAACATGAAATTCGTCCATTTCTGGTGTCCAAATTTTTTTTCGCAATTTCGGCTCGTATTTTGCCAAATCATCGTCATCACCCCATTCCAAGTTACTGAAAAATGGAATATCCCTTTCCAACAGCAATTGTTGATTCTCACTCCCTTGCCCACTAGGCCCAGCATCTACAACTTCGTCTGGGTCAAACGCAACATCTGCATCTAACTCTTCCTCTGACACATCATGACGACTATCAATTGTATCAAACTCACCACCATAATTACTTGTGTCATGTTGCGGTGGACTAGTCGGTGAATAACGGTGATGTGGAAGACCAGAGCTGGTACCCTGATCATGATCAGATTGGGGGTGCGGCATGGGAGTACTGTGGGAATGATATTGTTCTGGAATGTAAGGGGGTAGGACAATATAATTAGACTGGACTGCTTGGGGGAAGGTGCCAAAAAATTGGCCATCAGATTGGCTACTGTACGGATTAAAACTATGACTCATTAAGTTGGTAAAATGACCACTAATAGGGAAAAAATTCGAACCATCAGTAAATGCTCGTTCTACCTCTACATACACCTCAACAGAAAGAAACAAAGGTATGTAAAGTGGTAACTCAAGTACTTGATTTAATGCTGAGTCATCCCCGATAGAAAATAGGGTATATTTATAATTCGCCCCGAAAAGTGCCATCGGCATCCTACACTTCAGTTTCAAATTCCCATCAGTCTCATTCTCAAGAACACACGGTTTTATCATATCAATTAATTCATCTAAGGTTGTTCCCCTATGGACAACCAAAGATTTTATAGCTGATGTACTGTAACTAATCCCGAATTCAGTACCTTCCAATATTCTACCACCCCAATACAATAACAAACGGACGTGATCCATTTCAAGCGGCTATCATTTCAAAAGGCAAAACAAAACAAGAAAATAATATCATCAACTAAAACTCAATCATAAAAGTATGTTCTTATACCAATGTTTACAGTGTTAATTTTTTATGGCTTTGAGTATGTTTTAAACCAATATATATATTTTTCTAATTTGCACAATTTTGAGGGGTCAAAGTGCACAATTTTTAATTTAAAATTTATAAATTAAACAACTACATTCCTAAATTTAACTTAAAATTTAACTAACTAATTCACAATTTTAACTAAATCAATAAAAATAAACAACTAACAATTTATGTTAAAACAATAAAATAAATTTTATATTTTTCTAATTGTCATACTTTGAAGGGTCAAAGTGGATTTTTTTAATTAAACTCAAATTAACTTACAATTTATTTTAAACCAATATATATATTTTTCTAATTTGCATAATTTTGAGGGGTCAAAGTGCACAATTTTTAATTTAAAATTTATAAATTAAACAACTACATTCCTAAATTTAACTAACTAATTCACAATTTTAACTAAATCAATAAAAATAAACAACTAACAATTTATTTTAAAATAATAAAATAAATTTTATATTTTTCTAATTGTCATACTTTGAAGGGTCAACTACATTCATAAATTAAACTAACTAATTAACAATTTTAACTAAATTTAAAAAAAAAAGAAAAAAAGAAAAAAAGAAAAAAAAAAAACTAACCAACAATTTATTTTAAAATAATACATTAAATTTTATATTTTTCTAAAACAATACATTAAATTATATATTTTTGTAATTGTCATACTTTGAGGGGTCAAAATGTATTTTTTTTAATTAAACAACTAAATTCAAAAAATAAAGTCAAATTAAGTTAGAATTTATTTTAAACCAATATATTTTAATTTTAATTTTTATAATTTGTCAAATTTTGAGGGGTCAAAGTGCACAATTTTTAATTAAAATTTTATAATTAAACAACTAAATTCATAAATTAAACTAAATAATTCAATATTTTAACTAAATTAAAAACAAAACAAAACAAATAACAATTTATTTTAAAACTTTTCTAAAACAATACATTAAATCATATATTTTTCTAATTGTTATACTTTAAGGGGTCAAAGTGTATTTTTTTAACTAACTAACAATATTTTTAAATAATATATTAATCTATATTTTTCTACACATGTGAAAGGGGCCATAGTGTAATTTTTAATTTAACAACTAAATTAACAAATTAAACTAACTAACTAATTTATAAATTAATTTAACTAACGAACCAACAAATTAAACAAGTAAACTAACTAACAAAATAAACAAAATTAACTAACAAATTAGACAAGTAACAAATTAAAATTAAACTATCCTCTAATGTTTTTTTCATGTGTAAAAAAAATTAAATTAACAACTAAACTAACTAATTTATTAAATAGTGTATTATATAATGTGTAAAAATTAAGTAATCAATGAAACTAACAAACAAGAAAATTAAACAAAAAAATTAAACTAACAATTAAACAAGTAAGTAAATTTAATAAGTAAAAAACATATTAATCTAATTAACAAATAAATTAAAAAAATTAAAATAAACTTACCTTTTGTAGTAGGAGGAAGAAGTTGTGAAGTTGTGAAATTTGTCAAAGATTGATGAACAATCTTCGTTAAATTTTTACACAAAAAATGGAATGATCAAAATTTGTGAAATTGAGGAAGGAACAAGGAGATGAAGAAGGGGAAGGAGAAGGAGAAGGCTGAGAGTTGCATGAAATGGAAGAGGCCGGTTGGGGTTTATATGGGCTCAGCTGCATGCCGGTAGGGGTTTGGGGGGGGGGGGTTTCAAAACTGAACTGTATAAAGCAGCCGGTCCGTGACCGACTGCTTTATGCAGCACAGCTGCATAAAGCAGCTGAATTCAGCTGCTTTTGCAGTTGACGGTGGCATAGAGTAGCCGGTCCGTGACCGACTGCTCTAGCTTAGGTTCCCGGGGTTGGTAACCCCGGGACAATATGTCCAAAAAAAAAAAAATATTTAAAAGGAAGATCCCGAGGTTGGCAATCCCGGGATCTCAGTTCCCAGGATTACCAACCCCGAAATATGCGGGTTCCGTAAATAAGTTGGAATAGATCCGTTGTCATTTTTTTTTTTTTTTTTTTTTTTTATATATATTTATTACGTAAAGAACTCGTAGATTTGGTCATGGGTCGCCTAGTGAGAAAGTCCAAGGAATCAGCAAAAAGGGGCATAGGTTGCACCAATTACTCTTGGGCCCATGCCCATCACCGTTAGTAGACAAGAACCCCCAAAGGAAAAGCAACGCATTTGAGGAAGCCCATGGGTGCCAGAAGCCTAGGACCTGCCTGAGGACTGGGCTTGCGGACATCATCAAGCGCGGTACTTAGTGGTAGAGGGTGAGTTACCACCAAATCGCCAGAGAATATTCACTTGGCATTGAGGACGCACAAATAATAGAGCAATCATTGCGCCATAACGGATTTGGTGACTAGACACTCTTCTTTCTCCATTCCTGACAAAGAACTACATAAATACCAGAGTACGCATGAGCCCAGGTACATGCAGCTTGACACTAAATTCACTACGCATAATTCAACATGCACCCTTGTGTTCGGTTTTACATATTTTCTCTAGTCAAATGATTACTCTCACGCTGGAGATTCTTCGTCGGGATCCAACCCCTCCTCCCCCTTCTCAGAATTTGTGCAGGGGGACCTTCGGAGGCAAGTAACGGAGGCTAGTGGGGACAAAACCATAAATTCACATGCTACCATTTTTCAGGAAACATTAACACCCATTTTTAACAAAAATATTAAAGTGGACCATATCCCACAAAGCCCATAACAATGTACACTCATATATATATATATATATATATATATATATATCTATATATATAAGAAAACCCCCCTTCATATACAACACGTGTTGTAGATGGAAAAGCAAGGCCAAATTAGAAATAAGAACACAACTTGAAAAAGGAAAATTTAAGCTCCAATCCCTTGAATTAAGTGTTCGAAATCGAAGGATTTTAGTTGATTCAATTTTTAACTTTTGATTCATATTGCACTGAATTGCAAAATAATCTATTGGTACTTCGATTCAGTGGAGATCAGAGGTACGACGACTAGTGTGTTTAAGCGACAGAGTTCTCCAGCGACGACATTCTTCTGGCAATGACGTTCTTCCAGCGGTATTGACATTACACGGTAGGGTTTTCTAGCGGCAAATGTGTCCACGCCGAGTGTTCCAATGGTATTTTGCAATGGCAATTTCTCAACTAAAATTTGATCTCTGGCGGTATTTATTATTCAAGTACAATAATCCTATTTGCTATTAATATTCCATATTCATGGTTTTCGGCAAAAAAATGGGGTTTAATTTTGTTTTATTGATAGCTAAAATGTGCTTTGACAACATATAGGAAAAAAATATTGTATTCCAATACTATGCTAGGGAGAGAAACTCTAATAGAAAAGCTCAAAGAAATCACAATGGGGGAAGAGGATAGAATGGAAAGAAACGAAAATAAAATAAAAAACGGGCATGAACCCAAAGATGGAGCATGAAAGTGGAACTTCAAGCTGAAAATCCTCCTTTCAACATCCCGGAATAGAACTAGAAAACACAGAAGGACACTGTCACAGACTATTCTCGTTTGTGGACTTGAGAATCTTGTCAAATCTTTCAAGGATGTCTTAAATGGGGTTCCTATATAGCCTAATATAGTGTTATTTGAAGTCTTCTTCGATGATGAAGACAAAGAGATGGCATCTAGCCAAAAATTGTCTTGTAATGACACCAATAAGGAATAACCCCTATACCAGTGATCACAGTCCCAAATCAAATACTCTTACAAATCATAGAGAAGTGGAGGGATACGTTGAGAATAAGACTACAAAGAAGGCCTATAGGTTACTGAATCCTCTATGCTAGAGAAAAGGCTTTATGGAAACTTGAAGGAGAATTTGAGCTAATAGATCTCAACTTTGGCTTTATCTAGCCAAATTCAATAAGATAATCGATGCCCATAAAGTCCATATCGAAAGGCCATGGGCAATTCTTGACCATTGCCTCACTGTTAGGATGTGGAAATCAAACTTTAGACCAGAGGATGGTGAAGAATTGAGAAAGACTATCTGGGCAAGGCCACCTGACCTACCGGTTGAATACTATGAGCCGCCGGTCCTTTACAATATAGGGAAAGCAATTGGGCTCCATATCAAAATGGATGGGAATACGGCTACCTCAACTAGGGAAAAGTTTACAAGACTTTATGTCAAAATATATCTCAATAAACCCATCGTCCCACGCTACGAACTTAGGGGAAAAGTTTACAAAGTTGAATATGAGAGCCTCCATTGCCTCTGTTGTTATACCCCACCCAGGACCCCACGCCCGAGGCTAGACAAATCTTGACTTGATATTACCCAACCAAAAACAAATATATCTTGAATAACAAATATACCATTAACTAACAATTAACTTTTTAAAATTTTACCAACTCAAAATACAATGACTATACACATCTAGCTATACTACAAAAGTTTGAACCACTCATTACCGAAAATTGTCCTGACAGCCTCAAAAGCTATACTACCCTTTGATTCTATCTGACGTTAGTAGTAGACCCGTTTCTAATTGGAGTACCTGAGAAAAAACTATTTTATCGATGTACAGTCTTCATAATATAAAAATAATTTACGGATCAAGTATATTTATCAGAATCCACTTTCCAAAATAAAATATAATCACACACTGAGTAGTATCAAAATCCCACTTATATCATCAATATGAAACAAATGAATTTAAATCAACTGATCCCCTCAATTTTTATTTTATATTACCACACACATGATTCCATATTAGCCATATGATCATTTATCTCATGATCAGGAGTATTATGGTACTGTAACCTGTATATTTGTGCAATATAAAGTTACCAGTGTAAGGAACATTCAATATCTCTAATGGAAGGAGCACACATGTGGTATAAACCATCATATCATACTGATAACCAACAACAATAATAATATATATCAACCACTTGCCGTACTTGCCTTCCTGTCAAGTCACAACACACCCAAAGGACATGCCCTCCTGTCAGGCTACAATAGAATGTCCTATAAGGCATGCTCTCCTGTTACGACCAACAACATACCACGAATATACCCTCCGATCAGAACCACACTATATCATAGTAGAATAATAATAAAAACCACTTTCCACATTCAACATTTTATTTGATCCATCTAATGTTATAAAACTGTCCATTTTAACAAATTTTTTCTTTTTCAGAATTCAGAACAAAAATTTAATTTGGCAATTTACATAGAAGATAGTATGCTCATCTCGATAATTGCACTGCTATAAGACTATCGTCGAAATGCTAATGTAGTTGATGTTGTCTGAGAACCTAACAAATGACATGACCTAAATTAATAATTTATTGAAATAAATTTATCCATTTCTTAAGAAAAGTTGGCGTTATTGTCAATATGGAAGTAACAAGCAATCAATATGGATACTGATTTATTTAATATATCCCAACTGCAATGTGTGAAATGCGTGACAATAAAATGAATTTTTTTTCATTCCAAATTTTCTTAATTATATAAAATTTATTAAAATTAAACAACTAATTTTGTTTAACAAGTATTAATCGTACAAATTAAAATATTATAACTACATTTATGAAGTTTATCGATTAATAATTTAATTAGAGAACAAATATTAACAGACTATTAACAATATTACTAGTCAATGATATATTAAAAATATCATCTAATCAAATTTAAAAAAAAATACTTTAAATTAAATTCTTCATAAATTATATCTATATATAAATATAAACCCACAATATTCCTTAAACTCATATATATATATATATATATATATATATATATATAGGGAGAAGGAGAAGACACCGTCTTAACATTTCCAATCATTTTATTTCTTTAAAAAAAAAAAAAATCGTTTAGAGATAACACACTTATATGGTGTGTTCTTTTCTTAAAAGATGACAACACACATATATATATTGCATATATATATATATATATAATATTTATATTTATATTTTCATATTCATATTTACACAAAACACCAACACCCTTTTAACATAAAAAAACATATTGATTATACTCCAATGTTATTAAAAACTATATTTTAAACAGCATACTTATCCCAAAACTTTTACAAGTTAAAATTAAATTAATGTATTAATCCCCAAAGTTCTTAAAACAAAATTTTTAAATACCATAACAACACCTAAAAGTTTTAAAGTGAAAGTTAAATAACTGAATAAACCTCATTATTTTCTAAATGTTATAAAATGCAAATAAAAATGTGCACATGCAACAATTGAGCCTTATAATCTTTTTCCCCTAAATGGAATTTTGTCCCGAAATTTAGTTACCTCAATGAACAAATACGGGTATTTACTTATCATCTTCTATTCTCTTTCCCACGTTTCATCTTCTACACAATGACCGTACCATAACAATCTTACCAATGAAATTGTTTTTGTTTATAATACTTGATTTTTATTATTTAGAATCTTTATTGGCTCCTCAACATATGAAAAGTCATCAATTCAATTGGTCGAGAAGTCAATGCGAGTGAAGGGTGTAACAAATATTTTATGAGCATCGAAATGAAAAATAAATAAATCATGCGATCTAGAAAATTCTGGCGGTAAGGCTAGTTGATACACCACTGTACTGACCTTTTCTAGAATCTCGTACTATCCGATATACCTCGGACTTAGTTTTCCCTTTTTTCCTTTTTCCCAAATTATGCCTTTCCATGTAAATATACGTAAAATACGTGTTACCTACTTCAAACTCTAACTCACATCTACACTTATCAACATAGCTCTTTTACTTACTCTAAGCAATCTTCAATTTTTCTTGAATCACCTTCACTTTTACTGCTGTCATTTGAGTTATGTTGACCATCAACAATTTTTGTTCCCCAACTTTTGTCCAGCAGACTGGAGTTTTACATCTTCTATCATTCAACGCTTCATATGGTGTCATTTCAATTGTGGAATGATAACTATTGTTATAGGCAAACTCCATCGAAGTCAAATGATTATCCCAACTACCAAAAAATTAAAAAACGCATGGCGTAACCTCAACTTAATATTACCCCAACCAGAAACAATATAGTCTGGATAACAACATATATACAACTTAAATTTTAATATTCTTTTAAATTCAAAATTTAGGGATTGTACATATCCAATTATTTTATAAAAAAACTACAAAAGTCCAAGTCCCTCATTATCAATAGTTGCGTTGACAGACTTAAAAGCAACACCACTCTTTCACTCTATCTAATGCCAGTATTGGACCTGTCTCTAACTGAAGTACGTAAGATAAAATATTTTATCGATATACTATCTTCATAATATAAAAATAATAATTTATGGATCAAGTGTATTTATCAAAACTCGCTTTTCAAAATAGAAATATAGTTATACACTGAGCAGTATCAAAATCCCACGAACATCATCATAATAGAATAACCAAATTTAAATCAACTTATCCATTTTCTTTTTATGTAAAATACCACACACATACTTTCATACTAACCATACGATCGCTTACCACATGATCAACACTTATGATGGCACTGTAACCTATACATCTACATAATCAAAGGTTGTCAGTGTGAAAGTCATTCAATATCTCCAATGGTAAGAACAAATACATGGTATCAACCACCATTTCATATTGATAATGAAGAATAATGTATCAACCATCAACAACAATATATTGACCACGTGGTATACGCCACCATATTTTATGGATAGTTAACAACATATTCAACTACTTGCAGGGCTGTCCTCTTGTCAAGTGTCAGCACATTATACGAATAGTCAACAATATATTCTACTTATACATCATATTGATAGTCAATAGCATATTCAACTTCCATCTCATATTGATAATGAACAACACATTCAACTCCTACATCATACTGATAGTCAACAACATATTCAATTACCTATAGGACTTGCTTTCCTGTTAGGTTTCAATACAACATATCAACAACATATTCAATTGCCTACAACTACATCTCGCAGAAGATGTCATCCTATCAAGACACAACTATGACATTGTAGGACATTAATAAAAATTAGTTTTTACAAATAAAATTTCATTTGATCCCTTCAACGTTATAAAACTGTCCATTTTAATAAATATTTTTTTTTTCAAAATTTAAGATAAAAATATAATTTGAAAATTTACATAGAAGACAGTACACTCACTCCAATAATTGCACTATTGTTTACACTACCATCGAAATATTGATGTAGTCGATTTTGCATGAGAACCTAGGTAATTGTACTTCTTTTTACACTACTATCGAAAGACTAACGTAGTCGACGTTACCTGAGAACCTGACATAATAAGACTGAGAATCAAAAGAGAAAAATTGACAGGATTAAGAAAGAAAGAGAGTATGCAACAAACAATATGCAATCGAAATATATATATATATATATATATATATATATATAGAGAGAGAGAGAGAGAGAGAGAGAGAGAGAGAGAGAGAGAAATGATAGATGGTCATTTCTTTTTTATTTATTTTTTTATTTTCTTTGGTGGCTTGCAAATATAAGGCCTCCTTCCCTTAGCCCCCAATCATTTTTTCCCTTATCAAATCCACCTTCTATTCTTGCTGAGGTTAAAATGATATATTGTTTTAATTACACATATAACCTCAATGTAATTAATTATACATATAATCCTCAAAGAGAATTAATTACACATATAGCACTAAGACAATTTATAAATATTTAATCAAACCCTAAAGTTCTTAAAAATAAAGTTTTAAATTGCATATTAATCTATAAAACTTTTAAAGTCAAATTGAAATTAGCATATCAATCCCCAAAACTTAAATTAAAATTTTAAATAACACATTTAACCCAAATGTTTTCTAAATGTTATAAAATGCAAATAAAAAAATTGAACAAACAAAATTCGGCCTTCCACAACCCCTCAACATATCCTCCAGTGTCTGAATTGTATCTTTGATTAGTCATCAGTTTGAGGATGAAAAACTATGCTAAATTGTAATTTGATACCCAGAGGAGGCTGAAGACTAGGCTAAAATTTTGAAGTAAAATTTAGATCTCTATCCGATGCTATGGAAATTCGTGCACTATGTAAATTGATAATATCATCAATATATACGTGGTTTTTACAGCTAGAAAATGATCATATTTTCTTAAGTCTGTTAAACAATCATCCAAATCGAATTATATCCCTTTTGAGTATGGAACAATCTAGAAATAAAATCTATCGTGATATGTTTTCACTTCCATTTTGAGATAGCCAAAGACTGCAATAACCCTCCTAAATGTAGGTGCTCGATCTTAACTTTCTGACAGACAAGACACCTGGTAACAAATTCTGCAATTTCTCATTTTATTTTATTCCACTAATAATGTTCTCTTGCAAATCGGTATACATTTTGGTATTGCCTAGATGCATCACATATGTTGAGCTGTACACTTCCTCCAAGATATCTTCCTTCAAATCAATATTAGTAGACACACATAATCTATTCCCAACCATCAAGCCTTCATCATTATCTCTAACGAGGTATTTGGTTCTCTTTCCGTTTTTCATTTTATTCTTGATCTTTTCTAATTGGTTATCTGGTTTCTGCGCTTCTAGACTTGCAAAGATCTCAGCTTAGCATATATGTTAGTATGAATGACTTGAATGTGCCCAATCGAACATACCGATTTTTGATGTAATGCATTTACTACAACATTAGCCTTTTCAGGGTGATAATGGATAGTATAATTATAATCTTTGATCAATTACATCCAATACCACTGTCTTAGATTTAATTCCATTTGAGTAAGCAAATATTTTAAACTTTGGTAATTAGTGTATATCTCGCAAGTCTCGCCGTAAAGATAATGTTTCTAGAGTTTTAAGGCAAGCACAATTGCCACCAACACTAAATCATGTATCAGGTAGTTACACTCACAATTCTTTAATTGCCAATGAGCATACTCACATAACAATGTCGTGCCAATACACAATTTAAATCTTGATGTGATGCATTATCGTATATCATCAAACCATCATCTTGTCTACAAAGAGAGAATATTAACAGTGATATCAATTTATTCTATAACTCTTGGTAACTCTGCTCCCATTTATTAGTCCACTTAAATTTGACTTCATTATTAATCAAAAGAGTCAATGGTGTAACTATAGTACAAAACCCTTTAACAACCTTACGTAATAACTTGCCAATCTCAAGAAACTACAAATTTATGATCTACATTATTAAGCCTTTTTTTGGTCAACTTGTACACTATCATTTGAGATAACATGACCCAAAAGTACAACTCTATCCATCGAAAACTCATATTTACTGAACGTAGCATACAATTTCTTATCTCTCAACATTTATAGCAAACTTTGGAGGTGTTCTACATGATTTTTTTTTTCATTCTGGGATTAAATCAATATATTGTCCATGAATGCAATGATAAAATGATCTAAATAAGGCTCCTATTCATCCGATCCAAAAATGCAATTGGGACATTCGTTAACCCAAATGGCATAACTAAAAATTCATGATGTTCATACCTTGTACGAAACGTCGTCTCAATACATCATTGTTTCTGATCTTCAACTGATGATATCTTGATCGAAAATCTATTATAGAAAATTCCGTGACCTTTTGTAACTGATCCAATAAATCATTAATTCTAGGCAAAAGATATTTGTTATGATCTGTCCCCTTGTTCAATTGTTGGTAATCAATCAACATCTTAGAGTGCAATATTTCTTTCGTACAAATAATAATAGAGCTCTCTATTAAAAAACACTTGGTTTGATAAACCCGCGATCTAACAGATATTGCAACTAAATCTTCAATTCTTTCAATTCAGTAGGTGTCATACGATAGGGTAGAATTGATAAAGGAAGCGTACCTAGAAATAATTTGATAGTGAATTCAATTTTCCTATCTACTGGAAACTAGAAATAGGTCTGGACAGTCCCCCGATCATTAGGAAATCAGCCAACTATACCTATAGTGTCAATAACATGCACTAAATCTCCCTGTCATCCTTCCTTTAATAATTTCCTAACTTCCAAGACTAAAATCAATCTGATAGGGGTAATAATTCTATCACCAAAAAATACAAACTTTGTCTCACTTGGAACTCGAAACGTGACATTCATTTTTAAATAAATTAGTCATCTGAGACATGACAACTAGATACGAGATCTATATCCACTATCACATCGGAATTGTGAATACTCAGGGGCAATAAATCCAATGAAGATTCTCAATCACTTTTATCGTATAAAAGTGAAAATATATAAATTCAATTTTTTTGTCCATAATCAATTCAAGAAAATAATTTTCCTTGAAGATGACAAATTGATCTCAACTATTTTTATTTTTTCCATATAGCCTCTGTTGTTTCTCCAAAACGTGGTCCTATATGATATTTCTATATTTTTCTTATCCTTTCTTTCTATCGATTATTAAACAAAAAATGAAATATTTAAATTATAGCAAAATCGTACTGCTCATACACCATATATAAATATCGCACATTATATATTAATAAACAATAGTATATATGTAATTCAATAATGATGCTCGTGTTCTATATCTAAAATATCTCAACATACTCCTATGACCAATGACACATAACATGTCAACAATACTACATAGAACACATATATTATCCACTAATAAGCTAATATAACAACAATGAATATAATGTAGTACATGATCAATATGTACTACCCACTAGTCAAGTAAAATGACTCTAAACTCACATTTCAAATTGACCTCACAACTCAACGACCTATCCTATGGTCCACTACTGAGACAACGTTAACACTAAGTCTACAAAACCTATAACCTAAACTTTAATACCAAAAACTGTCATATCCCAACTTGGTCCCTACGCATGAGGCTAGGCGTGACCTCGACTTGGTATTACCTATCCAAAAACAAATATAGTCTAGATAACAAATATACCACCGGCTGACAATTGACGTAATTTTTTTAAAATTTTACCAATTTAAAATACAATGACTATACATATCTGGCTATACTACAAAAGTTCAAACTACTTATTACCAACAACTGTCCTGACAGCCTCAAAACCTACACCACCCTTTGACTTTATCTAAAGCCAGTAATGTACCCATCTCTGATTGGAGTACCTGAGACAAAATATTTTATCAGTGTACTGTCTTCGTAAAATAAAATAATTTATGGATCAATTATATTTATCAAAATCTACTTTCCAAAATAAAATATAACCATACACTGCGCAATATCAAAATCTCATATATATCATCAAAATGAAATAACTGAGTTTAAATCAATTGACCCATTTTTTTTTTATATATAATAAAATGCCATACATACTTTCATAATAGTCATAGGATCTTTTGAACCTATTGTTTTGATAGACAATTGAACGTTGATGTTTTATAAAACTAATA
Organism: Eucommia ulmoides; assembly: GCA_016647705.1. Lineage (NCBI taxonomy): Eukaryota > Viridiplantae > Streptophyta > Magnoliopsida > Garryales > Eucommiaceae > Eucommia > Eucommia ulmoides. The sequence continues at coordinate 34,623,347 of CM028327.1, read as the reverse complement.
GTTTATTGATCGGTTTCAAATTAGAAGTTCCATATGTTTAAATAATAAAAAAAATGAATAAAAAAAAGGAGTAATAGCTGAAGATTTACAAGACGAAGATTTTATGAAGCATTGAATATTTTTGGAGCAATGAAGATATTGAAGATTCTTAGGTGAAAACAACTCATTACTTTTATGCTCTTAATGCAACCTGAATTAGGATCATGAATGACACTTTAAAATGAGTAATCTAATGTGTGGTATCATCAAAAGTGATAAATTTAAGATCCTAATAGATTTTATAAAGTGTTAAAATCATAAAAATATTTTTTACAAAGTGTTTAAGTGAGAAAATATTTCTAACACATAACATGATAAAGTTTCTGGTCAATTCGATCAACCAACGAAACAGGTTGGTCGATTAATGAAAACTGTAGCTTGAAGGAGTTAAAAATGGAAGCCTACTAGTAGCATGTGAATACGCCGCTACTTTTACTTGCAAGTATACGAGGTCAAGTTTTAGTATAGATCGGGAGAGTTAGGGTTATCGTGTCCACAGGGATTAGTTTTGACTATTATTGAGTACCGCGTTTGTCATGACCTAACTTTATCTAGGCGAAAATAAATGTGTTTAAAATTAATAATACTAATACTAAGTTATTTAATCTAATTAAATTAACTATACCAATACTACTATGAGATGTTTAGGAAAAATATTTCCTAGGGATTAACTTTTGTTTACAAAAACATATTTGGTCTCATTTTAGTTTACGTTAACGGTGTTTGACTTATCCAACAATCTCAGTTCGTAAACTCCACTGCCACCTCTCCCGAGTGTAAGACGGGAGAATACGCTACTTTGTATCAATGAAGAAGTCCCCCTCAACATCTTAACGACCCTAGGTCATGTGAGTCTTGCCCTAACGTCATTGATTGCACACAATCCAACTCCTGATCGAATTATTGGATCGTCGCGTTGTATTTACCCTATTGACAATCTCAGTTCTAAAACTCCACCGCCACCTCTCCTGAGTGTAAGACGAGAGAATACATGACTTTGAGTCAATGAAGAAGTCCCCCTCAACGTCTTAACGACTTAAGTCACGTGAGTCTTACCCCAACGTCATCAATTGTACACAATCCAACTCCCTCACGGGTTATTGGATCGTGGTGCTTGTTTACCCTAGTCCGAATTCGGGATTACCTCTTCTGAGTGTCAAACCCTGTATTTTCTGAATATTATTCTAAGCATAATAAACAAACAATATGGCAAACACAATCAAAATAACGAAGAACAACTGCTAACAAAACACAAACTCAACAAAACAACATTTTCATAAATATATTAATCCCTAGACAAAAACCCATTTAGCTCATGGACATATCCAATTATACAATGAAAACTAAGCTAAACATGCTCAAAGAACAATCCTAAGTTAAGAAATAAAGGAAGGAACAAGAGAAACTTGGCCTAGTCCAAAGATTTATCGCTAAAAACCTTTCGAGATCGCTCCCCCTTCTTGGTAATGTGATATTCTCCTTAGGATTTGAATGAGCACTCCCAAAACCTCTCTCTAAAATATACTAAGTCTATTTAAGCTCTCATGGCCGGAGGACAGGAAAGGAAGGGGTATAAATAGGGAAAATATCCTAAAAATATCTAAAATTTGGTGCAGAGTAACGGCTAGGCGGTGGGTATGTCGGTTCAGTGATTACCTAGGCGGTGGAATAGTAATCCAAGTCTCTGTATTCTGACGGCCTAGGCGGTGGTTTAACCGCCTAGGCGGTGAAACTGCAGTAAGTTTAGGCTTGGCTCTGTTTTTTGACCACCGCGGCGGTGGTTTAGTCGCCACGGCGGTGGCTGCAGGTTCTGAATTTCAGCTTCTTTGCCCTTTTTCCACTATTCTTCCACTGTCTTTGATCCGATGTAATCGTTTTTGATCCGTTTTCATCCCGTTTCACCTCAAACACCTTATTTATACAAAAACACATAAAAACATATTAAAACGTACTAATCATACTCGAAAACTAACAATGTTCGGATTAGGAATAGATAGTTAATTAACATCTATCACATACTGTCAAATTCGATCAACCGATAAAATGGGTCGGTCAACTAACGAAAATAGTGGCTTAAATGAAGTACAAGAGAAAGCTGACTGACTAATTTTGTCAACGGACCATGAGGGTCAGTCGACTGATGGAAGATGGAGCAACGACAAAAAAGTTAACCATTGCAGGTATTAGTCAACCGATGGATGACCGGTTAACCAACATGCGTAGAACAGTCAAAGTTGACTATTTCGGTTTCGCAAGATCTTTTACCCAAATCCTAAGGTTTTGAGCATTGGAAAAATATATATTTTGGTAATTTGAGTATATTACTATTATATATCATATATCATTGAGATCCTATCATTTTGGTCCATATATTAATTAATCTTTGAATTGAATTAATAAAACTACATATATTTATGGGTTTTGAATCTAAAATGTTTTGGGGACCAAATCGAGCTTTTTGATGAGTATTGTTAAATGAAATATATCTATTTTTATAGTATATGATATATGGGGTCTTAAAGTGACATTTTACATATTATCTTTTGAAAACTAACCATTATAGGCCTAGTTAGAAATCTATTTATAAAGACCTGCATTTTCAACTTTAATGAATTAAGAACAATCAACCTTCTCTTCTAAAAGAGAGTAATCTTTGTTGAAATATTTTCTAAGAGAATTATTTCAAAGAGTTCATGATCGAAGTGCGTAAAAGTTTTCATCACCGATTTTGTTCTTTACTAAGCTATCTTATTTAATTTCTAGAAATTCCAGTGAGATCTTTACAAGTTAATTTAAGTATTTTTATGAGATTATTTAATTAATTACTTGAAATATTGGTTTTATAAAAATGTTTTCCTAATTGAAAATCTTGTATATCTTAAGAAATGATTTTTGCTTGTGAAATCTGATTACATGTTATCTGTGCTTTAAAATGAATTAAATCAGATTTATTTTTCATGTCATGATATCATATAGTTTTCAGGACATTAATTGAGTATAATTATTTTGAGATGGTAGAAGCTCCCATGGAAGAAACTTGTAAATTTTTTGCATTTGCGAGTGTGAGTGAATTAGACATATTTAGGATGGTGTCTAATCTAGGTAGTTAAGGTTTGATTTTTAGCCTTTGAAAAAAATTAAGTTTGATCTTTAGCCTTTTGAAAGGATTATGTTTCATTATTCCTGTAATAGAATTATACCAGTCTTTATCCTGAAATTGTTTTTAAAAAAAATAAGGTTCTTCCCAATCCTGTGAAAAGAGAAGAGTGTAATAGTGTGAAATTATAAATATTTGATTATGAGTCTATAAAAAGAATTGAGTTAGTTCTGAACCTATGAAAACAATTGTGAGGGCTTGGTTCCTACCTTTGAAAGGAATTAGGGGATTAGTGGATTGCGAAAGTCCTGTGGAGCTCGGGAGACTAAATGTAGGTAATAGTAGCTTACTGAACGCGCTTTTTCACTTCTAAATTTAACTCGCAAGTACACGAGGTCAAGTTTTAATATAATAGACCTTTCGATCGGATATTGTCCATAGGCAAACATGTTTGATTAATTGAATACGGTAATTTTCATAGTCTAATATTATCTCGGCGGTTCAAGAATTGTTTGAAGTCGAATATTAAAAAACTAAGTTAAATTAACAACTATTGGGTTAATTATAATTAAGTGGATTACCTAGAGATTGATTTCATTCACGTAATACATGTTTGACTTTGTTTAGTTAATAATAACGATGTTTATCATATTCGACAATCTAGGTATCTTAAACTCGTTCACTACCTCTCCCGAGTGTAAAGTGAGTGAATATGTGACTTCGCGTCAATGCCGAAGTCCCCTTCAACATCTATATGACCCTTAGTCACATGAGTCTTGACCTAACCTCATTGATTGCACACTTTTTAACGCCCTCCCGAGTCGTTAGATCGTCGTGATGTGTTTAACCCTAGTTCGAATCCGTGGTTACCTCTCCCGAGTGTCAAATCCCATATTCTGAAAACCAACCCTAATAGCTTAACAAGCATATTAAAATTGTAATAAAACGGTAAACACAATCGGATTTAGACAAACAATAGTTAAAGTAACATATATTAAATCAAACATGTATTTACATGAATTACGACAATCCCAAATAATATTTATCTAGCCTACCATGATCTTAGCCATATAAATATTAAAACAAAAGAGATTCATCATCATTAGATATGGGAAGTTAATTATAAAGATAAAAACAAAAGAAGAACGATCAAATCTTAGAGTGGAATAGTCCATTGTCGCCAAAGATCGGTCCGAAATTGCTTCCTCTTCTCCAAATGTTGAATCTTCTCTTTGAGCTCTCAAAAATAGCTTAGGATCTAGTGTCTAATGTTAGGAATGTTTTTGACAAATGGGAGAACAAGGGGCTTAAATTCAAGACTTCAAAATATCTAGAAAAATATATCTTTTCTGTGTAGAGTGACCACCGCGGCGGTGGGTATGTCAATTAACTTCACCACTGCGACGGTGAAGATAACCCTAAGTTCTCTGGACTTTTACCACCGCGGCGGTGAATGACCGCTGCGGCAGTGAGACTTTTTCAATTCTCCTAGCATCTTCACCACCGGGTAGTGGGTTTTCAGCATTCTAGCATCCTTATCGCCATGGCAGCCTTGTTTCTTTCATATTTTCTTTATCGTTTTCCCACCGTTTCGCTTGTTTATCACATGCGAGTTCCAAGTTCAATTTAAGAAACCAAGTTGTTCTTCCCTCAATAGCCCCTGATTAAATCAAGTTTAGAAATAAAACACACCACGTGGTGTTCTAGAATTTCAACACTCAATATCAATAAAAACCATTCTAGATCCATTTAAAGTATGTATGTGTGAGAACTCACATATATAACTTTCTAAACACCAGATTGAATTATTCAATAACTAAGCTCATAACTTAAACCGTTAAGGATTAGGAAAACCGTATGCTTGACTGGGCTCGACTATCAACTAATGTAGGTTTGAAAATTTATAGAGATCAATAGGGCTTGGATAGGCATTGGAGAACGGCCAAGGGTATCTCAGGAATAAAAAACAAAAAAAATGTTATAATTACTATAATTTAATGTTACCCGAGGCACAAACGCTTGTGGCTATATATCTCTCGTAACCCCAAATATTTAAAACACAACCCTGAACAAGAATTTAAGAACTTTGTGTTCACTTGTCGAAAGAACTAAAATAAAAACTATATTCACATAATTTTGTTTTTTTAGACAACATAACACACCCCCAAACTTATTCGAGTTTGCACAATTTTAGGGGCGTGTAAATAGAATGAAAAGAATGACAAGTGGATACACTAATACCGAACTAATAAAAATTCTTCCGAAACCCGACCGCTCACTTCAAATAGCATAAAATAATGCTAAATTGATTTCACTCAATTCGTGCGTTTGGCTTAGCAACAATGGTTTGGAATTTTTTTAATTGGCTAGGGTATTGATACATGTTCAGAATTGAAAAGGTTATCGGCTTCGACAAGGTAACGAGGGATAAAATTTTCAAGGTTAGTGATAGGTGTAAATTACCTACATATTTTCAATCCGAATTTTTTAGTTTTCGAGTATGTTTATAGTTATTTTTATGTGTTTTAATTAGTTTTTCACTTTTTGTATTAAATCAAGTGTGTGGGGCAAAAAGATAGGAAACTGGAGCGAAAACGATGAGATCGAACCAAAGCAATTCGAAGTTACGGTGGATAAACAAGCTTGGAGGCTAAAAGATGAAACAGGCCCACCGCCTAGGCGGTGAAGAAGCTGAGAAAAGAGCAAAATGTTATTGATGGACGACTGCCTAGGCGAAGATTCCTTAACCTAGGCGAAAATCCAGCAGAAGACAAAGATGGGCTACTGACAACCGCTTGCCTAGGCGAAGTTTTCTTCGCATAGGTGAAAATCCAACAAAATGTTCTCCCAGTCTATCGCCTACTTCACCGCCTAGGTGATCAGACCGAACTGACCTGATTTCGCCTAGGCAAAGTTTGCTTCGCCTAGGCGGATTTCCCCTGCACAGTCTTGAGATATTTTTAGATATTTTAAAGATATTTTGGCTATAAATACCCCCTCTCCTACCCTTTGGCCGGACTCTCTCTTGCCCCCTTGGCGTTTTGAGCCCCTTAGGCTATATCTAAGGGTATATTTAGGAGTTTTAGTGGTGGAGCTCACATCCCAAAGTGGAGAAGACGACGAATCGATCGTTGAGTGTTCTTAGCGGTTTATTTTTGGACGAGGCTAAGTTCTTCGATTGTTTTTCCTTATTTCTTTATCATAGGATCATGTGAGCATGTTTAGCTCAATTTATATGTTTATGCGGCTATGGCCACAAGTTAAATATGGATTTTAGTAGGGATTAACACTATATTTATAAATACGTTGTTTGGATGATTTTGGTGTTTCGTTTGTGAATGTTCTTCGTAGTTTGATTGTATTTATCGTATTGTTTGTTTATTATGCGTAGTTAGATAAATAGAGAATATGGGGTTTTGACAAACGCCAGATTTAGATTTGGGTAAACAAATACCATGATTTTATAACTTGGTCGGGGTTTGAATCGTGGACAATTGATGACGTTGGGGCAAGACACACGCTACCTAGGGTTGTTAAGACATTGAGGGGGACTTATTCGTTGGCTCAAAGTTGCGTTTTATCCCTCGTCTTACACTCAGGAGAGGTGGCGAGGGAGTTTTAGAACGGAGATTGTTGATAGGGTAAATACAATGTGACGATCCAATAACCCGAGAGAAAGTTGGATTGTGTGCAATCAATGACGCTGGGCGAGACTCACGTGACCTAGGGTTGTTAAGACATTGAGGGGGACTTCTTCATTAGCTTTAAGTCATGTATTCCCCCATCTTACACTCGGGAGAGGTGGCAGTGGAGTTTACGTACCGAGGTTGTCAAATAGGTTGAACACTGTAAACGTGAGTAAATCAAAATCGAACACGTATTTGTAAACACGTTAATCCCTAGGAAATTATTCACCATAAAACATATTAGCATATTAGTGTAGTTAGTTTAGGTTATATTAGTATTAGTTTAATTAATTAATTACATTTGTTTTTCGCCTATATAAGATTAGGTCACGACAAACGCGGTATTCGTTAGTAACAACACTAATCCCTGTGGATACGATAACCTGATCTTTTGTGATCACACTATACTAAAACTTAGACCTCGTATACTTGCGAGTGTAAGTAGCAGCGTAGTTTGTGCCCTACCAAGTTTTTGGCGCCGTTGCTGGGGATTGTTTTGATGTTATTATCGGAGAAACGCGGTAACGGCCGGAGACTTAAGTTTTAGATAGGAGAAGCAAGTGTATCATATTCTAGTCCCGTCAACGCAACATATTTTTGGAGCCATTTCCGAGGATTGACGATTTCGTTAGTGTTGATATTGTGTGTAAATGACTTAATTTTACTTTAGGCATTTCTTTGTATATAAGTTTTGTTTGTAGTTTTGTTTTTGTTTCCAATGTAGGGTACTTTGCGATGTTAGATCAACGGGTATTGATGCATCCCTTTCCACAAGATTCCAAATCGTTTTATGTTGCTTGGCCAAGCACATAATCTGGTGAGGCATTTCGTTGAAAGATTGAGCTGAACAAAGAAAAACCTCACCAATCTTGAGGGCGTTATGAAAATGTCAGGAAAAATACATTAAACCATGCACTTCTTGGAAGGCAACTCAGGGTCAAATAAGTTAAATCCATCACATCCGACTTGATTTGGAGGCGAGATCCTCTTGCCTCCCAGGTAAGTGTTCTGAACACCCTTCGTCAGCATGCTTTAATTCTATATGTTGAAGAATGATGATTGGGTTTGCTGAGGACACTGTCCACTTTGAGTTTGGCAGTGATGTGTAGTATGTAGTATTGTTAGTTTATGTCTTATTGTTTTTTTGTATTGCATGTGTGTTTAGGTTAGAATGTGTTTATGTTTTTGTGTTGTTGTTTTCATGTTGAGTTTTGTGTTTATCTCGGCCGTCACCCAATGATGAAAATTACCCCTAGTTGTTTTCGAAGTCAAGGGTAATACCCATACATGTGTGATTCTGTGTGCTTGACTATGCTTTTTGGTAAAAATTATTGTAGATCCTAATTTGCACGGGCACGTAAACTCAATGTATTTTTATTCAATTGATTTGAGGACGATTATCGATTAACCAAATTCATGACACATTAAGGATTCTAGAACTTGACTGAGGGGAAGCTTGAGGCGAAATCCTAGGCGAGGTAGTTTAGGAGACGTGATTTAGGCATTCTCTTTGTCGCTTGAGTCTTTTTAAGCCTACCTTGTTACATGTTTATCCCTCGTTACCCTGTCGAAGCCTAAATGCAAATTCAATTCTGAACACATAAACTAATACCCTGGCCAGTTGATCATTTTCCAAACCTATATCGCTGAAATTAAAGGCATAATTGAGTAAATCAAGTTGGCCATTGCAAAGGCTTATTGATGTGAGCAGTTGGGTTTAGGGCGAACTTCTAATTGGTTCGGTATTTGAGTACTCACTTGTCATTTTTCATTTATATTTCACACACTCCTTCATTTGTAACAATCAAATAAGTTTGGGGGTGTGTTCGTTGAAAAGAAAAGAAAAAAAAAAATCAAATGTAATTTATTTCCGTTTCTTTTGACAAGTGAGTACGTCGGTCTTAAATGCATGTTCAGGATTGTTTCCAATCTTTCTATGGAGGTTTGAGAGTGAATGTGCTAAGCGTTGGGCCTTTGGTAACGTTAAGTTAACAATGTTAACCCATTTTGTATTCCAAATTACCCTTGGCCAAATGTACCAAAACCGAACCAAGTCCTAATGATCTTCATGAGCTACTAAACCTACATTAGTGGAGAATGGACCCCAATCAAGCCTATGTAAATCCTAGTCCTTTACGGTCTAAGTCATGAATTTCGTTGGGGGATAATCCAATCCGATCGTTGTATAGTTATATTATTGAGTCTCGCACTAACACATTTACAGGATCTAGAATTGCGTTCACCATTATTGCATGTTGAAAATCTAGAACATTATATGCTGTGTGTTACCGCCTGAACTCGATACTACAGGCAGTTATTGAGGGAAAAATAACTAGGCCGTTAGAAGAAGTCAAAACTCGCACGTTGTTCTGTTTAGATTGTTTTTAGGTTGTTTGTTATTTATTTCAGTTTGTTGTATTTTTTATTTTAGAGTGTGTGTTTGGCTCGAGGACTAGCCAAATTCTGAGTTTGGGGGTATTTGATAGGTGTAAATTACCTACATATTTCCAATCCGAATTTGTTAGTTTTCGAGTATATTTATAGTTATTTTTATGTGTTTTAATTAGTTTTTCTCTTTTTGTATTAAATCAGGTGTGTGGGGCAAAAAATTTGGAAACTGGAGCGAAAACGATGAGATCGAACCAAAGTGGTTTGAAGTTACGGTGGATAAACAAGCTCGGAGGCTAAAAGATGAAATAGGCCCACCGCCTAGGCGTCCAGACCACCGCCTGGGCAGGGAAGAAGCTGAGAAAAGAGAAAAATGTTACTGACAGATGATCGCCTAGGCAAAAATCCAGCAGAAGACGAAGATGGGCTATTGACAGCCGCTCTCCTAGGCGAAGTTTTCTTTGCTTAGGCGAAAATCCAACAGAATGTTCTCCCAGTCTACCACCTGCTTCACCGCCTAGGTGATCAGACCGAACCGACCTAATTTTTCCTAGGCGAAGTTTTCTTTGCCTAGGCGGATTTTCCCTGCACAGTCTTGAGATATTTTTAGGATATTTTGGCTATAAATACCCCCTCTCCTCCCCCTTGGCCGGACTCTCTCTTTACCCCTTGGATTTTTGTGCCCCTTAGGCTATATCTAAGGGTATATTTAGGAGTTTTAGAGGTGGAGCTCACATCCCGAAGTGGAGAAGACGGCGAATCGATCGTTGAGCATTCTTAACAGTTTATCTTCGGATGAGGCTAAGTTCTTCGATTGTTTTTCCTTATTTATTTATCTTAGGATCATGTGAGAATGTTTAGCTTGATTTATATGTTTATGCGGCTATGGCCACGAGTTAAATATGGATTGTAGTAGGGATTAACACTATATTTATAAATACGTTGTTTGGATGATTTTGGTGTTTCGTTTGTGAATGTTCTTCGTAGTTTGATTGTATTTATCATATTATTTGTTTATTATGATTAGTTAGTTAAATGGAGAATATGGGGTTTTGACAAACCCCGAATTCGGATTTGGGTAAACAAACGCTATGATTTTATAACCCGGTCAGGGTTTAAATCGTGGACAATCGATGACGTTGGGGCAAGACATATGCTACCTAGGGTTGTTAAGACGTTGAGGGGGACTTATTTGTTGGCTCAAAATTATGTTTTATCCCTCGTCTTACACTCGGGAGAGGTGGCGAGGGAGTTTTCGAACGGAGATTGTTGATAGGGTAAATACAACACGACGATCCAATAACCCGAGAGGGAGTTGGATTGTGTGCAATCAATAACGCTGGACGAGACTCACGTGACCTAGGTTCATTAATACGTTGAGGGAGACTTCTTCGTTGGCTCGAAGTTATGTATTCCCCCATCTTACACTCGTGAGAGGTGGCGGTGGAGTTTACGTACCGAGGTTGTCAAATAGGTTGAACACTGTAAACGTGAGTAAATCAAAATCGAACACATATTTGTAAACACATTAATCCCTAGGAAATTCTTTACCCTAAAAAATATTAGCATATTAGTGTAGTTAATTTCAGTTATATTAGTATTAGTTTAATTAATTAATTACAATTTTTTTTCACCTAGATAAAATTACGTCACGACAAATGCGGTATTCGATCGTAACGACACCAATCCTTGTGGATATGATAACCGGATCTTTCACGATCACACTATACTAAAACTTAGACCTTGTATACTTGCTAGTGTAAGTAGCGGCATATTTTGCGCTCTACCAGTTAGCTTCAAAGGTTCAAGCGATAAGAATGAGGGCCTAAATCATGCCTCCTGAACTACCTCACCTAGGATTTTGCCTCAAGTTTTTCCTATTCAAGTTCTAGATTCCTCAAATTTGTCATGAAATTATTACTAAATAATCAGTGTCAAATCGTTCGAATGGCTATACACTGATTTTATATGATCGTGCGATTTAGGATCAAAATAATTTTTACTTAATCGATATGCCAAGCACACAAAACACACTTGAATGGCATCACCGCCGACCTTGATATACAATTAGGGGATAATTCTGATCATCGGGAAATGGCCCAGACAAACTCAACGACTCAACTTGCAAAGTCTACTTCATACATAAACATATCTACACTAAATCTAAACACTATCATACATACACTAAACTAAGCATTATACATGCACAAACAAAAAAAAATTTAATTAAAACTTAACTATAAATTAAAGTCTACAACATACACTAAAACAACTACAAAGCATAACTAAGCATACATAAAACATTCAATATAATACATCAAAATTTTGTTCATCATTTTCTAACAAAAACAAATTGGATGAACATTCCCCCAAACTTAAAATAGGCAGTGTCCACACTAACTGAACAGCGAACCCAATAGCAGTATATAGCAATCATGAGAAAAAATGGGTTGTAAACACATACCTAGGAGATGAGACGTAGAAGTCTTACCTTCTACTATCTACCTGGAGGAACGTCATCCCCGCCACTTTCTCATCAGAAAGGATAGTATGGCGGTTGCAATTGGTGTGGCTAAAATTACGGCATTGGCGGATAAGTACTCATGTCGATGCTGATGCGCGTGCCAAAGAGTCGTTGGACTTGATCTTGTTGGCGTGTATATTGATCCAAGAACATCTGTAGCTTTGCATTCTTATTTTGTATGTTGAATTGTCCCTGGTAAAAAACGCGATTGTCTAGCCAGCTATCCTAGAGTTCTTGATATACCATCTCCAAAGTGATTGAGGGGCGGCCGGGTGCTTCTGGAATTGGGGCCTCAAATGGCCCTGCCTCTTCTTCTTCGGGCCCTTTTCCTTCTTCTGCTTCTGCCTCCCCCGGCCCTTGCACTCTACCTTTCACATTCGAGTAATCATGGCTAGATCGAGTGGGGCAATAGGGGGACAAGGGCTATCCCTGACTATTGGTATACCTACCCGTCTAAATAGGTCGGTTAATAGTGATAGAAATAGAAGGCCGACCTTCGTTGTTTGGACAACATAAATAATGGAAGAGTAGATCAAGAACCCGATATTTAGCGGCTTACCTGTCTAAATGGAATATAGCATCATAGCCCGTTCTTTGGATATGTCAGACAAGTGAGACGTCGGGAGAAGGCTACCACAAACGAAATAATGATAGATTTTGGGGATTGGATTTAGGAACTTGGCTAGGAAAGTGGTTAGACCCAGTCCTGTTTGAGTCCATTGGGCATTGCCTGAAGTTAGGGTATGGATCACCGTTTCCATGCTTAGAACGTAACCCCCGTATGGTTCTTCAGTTGGTTCTGGCGCCGCCAATCCCAAAATTTCATTAATTCGCTTAGGACTAGATAGGATAGGGAAATTTTGAACCTTTGTATGGTTGTCATTGGCTTCAGTGATATTGGCATGGAATTCCCGAACTAAAGCCACCTCGCCCTGGGGTGGTGATTAGCAAAAACTTTCCCAACCACGGCTTCGTATGACGCTTGAGAATTCGGCCGGAAGAGCTTCCAATTTCCCAAAACCTTTTCCTGAAAGCAAGTCCTCCTATGCTCAAAACAATTAAAATGCTCCTCGGCCTGTTGTGAAACAAACTAGGCGTAATCATAGTCAGAGGCGGGACCCTTGGCTTGAGAACCTACCTTCTCCCCTCAGTCTTTTCGATGCGACCCGTTTAGTCATGGTTCCTATCAATCACAATCACAAAACATGATAGTCCAATCACATATAAACAATGCAAAACAATCCCCTGAATCAAAACTGACAAGAACACGACACAATCGCAATATGCACATACAAATCGCAATGGTTTCAACAAAATTTCAACAATGTAGCATGTAATTTTGTATCACATAATGTAACAATCTATAGAAATATTGTTCATCACCAAAAATCAAACTGAAATCCCAAAGTGACAAAGAAAATCGCGAAAATGGGGTTCAAATTCAACCATTCTTGATATGTATATACAAATCAACAAAACATTTCAATATATATATGAAATGTAGGACCAAAAGTACTTGTCGAAACAATTTGGTCTAATCGATTGAATATGGGATAAATCGCCCCTTTGGTTCCTCAAATCCTAAAATTCGAAAATGGGGTTGAAAATTAATTTTTGGTGGATGATTTGTAGTGGAAATCTCAAATTTGGAATATGAAAGGATGGATTTGAGGGTTAGAAACGTTTTGGGAGGATGAAAATGGAGAGATTTGGGGGTGGTTGTGGCAGTTTAAATGAGCGATGCCCTTTTTATTCGAATAGAGGCTTCAACGTTGCGGCGGTGGAACGCCTTTTTTAAACCTTGCATCCTGAAGTTTCACCGCCATGGCGGTGAGGTCATCGCTGTGGAGGTGGAGTATTTTGGTTTTAATTCTGTCTTCCTAGTAATTTCACCGTTGTGGTAGTGAGCTGTTTGCTGGATTTTCATGTTTTCTTTATGTTTTCACAACAAGGCTCCACACCACACGCTTCCACTTCACTAGTTCAACGATTTTAAGTACGAAACACACCCCCAAGTATCCACACTCCTCAATTCACCTCCAAACACGCTCTGAGACCATTCCGGCCTCCAAAAGTAAATAATAGCAAAATTCAGGCAAGATTATACCCTCGGTTTTATATTAAAAAGTGTGCTTGATTTACCATCCCCAGCTGGACATAGCGAATTCTAAGATCAGTGTCAACGAGGGAGATACTCTCCACAACTCGCTCTTGATTTTCGAAGTAATGTTTGATCCATTCCCCATTGACTCAGAAAATTCGTCCATCATCGCCTTCCAATTCAAAGGAGCCAAATGGAAATACATGCTTGATCCAGAACGGTCCAGACCACCAGGACTTCAATTTTTTGGGAAAGAGCCTCAGCCGTGAATTGAACAACAAAACTTGCTGACCCGGGCTAAACTCTCTCCGCACTATCTTCTTGTCAAGCCACATCTTCGTCTTGTCTTTGTAGAGCTTGACATTTTTATACGCTTTATTCCAGAATTCCTCCATTTCATTGTGTTGGAGGAGACGTTGCTCACCTGAAGCTTTTAGATCCAAGTTCAATTTCTTTATCACCCAAAAGACACTGTGCTCCAACTTGACTTACAAGTGATATGCTTTTCCAAACACCAACCGATACGGTGACATGCTGATCGGTGTCTTAAAAGCCGTGCGATATGCCCACAGTGCATCATCCAACTTCACCGCCTAATCCTTGCGATTAGAATGAACTATTTTCTCCAAAATTTGTTTGAACTCCCTGTTTGACACTTCGGCTTGGCCATTTGTCTGCGGATGGTATGAAAACACTACCTTATGCCTCACCTTATACTTTGTCAACAAGGTACAGAATATTCTGTTACAAAAGTGGGTTCCTTCATCACTAATTATGGCCCAAGGTGTCTCGAATCGTGTCATGATATTTATCTGAAGGAACTTAAGAACCACTTTGGCATCATTTAAAGGCGTCACCACTGCTTCGACCCACTTAAACACGTAGTCCACAGCTATTAGAATATACTCCTGACCGAATAACGACAGAAACGGTCCCATGAAGTCTATACCCCATACATCAAACAACTCTAATTCAAGAATATACATCAACGACAATTCATGCCTTCTTGAAATGTTACCTACCCATTGGCATCAATCGCAAGTTTTCACAAAATGTACACGCATCTCTAAATAATGATGGCCAGTAAAAACCTAATTAAAGCACTTTTGCGGTCGTCCAAGTCTCTCCAAGTGACCACCACAAGGTGATGAATGATAGTGATAAAGAATACTCGCTATCTCTTCCTCTGGAACACTTCGCTGGATCACTTGATCAGCACACTTCTTGAATAGTAACGTCTCGTCCCACATATAGTGCCTCGAATCGAACAGGAATTTCTTCTTTTGGGCACTAGTAAGATCCAGTGGTAACACTTTGTAGACTAGAAAATTGATGATATCTGCAAACCACAGAAGTATAGTATCAATTTTGAACAACTGTTCATCAAGGAACACCTCCGTAATACAGGACTCATCATCGACGTCCTTTTGTACCAGCCATGATAAATGATCAGCAACAACGTTTTCACTTTCTTTCTTGTCTCTTATCTTCACATCAAACTCTTGAAACAAGAGAATCCACCTGATTAGATGTGGCTTGGAGTCTTTCTTGGAGAATAAGTACCGGATAGTGGCATGATCTGTATAGACAATCACCTTGGATCCTATAATGTAGGACCAGAAGTTATCGCATACAAAAACAACTGTCAGCATCTCTTTTTTGGTTGTAGTGTAATTCTCCTATGCATCGTTCAAAGTCTTGATTACATAATAGATAGATCGGAAGATCTTTTCCTTGCGTCGGCCTAAAATCGCTCCAACCGCATAGTCACTAGCATCGCACATTATTTCAAATAACTCATTCCAATCCGGAGCAACTATTATAGGAGCCATGATCAACATTTCCTTTATTTCATTAAAAACTTTCAAGCAAGCTTCATCAAATTCAAATAGGGCTTCATTCTCGAGTAAGTGACATAACGGCTTCATCGTCTTTGAAAAGTGTTTGATAAAGCACTAGTAGAAGCCGGCATGTCCCAAGAAACTACAGACTCCCTTCACATTTATTGGAGGTGGAAGTTTTTCAATTGTTTCAATCTTGGCTCGAACTACCTCGAGCCCCTTCGAAGAGACTCGATGACCTAAGACTATTCCTTCTTTAACTATAAAATGACACTTCTCTCAGTTGAGAACCAAGTGTTTCTCTTCAAAGCAATCGAGAATAAGTGCCAAGTTATACAAACAATAATCAAAGGACGAACCAAAAACTAAAAAGTCATCCATGAAAACCTCCATAATGTCTTCCACCATATTCGAGAATATTGCCATCATATACCATTGGAATATGGCCAGTGCATTGCATACACCAAACGGAATACGTCGGTAGGCAAACGTTCCATATGAGCATATAAATGTAGTCTTCTCCTAGTCTTTCGGTGCTATGGCTATTTGATTATACCCCGAGTAGCCATCAAGAAAGCAATAATAATCATAGCCGGCAAGACGATCAAGCATTTGATCAATGAATGGAAGGGAAAAATTATCTTTCCTTGTTGCCTTGTTCAATCTTCGATAGTCAATACACACTCGCCATCCAGTGATGGTTCGTATCGGAATAAAATCATTCTTATCATTTTTTACAACTGTCATGCCGCTTTTCTTTGGAACCACCTACATCAGACTAAACCACTCGCTATAGGATATAGCATAAATAATCCCAACGTTCAAGAGCTTCAATACCTCCGCTCTAACGACTTCTTTCATTGCCAGATTTATCCTCTATTGATGCTCAATGGAAGGTTTAAATGAATCCTCCATTAAAATCTTGTGCATGCATTTCATTGGGCTAATTCCTTTAACGTCGAAAATAGACCATGTAAAGGTGGATCTATGCCGTTTCAGAAATTTTAGCAACTTGTACTCTTTCTCTTCTGTCAAAGATGATGAGATTATCACCAGATTGGTTAAATTCTCCCCCAAAAAGGTATACCGGAGGTGATCCGGTAATTGCTTGAGTATTAATCCACCGTGAGACGTATTGGATAGCTCGGGAGAATTAACTTCTTCTTCAATCATAGCCACATGAATCAAATCCTCTGTGTCTTTAGATTGATCCTCCATAGGAAGCACGTAGTCTACTACACCAACTTTCGTGGTTGAGCCCTCCTCACCAAAATTCCCTATAGATAAGAAATTTGTGAGTATATGCTCTAATGGATCCATATCCACATTTTCATGAAAGAATTCCCTCACACATGAGTCAATAACATTTACTTGGTTGTATTAAGGATATTCACCCAGAAAGTTCATAGTTTTGAAAATGTTGAACTTTACCTCATCTTCGTTTACTCGTAATATCAAATTACCATTATGCACATCAATTAAAGTCTTTCCTGTGGAAAGAAAAGGCCTTCCAAGGATGATTGGAATCTCCCTATCCTCATCCATTTTTAACACAACAAAGTCCACCTAGAAAATGAACTTGTCCACTTTCACCAAGACATCCTCAATAATTCCTTTCAGATAGGTCAACAATCGGTCCGCCATTTGAAGGGAAATTGTGGTTGGCTTTGCATTACCGAGCTCCAACTTTCAGTAGATGGAATATGGCATCAGGTTGATACTAGCACCAAGATCACATAGTACTTTGTCAAAATAAGATTTCCCGATAGTACACGGAATCGTGAAACTACTGAGATCCTTCTGCTGTTTAGGCAATTTTCTTTGCAGTATAGCACTACATTCCTCCGTCATTTTTACCATCTCGTATTCCTCTAATTTCTTTTTCTTTGTCATTATATCTTTCAAGAACTTTCCATAGTTGGGCATTTGTTTTAACGCATCCACAAAAGGTATGTTGATTTATATTTTCTTGAAGATGTCAAGAAACTTTGCAAATTGTGAATCCAACTTCTTCTTTTGAAATCTTTACGGATAAGGTAAAGGTGTGGTTAGAATCGGTGGATTGTCGGTGAATGTAATTCTCCCTGGAATCACCCTTTGATCTCCTCTCTTCTCTTCAACTTCCTCTTATTTCTTCTTCTCATTTTTCTCCTCCATCTTGTCTTAATTCTTCTCCTCCTTTCTCTCTTCAACTTTTTTATCAACTTCCTCCTCCACATGTCTCTTTGGTTCATTATAGTAAAAATAATGACTTAGCCCTGGCTCTTCTTCCATCGTCTTACTTGCTTCAACCACTTTTTTGCTTCTCAATGTAATAGCCTTGCATTCCCTCGGGTTAGTTTTCGTGTTTCTAGGAAACTTCCCCTTGGTTTGCTCTTGGATCGTACTTGCAAGTTCCTTGATTTGAGTTTCCAATGATTTCACAGTAGCATTTGTGTTTGTATATGTGGTCTCAATCGAGTCAAGTCTCGTATCATGCTTGTTTATCCGGTTATACGTCTCACGCATAATCATTTGAGTTTTCTTTATGAAAGAACCCATCATTTCTTCCAAGTTTGAATTTTGATTTTGAATTGAAGGTTGTTGTATTTGGCAGTTTTGTTGCATAGGATAACCTTGAGCTTGTGTTCCATAACCGGGAAGTGGCCACAACATGTTCTGATTGTTTGCATATGAAAATTTTTCATGATTGCGAATTCTCGGATGATAGTGAGTCAGAATATTGGTGGCAGGCCTAAAAGTATAAGCCCGATTGTTGACGAAATGACATTCTTCGAATTCACTATCCACTCCGAGTTGAGAACTGCTTGCAACGTTCTCTGCTTAATGACTGGAAGAAGCATCCTTAGTAGAAAATGAGACCAATTGTTCCGGGAGTTTTAAGACTTGGGCTGATAAGGTAACAAGATGATCGACTTCTTGAATTGAAGCAACCTTTGATCCCGTGTTCCTATAGTTTGGCCATTGGTAGTTATTAGCCGCCATTTCCTCTAGTAACGCATTTGCTTCAGTAGGTGTTTTGGACAATAATGATCATCCCAAGGTAGCATCAACTATGGTTCTTGTTTGGCCATCCAAACCATTTTTGAAGAGTTGGGTTTGAAACCAATCTTGATACTCGTGTTGGTGGCACCGACGCAATAGATCCTTAAACCTTTCCCATGCTTCAAACAGTGGCTTGAAGTCCTTCTGGCGAAATTGCGCTAGTTCACTTCTAAGTTGAGAAGTTTTCAAAGGCGGGAAAAACTTAATAAGGAACCTTTGAGTAAGGTTTTCCCAAGTATTGATACTCCCTGGTTGGATTCATTGGAACCAACCCTTGCTCAGTCACGAAACAAGAACAGAAATAATCTCAACCGAATTACGTCCTTAGAAATACCATTTATTTTGACCATATCACAAATCTCAAGAAATGTAGCCAAATGAACATTGTGGTCCTTGTGCAGATTTCCTCCATACTGATTCTGTTGCACTATATTAATGAGGGAGGGTTTCAGTTCAAAATTGTTGGCATAAATTGGTTATCTCTAAATTCCAGAGAAATTGTCTAACATCATTGGTCGATAATAGTCCCTAAGGACTCGCTGTGGATTCTCGGGCTCCGGAGGCTGCTGAGGTAGTGTCTACGGTAGCAGTGGTTGTTGAGGCATGTTTGGTATATATTCTTCTCCTTCGGTTATAGTTTCAGCTTGGTTTCTTCTTTTTCTCCTTATCCTTCTCAAGGTTCACTCGATCTCAGGATCCAGAGTGAAATATTCCAAGCATTTACTACATTGCATACACTAATCAATCACAATAAATGAAACAAATTAAAAAATGATTCGAAAGAAATTAAAATAAAAGAATTGTTAGGATTAATATCCAACCACTTGGTCACAATATCAACCAAATCAAAACATCGTGTCCTCGGCAACGGCGCCAAAAACTTGAACGCGCTTTTTTCACATCTTAATTTTACTTGCAAGTGCACGAGGTCAAATTTTAATATAGTGAACCTTTCGATCGGATATTGTCCACAAGGAAGTGTGTTTGATTAATTAAATACCATAATTTACATAGTCTTGGATTATCTCAACGGTTCAAGAATTGTTTGAAGTTGAATATTAAAAAACTAAGTTAAACTAACAACTGTTGGGTTAATTCTAATTAAGTGGATTACCTAGGGATTTATTTCATTCACTTAATACATGTTTGACTTCGTTTAGTTAACAATAACGGTGTTTATCCTATCCAACAATCTAGGTATCTTAAACTCGCTCACTACCTCTTCCGAGTGTAAAGTGAGCGAATATGTGACTTTGTGTCAACGTTGAAATCCTCCTCAACGTCTATACGACCCTTAGTCACATGAGTCTTGACCCATCCTCGTGGATTGCACACCTTCTAACGCCCTCCCAGGTCGTTAGATCGTCGTGATGTGTTTAACCCTAGTTCGAATCCGGGGTTACCTCTCCCGAGTGTCCAACCCTGTATTCTCAAAACCAACCCTAATACATTAACAAGCATATTAAAATTGTAATAAAATGATAAACACAATCGAATTTAGACAAACAACTGTTAAAGTAACATATATTCAATCAAACATGTATTTACATGAATTATAACAATCCCTAGATAATATTTATCTAGCCTACCATGATCTTAGTCAAACAAATATTAAAACAAAAGGGAGTCATCATCATTATATATGGAAAGTTAATTCCAAAGATATATATATATATATATATATAAAATGATCAAATCTTAGAGTGGAATAGTCCACTATTGCCAAAGATCGGTCTGGAATTGCTTCATCTTCTCCAAATGTTGAATCTCCTCTTTAACCTTTCAAAAACAACTTAAGATCTAGTGTCTAATGTTAGGAATGTTTTTGACAAATGGGAGAACAAGGGGCTTAAATACAAGACTTCAAAATATTTAGAGAAATATTTTTTTTCTGTGCAGAGTGACCACCGCAGCGGTGGTTATGTCGGTTAACTTCACCACTGTGGCGGTGAGACTTCTGCAATTCTCCTAGTATCTCCACCACCGCGGCGATGGGATTGATCGCTGTGGCGGTGGGTTTTCAGCATCCCAGCATCCTCATCGCCGCGGATGTGGATTTGCTGTCTTTAAGCCTTGTTTCTTTTATCGTTTCTTCACCGTTTTTCCACCGTTTCACTTGTTTCTCACTCGATTACGTCTCTACACTTGATTTACATAAAAATAAACAAAAACGTAATAAAATATTACTAAAACACTCAAAAACTACCAAATTTGGCTTACCAAACCAGGATAAATCATTATGTGCTGCTTTTCTATATTTCTGTTGTCTGCATGTGCATTTAGTTAAATATGTTTCCATTGTTTTATAAGACAATAATCAATTAGAGAAATTGATTACTTGCTTATTAAACATTTAATTGTTTAAATTTTTGTTACTACCCAATTCACCCCCTCTTGGGTAGATTTTTGAGCAACATGATCATTTACCTTACAATCGTGGGTTATGATAATACCGTAATTGTACATCTACACAATCTTAGGTTGCTAGTGTCGGGGTCATTCAATATTTCCAATGGTAGGAGCACACACACAGTATAAACCACCATATCATATTGATAATCAACAATAATAGTAATATATATCAGCCACATACATGCAGTACTTGCCCTCTTGTCAGATCTCATGACACTCGCAAAACATTCCATCCTGTCGAATCACAACACAACATCCTACAAGACATGCCCAATGATAGCACCACACTATTGTAAGACCTGATTGAGCTTCAAGCTAATATTTTTACTGGCATTTTATAACATTTAGAAAATAATGGGGTTTATAGTGTTATTCTAAATTTTACTTTAAAACTTTTTATGGGTCACTTAGGTTTTTAAAAATTTAGTTCAAGAACTTTGGGGGTTAATAAGTTAATTTTTATTTTGATTTTTTTAAGAAAAAAAGGGTATTTATGTTATCTAAAATATTATTTTTAATAATTTTGGGATATAAATAACATTTTATTTATTTTTAGTAGTTTTTTTTTTTTTTTTGTATGTGTGTGTGTGTGTGTAAATAACAAAAGAAAAAAAAAAGGAAAGAAAAAAAAAGTTCAACTTGTGTTGTCCTCATGGAATAAAGACAACACAAATCATATGTGTGTTGTACCCTTTTAGGTACAACCAAGTGTAATTATACTAAATACATACACACATTTCTCTCTCTCCTGCACATTTCTTGGGTTAGTTTTCCCTCTTTTCTTTTGATTTAGTTAATGTATAGTGAATATATATAAATATTTAAATAAAAAATATTTAAATTGAATAAAATAATTGTTATTATTTAAAGTAAAAATTATAAATTCTATTAGAATTATTTTTTTGGTATTTTATTGTTTACTAATATTATTAATATACAGTTAATATATTTTTCTATAGTTAAATTATTAATCAATAAATTTTGAAAAGTAACTATAATAATTTAGTTGTATAATTAGTATTGGGTTGAGAAAATAGAACTCTTAATTTTAATAAATTTAGATAATAAGGAAAATTTGAGAAAGTGAAAATTTTCATTTTAATGTCACGCATTTTAATGTCATATTAGATTTATTTAGTTAAATTCTTAGTTTAAGTCCTATCATTGTTAGGTTCACAAGTGACGTCAACTTTGACAGTGTTATGATAGTAGTATAGTAAGCAGTGCAAATATCGAGGTGAGTGTACTATCTTTTATGTAAATAGTCAAATTATATTTTTGTATTGAAATATGAAAAGAAAATGTTTATTAAAATGATTTTTTTATAACGTCAAATAGATCGAGTAAATAGTTAAATGTGGAAAATGATTTTTATTGTTATACTACTATGTCATATTGTGGTCCTAACATGAAAGTATGTCCTGCAACATGTTGTTGGTCTTAACAAGAGGGCAATATATTGTAGGATGTTGTGTTGTAACCAGACAGAAAAGCAAGTCCTACAAGTGATTGATATATATATATATATATATATATATATATATATATATATATATATATATATATATAGTTATAGTTATTGTTGTTATTGTTGTTGTTGTTGTTGTTGTTATTGTTGTTGTTGAGGGTGATGATTATTATTATGATATGGTGGTTTACACCACGTGTTGGCTCTTACCCTTGGAGATATTGAATAGTCTTGACACTAATGGCAATCTTAAGTTGCACAATTGTACAAGTTACGGTACATTTATAACTCTCGATCGTGAGGTCAAATGATCCAATGGATAGTACAAAAGTATATTTGTTGTATTTTATTATATAAAATTGACTTGATCAGTTGATTCATATCGAGTTGCTCTATCTTGATGATATATGTGAATTTTGATACTATTCATTGTGGTTATATTCTGTTTTGGAAAGGGAATTATGAGAAATGTGCTTGATTCATAAATTATTTTTATTTTATGAAGATAATATACCGATAAAATATTTTATCTCAAATACCTCAGTTAGAGACTAATCCGCTACTAGCATTAGATAGAGTTAAATGATGCGATTTTTTTAGGTTGTCAGGACAACTGTTGGAAGTGAGTGGGTTAGACATTTTTGTAGTTTTGTTACGAAATAGTCGATTGTATATAATCGCTGAATTTTGAGTTGGTTAATATTTATAATTTTTTAAAAATCTATGTCAATCAATAATTAGTCTATATTTGGTATTGGTTTAGTAACATCAAGACGAGGTCACGCCTAACCTCGGGCATAGGGCCTTGGGTGGGGTGTGACAGTTTTTATTATCAGATCCTAGGTTATAGGATTTGTAGACTTGTTAGGTTGTCTCGTTATTAGTGGACTGTAAGATAGGGTATTGATATGTTAGTTTAGCACGTGATTGCTAGTTATTTTTACTTGATTAAATAGTACATTTGCATCATGCACTATTTACTGCATTGTTGACATTTTTATTTATTAATTTTTATTTTAGATCTTGAATATGGATTGTGGAAATGAAAGTAGTGGGAATTCTAGACCCCAAAGAAAAAAGGGTTGGGTGCAAACAATATTGGATGCTATCGAATGAATATTATTGGTTGCTGTGCTGACAGAGCAACAAACGAAGATGATAGAATGCCAGAGGGTCTAGACTAAAACATTCAATCCTTAGACTATACTCCTGAAAAGATTCAAGGAGCTGGACCCTCCAATTTTTATGGGAACTATACTAAAAATTGGTTGAGGAACGTAGGGCATGCATTCGAGGCAACGGGCATCACTGTTGACAATGCAAATAGTCTCACCACCTTCCAAATGGGGAATCCAAACATTAGTGGGAGAAAATAAAGCGACTAATTTCAATTCCAGATGAGGAGATCACTCGGGTCAATTTGTTGCAGTATTTAATGAAAAATATTTCCCTGAATCCAACTAATTTGAGATGGAATACGAATTCATACTACTAAGGCAAGGGAAGATGTCAGTTTTGTAGTATGAAATTAGATTTGATGCTTTATCCTGATTTGTCCCTGACTTGGTAAAGACTGAGGAGGCGAGATGTAGAATATTGCAAAAATTACTAGATTTTCAAATACGCCTAAGGTTGACTTCTAGATATATCAAAAGTTACATTGAACTTGTAAATTCGAATAGAAAATATGTGTAGGAAGCCACCCAAAATCGTGAACAGTATAAGAAGAGAAAATTTGAGTCGTCCAGCGGATACCTAGGTGGCATATCTCGGGAATCTAGCCAACAACAATCATATTCCGGGAGATGATAGAATGTACCTAGATAGAGTTTAGGTCAACAAGGGTAAGGTAGGGGCTAAACGTCTAGCCGAGCTGGGATAGCTATATGCTATCAATGTGGATTACCAGATCACTTTGTTAGATATTATCCTATAGCGGGCCCAATATGTTTTCGTTGTCATTAGCCAGATCGCACGTCCCCATATTATTCGAAATCTGTTGCTATACCTACATCTTCTGTGAGCATTGTGGGTGTTCTTGGCCCTAGCAGTATTTAGGGTCAAGGTAAAGGATTGACTGGTAGGCCTTCAACCCGGGGACGTGTATTTCCTACTACCTAGCAGGATGCTCAGACTACCCCATATGTGTTTACAGGTATTACGTCGTTATATGATAGAGATGCACGTGTACTTATTGATTCAGGTTCCACTCATTCATATGTTTCTGTGATATTCATGATGTATGTAGAAAGATTTCCTACTCCTCTGTCATATGGTATTATTATTTCAACCCCTGTGGGTGAGTTATTGTTGATAGATAGTGTGTACAAATATAGTATACTTCACATTGGCAATAAAGAATTATCAGCAAATCTAATTCCCCTGAGTATTCATGATATTGATGTGATACTGAGTATAGATTTGCTATCTTCCTATCATGCCACTGTCGATTGTTTTAAAAATGAAGTAACTTTTCGAGTCTAAAGCGAGTTAAAGTTTGTGTTTTTGGGGAATATAATCATTACCCTTATCAATTTGATTTCAGTTCTAGAGGCTATAAAATTATTAAATAAATGATGTTAGGGATATCTAGCGCATGTGCTTGACACCAGTCAAAATGAGGTGTAGTTTGTAGATATCCCAATGGTTGGGGATTATCCCGATGTATTTCCAAATGAATTGCCAGGGTTTCCAGTAGATAGGAAAATTGCCTTCACTAGCAAATAACCTCCGAGTACATCTCCTATATCAATTCCACCCTATTACATAGAACTTACGGAGCTGATGGAACTGAAGATTCAGTCGCAAGATATGTTAAATTGCTAGTTTATCAGACCAAGTATTTCTCCGTAGGAAGCTACGGTACTATTTGTGTGGAAGAAAGATGGCACTCTAAGGATGTGCATCGATTACCAACAATTGAACAAGGTAACAGTTCGTAACAAATATATGTTGCCTAGAATTGATGATTTATTTGATCAATTGCAGAAGGCCAGGATATTTTCGAAAATAGATATTCGATCAGGATATCACTAGTTAAAAATCAGAAACAATGACGTGTCAAAGACGGTGTTCCGAACAAGGTATGGACATTATGAATTTTTAGTTATGCCATTTGGGTTGACGAATGCCCCCGCTACATTGATGAATTTAATGAATTAGATCTTCCAGCCTTATTTAGATCACTTTATCATCGTATTCATTAATGATATACCGATTAACTCCAAAAATAAAGAAGAGCATACAAAGCATCTCAAAATTGTGCTACAGATTTTGAGAGAAAAGCAATTGTATATGAAGTTTAGTAAATATGAGTTTTGGTGGGATATGGTCGTATGTTTTGGACACGTTGTCTCGGGTGATGGTATACAAGTCGACCCAAAGAAATTTGAAGCTGTTGTTTAGTGGAAAAGGCCAAAAAGTGTGACAAAAATTTGAAACTTTCTAGGATTAGAGGGTTATTATCATCATTTTGTATAGGGATTTTCTATTATAGCTGCCCCGTTGACCAGTTTGACACACAAAGAAGCTAAATTTGAGTGGACTGACAAATATGAATAGATTTTTAGGAGCTAAAGAATATACTGATATCAGTGTCGATACTTTCTCTCCCTATAGAAGGTAGTAGTTTTGTGATTTACAATGACGCTTTACACCAAGGCCTAGGTTGTGTACTGATGCAACATGTCCATGTGATTGCATATGCCTCTCGATAATCTAATAATCATGAGCTTAACTACCCTACGCTTGATTTAGAGCTGGTAATGATTGTGTTTGTCTTGAAACTCTAGAGACATCATCTTTATGGTGAGACTAGCAAGACATACACTGACCACCAAAGTTCGAAATATATGTTTACTAAAAAATAATTAAATTTGAGATAAAGGTGTTGGATGGATTTGATCAAAAATTATGATTGTACTATCCATTATCACCCTGGAAAAGTTAATGTTGTAGCAGATATATTAAGTCGAAAATCGACAAGTTTGGTTGTGCACCTTTGAGTTGTTCATACTAACCTATATACCTAATTGTGATCCCTACAAATCCAGTTTGCAGTAGGTCAGATTGTATCGTTGCTTGCAACTTTGACCTTAAGGCCGACGTTAATTGGCTTTATTATAAAAGTGCCGAAGTCAGATACCCAATTGGAAAAAATCAGGGATAAAGTGAAAAATTAACAGAGAATCGACTATCGTGTTAGAGAGAATGATGAAGCCTTAATGTTTGAAAATAGATTGTTTGTACCTAATAACATTGATTTGAAGAAAGATATCTTGGAGGAAGCATACAGCTTAGCGTATGCATTGCATCCATGGAGCACCAAAATGCATTGGGATTTGTGAGAACAGTATTGGTAGAATAGAATGAAATAAGAAATTGCAGAATTTGTTGCGAGGTGTCTTACCTATCAGCTAGTCAATATCGAACACAAGTGTCTAGGAGGGTTATTACAACCTTTACCCATCCCAGAATAGAAATAGAAACATATTATGATGGATTTTGTTTTGAGATTACCCTGTACTCAAAAGGGTCATAATTCTATTTGGATGATTATTGATAAATTTACAAAGTCTGCTAATTTTCCGGATGTAAAAATCGCGTACTCCATAGAAAAGTATGCAAAATTATATATTGAAGAGATTATAGATTTCATGGTGCGCCGGTTTTCATAGTTTCGGATAGAGATCCGGAATTTACATCAAAATTATGGCTGAGTCTTCAGGTTGCTCTGTGTACTAAATTAAGATTCAATACATCTTTTTACCCTCAGACAGATGACCAATCAGAGCATACAATTCAGACACTAAAGCATATGTTGAGGGATTACGTTCTAGAATTTCTTAGTAGCTGAGATGATCATTTGATGTTGATGGAGTTTTCCTATAACAATAATTATCATTCACCAATTAAAATAACATTGTATGAAGCATTTTATGATAGAATATGTAAAACTTTAGTTTGTTGGAATGAAGTTGGAGAACAAAAATTGTTGATGCCTGAAATAACACAAATGATGGCCGAAAAATGAAAGTGATTCAAGAAAGATTGAAGATTGTCCAAAGTCAACAAAAGAGCTATGCCGACAGACGTAGACGTGAGTTATAGTTTGAAGTAGGTGATTATGTATTTTTACATATATCTCTATGGAAAGGCATCATCATAAATAGTCGACATATTGGAGGATGATAACACCAATAACCCTTTTAATGCGTCACATAGCCAACAAAAATACATCTCAATACTTGAGGAGTTAACTTGGTACGTTAATTCTTGTGTAAATGTAAAAACACTACACATCCAAATACATGAGAAGTTAAACTTGACAGAGTTGGGGCAACAATCTTATCATTAAGAGTTTGGAATAGAGTTTTGAAATTGAGGGTGTTGGAAGGCACCCAATTGATTAAATAAGTTGCACACGTTAAAGCTTTTCCCCAATAAGACAAAGGCATATGGGCTTCGATTAGCAAAACTCGAACAACAACCAGAACGTGTCAATTTTTTTGCTTGGCCATCTCGTTCTGTTAAGGCAAAGTGGAACAAGTGTTGGGATTGATCATTTATTGTGCTTCCAAATAATGTTGAAATTCAGTACTATGATATTCTCCACTATTGTTACTTGGAAGAATTTGGATCTTTCTATTGTACTGAGTTTTAATCCTTTTATGAAACTTTTGAAATATCGAGCTTATTTCACTTTTGGTTTTCATCAAGTAAAGCCATGTCATCTTGGTACAATCATCAATAAATATTATAAACCAACATGACCCACCCAAAGTAGTGACTTTCGATGGATCCCAGACATCGAAATGAATAATCATAAATGGAAGTGAACTTTTATTCAATCGTAAAGAAAATAAAGCATGATGGATTTTCACAAGTTCATAAGTATCACAATGAAAACTAGAAACATCAGGATATGTAAATAAACTGAGAAATATTCTTTTGAGACATCCAAAGAAGCATGCCTAAACTGTTGATGCCTTAACCATATTTTTTTTTCTCTTTTTTTGTCTTTAGAACCTCCCACAGCCAAAGCTTGTTGTAGACTTCCAATACTCTTTGATTCTAAATCCAGGTAATATAACTTCCCCTGTCTAATACCATGACCAATCATTGTCCTGGCTTTGATGTTCTTAAACACACAAAAAATAAGGCAAAAAACTTACAACATAAGATAAAGCAGTGATTATTTGAGAAATTGATAAAAGATTATAATCTAAAGATGGAACAACTAAGACTGCATCTAAATTTAATGTATTGGTTAGAGTTAAAGATCATTCCCCAATAACTTGGGTCGAAGTTCTATTTGCATTGGAGACAAATGATAGGTGTGATTTATCTATTTATTCTCAAACCGATTTTGTTAGTTTAGAGTATTTTTATAGTTCTTTTTATATGTTTTAATATGTTTTTATTATTTTTTTCTATAAATCAGGTGTGTGGGGTGAAACGGAATAAAAACGTATCGTAAATGATCATATCAGATCAAGAACAGTGGGAAAACAAGCACGGAGGCAATATTCAAATAGTAGCCCATCGCTACGGCGTCCAGACCACCACGACGTTAGTGAATATGCAGAGAGGGGCCTAATCTTGCTGGACATCTACCGCTGTGGCAGTGAAACTGCAGAGAAGTCCTTGAGCCCACTGCCTCCTCCACTGCTATGACAAAGATCAAACCGACATGCTCACCGCCGCGACGGTCACTTTGCGCGTAGAATTAGATATTTTTTTATATTTTGAGCCCTGTAAAACCCTTTCTCTCCTCATCTCTTCTGATTTGAACACCCCCTAAGGCCCTTAGAATATATTTAGGGTGAGGTTGAGATATTTTTTAGGAAGAGCTCACAACCCGAAGAAGAAAATGATAGTTCAACGGTTTTAGGGCCAAATCTTCGGATATCGGCTAAGTCGTTCATTTCTTTTCTTTATTTTCTTCATTTTGGTAGTTTTTGAGTATGTTTAGCTCATTTTACATTGTATATATGGTTATGGCCATTGGCTAAACATGGGTTGTTTAGGGATTAATAAAAATTTATGAATATGTTGTTTGATTAAATTATGTTTCGTTAGCAGATGTTCTTCGTTATTTTGATTGTGTTTATCATTCTTGTATTGTTTATATGTTTAGAATGATATATAGAGAATACACAATTTGACACTCGGGAGAGGTAACCCCAAATTCGGACTAGGTTAAACACAACGCGACGATCCAATAACCCGGGATGGAGTTGGAGAGTGTGTAATCAATAACGTTGAGGCGATACTCACGTGACCTTGTGTTGTTAAGAAGTTGAGGGAACTTCTTCGTTGACACAAAATCTCATATTCACTCATCTTACACTCGGGGAGATGTGGCGAGTGAGTTTACGAACTGAGATTGTCGGATAAGTCGAAGGCCATTAACGTAAACTAAAACGAGATCGAGCACGTATTCATAAACGAAGTTAATCCCTAGATAATATATTCTCTCAAAACTATCTCAATATAATATTTATAGTATAGTTAGACTAATTAGTATTTTAGTTTTAGTTTTTATTAATTATTAATTATATTTTCAGCGCCTAGATAAAATTAGGTTATGATAATCAAAGTACTCGATAATAATATCAACCAATCCCTATGAACAAGATACCCTTACTCTCCATACCTATACTAAAATTTGACTCGTACACTTACGATGTAAGTTAGCGACATAATATTCTGCCACCAAGTTTTTGGTGCCGTTGCCGGGGATTGGTTTTTAGATTATTATAGATATTGTGAGTAAATGACCCAATTTTACTTTAGGCTTTTTTTTGTTTATAATTTTTTGTTTGTAGTTTTGTTTTTATTTTTCCTGGAGGGTGTTGGAAGATGTTAGATCGATAGGTACTTTTGAATTTCTTTCAACGGGATTCCGAGCTATTTTACTATGCTTGAGATTGATATAAGGATTTTTTACTCCGATTTCCGAACCATCGTTTCCTGAGGGAGTGTCAACTACTGAACTTCCTCGATGGGCTACAAGCCGCAACCAGAATGTGGGTTAAAAGAGAAAATAGTACCACCTCTTTTGTCCAACTAACCGTGGATGAAGCCTATTGGTTGTTGGAAGACATGGAAACCTTTGGTTATCAGAGTTTCAATATTACGGCGCTATGGATTGACATTCTGGATCAAGATGAGGAGTCTTCCCCTGCCTTAGAAGAAATGTTCGCTACCATTATGGGGGAAACTCAGAGAGTCTTGAGGGAGACGAATGATTGGCTAAATGAGCACGAGGATCGTCTTGACAATATTGAGACGGTCTACTCCGAAATTGATATGATCGTAATGTCTCTTCAAACGTAAATCGGTCAACTAATCTGCTTCATTAAGGCCCAGTCAGACGAGGTGGCACTGGGAAATTCAAAAGCCACATTCAGTGAAAGCTACCGTGAGGAGTCAAAAACGAGCAGGAAGAACTTGGACGAGTTCAATTATGCCTATCCGAATGAGACGGGAACCCAAAAATCGGTCGACGATTGTGATTCGTCACTATTGAAGATCCAAAATGTGATACCACCATTGATCCCAGAAGATCACATTTATGAGGATCCTATGTTGCTCATTTATCCTTCGCCTCCATTAGTAATGTTCTTCCAGGCCTACCAAGTACTTGAGCTGGTGGAGTATCATGTTGAAAGCTTAGGCCGATCAGAGCCAAATCTCGCCAAGCTTGAGGGCGTACTGAACCAAGACCCGTATGTAGTATTATTTGACACTTACTATGGGCGGAAGCTTTTTTTTTGACGAGCTGTTCTCCATGTCGGGCCGAGGACAATAAAACATGTGCTTTTTGGGAGGCAACCCAAGGTCAAAAATAAGTTAAATCCGTCACAGCCAACTTGATTCGGAGGCGAGATTCTCTCACCTCCCAGGTGTTCTAAACCCCCTTCGTCAGCATGCTTTAATTCCATATGTTGAGGTTGATGATTGGGTCGTTAAGGACACTGTCCATTTTAAGTTTGGCAATGATGTATAGGATATTAGTATGTTTTATTGTTTTATCGTCTTGCATGTTTGTTTAGTTTAGAATGTTTTTGTGTTGTTGTTGTTGCATGCTGAGTTTTGCGTTCATCTGGGCCGTTACTCAATGATGATATTACCCCCTGGTTGTTTTCAAGGTCAAGGGTAATACCCATGCATGTGTGTTCTGTGTGTTTGACAATGCGTTTTGGTGAAAATTATTGTAGATCCTAATTTGCACGAGCACATACATTCAATGTATTTCTATTAAATTGATTTGAGGCCGATTATCGATTAGCCTAACTCATGACAAATTAAGGATTCTAGAACCTGATTTAGGGGAAATTTGAGGCGAAATCCTAGGTGAGGTAGTTCAGGAAATATGATTTAGGCATTCATTTTGTCGCTTGAGCCTTTTAAGCTAACCATGTTATATGTTTATCCCTCGTTACCTTGTCAAAACCTTAATGCCGTTTTAATTCTGAATACATGAATAAATACCCTGGCCAATTGATCTTTTTCCAAACCTATATCACTGAATTAAAGGCACATTTGAGTGAATCAAGTTAGCATTTGTATATGCTGCTTGATGTGAGCAGTTGGGTTTAGGGCAAACTTTGGATTGGTTTGGTATTTGAGTACTCACTTATCTTTTTCCTTTTGTTTAAACCACATCCGTGAAATCATAATAATTGAATAAGTTTGGGGGTCTGGTAATTTGAAAAAAAAACATATGTAAATATCGTTAAATTTACGTTTCTTTTGACAAGTGAGTACGTCGGTCTTAAATGTTTGTTCGGGTTTGTTTCCAATTTTTTCTATGGGGGTTCGAGAGTAAATGTGCCAAGCGTTGAGCCTTGGGTAATGTTAAGTTAACAACGTTAACCCGTTTTCTATTTCGAAATACCCTTGGCCAAATATTCCAAAATCGAACCAAGTTCTTTTGATCTTTATGAACTTCCAATCCTACATTAGTGAAGAGTGGACCTCAATCAGGCATATGGATATCCTAGTCCTTTACGGTCTAAGTCGTGAGTTTTGTTGGTGGATAATCTAATCCGGTATTGGATAACTATATTATTGAGTCTCGCATATACACGTTGAAAGGATCTAGAATGACATTCACCATCATTGAATATCGAAATTCTAGAACACCACATGGTGCATTTTACCACCTGAACTCTATATGACTAGAGGTTGTTGAGGAGAAAAAGACTTGGTCGATAGAAGAATTCAAAACTCGCATATCGTTATATTTAGATTGTTTGTGTTTAGGTTGTTCATGTTATTTAATTTAGTTGTGTTTTTCATTTTAGTGTGAGTGTTTTGCTAGAGGACTAGAAAAATTCTAAGTTTGGGGGTATTTGATAGGTGTGATTTATCTATTTATTCCCAAACCGGTTTTGTTAGTTTTAGAGTATTTTTATAGTTCTTTTTATATGCTTTAATATGTTTTTGTTCTTTTTTCTATAAATCAGATGTGTGGGATGAAACGGTATGAAAATAGATCATAAACGATCATATAGGATCAAGAACGGTGGAAGAACAGTGGGAAAATAAGCACGGAGGCAATATTCAGAACAGGACCCCACCGTCACGGCGGTGAATATGCAAAGAGGGGCCTAATCTTGCTGGACATCTACCGCTGCGATGGTGAAACTATAGAGAATTCCTTGAGCCCACCGCCTCCTCCATCGCTGCGGTGAAGATCGAACAGACATACTCACTGCCGTGACGGTTATTCTGCATGCAAAATTAGATATTTTTGGATATATTGAGCCCTATAAAACCCTGCCTCTCCTCATCTCTTCTGATTTGAACACCCCCTAAGGCCCTTACAATAAATTTAGGGTGATGTTGAGAGATTTTTGAGGGAGAGCTCACAACCCGAAGAAGAAGAAGAAGAAGAAAGTGATCATTCAACGATTTTTCCGCCAAATCTTCGGATATCGGCTAAGTCGTTCATTTCTTTTCTTTATTTTCTTCATTTTGGTAGTTGTTGAGTATGTTTAGCTCATTTTACATTGTATATATGGTTATGGCCATTGGCTAAATATGAGTTGTTTAGGGATTAATATAAATTTATGAATACGTTGTTTGATTGAATTATATTTCGTTAGAGGATGTTCTTCGTTATTTTGATTGTGTTTATCGTTCTTGTATTGTTTATATTCTTAGAATGATATATAGAGAATATGGGGTTTTACACTCAGGAGAGGTAACCCCGGATTCGGACTAGGTTAAACACAACGCGACAATCCAATAACACGGGAGAGAGTTGGAGAGTATGCAATCAATGACGTTGAGGTGAGACTCACATGACCTAGTGTCGTTAAGACGTTGAGGAGTATTTCTTCGTTGACGCGAATTCGCATATTCACTCGTCTTATACTCGAGAGAGGTGGCAAGTGAGTTTACGAATCGAGATTGTCGGATAAGTCGAACGTCGTTAACATAAACTAAAACAAGATCGAACACGTATTTGTAGACGAAGTTAATTCCTAGACAATCTATTCTCTAAAAACTATCTCAATATAATATTTATAGTATATTTAGATTAATTAGTATTTTAGTATTAGTTTTTATTAATTATTAATTATATTTTTTAGCACCTAGATAAAATTAGGTTATGATAATCACGGTACTCGATAATAATCTCAACCAATCCTTATGAACACGATACCCTTACTCTCCCTACCTATACTAAAACTTGACCCATACACTTGCGGTGTAAGTTAGCGATGTAATATTCCACTAACAACAAACTTTTGGTTAGAGTGATTGAGTGATGAGACCTATCTAGTTACATATGTCATATGATTTGTTGCACCGGAATCAATTATCCATGTATTATTTAAAACAAGTGTTGAAATATTTAAAACCTTAGCACCATTGTCTGCAGTTATTACCAATGCCGAGGCGTTGTCAATGATTTCATCTTCCATTTTTGTTTGAGCCACTACTACAGTGGAAGGATTTTGGTGATTTTTCTTCGCATGAATAAGATCCCACCATTCTGTATAGCTCACCAGTTCAAAATAGCCACTTTTGGTATGGCTAGTCT
The DNA here is from genome assembly GCA_016647705.1 of Eucommia ulmoides. Taxonomy (NCBI): domain Eukaryota; kingdom Viridiplantae; phylum Streptophyta; class Magnoliopsida; order Garryales; family Eucommiaceae; genus Eucommia; species Eucommia ulmoides. Next base: position 34,588,685 of record CM028327.1, on the reverse strand, counting down.
TATGGTAATGAGTGCACTTGTATGAAAACTTGTCGACATACTTGGTTGATCTACCGGTGTTAAGTTGTGCTCGAGGTTGTTGACTCCTATTAGATCGATTTCGAGCCACCTTGGCACTAGATTCAAATGCTTCAGAATCACCCTTCAAGATTGATCTACCGGTACCATCTCCCGTCGAACTAATGGGTAAAATTCCCCCAGGTTTGGCACTGGATCGTTTCTTAAAATCTTACGTCGGATTAAATCAAATGCCTCATCCAATCCAGTGAGGAATATGTGAACCCTTAGTCATTCAATAGATTGGCGGTGGGCTATTACACCATCTAGATCTTTCATAGTAACCTTATCACGATGGTCCTACTCTTAGAAGATTTCAATTAATTCTCCATAATATACAAAGAGGATTTACTCATTTTGTTTTCTAGAAAAAGCCTTTTGATTCAAAGTACAGACCTGCAACTCATCACTTCCATCATAAAATGTTGTGGATAAGGCAGTCCAAATGTCATAGGTAGTGGGTATGTGAAAATAACGCTTCATAATATCTGAAGACATACATTAATAACTACCATTTGACCTTATGAATTTCAGCATACCATTTTTCACAACCTTCATCAAATTCAGTAGGTGGCTTAGTTTTGCCATGAATCTTGTCCTTTTCATCGATTTGTATTTTCATCAGTTGAGACCATATATCGTAATTTGATTTAGTAAGAGTGATTTTGGCTTTAAAAATGCCTTCGGACTGAATTACAACCAAAACGGATTCAATCCCAGGGGATTAAGAAATTTCTCCACTCATCATTTCTTCCTTTTTTTTTTTTTTATATATATATATATTGAATTGGTATAAACAAAATTAACACACACGAATTAAATGGGAGGTTGGAACATTAACACACACCCACTGAAAGGTTAACACGGCTCTTCCAAAATAATAAAGTGGTCAACAGAGAGAGCACTGTTGTCAGGCTTGGGCATTTTCCAAAACAATATCCAAGTGGACTCAAAGTCTGAAGCAAATGGTATAGGAAAATCTAGAGCAAAAATGGTCATGGCAGTTTCTTGTGCAAAGATACCAAACGTTACCGTTGTTATAGGTGGAAGCTTTGGTGTTGGAAACTATGCGATGTGTGGGCGAGAATATAGTCCTAACTTCATGTTCTTTTGGCCAAACGCCCAAATATCGGTTATGGGTAGTGCTTAGGCGGCTAGTTTGCTAGCTGAGATAGAAAAAACTAGCAAGGAGAATGGGAGAGAGAGTGTACCGATGTGTCGCTAAGGTCACCGGCAGTGCTCCCAACAACCTCACCAACGTGAATTGGAAGGCAGCGTTTAGGGAGGCATATAAGAACTTGAGGACCGACGACTTGATCTGAACTTAAACCCTAAAGTTGCGATCAGACGATGATGGCTCACGGTGAACTGAATTGGTGGACTGGATCATATACGGATCACAGCGGTGGAGGTGGCAGTTTCAAATTTGTCAAAACTTTGGCGGCGAAAGATCTCGTGCAACGATTCTAAGGGTTTCTGAGCCACTAGAGAAGAACAATCACTGTCTTCGATGACGAAGTAGGGGTTTGGATTGCAGATTCAGCAGCGGAAGATCGGCGGCTAGGTTGAGCAGCAGCGACAGGGAGTGATAGATTTGTGCAGTTTCAGATCTAGATCTGAGGTTCGAGATGGGCTTTGTTTTTTCTGGGTTTAGGGTTTTTTCTGGTTTGCAGCTAAAGGAGGTTATTTTCTTTTTCTTCCAATTTTAATCTTTTCAATTTGGATCTGATGCCAACTTGAAATTATATCTCAATCTCTCATATTAATCTCTTGAATAGTACAAAGGTATATGTATAGTTTGATTCTTGGGCATCCCTAGAATCAAGCCATTACACAAATCATCTCCATAATTGCAGAATCGAAATGAGAAAAGTATAATCACATACAATTTATACCTTAATTAATATACTTTGCTATAGTGTGGTCCCGAAAGAAGGGCATGTCTTGCAGAATATTGTTGGTCCTAATAGAAGGGCATGTCCTATAGGACGTTGTGTTGTAACCTAATAAGAGGGAAAATCCTGTAGATGGTTGATATATATAGTTGTTGTTATTTTTGTTGTTTAGGGTGATGATTATCATTATGATGTAGTGGTTTATACCACATGTTGGCTTCTACCATTGGAGATATTGAATGGCCCTGACCCTGATGAAAACCTTAGATTGCATAGTTGTATAGGGTTGTATAGGGTACAGTACCGTTATAACTCCCGATAGTAAGGTGAAATGATCCTATAGTTAGTAGGAAAGTATGTTTGTGGTATTTTATAATATAAAATTGACTTGATCGGTTAATTTATATGTAGTTATTTTATCTTGATGATATCTGTGAATTTCGATATTATTCATTAGAGTTATATTCTATTTTGAAAAGTAGATTTTGATAAATGTGCATGACCCATAAATTATTTCTATATTATGAAGATAGTACACCGATAAAATATTTTATATCAAGTACCTTAATTAGAGACGGGTCTATTATTGGGGCTAGGTAGAGTCATATGAAGTTGTGTTTTTATTTTTGGGTTGTTAAGACAGCTGTTGGAAGCGAGTGGGTAAGACTTTTTTGTAGTTTTGTTACGGAATAGTCGATTGTGTATAATCACTGAATTTTGAGTTGATAGATATTTATAATTTTTTGAAAATCTATGTCAATTGATAGTTAGTGTATATTTGGTGTTAGCTGAGTAACATTAAGTAGTGGTTATGCCTAACCTTGGGAGTAGGGCTCAGGGTGGGGTGGACGCATAAAAGAATAATAATAAAAATTACTTTCTATATTTAATATTTTAATTGATCCATCTAACATTATAAAAAAAAGTAGTACAATAATTTTTGATTCATAAGAAAATTATTGTACCAATAGGGAATACATTGACTAAAATTTAAAGTTCGTATACTATTCACCAAAAAAATAATTTATGTCCATACAGTTTACTAACTCATAGTAATTTTATAAAACTTAACACATTGATAATGTTTTGAGTTTTTTGGCTCCGAGATTAGAAACCAATTTTTCCATTATGAGAAATAAAGAAAATAGAATTTGTGAACTCTCATTCATTTGAAAACGCAGGCTTTCACTTTTAATTTTTATTATATGATATGATATATAAATGTCATATTTAGAAAGGAAAACCATTTTTTTAGGCTTTCAATTTTAGGTTTTATTTATAAATGTCATTTTTAACTTATGTACATGAAATATTGCATAAAAAGACAATCTATTTTTTTTTTCATTATTTTTATAAACCTTTATATGAGAAATAAAAAATATAAAAAGTTCAAAAAACAAATATTTTTTTTACACTAAAAAAATAGAAATAAATTTTTTTCCCTTTATTTTTATAAACACTTATATGAAAAATAAAAAATATAAAAAGTTAAAAAAAAAAAAAAAGAAAAATAATTTTTTACATTAAAAAAACTCAAGTATGATTTTTTATTTTTTTCTTCTAAAACTTGTCTTTTATTTAAAAGACAAATCTCATTATTTCAAATATAAAAAATATTTTAATTATATTAAACCCGCTATGTTAATTATAAATAACAATTATACTTACTCAAATTCCTATTTTAAGTAGTAAGGTTTTTGATATTAAAGAATTTGATACGCAGATTCAAGAATTGCTTGATTTAAAGCTGATCCAAGAAAGTAAAAGTCCTCACTCAAGTCCTGTTTTTATGGTAAGAAATCATTCAGAAATAAAATGGGGTAAAGCAAGACTGGTAGTTAATTATAAAAAACTTAATGAAAAAACTAAGTTTGACGTATACTTCATGCCTCATAAAGAAAGCCTAATTAATAGGACCAAAGGTAAAAAAGTGTTCTCAAAATCCGATTGCAAAAGTGGATTTTGGCAAATTAAATTAACTAAAGAAGTTATTCCCTTGATTGCTTTTAGTACGCCTAATGGTCACTATGAGTGGTTAGTTATGCCATTTGGGCTAAAAAATGCTCTTCAAATATTCCAGCGAAAAATGGATAAAGTGTTTGGTAAGTTATCTGATTTTTGTATTGTCTATGTTGGTGATATACTTATATTCTCTGACAGTGAAAAAGATCATTTAAAACATCTTGATGTTTTTGCAGACTGATGCAAAGAGAGAGGAATCTTGCTCTCTAGAAAAAAAGGCTGAAATAGGAAAATAAAAGATAGAATTTTTTTGGATTAATAATTGACGCCACTGGAATTGAAATGCAGCCGCATATTTGTGAAAAAATAACTGCTTTTCCAGATACTCTTGAAGATAAGAAACAAGTTCAAAGATTTTTTGGAGTCTTGAACTATGTTGAAACATTTATTGAAGGACCAGGTAAGCATAGGTAACCCTTCCAGAGATTGCTTAAAAAAATGCGCTAAATTTGCTTGGACATAAGAGCTTTCTAGTAAAATAAGAGAAATAAAAAACCTTACTGCTTATTTACCTAGACTTACATTACCTTCAGAAGAAGATGATTTAATTCTAGAAACTGATGCTCCAAGTACCCTTTGGGGTGCGATTCTAAAAACCGTTACTGGAAAATCTGTAGGTATGCGAGTGGAACGTTTACTGAAACACAACAACCTTATCATAGTAATCTTAAATAATTACTTGCTATTAAAAAGGGAATAGAAAAGTTTAGGTGGCGTTTGGTTAGTGTTCCCACTTTTCTCATCCCAACTGAGATGGGTTGGATTGCGTTGAGTTGAGAATTCTGTTTCCAACTGGGTACAGAATTGCGTTTGGTAACGACAAAATTTTGTTTTGTGCCGAGAACAGAATCGCGTTTGGTAACACATAATTATGTTTTTTGCTGGGAACATAATTGCGTTTGGTAATGAATAATTCTAGAATTGTTTCCTCAATTATTTCACAAGGTTATATTTTAATTAAGAATTTAAAACTTTTTTAAGTTTGTTGGGATATATATAATAATATCAATTCTTCCACAAGTTGGGATATATATCATTATATAAAAAAACTTAACAAAAATTATAAAAATTATATCCTTAATTGTTTTCTTCAAGATCCCAAAATTTACAACTTGAACTTCACAAAAACATCAACGGCTCAACTAGAACTTTCCACCGTGCTCATTGCTAAAAAAAAACAAAAAGAAAAAAAGAAAAAAAAAAAAAAAAGAATAAAAGAGTGTTAAAAATCCATAGATAAATTTGTTGTAATCTAAATAAAGAAAATATTTAAACTTATTTAATTTATACACACCGGATTTGAAGCATGCCAAATTTGTTCGGCAATTAAATCCCTATTTAATCCCATTTTGATGACACTCTGATTACTCGTTCTGATCTCAACCGGAGCATGTTGTTGGCGTTGTCCTTCTTCCTCTTCTACATATTCCTCCCCACTCCATCGTTCAAAGAGGTTGTTATTTAAATCATGCAATTTTATAAAATTATGAAGCGCACAATATGCAAGTGGACATCTTTGGCGAACGTGGTTGTCATCCTATTGTTCTTAATCACCTCAGCTTCCATTAGTTCAACAAAAATAGTTACATTTTTTTCACTCCACATATCAACGGCTCCCTTTACTTCCTCAACATTATCATTGCCGCTAATATGAACAGTGTTTGACATCTGCATTGATATGGCTAATATGAACATGTTCTGTGATACGGTTCAACTATGGACAAGTTCAAACTAGTTGAACCATTAGTTAAAAATACTTTATCAACATTTATCATAACCATTAGTTCAATCATCTAGCAAAGATACAAACTAGTTGAAAATACAAACTAGTTCAAACTAGTTGTCCTTTGTTGAACCATTATTTAAAAATACTAATCAAGCCTAGTTGAACCAAAAAATCCTTTATCAACTTTTATCATAACCATTAGTTCAATCATCTAGTAAAAATACAAATTAGTTAACAATACAAACAGCAACAGAAACAGCAACAGCAATAGAAACAACAACAACAACAACAGAAACGACAACTCAAAGTAGGTATCAACAAGAACAACAATCGATTTAGGTATGAACATGAACATCAACAGAAACAACAACTCAAAGCAAACAAGGGAATAATACCAACTCACCTTTGGTATTAGAAGACGTAGATCTCACAATGTAAAGTAGAGAATCACAATGCAAAGCAACGGAATAATAGCAACTCACAATGCAAAGCAAAAAATCTGAAGCAAAAAATACAAATTAGTTACAAATGAGTTGAATCTATTATAGTATTAGGTATGTATGCATTTTATCTATTCAAACCAGACAAATGAAACGGTAACAGAGTAATAGAGACAAATGAACATGAACAGCAAGGAAAACAGCAACAGATCCGGTTGCAAATCTGAAGAAAAAAAAAAGGAGTCCGATTTCGTGAATCCAACAACAAAATCCATGAAATCTTAACCTAAATTCGACATAGAAACAGCAACAGAGGGGAGAGAAAGAGATAGAAAGAGAAGATTCGAACATGGATTTCAGAGCTAAGTTTTCGATGAACACCGACGCTTTGGAAGAAGAAGAGCAGCGACGAACACCAAAGCTTGGGAAGAAGAAGAGCAGCGACGAACACCTTGGAGCAGTGACGAAGAAGAGTAGCGATGACGAACACTTAACTTGGGAAGAAGAAGTTCTTCAGCGATGAACACTCTAGGGAAGAAGAGCAACGATGAAATGTGATGGAGGAGGAGGAAGATGATCGGGGATGTGGGAATAAAAAGGAGAATGGATTCTCTCATTAAGAATGTGATTAATACTGAGCGTATCCCTATTTTGAGAAGACATAAGTTGGGCACAAAAAGAAACAACTATTTTTTGTTTCTATTTTCTTTAGCTTTTCAAGAAACAATTCTCATTTTTGGGTTGGGTTGGGTTGAGTTTTGTGTATTTCCAAATGCGTTCCCAAAAATCAATCCCTGAATTTTTGGGTTGGGTTGAGTTGGGTTTGGTTGGGAACACTAACCAAATGGGGCCTTAGATATTTTCTTATTCCAAAAATGTTTACTGTAATTACTGATAATACTCAAGTTGAAGGATTTATCTTTAACAAATTACCAACAAGTCCTGAATATAATAACATGAATGGATGACAAAAAAAAATAAATTCAACATTATAATTTTGATGTTATTTATTGAAGTGGTAAACAAAATATTCTTGCTGACTTCTTATCCAGTGAAGGCCATAGAAGTTGATAAAGATTCAATTTTGATTCCTAAAAGTGTTATTGAATCTATTAAGAAGTATTGTTCGTAAGGACACTATTTCTTAAGTGCTGTTGAAGAGCTGATTTACAAGTTTGAGACTTAGAAAAGTCAGATTGTTAATGATTTGCAAAATGTTACTCTTATTTGTTCTCCTAATCAATACATTGATCAAATGATGAAGTCAAAGGAAACTCTTACGGTTCCTAGCCCTCCTGTTTAAAAGTTTGTTCCTTTTATAAAACCTCCGCAAAACCCTGTTATAATAGAGAAAAAAATTCTCTTTCTTGGATCAGCTTTAAATCAAGCAATTCTTGAATCTACATATCAAATTCTTTAATATCATCTTCGGAATATCTCATGGGTCATACTCTGAAATATTTTTTGAAGGACTAGCATTAAATTAACTAAAGAAGTTGTTCCCTTGACTGCTTTAAGTATGCCTAATGGTCACTATGAGTGGTCAGTTATGCCATTTGGACTAAAAATGCTCCTCAAATATTCCAGCGAAGAATGGATAAAGTGTTTGGTAAGTTATCCGATTTTTGTATTGTCTATGTTGATGATATACTTATATTCTCTGATAATGAAAAAGATCATTTAAAACATGTTGATCTTTTTGCAGACCGATGCAAAGAAAGAGAAATCTTGCTCTCTAGAAAAAATGCTGAAATAGGAAAACAAATGATAGAATTTTTAGGATTAATAATTGACGCCACTGGAATTGAAATGCAGCCGCATATTTGGAAAAAATAACTGCTAGCGAGATTCTTCTCTCTTTGCATCGGTCTGCAAAAACATCAAGATGTTTTAAATGATCTTTTTCATTGTCAGAGAATATAGGTATATCATCAACATAGACAATACAAAAATCAGATAACTTACCAAACACTTTATCCATTCTTTGCTGGAATATTTGAGGAGCATTTTTTTAGTCCAAATGGCATAACTAACCATTCATAGTGACCATTAGGTGTACTAAAAGCAGTCGAGGGAACAACTTCTTTAGTTAATTTAATTTTCCAAAATCCACTTTTGTAATCGAATTTTGAGAACATTTTTTTACCTTTGGTCCTATTAATTAGGCTTTCTTCATGAGGCAGAAAGTATCTGTCAAACTTAGTTTTTTCTTTGAGTTTTTTATAATTAATCTTCTTCTGAAGATAATGTAAGTTTAGGTAAATAAGCAGTAAGGTTTTCGATTTCTCTTATTTTACTAGAAAGCTCTTCTGTCCAAGCAAATTTAGCGCGTTTTTTAAGTAAAAGATTCATCCACCAATTACTAACAGTTCCTACGAAAGTCATAGGGATCCATTTAGAAAAGACATCTTATGTTATTTCTTCGTTTCCTATCACATTTTTAAATATAGCAATAGTATATAAAGATTTTACCCATTTTGAAATAACTTTTTCAAAGGCAGCAGTGTTTCCCATGTAATTATCTATATTTAGGTAAATTCTTCTTTCATTGAATAGGATAAAGGATATGTTTATCCTATGAGTACAGACAACCTACTTATATTAACTACTGAGTGTAGCCAATTCTATAGTGCTGCCAAAACTTCTGCTTTAAAATGGTTAGAAATGATCCAAACTGTGAAATTTGCTGCTAGTACATTAAGTTTCGTGATATGTATATCATTTCCTTACCAAAATTTACCTTATACCTGTAAATGGTCCACCATACATGAAATATTGCATAAAAGGGAAATTAATTTATTTTTTATTTTTTTTATAAACCCTTATATGAAAAATAAAAAATATAAAAAATTCAGAAAAGAAAAATATATTTTTTACACTAAAAAAATGGAAATTAATTTTTTTTTTCCTCCATTTTTATAAACACTTATATGTAAAATAAAAAATTAAAAGAAAAGAAGAAAAATAATTTTTTTAAATTAAAAAAACTCAAATATGTTTTTTTATTATTTATTCTAAAAATTGTATTTTAAATAAAAGACAAATCACATTATTTTAAATATAAAAAATATTTTAATTTCATTACACCCGCCATATTAATTATAAATAATAATTAAATTCACTCAAATTCCTATATTTAAGAATAAGCATAGAGAAATCAAGGAAAATCAAGAAAAATAATTTTATGTACTCTCATTAATTTTTAAGTTTAAGCTTCTAATTTTAGATTTTACATATAGATGTCATTTTTAACTCTTAACTCCCAGAGTAACCACATTAACGCCAGTTGCTCTGACCTCCGCCGCCTGTATAGCGGCAGCATCACTCTGCTCCATCGGCTTGTTTCTGGCGGTTTTTGCTGTAGCTTCCTGCGCTTCTCCGATAGTTATTACCGCCTGTTAACAGGCGTCCACCTATATTCCCAAGTTCACTACTGGTGCATGTCGGTTGGATGTATTGCCCCACAACCTGAAAACGCGGGAACCAATAGTGTAAGTGCTCAAATATAAATATTACATTTACTATCCCAATAAATAATTAAATTAGGTTTTCATACTGTTTTTATTTATTTAGCAATGTAAATAAATTGTCTAACGAAATCTCAAATAACTACCCAACATTCACAGACTAATGTTTGATTTAATGTTTGTAAAATACTGCGAATTCAATAGTTGGACCATCATAATAAAATTTATAGCATAACTAGGGGTCATAAGTGTAGTTTACCAACTTTAAAACTATAAAAGCAACTATTTTCAAAACGTTGTATCGAGGGAGACCTGTCCGCCGATGGATTCAGTGATTATACGGCATCAGGGAACGTCGGTCTCCGTGACCGTCACACTTTCTATGCTGGTGACTTCAGTGATCTCTTCGTGACCAACAACTCCAGCTCTTTCGTTTCTGGTAGCAGCCAACTGCATGACCGCGGCGGTGCCGCCCTTCCTTGTCTGCCGGAGCACCCTTGTCTCCGCTGTCTGCATCATGGTTGCGTCCGAGGTGCTTGTCAAATTGCTTAATATCCCCGATAAAATTGCCGTCGGCTTTTATGTAACGGATCTTATTACAAAAAACTTGGGTATTTGATCAATTTTATTAAGAGTATCAAATGCAAATATCATGAGAAAAAAAATACAATTTCTGTTGGTTTAGCATCCAAATAATAAACAACTATTTTGTATTATTATAAACAAACTTAATATGAATTTTCTTTAATTTTGTCTAAACTCGTGCATTGCACGGACTAAAACTAGTATCTAATATTAAAAGTAAAAGTTTTTGCCTAGATTGAATAGGAATGCTCCAAGCACTAATACTAGCTTTTGGTAAGTTTACTATTTTCAATTTTTAGAGATAGTGAAATTTTAATGTTACTAATGTAAATTGATTGAATCCCTCATATTTGTCTTTAATTGTACTCATTGTAATTAATCATCCAAGTAGTTCAATAATTTTCTTCCAATTCAAAATAAACTAGTTTTAGGCCTGCGCTAAGTGCGGATTTTGAAATAATTTTCATGTGTATTTTATTTGATTATTTAAATATAATTTTATATTTATTGCTTTAAAAAAATATTAGTTAGCGGGATTTCTATTGTTTTTATTTTATTTTTTGGTGTTAGTGAACTATGTATTATTTTGGAGTTTTTAAAATATTTATTTTTCCTATTTTGCAATATTTGTTTTTTCAATTAGTATTATGAACGTTTAGTTTTAAGTATTGAAATTAAGAGTATTTTTTAATATTTGATGGGATTATAAAATTTTAGTTAAACATAATTTTAACTTTAAAGAAACGTACATGTTCAAATTAAATTTTGTATTTTTAGTATAGTTAAAAAAATCACATTTTAGTAAAATTATGTGCAATTATTTTATATTTTTTAATTGATATTATCATAAAGTGTTAGAAAATTATATTATATATGATGTAGTACTAAATAATGATTTGGTATCAGAATTTGTTTAATACTATAATTTTAGTTGAACATAATTCGAATTTTAAAGGGATATTTATTAACGACTTAATTTTCGTGTTTATAATTTTTTTTAAAGTATTAAATTAATGTTAATATAATTTTGGTTTTTGATTTCATTTTTTTAGATTTTTTTTTTTTTTTTGTATCTATTTTATTGATATGTTTTGCCATCGATTTGAATAGGAGGGTAATATATTAATGATGACAAAAACTAATCTTGATCATCCATTTGAGTAACTCATATAAACTGATATAGTAATACTCTCCATTATACACATAAAAAAAAATGAACTGAGTTTTTTTTTTTTTTTTTTAAGCCATAGGTATAACCTCTAATTTTCTCCTCAAACAAACGGAAGTAGTACTTATGTGTGTGTGTGTATAGTCAAAGGTAGCATCTCCGGCTAATTTTTTTTATTTATTTTTAATAGCTTGGAGTACTATCCCCGATTTAGGGTTCTTTTTTTCTTTATTTTATCTCTTATTTTTCTTTTTAATTTTTGAATCAATAATTATTTAAGTAGTTAAAATATACGCCTTGCTTCTATTGGACCGGGAGTTGGTTACTACTACAGGTCAAGCTGTAGAAGGTATCACGAGACAGCCTGAGGCAGATGTTTCCGAGAAATGGTAGCATAATGAATTTATAAAAGAAAAAAACCAAAAAGTCTAGTTAAATTACTAAATTTACAAGATGGCCCCCATAACTTTTTTTTAACACCTAATAGTCCTATTCAAAGTGTTAGTTTGCACTAAATAGTCCTAAATATCTTGAATTGATGATTTTGTCCTTCTTTCACCCTCTTCCTTTTTCCCTTAGATATCTCTTAGGATTGCTCCTCCTACAACCTTTTCCTAAGTTTTTTCTCCACCTATCTGCAATCCTGTGTTGCCACCCTTCTGTCTCCGTCTCTGACAGCTGCTAGTAAGTTCAAACCAAGCTTCTTTCAGTTTCAACCAAGCTCATCATCACCGTCGACCTTTGTTATTTGTTGCTCTGTCTGATTTTCAACGACGAAGCATCGTGGGTCACTGGAGTGGCTTACAAGCTATTGCCACTCTTCAGATTTGATTGTTTAGGTTTGCAACAGAGCATGCTAGTACCTTAGTGGTTTTGTTGGCTGTGGTGATTGATTGTTCATCGGTGATTTTGCCTCGCCAGTTGTGGGTTTCATCGTAGCTCAGAGTTGAGAGCTTGCGCTGTCAAATCTACTCTATCTCGATCCGTCATCAGTTTGGTCACTTCGATCTTGTTTTTTCCCAATCGTTTCTAAAATTTCTCGCTTGTTGGGTTTGGTTTCGCTGGTTTATTGACGATTAGGGGGTGTTTGGGCTAGGGGTTGCTTGTCATGGGTTTGTGGGTGTGAACTAGGGTTAGATTTTAAAGCATTTTTAAGTAAGTGATTTCCATGAATGCATACCACCAGTTTGATAATATTTCACAAGATCGAAGGCTGCATTATTCTTTACACTGTTTCATTTTTGACAAATTTTGTAGAGAGAAGCTTCAAATGTCGCTAAGAAAATTACCAATGTGGCAATCGCTCATAACCTTAACATCGACACTATAACTCGTGCCTCAAATATACTATGCATCGCGATGACTAGATCTAGCTGCTATGACCTCGATCTCTCGCATCGGCGGCGGTGAGAATGGTGAAGGCTTGGAACGGTGGACTAGTGGAGGCTTGGAACAAAAATCAAGCACCGGAATGTAGAGAAAGAATTATCAATTTAAATGAAAAAAAAAATAGAATATTACATGATCTCATGTTATATTCAACATGAGAATGTATTGAATATAACACGATATCTCATGTTATATTCAACATGAGAATGTATTGAATATAACACGATGGCTAGCGGCCTTGAACTCGTCGCCCTAAGCAAATGTGTATGTGTGTGTATGTGTGTGTGTGTGTGTGTGTGTGTGAGAGAGAGAGAGAGAGAGAGAGAATAGACTTTGGTTCTTGCCCCAGGTGGAGTGAAGTTTATGTTGGGTATATTGTATAGTTGTTTTGATGAGATGGAATGGGTACGACAGTTTGGTAGAATTTGAAGGGTAGTGAAATTCGAATATAACACAATCTCATGTTATATTTAACACGAGATCATGTTGAATATAACATGAGATATTCAATACGATCTCGTGTTGAATATAACACAAGAGGTAAAATCTTTACAAAAAGATAAAAGAACTATTTTGTAACATGTGTTTAAAAAATGTGTATTTGGTAGTTTTGTCCTCATATGAGGACTTCTTGGTAACCTTCTTAATTTATAATTTATCTCTACGGTCCTTCACTTTATCTCCAAGGGTGCTTGCCCAATTCTTAACATTGTTGGTGGATCCCGGTGAAAAACCTCTGGCGTGAGAGTAAGTATTTCTGGAAAAGAAAGTATGAAACTAATTATGAATCTGAAATTGTCTATACCTTACCTCACACTAACCTGAGTTTTTGTAGTCTTTCATTCGACAGAAATGTGCAAAGAGAGAGACGAAGACTATAATCATGATTCTGTTATCGACATAATCATGGTTTTTATTATTTCTATGTCCTTCTGTCATGCGAATATTCTTCAGTAACATCAGAGTGACTCTCTTCGTAACAAACTTCTTGCCTAACTCTATTATTAGACCCAACTTGTCATACCCCACCTCGGTTCTTGACGTCGACTGGATATTACCCAACCATCCAACAAATATATAAACATGTATTAATGCAAATTGTTTTTTCAAAAATATTTACCAACTTCAAAATTCAGGAATACACATGTCCCATATATCCACAAATCAAACTACAAAAAGAAATTGAACTTTTCACGATTCACGATTCACACCAGTCCCACAAATCCTTCAAAAATGACATCACCATCTGACTCTATCTAGTGCCAATAGTGGATCCGTTTCTAGTCAAGGTACTTGAGACCAAATATTTTATCGGTGTACTGTCTTCATAATATAAAAACACTTTATAGATTAAACATAATCTTCAAATATCACTTATCAAACATAATGTAAAGATAAACGCACACTAAACCGAAATAAAATTCCACAGCTATCATTACAATAAAATAAATATATTTAAATTAACCAATCAGATTATTTCAATATATAATAAAATACCGCACACATATTTTCCTACTAGCCAAATGATCGTTTCACCTCACGACCGAGAGTTATAACGATACCGTAACCTGTACCACTGTGCAATCTAAGGTTTTCATCAATGTTAGGACCATTTAATATCTCTAATGGTAGGAACCAACACATGGTATAAACCATCATATTATCACCATATTCAACTTCACCACGTTATACTGTCAATTCCATATTCAACTCCACTATATTGACAATCAATACCATATTCGACTCTACCATAGTAATAGTCAACAACAACAACGATAACAACAACAACTACCTGCAAGACTTGCCATCTTGACAAGTCACAACATAAACGTCCTACAACACATGTCCTCCTATCAAGACCAACAACATCCCGCATGATATGCCCTCCTGTCAGGATCACATGGTGGCATATATGTATAATAATAAAAATCACTTTTCCACAATCAACTTTTTACTTGATCTGTCTAAAGTTATAAAACCATCCATTTTAGTAAATCTTTTATTTTTCACAATTTAGTACTAAAATATAATTTGAAAATTTACATAGAAGACAGTACAGTTACCTTGATTTTTGCACTACTGAAACTACTATCGTCAAAATGCTGACGTGGTTGGCGTTGCCTGTGAACCTAACAACGACATGGCCTAAACTAAGAATTTTATTTAAATACATTTAATATGCAATGCGTGATCCTAAAATGCAATCTTTTTCATTCCCCAAATTTTCTTGATGATACGAAATTATTAAACACTCAATTTCTTCAGTTAATATTAATGGTATAAAAATTTCTTTAACAACGATTACAATTTCTTTCCATTAATAATTTAATCTACAAAAAAATATTAATCGACTATTAAAAATATTATTAGCTAACAAAATACTAAAAATTATTGTTTTAATAGAATTTACAATTTTTATTTTAAATTGTATTATTGGCAAATAGGGTATATCTATATGAACAAATATTCTCACTATATTAATTGAACCCACGTATATATTTTTGACATATAAATATATGTGTATACATGTCTGTATAAATAGTTTCATAAATTAGACGTGATATATATTTTATTCTAGCAATATAATATACATACACACACACACACACACATATATATATAAAGTTGATTTCATTTCCTTCCTTGAGAAGGAAATGATCTCAATCAATTCTTTTATTTATTTATTTACACTAATTACCTCTCTTGAAATAGAGAAAATATTAATTATATTCCAAAATGTTTAAAAATTAATATATTAACCCCTAAAATTTTTAAAGTAAAATTTAAATAGCACAATGACCCCATTATTTTCTAAATGTTCTAAAATGCAATTAGAAATATACACGTGTAAGAACTAGACTTTACACAACCCACGAGCAGATCCCAGGTTTTGGGTACTTTGTGGGTTTCTTCTCGGCATTTTGTTTTCTCTCTAGTGGACTTAGGCTCACAAGGATGGAGGGTCTGGGTCTTCATGAGTTATGGATGCCCTAGGCCCATTTCAGGACCTTTGGACACTCTCACGGCAAGACCCACAGCTAAATCGACTACCATCAATAGCCCCCCACTCCTAAGGTAGGGTTTCATGTCATGTGAGTCTTCTGACACAAGCCTTTCCTAGGTGACACTTGTATTCAGCCTTATATAACCAACATACCACCCTCACATTTCAAAGTGTTTTTTAAATTCCCCATCTAGGAACTAGTCATCTTACTTTTGGATTAACTCTACTTCTCATGGGGTGAATGGCTAAACCAAATACGAGGGTTTTAGGTCTTCTAACACCATCTACCTTGGCGAGGAGCATACACAATGAGAAACAAAAGAATGAAAACCCCCGAGGATTCACTTCCTCCAGCAAATCCTGTCATACCCCACCCTGGACCCCATGCCCGAGGCTAAGCGTGACGTTAACTTGATATTACCCAACTCAAAATACAATGATTATACTTATCTAGCTATTCCCTAACAATATTACAAAATTCTAAAACACTCATTACTAACAATTGTCCTGATAATCTCAAAAGTCACACCACCCTCTGACTCTATCTAACACCAATAGTGGATCTGTCTCTAATTGGAGTAGCTGAGACAAAATATTTTATTGGTATAATGTCTTCATCATATAAAAATAATTTATGGATCAATTACATTTATCAAAATCTACTTTCCAAAACAAAATATAATCATACAATAAGCAAAATCAAAATCCTACAGATATCATCAGCTAAAATAATTGAATTTAAATCACTGATTCACTTATTTTTTTATATAATAAAATACCATACACATACTTTAATACTAGTCATATGATTGTTTACCTCACGATCAAGAGTTATAACAGTACTCTAACATGTACATCTACGCAATCTAAGGTTATCAGTGTTAGGGTCATTCAATATTCCAATGGTAGGAGCACACACGTGGTGGTATAAACCACCATATCATACTGATAATCAAGAACAACAATAACAAAAATATATATCAACCACCTATAGGACTTACCCTCCTATCAGGTCAGAACACACCGCAGGACAAGCCCTCTTGTCATGTGAAGCCTAATATTTGCATGTGGATATTTTTCTTTGCATTTTAGAATATTTTAAAAATAATAGGGTAAATTGTGTCATTTAAATTTTACCTTAATATTTTTAAAGGGTTATTATGATATTTAAAATTTTAGTTTTAAAATTTTTGGGGTTATATGTTAATTTTAAAAGTGACTTTTAAAAGTTTTGAGACTATTGTGTTATTCAAAATATAATTTTAAGAATTTTGAGATATAATTAATACTTTTTTATTTTAAAAAGGAGTTGGGGTAAATAGTATATATATATATATATATATAACTGATTGATGACAAGGAGACACGTGTCTTGCCCAAGAATTTCCACCAAATGATATTGGTGATTAAGCCAAGAAAACAAAAAACAAACAAACAACGGCGGTGAAAACTAAAATACACTTATATATAGAGTTTTTTTTTTTTTTTCTTTTCTCACTATTTTTGTCTCTTTACCTTTTTACACTCTTTAGTTTCTGTACCATCTATTGGCTTTCTTCAAGTCTCAATGTAAGTCTCATGTTTTTTGTTTCTTTTATATTATTAATATCTGTGTGTATATAAGTTATGTAATTAATTATATATATACACATGAAATTATATATATATATAACGACCCAGTTTCCCAGGGTCATTACACAGTTTCTCCCCTCAAAGAAATTACACCGAGACCGAATTACCAATAATTTATTTTATAAAATCCGATAAATATTTTTTTCAACAACAGTGATAATTTTAGTTGTCTATTTTTCAATGGTAACTAATAAATACAATAATTATGGTTTAAATACAACCGAATAACCACTAATTACAATTTAAATACAACAGTACTCAAGTTCTTTAAGATAACAACAATATTGGCAAAAGATCTCACTAAGTTTGAGATGACGGGACTGCATAGGTTGCCAGTAACATATTATATGTTCTAATTGAAACTATAATTATAATTGTGTGTATATATATAATTATAAAGTTCCAAATACAATTATTTCAAATTCCAATTCCGTGTCGGTTTACTTATGATGGTTGTCAATAATAAATACAACTATTACAAATTTAATAAAAATCCAGATAAAATTCTTATTGCAGCATTATTTTCAAATATATTCAAATAAATTCCCGACGCCAGTCAATTTAATACTAAAATTTAAATTTGTAATTCAATATACAATTATGGCGGCAGTTATAATTATCGATTTATCGAATCGATTTTACAATGGTGAATATTAAATACAATTATTATAATTTAAATAAAAATTCAACTAAAATTCTTGTCTCCGCTTCCCTCTCGCTGGCCCTGCAATCAAAACTGTGGGGTTGTAAGGCAACACTCAGTAGAACTCCAACCCCTCTAATACGTGCATTTAATTAACGCAACAAATAAAACACATAAACGATTTTCACAAAATTTTCACATAATGACAACTATTTTATAAAATTTAACAGTTAAAATTCAACAATCATAATAGCATAAATCACACAATAAGAAAATTAAGTGCATATATTAAAAGAGTTATAAATTTTACATGTAAACCGAAATTGAAATACGAGCCGGAATGGTTAAAAATATTCAAAACATACATACGATTCATTTCAAAATCCCAATTCTGCGGCTCTTGTTCACCTGAAGATAATATCCCCTTTTTTTTTTTCTTTTTTTTTTTTTTTTATCTTTTTGTTTTATAAACTGTAGTCATGTTTAATGAATAGGTGATTATCATTCTTCTCCCATTTTTATCTATCTATATATATATATAAAAGGAAGGAGGTCAATATATGGCTGGCAGTTTTTTTTTTCATAGTCACAAATCCATTCATTTGCCCTTAAGGATTAATAATTACATTTTCCACCCCATAGTTATAACTTAATTCATGTTAAACCCAATAATTATATTTTTCTCCCTAAAATTACCAAATATTTATTATAAGTTTCCACAATTTACAAAACAACTCAAAAATGTTAAAACTTCTATAAAATAATGTTTTCAGAAATATAAATTTAAGATTTAACTCAAAAAATTATAAAATATATATGTACACCACAAATTTACAAAATCATATCCAAAAATATTAAACTTATAAAAATACTATTTTTTCAAAAATATAGTTTTTCGGGGTATTACAATGTACCTCCTTTAAATAAATTTTGTCCTCGAAATTTTGATCAAAACAATAATAATTAAGAATCGCATCGTACGATCATGTTAGTCACACTCGATTCCAGAACAATTGTTCTCTACGTAGGTTCCATAACCGAAAGTCACCCATAATTTATAACCGTCAAAATTCATTCCACATATCGCGACATTCCCATTCGCAGTGTCCCACATTTATCCAACAACTTATGGACCGGGTGCACTTTGGTTGGTAACATCTAGCATAGATAACCAATTGCCAAAAAATCTTATGTTTCGAAATGCTTCCGCTGCGCTACTCTGATAAAAATAACAATATATCTTTAGAATATTACGGTAGTCTTACAGGATTGGAGTCTATCTCAATTCCAACAGGTCTACGACTTTAATAATTTCCTACTTGGCATGACTTTTCAAGTCTACTGCTATATCCCATAACTAGCATTCACCAATTCTATCCAACATTCCAAGCCAATATATTTGCAACCAATAGTATAGCCAGTAGATAGCCCAAATTCCTAATGGACTATCCCGTGAGACTAAAAAATTACTATCTCCAATATTCACATTAAATTTTCAATAATCCCGTAAACTTTTTCATAAAATCAAACAATTCAATTTCTAAGTAATAAATTTTTTCGCAATACGTCAAAAACGCATAAATATTTCTCAAGCACATAAATACATCTCAAAACACCTAAATACGTCAAAATCATATAAACACCCCCTCAAAACACATAAATATCACTGAACCACATAAATACATATCAAATTACATAAACACGTCTCCACCACACAAATATATATCGAAACACCTAAATACGTGTCAAACTATAAAAACCAAATACATCTCAAATTACATAATTACGTCTCCAAAGTCACGTAATATAACGAGTTCAATACGGAATTCAATACTCACGTGAAATGTACATAAAAAAATATTACATAAAGCCCTAACTCGCATTTCTACAACAAAAATTTAGATTACATTTAAAAATAATAATTGGCTTCCGATAGTTTCACAATGACCCCATGCTCCGCCTCTACCAATAATTAGTAATTGACCAACATCTATCCGGATGATTTTTATCAGTGTACTGTCTTCGTACTATAAAAGTATTTTATGGATCAAGTATTTTTTTTTATCAACATCCACTTTTCAATAAAATATAGCCACACTGGGCAGTATCCAAATCTTAATAAAAAATCATCGTAACAGAACAATCGAATTTAAATCAACTGGTCAACTCATTTGTATATAATAAAATAACATACTTTCTTTCCAGCCATAAGATCATTTTACCTCATAATTGGGAGTTATCATATCCACCATGTAGAACTTATCTGATAGGTAACAACATATATAATATATTCACCCTGTAGGATTTGCCTGATAGGTAATAACATATATAATATATCTACCCTGCAGGACTTGTCTGATAAGTAATAATATATATAATATGTTCACCCTGCAGGACTTGCTTGACAGGTAGTAACATATATAATATATCTACCATGTAGAACTTGCCTGACAGGTAATAATATATATATAATATATCTACCCTGCAAGAGTAGGAAGACCGGGTTCCCTAATCTAATGTCTGATTGTTACATTTCATTAGAGATATTTCTTTCATGGAAGGGTTTGGATGTTTTACAAAGCTAGACAAATCAATTACACATTCTTGTGTTTTCAAAGTAATAAGACTTCCAAGGATAGTAGTCAATACAATTTCCTCTCTTCTTTTTTTTTTTTTTTTTTTTTTTTTTATGGTTACGGTGGATGGTTGCAGAAGAGTTTCGCAAAACATCTTTCAAAGACAATGTTTGAAATCACAACAACAATAAAAAGAGTGAGACCCTAAGAGGTCTGGTTACTCTATGGTTCGGCTTCAGAATAAAATTAAAATAAAAAAGCCTATCACAATAGGAGAATGGCTTAGACGTGTACAATATTTTTCTTTTCTAGATGGGAAGTAATATATAAAAATTTCAGCATGACATGAACTATATAACCTAGCATGCCACTCTTTTATTTTTATTTTTATTTTTATTTTTTTTTCACGATTAAATTTCATAGCTCAACATATATATGTATATATATTTTTTGAATTAATGAGTTATTTTTAAGTATTATTTCACTTATTATGAGCAATTGGTACCATAACCTAAACTTAGGACGGTCGTAAACCCGCTCTGATACTACCTGTAATGACCTTGGGAAATCAGGTCGTTACAATATATATATATATATATATATATATATATATATATATATATATATATAAATTTATATATATATATATAAATTTATAATTTATAAATATATGTATATAATGTATATTGTAAAGATTTTCAATTTTTTTAAAAAAATTATAATTTTTATGAGGATGACATTTTTGTTATTTCATTGATTAATAATATTATTAATAGTTGGATAATATTTTTGTAGTAATTAGATTATTAATTGATAAATTTTATAAATGTAATTATAATATTTTAGTTACAAGATATAAAATAGTTTATAATATAACTATAACATTTTGGTTTTGGATCTTACTAATCCTTCTTTTGTCCATCCAAACTAGCCCTCTCATTAACTAGCAAAGGCAACAAATCCGAAGGAGTTAGTGAATCAAAATCATAAACAATCTCAAATGGTGAAAAATCTGCAGTAGAATGAACAATCTGATTATAAGCAACTTCAATGAATGACAAACAATCCTCTCAAATTTTTAAATTCTTTTGAATTATAGTGCGCAACAAAGTAGATAAAGTTCGATTCACTACCTTGGTTTGTACATCTGTTTGGGGGTGACAAGTAGTTGAGAACAATAATTTAGTTCTCATATTTCCTCACAAGACTTTCGAAAAATAGCTAAGGAACTTGGCATCACGATCAGACACAATACTTCTAGTAACACCATGGAGATGTACTATCTCTCTAAAGAACAAATCAACGACTTGGGTCGCATCATTAGTTTTATTACAAGCTATGAAATATGTCATCTTAGAAAACCTATCAACAACCACAAAAATTGAATCTATTGATCCTAAGATTTTGATGACCAATTAAATGTTGATATTTTTTGTGGAACTAATGATTTTATTGAGTGTTTCACTTTATTAGTTCCAATGATGAATATGATCATGAAGATATTATGACAATACTAAAGATGATGACAAAGATGATGGAAGATTAAGAGTTTGAAGAAATTGAAGAACCTAAAGAAAATAATTCAGGTTAAATTTTAACTCTTAATGTATCCTAGTTAGGATTACACATGACACAAAATATTTTTTCAAAATTATTTGGGTTTTTATAGAATCCTAATTGGTTAAATTATTTGCTCTTATGTGTAATTGAAAAAGAGATAAATATAATTGATTAAAATTGAATTTAAGATTTTAGTGGAGCTAACCAAGAAAAGAAATCTGTTAACGGGGTGAAAACGTTGAAGAAAATAAATTAAAATCGAATTAAGGAGAGATGTTCTAGCTTTAGCAGTCGACTGGTCGGTTGACAGATGCTTAAAAGGAGAATTTCTGGATCATTCGATCAACAGGTAATTCGACCTATGGCCAAATTAGGAAGTCTCTGAATCTTCCGGTCGACAAGTGAGTCGACATGTAAAACTTGCTGAATCGTCCAGTCGACAGGAGAAGGATCGGTGGTCGATCGATGGCGAAGAGATTTTGGCTTGGGTTATGTCCTGAATTGGGCGGTTGAGCTATGGGTGTTGGTCAATCAACCGATGGACAATTTCAAGTTTGGAGGATTTCATGGATTTGTTTCAAAAACTAGCCGTTAACTAGTCATTTTTGACTTACCTGATTCAGATATTGTAGGGATATGTACTTAATTAAGGTATAGTCTATATATTTTACTATCCCTATTAATTTGGTTTATTCAATTAAATGTTATTTTAATTAAAGTGCTGTAATATTTTCTATTTTGATGAATTTCGATTTAAAAAATGTTTAAGGACCAAAATGAGATTTCCCAAGAATATTTTTAAATGAAAAAGATCTATTTTGATTATATATGATGTACGGGGTCTTGGAGTGTCATTTAATGACATAATATTTGAAAAGTAGTTGTTATAAGATATCTTTAAAATTCCTATATTTGAACCTGCGAATTTTGAGTTTAAATATTACTATTTTGGTGGAGAATATTTTGGGCCTAGAATATGGGAGAGATCTAAGGGATTTTATTTTGATTTTACAATTTACTCCATATATTTAAATATAATTTTGTCTATACTTTCATTGATTAAGATCAAATTATTTTGGGGACTAAATTGAAAGTTTTAAAAGTTATATTATTAAGTTAAATATACCAAGATTGAAAGGAATCAATATAAGGGGTCTATAGGTGATTTTAAATGACATATTTTGTTAAACTGGCCGTTATAAGGCTTGTTTCAAGTGACTTTAAATAGACTTGCGGATTTCACATGTTAATATACACAATATCAAGAACTATTCAGTTTCTAAGTTTTTCTATCATTCCAATATTATTTTGAGAGATCAATTGTGAGATCGATTATTAAGAAGTTCTTGAGTTAAAGCGCTATTTGAGTTAAGCGTCACCGATCTAAGTTGTCTTGCGATACTACATACAATCTATTCGATGTTTTCCTGGTGAGATCGTTCCAAGCTTATTCTTTAATTGAGTATTTTATTATTATTATTTGCTTGGTGAATTGATCTTTTTGAGAAATCGTTTTTGAACTTTAAAAGCATAAAAATCTTTTAAAAATGATTTGTGTGTTAATCTAATTACGTGCTTAATTATGCTACCCACATTTTTTATTATAATCAGATTTTATTTTCCCACTTTATTTTTATCACTAGTATAGGGACATTAATTGAGTATTAATTAATCTGGGGTGGTAGAAGCTCCGAGTGGGCATAACTTATCAATTTTATTGTAATTGGTGAGTTGTGTGCAGATTAGATATTATTTGGAATATCTAATCAGAGGTAGCTTTGGGTTTCAATCTCTTCCAGTAAAGAGATTGAGGTTTAATCTTTACCTAAGTACAAAAAGGTTAGGTTACTTTTTTCCCATTGAAAAGAGATTAGGTTCGATTCTTCCTGATTAGAATCAAATTATGAGTGAATTGTAAATGTTTAATCCTTACTTGGGAAAATGATACTTGGAGTGATTGTGAGGTTTAATTCTTGAGCCTAAGGTATAAAAAAGAATTAGGTCATGATTCTCCCTGTAATAGAATTAGGTTAATCCTTATCCTGTGAAAGGATTAGGTTAGTCTTGAGCTTGGGAAAAAGATAAGGTTATTTTTAAACCTATGAAAAGGGATTGTGAAGGTTGATTCTGAGCTTACGAAAAGAATTATTGTGAGGGTTTGGTTCCTACCTGTAAAGGAATCTTGAGTTTAGTAGGTACAGATCTCCGTAGGGCTCGGAGGATTGGATTATCCAAGAGTAACTTCGTGAATCAAGATATATTGTGGTGTTCTGCTTTGTTTCTTTATATTCTATTGTTTGAGTGTGTACCTAGTTGATAACATATATCTGCTGCTATAAAGATAATAATTAATTTTAGGATAAAATTAATTGTTTCAATTTTGAAGTGTTATTATTTGATAATTTTTAATACTACCCAATTCACCCCCCCTTTAGGTAGCTCACTGGGTCAACAGAATCCCAACCTTTCCTTGACCTACGCGAGCCCAAAACAATGTCCATGGAAACATCTACCCAAGGTACACTAGGTATGGGCAAAGGAGTATATAATCCATGTGGTAAGACTCTAGATTTGGCTTGCCTACACGTAACACATCTAGCACAAACTCTCTCCACATCATGTTTCATCTTTGGCTAAAAGAAGTGTTCATGTAACATGTCTAAAGTCTTCCTTATACTAAAATGACCCATCAAACCACCCTTATGTGCTTCACGCACAAGTAAATCACGCATAGAACTATTAGGCACACAAAGTCTATTCTCTCTAAACAAATACTCATCTAGTCTATAGAACTTACCAAACGCTGTCTTCTCACACGCTCCATACACACTAGCAAAATCATCATCATTAGCATAAAATTCTTTAACATATTCAAACTCTAGTAACTTTGCATTTAAAGTAGAGACAAGGGTCTACCTTCTAGATAGTGCATCAACCACAATATTTTCCTTACCTTGTTTGTATTTGATTACAAAATGGAAGGGTTCAATGAATTCCATCCACTTGGTATGCCTTCTATTTAACTTACCTTGTCCTTTTAAGTGCTTCAAGAACTCATAGTCGGTATGTAAGACAAACTCTCTCAATTACAGGTAATGTTGCCAAATCTCTAATGATCTTACTAACACAAAAGGCTCCTTGTCATTTGTCGGGTAATTCAACGCTGCCCCATTTAGCTTTTCTCTAAAATACACTATTGGCCGCTTTTCTTGCATCAAAACATCTCCAACACCTAATCCTGAAGCATCACTCCCAATCTCAAAAGTTTTAGAAAAATTAGATAATGATAATAAAGAAATACCACATAACTGTTCTTTAATCTCATTCAATGCATGCTCTTGCTCAATAGCTCATTTAAAACCCATGGATTGTTTTAACAATTTCAGTGAGTGGTGCGGCTAGTGTGCTAAAATCTTTAACAAATCGATGATAAAAACTAGTCAAACCATGAAAACTTCTTACCTCCGTGATTGACTTAGGTGTGGGCCATTCTTTGATAGCCTTTAACTTTTTCTCATCCACCGCAATCCCTTTCGCGCTAACAACATAGCCGAGAAACACAACTTTGTCCAAGCAAAATGAACATTTATTTAAATTTGAATATAGTTTTGTTTCCTCAGAACATCAAACACCTAATGCAAATTATCAATATTATCATCTAAGCTCTTACTATACACCAAAATATTGTCAAAATAAACCACAACAAACTTGCCTATAAATGCACGCTATGCGTGATTCATTAACATCATGAATGGACATGGTGCATTAGTTAGCCCAAAAGGCATTACCAACCACTCATACAATCCATATTTAGTTTTAAATGCAGTTTTCCATTCATCACCCTTTTTCATCCTAATTTGGTAATACCCACTTTTCAAATCAATTTTATTAAAATACATGACCCATACAACTCATCTACCAAGTCATATAGCCTAGGAATGGGATGTTAGTACTTTATCGTAATATTGTTAATAGCTCAGCAATTAACACACATACGCCAAGTTCTATCCTTCTTAGGCACAAGTAGTACTGGTACCGTGCACGGACTCATGTTCTCTCTTATGTGTCCTTTGGCTAGCAACTCCTCCACTTTTCTTTGAAATTTCTTCGGCTCCTCAAGATTACTCCTATAGGCTGGGCAATTAGGAATTGTTGCACTTGATACAAAGTTAATTTGATGCTCTATGCCTTGAATAGGTGGCAATCCACTAGGCACGTCGTTAGGGAACATGTCCTCAAATTCCTGCAACAAAGAAATAACGACACTAGGCAAAGATTGGTCAAGTTTGTTAGTACTAAAACATGCCTCTTTGTACAATAGTACAAATATAGGCTGGTTTGCATAAAAAAACATTCTTGATATCACTCGCCTTAGCATTAAAGCTCACTTATTTATCTGTTTTTCTCTTATTTTTTCACTCTTTTTTTTCTTTTCATTCTCTTTTCTCTTTTCACTCTTTTTTTCTCATCTTTTTTGGAACTATCGGTCTCACAAGTTTTTTTTAACTCATTCTCTCTTTTCAATTTTATTTGTTCTTCATACACTTGTCTTGGAGTCAATGACATAAGACTAATGGTTTTATTGTCTTTGACAAATGAGTGCCTATTCTTGAACCCATCATGAATAACCTTCCTGTCAAATTGTCATGGCCTGCTTAACAGTATATAACCTGCATGCATTGGAACAGCATCACAAAGTACTTCATCCTTGTACTTCCCAATTGAAAAGGAAACTAACACTTGCTTATTTACTCGAACCTCCCCATAATCATTCAACCACTGCAATTTATACAGTCTAGGGTGTTTCAAGGCAAGTAAATTCAGTTTATCTACTAAAGTAGTGCTAGCCACATTAGTGCAAATTCCCCCATCAATGATCATAATACATACTTTGTTGTTGACGTAGCACCTAGTTTAAAAAATATTCTCTCTTTTTTGTTCTATCTCATCGTAGGCATCTTGAGCGCTTAGAGCACGCCTTGCCACAAGTGACTCTCCCTCCACCGGGTACTCCACTTCATCATCACAAGCATCTTCAAGTGGTGGCATCTCGTCATTACCACTCTCGCTTTCGGTTTCCGCCTTTCCATCAACACGTGCTACCATGGTCCTCTTATTTGGACATTATGAAGCTATGTGACCTATTCCCAAATAGCAAAAATATTTAATATCACGGTTACAAGTTTGGGTTTTGGTTTTACCGTTATTGACATTGGGCACTTTGTCTCTCATTTTTGGTTGTTCGGTTTTGAACTTTGAAACAACCCCTTCATCTTTTATCTCATTCGGCATCCATGAAGTAGAGGAGTTCGAATTTTGAAATGACCGAATTTCTTTCCCTTTAAGCTGTCGTTCCACTTTTATGGTTATGTGAACCATGACCTCTAACTCCACGTAATGTTGTAACTCTACCACGTTGGTAATGTCCTGATTAAGCCAATTCAAGAACCTTGTCATGGTAGTTTCTGTAACGGCCCAGTTTTCTAGGGCCGTCACACAGTTTCTCCCTTTGGAGAATTAATACTACAACTAAATAATCAATATTTCATTTTTTATATATATAAAAATTTGAGAATTTTATTTTCTATTTTTTTATAAACTACGGCGATAATTATAATTATCAATTCATCGAGTTAATTTTACAACAGTAAATAATAATTATCCTCTATTTATTTATTTTTCAAATTATTGTTTCATGTCTCAAACTTTCTCACATAAGAATCTTATTTGCATGCTTAAGCATAACAATTTGTTTGCATACCATTTCCACTTGTAAGCATAACATCTTAAACTGCATAACATCTTAAACTAGGGTACCGTATATCAACAGATCCAAATGATCCTTCGAGTATATTGATTGCCTCCAACTATAATGGCTCTGTTTTATCAAATATGATGGCGATAGTCCAACTCTCTTATAATTGTAAATAATAAATATAATTATTACATAGAAATTCAAATAAAATTCATGGCGTACTTTCACTCTCATTGGCCCTGCAATCAAAACTGTAGGGGTTATAAACCAACACTCAATAGAATTTTAACCCCTATAATACGTGTATCCAATCAATACAACAAATAAATATACATACACGTATCGCACATAGTTCCACATAATCATAATTATTTCATGCGAACTAACAATTATAATTCAACCACACAAATAGAATAAATCATACAATAAAAAGATTAAATACATATATTAAAAGAGATAGAAATTTAACCTGAAATCCAAAGTCGACATTGTATTGATCGATCTTTATTTTTTTTTATTTTTTTTAACATATCCATATATATATACGTATTATTACATACATTCTCCATATATAATAGTATATATATATATATATATATATATATAGATAGATAGATAGATAGATAGATAGATAGATAGATAGATAGATAGATATGTTGGATCTTTACCGCGTCATAAATTTATTATTATTATTATTATTATTATTATTATTATTATTATTATTATTATTATTATCAATCACATATGGACACAATTATGCATGCATATAATAGATGTATATAGAGACAATTATGCAAGTTTAGTAATGTGTGTCTAATTTATGTATATACAAACACTTGTCTAATTCATATATAGGCAATTATGCATACTAACTTTATATTATTTTATTATTATTTATATTTAAGTCCCTCTTAAAATAAAGAAAACAATAATTATATCCCAAAATTCCTAAAAGTATATTTTAAATAACACATTAGTCTAGAAACTTTTAAAAGAATTTAAAATTAACATTTAACCTCCAAAATTTATCAAATATAATTATTCTTTAAATTTATAAAACACTTCCGAAAATATTAAACTTATATAAAAAAATATTTTCCAAAAAATATAAATTTTCAGGGAATTACAATC
Organism: Eucommia ulmoides; assembly: GCA_016647705.1. Lineage (NCBI taxonomy): Eukaryota > Viridiplantae > Streptophyta > Magnoliopsida > Garryales > Eucommiaceae > Eucommia > Eucommia ulmoides. The sequence continues at coordinate 34,559,635 of CM028327.1, read as the reverse complement.
TACCCCCCTTAAATAAATTTTGTCCTCAAAATTTGTTCACAACAATAATAATTCAGAATCCCCTGATCATGTTAGTCATACTAGATTCTAGAACAATTGTTTTCTTCGTACGGTACTATAACCAAAAGTCACCCATAGTTCATAACCGTCAAAATCCATTCCACACATCGCCACATCCACATTTGTTGTGGCCCACATTGGATCCAACATGGTGCACTTTGGTCTGTAACCCCTAACATGGATAACTGTCGAAGAATCTTATATTTCTAAACACTTCTGCTGTGCACTCTATAAAAATAACAATAATAATCATATATCTTAAAAAAATCTCGGTAGTCTCACTAGATTGGATCTATCTCAATTCCAACAGGTCTACGATCTCAATAATTTTTCTACTTGGCATGACTTTTCAAGTCCATTTCCATATCCCATAACCAACACTGATTAATTACATCCAACATTTAAACTAATATGTTCGCAACTAGTATCATAATCAGTAAAGAGCCTGATTCCTCGTGGACTGTCCTCTGAGACTAAAAATGATCAATTCTAATATCCACATTAAAAGTCCCATAATCTTGTAAACGTTTTCATAAATATCATCACAATCCAAACTTCAAATAACGGATTTTTCTGAAATACTTCTAAAAATACATAAATACCTCTCAATTACATAAATACGTCCCAAAATATATAAATACTTCATAACCACATAAATACGTGTCAAACTACAAAAATCAAATACGTCTCAAATATTTAAATACGTCTTAATCACATAATTACATCTCAAATATAGAAATACGTTCAAATACATAAATGATATTTCGTCTCAAAAGTTCAATACTCATGTAATATAGATCTAATTTCAATCACTTAAATTCGTCCCAAATACTTTTATGTCTTAAAAGCTCAATACACACGTAACATGACGAGTTCAATACTCAAGCAAAGCATGTATATAAAAATACTACATAAAATCTGCCAAAAATCTCAACAATTCCCAACACTCCAACTCTACCAATCCCTAGTAATAGACCAATATCTATCTGAATAGTTTATCAATGAACTATCTTCATAATATAAAAAATAATTTTATGGATCAAGTATTTTTATTAAAACTCATTTTCAACAAATATTATCACACTAGAAAATCTCAAAATTTTGCAAATATCATAGCATAACATAATTTAAATCAACAGATCAACTCACTTTTATATAATGAAATATCATACTTTTATACTAGCCATATGATTGTTTTACCTCACGATCGAGAATTACCATATTCACTACCTTCAGGACTTTCTCTCCTGAAAGGTCTCAATACAACATATAGATAATCAATTCCATATTCAACTTCTCTTGTCAAATCAACAACGTATTTTTATTATCTGCGGAACTTACCTTCCAGACTAGTCTAACAACAAATTCATAATCAGTTACATATTTAATTTCTCCTGTCAAATAAACAACATATTTTTATTACCTGCAGGACTTCCCTCCTATCAGGTCTCAAGATAACACATCATAATCACTTCCATATTCAACTTCTCCTATCAAATCAACAATATGTTTTTATCACCTGCAGGACTTGTCTTCCTTTCAGGTCTAGCAACATATTCATAATCAATTCCATATTCAACTACCATATTATATCATTAATATCATATTCAACTCCACTATATTAACAATCAATACCATATTCGACTCCAGCATATCAATAATCAATACCATATTCAATTCCACTATATTAATAGTCAACAACATATGGTAAAAACTACCATATCATACCGATAATCATCATCATCAACAACAATATATATCAACTACCTATAGGACTTGTCCTCTTGACAAGTCTAACAATTATATTTATCGTCAAGTCCATATTCAACTCTGCCACACTATATTGTTAATTCTATATTCAACTCTACCATATTAAAAATCTATATCATATTCGACTCCACCATATCATTAGTCAACAACAACAACAATGACAATAATAACAACAATAACCACTTGTAGGACTTGCTCTCCTATCAGGTCACAACACAAATGTTCTATAAGACATGCCCTCTTTCCAGGACAAACAACATCTCACAGGACATGTCCTCCTGACGAGACAACTATGACATAGTAAAATAATAAAAATCATTTTCTACCTTTAAAATTTTATTTAATCCATTTAACATCATAAAACAGTCCATTTTCATCAACATTTTTTTCCAATTTAATATGATAATATAATTTGATAATTTATATAAAAGACAGTAACAACCTTTTAAACCAATCATTTCAATAACTTATCCTATGGTGCACGACTAACACAACACTCACCCAATCTTACCTAACTTACTATTGGTACTGGATACCATAACTCAAGTCCAAGGTGCTTGGTAGCGCGTAAATTACGTCCCTACTTTCACTGCAAATGTACGGGTCAAGTTTTAATATAGATTGAGAAGAGTAGGGGTTGTCGTATACATAGGAATTGGATTAGATTATTTTGAGTATCGCAATTGTCATAACATAACTCTATTTAGTCGATAAAAATGTAGTTTTTATAATAATTATAAACTAAACTAATTAAACTAATTATACTAATATACTAGTATGACATTTATGGCAAATTATTGCCTAGGGATTAACTTCGTTCACTTAAACATATTCGTTTCAATCTAATTTACATTAATGGCATTCCAATCTATTCGACAATCTCGGTATCGTAAACTCACTCACTACCTCTCCCAAGTGTAAAGTGAATAAATATGTGACTTCGCGTCAACGCCGAAGTCCCCCTCGAGCGTCTATACGACACTTAGTCACATGAGTCTTGTCCCAACGTCATTGATTGCACACTTTATAATGCTCTCCCGGGTCATTCGATCGTTACGTTGTGTTTAAATCCTAATCCGAATTTGGGATTACCTCTCCCGAGTGTCAAACCCCATCTTCTCAATATATCATAACAAGCATATAAACGTGAAAAAAATGATAAACACAATTGAATAAACAAGAACAACTGTTAACAAAACATCAATTTTATATAAACAATGTTTTCATGAATTCAATTAAACCCTAGACAATATATGTTTAGCTACACATGGCCATAGCCTTATATACAACTAGAAACGAGCTAAACATATACAAAACAATCAACCAAACTAAGAATAAAAGAGAGAAACAAGGAGACTAGCCGTTATTTGAAGATCCGACACTAAAACCGCTTTGAGAATTTTTCCTCCACTTGGTTTTGATAATCTTCTCTTGGTTGGATATACCTTGAAGCTCTCAAGACTCCCAAAAACGTCAACCATGTGTTTGGGGGAGAAGAGACAATATTTATAGGATCCAAAATATCTCAAAATATCCTAAAATATCTAAACTGTCTGGCGCATAACCGCTACAGCAGTGGTTTCCCCACTGCAGTGGTAGAGGATTTAGCAACTCTCTGTATTTTCATCGCTGCAACGGTGAATGTAGATTCTGAATATTTGACTTTTTACTATTTTTCCCCACTGTTCTTCCATCAACTTGCTCGTTTATGGACCATTTTTGTCCATTTGTTCTACAAATATCTTATTTATAACAAAATAAATAAAAATGTATTGAAATATATTAAAACGTTATAAAAATACTCGAAAACTATCAAAACTAGCTTGAGAATATATAGACAAATTACACCTATCAGTGCTCGCAAACCTGCTCTGATACCACTTTGTAACGACCCGATTTTCTAGGGCCGCAACACGGCTTATTCCTTTGGAGAATTAATACTACAACTAAATAATCCATATTTTATTTTTTATATATATAAAAATCTGGGATTTTTTTTTTCTTTTTTCTTTTTATAAACTACGACAACAATTATAATTATCAATTCATTAAGTTAATTTTACAATAATAAATAATAATTATCCTTTATTTATTTATATTTCAAATTATTGTTTCATGTCTCAAACTTTCTCACATAAGAATCTTATTTGGATGCCATTTCCACTCTTAAGCATAACATTTTATTTGCATTCCATTTCCACTGGTAAGCATAACATCTTAAACTGCATAACATCTTAAACTAGGGTACCGTATATCAACAGATCCAAATGATCCTTAGAGTATATCAGTTGCCTCCAACTTTAATGGTTCTGCTTTATCAAATATGACGGTGATAGTCCAGCTCTCTTATAATTGTAAATAATAAATATAATTATTACATAGAAATTCAAATAAAATTCTTGGCGCAGTTTCACTCTCATCGGCCCTATAATTAAAGTTTTGGGGTTGTGAGCTAACGCTTAGTAGAATTTTAACCCCTCTAATACATGTACCCAATTAATACAACAAATAAATATACAAACATCTATCACACATAGTTCTAAATAATCACAATTATTTCATACAAACAAATAAATATACAAACATCTATCACACATAGTTCTAAATAATCACAATTATTTCATACAAACTGACAATTATAATTCAACCACACTAATAGCATAAATGACACAATAAAAAAATTAAATACATATATTAAAAAAGTTATAAATTCTACCTGAAATTCGAAGCCGAAATCTGAATCTAAGTCGACATTGTATTGATCGATCTTTATTATTTTTTTAACATATCCACACATATATATACATGTTATTACATATATTCTCCATATATAATAGTATAATATATATATATATATGTGTGTGTGTGTGTGTTGATCTTCACTACCTCATAATTTTTTATTATTATTATTGTCATCATCATCATCATTCACATGTGGACACAATTATGCATGCATATAATATGTGTCTATAGAGGCAATTATGCATGCTTAGTAATGTGTGTTTAATTTATGTATATACAAACACTTGCCTAATTCATATATAGACAATTATACATACTAATTTTATATTATTTTATTATTATTATTATTTATATTTTAGTCCCTCTTGAAATAATGAAAACACTAATTATATCTCAAAATTCTTAAAAGTATATTTTAAATAACAAATAAGTCCCGAAACTTTTAAAAGAATTTAAAATTAACATTTAACCTTAAAAAATTATCAAATATAATTATTCCATAAATTTACAAAACAATTTTGAAAATATTAAACTTATATAAAATAATATTTTTCAAAAATATAAATTTTTGGGGTATTACAGCTTTTATATCCTCTTTAACATTAGCTCGGATCATAACGATCTTCATCTCCTTATAGTAATCATTCACAATCTGATAACCTTGCATAAGGCTTTGTAATTTTTGATACAAATCCCGATAGTAGTGACTAGGGACAAACCGCCTCCTTATGATGGCCCTCATTTCCGCCCACGTCTGAATAAGCCTCCTATTATTTCTCTTCCTGTTTATCACAAGTTGATCCTATCATATTATAACATAGTCAATAAACTCAATTACAACGAGTTTTACCTTTTTTTTCCTTAGACTAGTTGTGCCACTCAAATATCAACTCCATCTTCTTTTTCGACTCCAAGTATACTTCAAGGTCGTTTTTCCTTAAAATGATGGTATCTTCGCCTTGATACTTCCCAAGTTATTATCAATTCTTTCCCCATGTCTATATCCTCTATTGCCATATCTATGCCCAAATCTATCCAAGCTTGCATTAGAGACGCGATCCTTTTCATCTAGCTTATTGACATCGGCGTCTTCACATTCATACCAAGACGAATTCCTTTCTCGTTGTTGCACATTAGGAGTTTAAGGTAACTGTCCCTTTTGTGAACTAGATTCAACTTGGTCTAGATGCTCATGTACTTTATCAAACTGCGAATTCGACTGTTCAAACTTTTTTTTTCAAGGCTTTGTAGAAAAGTTTGATATCCATCCTTTCCAGTGCTTCATTGGACGAGTCTTTATTTGTTTCTTAAGACATGTTTAATAACCTACAAAACAAAGTTATCAAACCTCACAAACACTCCCTCACGTGTTTCCGTCAAGATTGGTGGCACTCACATTCGTGTTTCACTCAAATTTGACTTTTACTCTCTTATAAGCTCACACTCTCTTGCATTTTTCTACTCTTTAGTTCACTCTTTTAGTTCTTCATTGAACTTAACCAACCTTAATCAGATTTTTTTTTTTTTTTTTTATTTTTTTTATGGCAATCCAAACTCAACAAATCAATTCACTAAGGTTGTGTTTAGGTAAGAGATTTGACAATTCCCTTGTTTGGATAACTGTTGGAGCTCAAGTATTTGAACGTGTAATTTATAATTTTCTTATTTGGATAGATAAAGTATTTGTAAACAGAATTTACATGACTATTGATTTTTAAGTTTATATAAATATTTAACAACATGCTAATATTAATTAAAATAAATACAACGCAAAATATTAACATTTTTCAAATCTAAATTAGACACGATTGTCCACATAAACAAAATTAAATATGGTTGTCCACAAAATCAAAATTATACATAATTGTCTAGGAAGAATGCAATTAGACATAGTTGTCCCAAAAAACAACTTAAAAACAAGTTAAGAAAATAAAATTGAACAATCCATAATTGATCAATCTATTGTTTCGACAAACAATTTAAGAGGTAAGTTTTCTTGTACTCATCCGGGAGTCTTTTAAGTGTGTCAAACTTCTGATCATCTTCCTGAACCCAATTCAATGCATGGCAAAGCATTTTTTTGTCAAGCCTTGGAATCGCAATAAGAACTTCAAAAACTTCAAGAAACTTCGATGAGTGGGTCGAGGTATTTAGTTTAAAATAAGATTCTACAGCATCAGCCAACCTCATAATTGCATCGTCCTTCTTATCCTTTTTTTCCTTCTCTCTTATTTGGTGGAGATATAGCAGACGATGTCAAATTATCACGCTTTCTCCGTTGAGAACTGCTAGTTTCGTGATTAGTAGATTCTACTTGGTTTTCATCACCAATTGCATCCTCCATAAACATGATATCATCTACATCAAATGCAGTTTCAGCACCTTCTCCCGTAGCTCGGTCTTTTGCACACAAGTTAATTATTTATGATTCTTATAAAACAACACAAGAATACATCGAATTAATAAAAATGCTTAAAAACTCACAAATATTTAAACTCAAAAATACTTAATTTGTTGTTAAATAACCTCATCATCAATGATATACTGATTTACTCCCAAAATAAAAAAGAACATGTAGAACATCTCAAAATTGTGTTACAGATATTAAGAGATATGCGAAATTCAGTAAATGTGAGTTTTGGTTGAATAGAGTCATGTTTAGGGGTCATGTTATCTCAGATGACGGTATACAAGTTGACCCAAAGAAAGTTGAAGTTGTTATTCAGTGAGAAAGGCCAAAAAGTGTGACAAAAATTCTAAGCTTTTTGGGATTGGCGGGTTATTATCGTCGGTTTGTACTTGGATTTTCTGTTATACCTGCCCTATTGACCTGTTTGACCCACAAGGATGCTAAATTTGAGTGGACTGAAAAATATGACCAAAGCTTCCAAGAGTTGAAGAATAAACTGATATCAGCACAAATACTTTATCTCTTGATAAAAGGTGATGGCTTTGGGATATATAGTGACGCTTCACACCAGGGCCTAGGTTGTGTATTGATACAACATAGTCATGTGATTGTGTACACCTCTTAGCAAATAAAGCATCACGAGCATAACTACCTGACACATGATTTAGAGCTGACAACGATTGTGTTTGCCTTGAAATGCTAGATACATTATCTGTATGGGGAAACTTGCGAGATATACACTAACCACCAGAGTTTGAAATATTTGTTTACTCAGAAAGAATTAAATCTAATACAGAGGCATTAGATGGAATTAATCAAGGATTATGATTGTATTATCCACTATCTCTCTAGAAAGGCTAATATTGTAGCAGATGCATTAAGTCAAAACTCAGTAGGTTTGGTTGCGAACCATCGAGTTGTTCATACTAACCGATATGCCTAATTGGGATCCCTGAGATTCCAATTAGTAGTGGGTTAAACTGCATCATTGTTTCCAATTTTGACCTTGAGAGCAACACTAATTGATCGTATTATAGAAGTGCAGAAGTTAGATGCCCAATTGGGAAAGATTAGAGATAAAGCAAAGAATAGGCAGAGAACTAACTATCGCGTTAGAGGTAATAATGAAACCTTTATGGTTGGGAATAGATTGGGTGCCTAACAATACTGATTTAAATAAATATATATTGGAATAAGCGAACAGCTCAGCATATGCAATGCATTTAGGGAGCACCAAAAAGTATCAAGATTTGCGCGAGCATTGTTGGCGGAATGGAATGAAACGAGAAATTATAGAATTTGTTGTTAAGTGTCGTATTTGTCAATAATTCAAGATCGAGCACCAACATCCAAGAGGATTATTGCAGTCTTTACCTATCCTAAAATGAAAGTGAGTACATAACACAATAAAAAAAAATCGGGATTGCCCCATACTCAAAAGGGGTATAATTCCATTTGAGTGATTGTTCATAGACTTACAAATTCTGCTCATTTTTTGGATGTAAAAATCACATACTCCATGGATAAATATGCAAATTTGTATATTGATAAGATTGTCAGATTGTATGGTGTGCCGATTTCCACAGCATCAGATAGAGATCCAAAATTTATGTAGAAATTATGGCAGTCTTTAGGCTTCTCTGGGAACCAAATTAAAATTCAGTACAACATTTCATCCTTAGACAAACGGCCAATTAGAGCGAGCAATTCAGATATTGGAATGCTTTCTAGAATTTCCTAGTAGTTGAGATGATCATTTAACGTTGATGGAGTTTTGCTATAACAATAGCTATTACTCGATAATTGAAATGCCACCATATGAAGCATTGTAAGGAAGGAGATGCAGAACTCCAATCTGTTGGACTTAAGTTGGGAACAAAAATTGTTAATGCTCGACATAGCTTAGGTAACAGTGAAAAAGGTCAAAGTGATTAAGCAAAGATTGAAAATTGCCCAAAATTGACAAAATATTTACGCTACCAAACGCCGATGTGAGTTAGAATTTGAAGTAGGTAATTACGTGTTTTTACGTATATCTCCGTGGAAAGCCATAATAATATTTGAGAAGAACGGAAAACTTTGTCCGAGATACATTGGTTCATATGCAATTCTAGAAAGGGTCAGTACAACAACTATTTGATTAGCCCTACGGTCAGAATATTCTAGATTGCACGATGTTTTTTACATTTCGATGCCCATAAAATATATGGTAGACCTTTCGCATATGTTAACTTTAAGCCAATTAAATTAAAGAAAGACTTATCATACGTTGAGGAGCCAGTGCAGATTTTAAATCATAAAAATCAAGTATTGCTAAAGAAAATGATTCCGTTTGTGAATGTGTTATCGTCCAATCATTCAGTAGAAGAGGTAATGTGGGAAAGAGAAAATGGATGAAAAATAAATATCTGTATTTATTCATTTAAGGTAAGTAAAATTTCAGGACAAAATTTATTTTAGGAGAAAATGATTATGAAGCCTAATCTTTGCATGTACATATTTTTATTTGCATTTTAGAATATTTTTAAAAATAATAGGGTCCATTGTGTCATTTAAATTTTACCTTAAACTTTTTAAGGGGTTATTATGGTATTTAAAAATTTAGTTTTAAAATTTTGGAGATTAAATGTTGATTTTAAAATTGACTTTTAAAAGTGTACATGCAAAGATATATATATATATATATATATATATAAACATATATGTATGTATGTATGTATATGTAATACCCTGAAAATTTATATTTTTAAAATTTTTATTTTATATAAGTTTAATATTTTTGGGATTATTTTGCAAATTTATGATATAAATAGCATATGATAATTTTTTAGGTTAAATATTAATTATAAATTGACTTTTAATTGTTTTTGGACTATTGTATTATTTAAAATATACTTTTAAGAGTTTTAAAATATAATTAATAATTTCTTTATTTTAAGAGGGGACATTAGTGTAAATAAGGAAATAAATAAATGGCTCAAATGGTTTCCTTCCTCATTAAGAAAACCAAGTGACCCACATATATACGTATATACGCCATAAGTTAATACGTGTTTGTGTGATAATAATGATAATAATAATAATAGAATTCCTTTATATATATGTATATGTTAAAGTTAAAGGTGAAGAGTATATATATATATATTCTACTGGAATTTATGGGCACGAAATATATATTATATGTTAGATGATTCTTCTTAGCAAAAAACTATTCCGATTGGATTTCAGGTAGAATTTCTAACTGTTTTAATATATGTATTAATTTCTCTATTGTGATATTTATGTTATTATTATTATTGAATTTTAACTACTAAATTTCATGAGATAATTATGATTATGTTGGAACTATGTGTAATACATGTTTATGTGTTTATTTGTTGTATTAAATTAAATACACGTATTAGAGCGGTTAAAATTCTATTGAGCGTTGACTCACAATCCTACAATTTTGATTGCAGGGCCGGTGAGAATGAAACTGCGTCAGGAATTATAGAGGAATTTCTATTTGTAATAGTTAAATTTATTATTTACTGTTGTAAAATTGAATCGATGAATTCGATAAATTTAATAAATTGAGTATAACTATTTGAACATAATAATAATATTACAAATAAAATTTGTTGTAATAATATGATCATTATTTTATTATGGAGTTGTGATCATTTTTTTTATTAAGTAATCGCTTCTTCAAGTTTATTTTATAAGTTAAGTATAATTATTTTAACATAATCAATAAATCTACTCGATAATTCGATAATTATAATTATCGCCATAGTTTGTAAAGTCTCTCAAATTTTTATTGAATGAGATATTGGATATTTGGTTCTAGGATTAATTCTACAAGGAGAGAAACCGCATGGCGGCCTTGGGAGACTGGGCCATTACAGATTGATATCGGAGGTGAATTAATAATAATACTAATTTCTTTATAAATAGTGAAATATTTGGGATAGAATTTTCTATAAAAGAAACTTAGTGGCAACCCTGGAAAATCAGGTTGTTACAAAGTAATATTAGAGCAAGTTTGTGACAACCCTAGGCTTGGGTTATAATACCCATTACTTATAATAAATTAAGTATTATTAAAAATAATTTTAGTATAATTTTTTTTCTTCGACAGTAGATAATAATCAGTATTAGCAATGGGTAATTTCAACTGGTGGGAATTATTGAAATCCACGTGAACAGAATGATAATAATAATATATAACTTGGACCACAAATGCCATTATATATTCTCACGGCTATAACTATAATATTCTCTATAGGAGATCATTAATAATATATCATGTGATAATATTTTATCACATATTAGTGTAAATAATTTACACTATTATTATAATAAAATTATGATAAATATTTTATTATAAATATTTTAAAATAATCTCCCTAAATTATTCATGTCAAAGATAAATATTATTATTGATTGACATGCTATAATCAGTTATTAGTATTTGGGAAATAATTGTATCAACAATAGTTGGATTGGAAATATTGATATTGTTGATAAATTGTTCAATGGGGATAATCTACTCTGGTGAATATCGTTTAGACGACTCTTGTTAAATTGCTGATAATAATATCTGAGACCACCTTGGTGCCCTAGACGATCGTTCAATTGTTATATTAATTTCAGGACTAATATTTATATGCGCATGCTAAAAAAAAAAAAGAGGATGTCTCTTCTATTTCAGGAACTGAAATCTCTGAGTGAAATCTCTAAGGACCCGTTTGATTAATGCAACTATCAATACTAATTTAAATAAGCCTTGGCGAGTGACGTATTAGTCGTGGACCATAGGATTTGTTGTTAAATTGAAAATATCAATTTAAAGATATTTACTGTCTTCTATATAAATCATCAAATTATATTTTCGTATCAAATTATGGAGAAAAAAAAAAAAAAAGGTGTTGATGAAAATGAACAGTTTTATGATGTTAAATGGATCAAGTAAAATTTTAAATGTGAAAAATGATTATATTATCTTACTATGACATAAATCGTCTTGTCATGAGGGCATATCCTACGAGATGTGGCTGATCCTTACAGGAGGGTATATCCTATAGGACATTGTTTTTGTGACCTAACAGGAGGGAAAGTCCTGCAAATAGTTGATTATGTTGTTGATATGGTAGTTCATACCATTATGTTGCTCCTACCATTGGATATATTTAACGGCCCTAGCACTGATAGCCACCTTAGATGGCACAATTGTACAGGTTACAGTACTGTCGTAACTCCGGATCATAAGGTGAAATGATCATACGGCTAGTAGGAAAATATGTGTGCGATATTTTATTTAGATATCAAAATAATTTGATTAGTTATTTTAAATGCATCATTTTTATTGTGACAGTAGTAGAGAAATTTTATATACATGTTACGTGAGTATTGACCATTTGTGACATATTCGATTTCTATAGTTTGACATGTATTTATGGATTTCAAAACGTATTTATATGATTGCGATGTATTTATATCATTGAGATGTATTTGGGTGTTTTGAGATTTATTTGTATATTTGAGACATACTTGATTTCTATAGTTTGACACGTAGTTATGTATTTCGAGACATATTTATGTGGTTGACACGTGTTTATGTAATTGAGAGATATTTATTTTTTTCAGAAGTATTTCAAAAAAATTGTATTTGAAGTTTGGATTGTGTTGAAATTTATGAAAAACTTTATGAGATTATTGGGATTTTATTATGGATACTGGAAATGGATTATTTTTAGTTGTACGCGCTTAGATTCACACCATGTTTCCTCCTCGCGGTAATTGGACTACTCGCAAGTGTACGAGGTCTAGTTTTAATATAATGGATCTTTTAGGATCGGATGTCGTTCCACTGGGAAAGACAAGTAATTCGGTTGAGTATTGCGATTTCAATAGTTTTATATTATCTAGACTAATCAAATTTTGTTTGTTTTCTAATTACTATACTAGGATAAATGACAACTATAAAATTAGTTTTAATTACACTAATTACTTAGGTATAAATCTCTTTCATATAATGCATAATCGACTTCATTTAGTTAGCTATAATGGTTTTTATCTAATCCGACAACCTCTGTATCAATAACTCCTCCGCTACCTCTTCCGAGTGTAAAATGAGGGATTACACGACTTCGTGTCAACGAAGAAGTCCCCTTCAACGCCTTAACGACCCTAGGTCGCGTGAGTTTTGAGCCAATGTCATGGGTTGCATACGTTCTAACGCCCTCCCGGGTCGCTAGAACGTTACGTTGTATTTACCTTAGTCTGGATCTGGGGTTACCTCTCCCGAGTGTCAAACCCCTGATTCTTGGTTTATCAATACAAGCATAATATCAAGAATAACAATAAACACAATCGGATTTAGACAAACAACACATTAAAGTAACATAAATTTACTCAACTAAATGGTTACATGATTTCGACTACTCCTAAGTAACATTTAACTACTACTACAAGATCTTAGCCATATACCATACAAAATAAGAGGAATTCAACATTCTTAGATATGAAAAAGTGATTACAAATAATAAAACAATAGAGAAATGATCAAATCTAGAAGTGAAACGGTTCACTGTCACTAATGATCGATCTGCAAGTTATCCTTCTTTATCCAAATGATGAACCTCCTTCTTAATCTTCAAAATATAGCTTAAGAGCTCTTTTCTAGGGTTAGGGTTCTTCAACAACAAGTTTCAGACGTGGCCAAGGGGTATTTATAGGCCTAGGGGTTCAAAAATATCTAAACAGATATTTTGACCTGTTCTGCGATTTCCGCCTAAGCGGTAGAAATTTCGCTTAGGTGGAGCTTAAGTCGGTTAGAATTCCGCCTAAGCGGTAGAATCTTTTCTTAGGAGGAGGACTAACTTCTTGGCTCCTTATCTTTCTGACGGAATTTCGCCTAGGCGGTAGCTACTTCGCCTAGGCGGATTTACAGCAGTGTAGCTCTATCCAGCAGTTCAGTTCATCCAGCGTTTTGATGGATTTCCGCCTAGGCGGTGGAAACTTCGCTTAGGCGGATTCAATACTTCAGCCCTTGCAACCTTCTGACGGATTTTCACCTAGGCGATGGAAACTTCGCCTAGGTGGATTTCAAATCTTCAGTTTTTGCATCTTTCTGCTGAATTTTCGCCTAGGCAGTGGAAACTTCGCCTAGGCGGAATTGCTTTGTTATTTGAAACCTCTTTTTTAAATCTTTTTGGCTACCCTTTTTTGTACCATTTCACTCGGTTTGCCGATTGTTTACTTCTCTGCTCCTGACTAATAAAAACAGCTAAAACGATATTTAAACTTCAATAAAGTACTCGAAAACTGGCAAATTCTGTTTAGAATTAGATAGGTATTTTACACCTATCAAATACCCCCAAACTTGGAATTTTGCTAATCCTCGAGCAAAATACCCTAATGCTAAATAACACTAACTACACTAATTAGCTACATCCTAAACTACAGATACGTAATCATTAACAATTAAGAAGTACACACCTGTGAGATATAAGTTTAGTCAAAGAAACGATGCTCTTCTTCCCTCAACAACCCGTAATCAGATCCGGTTAAGGAATAACACACACCACGTGGTGTTCTAGAATTTCAACACTCAATATCAGTTCAAATCATTTTGGATCCTATTGAAATGTGTGTGTGTGAGAACTCGGATATATAACAAATCAAACGTCGGATTGGATTATTCAATGAATAAGGTCATGACTTAGACTTGTTAAAACATTTAGGGAAGCCATATGCTTGACTGGGCTCAACTGTCTACTAATGTAGGTTCGGACATTCACCGAGATCAATAGGGCTTGGTCAGGCTTTGGATAACGGCCAAGGGTATCGTAGAAATAGAAACTCGTTATAATTTTAACGATACCCGAGGTATAAATGCTTGTCGCTAAATCTCTCTCATGACTCCCTTATCTTTAAAGATATTACCCTGAACATGATTTAGTAAACTTGTATTCACTTGTCAAAACAATCGGATTTAAACACTACATTCACATAGTTTTTTTTTTTTAAGTACACCCCCAAACTTATTCAATTTTATACAATTTTAGGGGTGTTTAGATACAACTACAGGATTAACAAGTGAATACTCTTATACTTAACCAAAAATACAGAAACCCCGATTGCCCGCTTCAAGTTAACATAACCTAATGCTACTTGTTTTTACTCAATTTTCACTTTTATTCCTAGCGACAATGGTTCTGAAAGATTTACTTGGTTAAAGTATAGAAACAAGTTCAGAAGTGACAAAATTTTATGGTTTCGACAGGAGAACGAGGGAATAACTTTTCAGGTTAGTTTCAAAAGGTTTAAGCAATAAAACGAGGGCCTATATCATGCCTCCAGAATTACCTTACCTATAATTTCGCCTCAAGCCTCCCCCAGTCAAGTT
Source organism: Eucommia ulmoides (assembly GCA_016647705.1). Taxonomy (NCBI): domain Eukaryota; kingdom Viridiplantae; phylum Streptophyta; class Magnoliopsida; order Garryales; family Eucommiaceae; genus Eucommia; species Eucommia ulmoides. The sequence goes on along the minus strand of CM028327.1, from coordinate 34,544,261 downwards.
CTACTTCATGTCTTCACTCAGCTTCTCCTTTCCTTCATCGGCCTTTGCTTCAACTTCCTCCTCCGCACTAGTTCTTCGTTCATCATCCGAAAACTCATGACTCACACCCGGCTCGGTTTCCATAGTCCTTCTCACTTCCACGTCTCTGCCGCTCCTCAACTTAATTACCTTGCATTCCCTAGGGTTGGTTTCCGTGTTTCTTGGAAACTTCTCCTTTTGTTGTTCTTGAATTGCCCTAGCAAGTTGCGCGATTTGAGTCTCTAGAGCCTTCACCGTGGAATTAGTGTTTGTACATGTTGTATCAATAGAGTCCAGCCGTGTTTTATGTTTATTCAGGCGATTATGCGTCTCACGCATCATAGTCTGCATCTCTTTCATAAATGAACCCAGAACTTCATCCAAATTTGACTTTGGATTGTGCATTGGCGGTTGTTGCATTTGTCGATTGGCTTGCATTGGATATCCCGAAGATTGATTTCCATACCCCGGAGGTGGCCGCAAAGCGTTCTGATTATTCGCATATGAGAAATTCTCATGGTTACGAAGTCCAGGATTGTAGTGAGTTGGAATATTGGTAGCCGGCCTGAAAGTATAGGCACGGTTGTTCAGAAAATGACATTCCTCGAAGTCATTGTCCAATCCGGATTGAGAACTACTTGCCACTATCTCCTCCCCTTGACTCGCCAAAGTACCTTTTGTAGACAATGTGACTAATTGGTCCGAGAGCTTGGACACTTGGGCCGATAACGTTGAAATATGGTCTGATTCTTAGATAGAAGCGACCCGTCTTCCCGTGTTCCTCTCATTCGGCCATTGATAGTTATTAGCCGCCATCTCCTCCAATAACGCATTTGCTTCGGTTGAGGTTTTGGACAACAATGATCCCCCGGAGGCTGCATCGACTATCGTTCTTGTCTGGTCGTCCAACCCGTTATAAAATAATTGGGTTTGAAACTAATCTTGATAACCGTGTTGGGGGCACCTTCTCAATAAGTGTTTAAACCTCTCCCATGCCTTAAATAATGGATTGAAATCTCTCTGATGAAACTGCGCAATCTGGCCTCGAAGTTGAGAAGTCTTCGAGGGTGGGAAGAACTTAGTGAGGAACCTTTGTGCAAGGTCCTCCCAAGTGTTAATGCTCCCCGGCTGAATCGATTGAAACCATCCCCTTGCTCTGTCTCGTAAGAAGAACAAAAATAACCTCAACTTTATCACATCTTCTGCAACTCCGTTGATCTTGATGGTGTCACAGATTTGAAGAAAAGTAGCCAAGTGTACGTTGGGATCTTCGTGAAGGTTCCCGCCATATTGGTTTTGCTGAACCATGTTGATTAGGGCGGGCTTCAACTCGAAGTTATTAGCTTGGATCGGCTGCCTCCGGATCCCTGAATAATTGTCCAACATAAGAGGCCGATAATAGTCCCGAAGGACTCATTGTGGCCTCTCATGCTCCGGCGGCTGGAGTGCTTGCGGCTCCGGTGGTTGCGGAATATTTTCACGTCCGCCGGCCATTGCTGTAGCTTTTTCGTCTTTCTGTTTAGCAATACATTGACTACGCCCCATGCACTGCTCAAATTCAATAGATAAATAAAATAAATAAATGAATTGAATAAAATTTAAAAGCAAAAGAATTATCGTGATTAACATTCAACTACTTAATCACAATATCAACTTAATTGAAAAACACATTGCCGCATCCCCTGCAACGGTGCCAAAAACTTGTACGCACTTAGATTCACAACATGTTTCCTCCTCGCTGTAATTGGATTACTTGTAAGTGTACGAGGTCTAGTTTTAATATAATGGATGTTTTAGGCTCGGATATCGTTCCACTGGGAAAGGCAGGTAATTCGGTTGAGTATTGCGATTTCAATAGTTTCATATTATCTCGACTAATCAAATTTTGTTTGTTTTCTAATTACTATATTAAGATAAATGACAACTATAAAGTTAGTTTTAATTACACTATTTACTTAGGTATAAATCTCTTTCATATAATGCATAATCGACTTCATTTAGTTAGCTATAACCATTTTTATCCAATCCGACAACCTCTGTATCAATAACTCCTCTGCTCCCTCTTCCGAGTGTAAAACGAGGGATTACACGACTTCGTGTCAACGAAGAAGTTCCCTTCAATGCCTTAACGACCCTAGGTCGCGCGAGTTTTGAGCCAACGTCGTGGGTTGCATACGTTCTAACGCCCTCCCAGGTCGTTCGAACGTCATATTGTATTTACCCTAGTCTGAATCCGGGGTTACCTCTCCCGAGTGTCAAACCCTGATTTCGACAAACAACACGTTAAAGTAACATAAATTTACTCAACTAAATAGTTACATGATTTCGACTACTCCTAAGTAACATTTAATTACTACTACAAGATCTTAGCCATATACCATACAAAATAAGAGGGATTTAACATTCTTAGATATGAAAAAGTGATTATAAAGAATAAAACAAGAGAAAAATGATCAAATCTGGAAGTGAAATAATTCACTGTCACTAATGATCGATCTGCAAGTTATCCTTCTTTATCCAAATGATGAACCTCCTTCTTGATCTTCAAAATATAGCTTAAGAGCTCTTTTCTAGGGTTAGGGTTCTTCAACAACAAGTTTCAGACGTGGCTAAAGGGTATTTATAGGCCTAGGGGTTCAAAAATATCTAAACAGATATTTTGACCTGTTCTGCGATTTCCGCCTAAGCGGTAGAAACTTCGCTTAGGCGGAGCATAAGTCGGTTAGAATTCCGCTTAAGCGGTAGAATCTTCGCTTAGGCGGAGGACTAACTTCTTGGCTCCTTATCTTTCTGACAGAATTCCGCCTAGGCGGTAGCTACTTCGCCTAGGCGGATTTACAGCAGTGCAGCTCTATCTAGCAGTTCAGTTCATCTAGCGTTCTGATGGATTTCCACCTAGGTAGTGGAAACTTCTCCTAGGCGGATTCAATACTTCAGCCCTTGCAACCTTCTGACGGATTTCCGCCTAGGCAGTGGAAACTTCGCCTAGGCGGATTTCAAATCTTCAGTTTTTGCATCTTTCTGCTGAATTTCTGCCTAGGCAGTGGAAACTTCGCCTACGCGGATTTCAAATCTTCAGTTTTTGCATCTTTCTGCTTAGGCGGTGGAAACTTCATCTAGGCGAAATTGCTCTATTATTTGAAACCTCATTTTTTCATCTTTTTGGCTACCATTTTTTGCACCATTTCGCTCGGTTTGCCGATTGTTTACTTTCCTGCTCCTAACTAATAAAAACATCTAAAACGATTCAAACTTCAATAAAGTACTCGAAAACTGGCAAATTCGGTTTAGAATTAGATAGGTATTTTAGACCTATCATTAGTCTCACGGGACAGTTCATGAGGAATTGGGTTATCTACTGCTTATGATGATGGTTGCGAACATGTTGGTTGAAATGTTAGATGAAAATTGATAAATGTTGGTTATGGGATATAACAATGGACTTGAAAAGTCATGCCAAGTGAGAAAATTATTGAGGTTGTAGATTTATTAGAATTGAGATAGACCCAATCCGAGTGGGACTACTGTGATATTTTAAAATATATTTGTTGGTCGTATATGTTTATTGTTATTTTTATCAGAATAATTCAGCGGGAGTGGTAGCACGTAGATATGTCCCTACTTTCACCACAAGTGTACGGGTCAAGTTTTAGTATAATTTGGAAGAGTAAGAGTTATCGTATCCACAAGGATTGGTTGAGATTATTATCGAGTACCGTAATTATCATAATCTAACTTTATTTAGGTGATAAAAATTGTAGTTTTTATAATTAATATACTAAACTAAGTTAATTAATCTAATATACTAATATAGTGGTATGACGTTTATGAGAAATTATTGCCTAGGGATTAACTTCATTCACTTAAATGTGTTTGTTTCAATCTAGTTTACATTAATGGCATTCATCCTATCTGACAATCTCTGTATCGAAATCTCATTCAGTATCTCTCCCGAGTGTAAAGTGAATGAATATATGACTTCGCGTTAATGAAGAAATCCCCCTCAACGTCTATACGACACTAGGTCACATGAGTCTCGCCCTAACGTCACGGATTGTACACTTTCTAACTCCTCCTGTGTTATTAGATCATCGCGTTGTGTTTAAACTCTAATATGAATCCAGGGTTACCTCTCTTGAGTGTCAAATCCCATATTCTCAGTATATCATAACAAGCATAATAAACAAGAAAAGACGGCAAACACAATCGGATAAACACGAACAACTATTAACGAAACATAGATTTTATATAAATGACATTTTCGTGAATTACATCAAGCCTTAGACAATATATATTTAGCTACACATGGTCGTGGCCCTATATACAATAAAATACAAACTAAACATTTGCAAACATTTAACCAACTAAGAAATAAAGGAGAGAAACGAGAAACTTAGCCGTTATCCGAAGATCCGCCGTTGAAATTGCTCTGAGAACACTTCCTCCTTTTTTGCAACGTGATCTTCTATTGATCGAATGGACTTGGAGCTCTCAAGACTCCCAAAAACGCCAACCTCTTGTTGGGGATAATAGGGATGATATTTATATAATTCAAAGTATCTCAAAATATCCTAAAATATCTTAACATATCTACAAGGTCACCGTCGTGGCGGTGGGCATGTCGGCAGGGTCACCGCTGTGGCGGTGGCTGATCGCTGTGGTGGTGGAATAGTAGGCAAACTCTCTGTATTTTGACCGCCGCGACGGTGAGTTCACTACTGCGGCGGTGGTTTATCCAACAAACTCTTTGGACTTTCACCGTTGTGGCGGTGACCTAACCGCTATAGGGATGAGATTTCTCCACTCCCAGTACTTTTACTGTCGCGGCGGTGGGTCTGCTACTTTGGAATCTTGCCTCTTTGCTTGTTTTCCTACCGGGCTCGCTCTGATATGATCGTTTAGGATCATTTTAGTCAATTTTTACCCCCAAATACTTAATTTAAGACAAAATAAATAAAAACGTATTAAAACCTAATTAAAATACTATAAAAATACTCGAAAACGACCAAAATTGGCTTGAAAATAAATAGATAAATTACACATATCAGGGAGCGTGGTGGTGACTTTCAGTTACTATTGGCTGACCAAGAGTGACTAGTTCGGTGCGATTTTGAATTATTATTATTTTAAACGAAATTTCGGAGACATAATTTATTTAAGGGGAGTATATTGTAATACCCCGGAATCTATATTTTTGAAAATATTATTTTATATAAATTTAATATTTTTAGGATTGTTTTGCAAATTTATGGTATAAATAGCATCTGATAATTTTTTAGGTTAAATATTAATTTTAAATTGACTTTTAATTGTTTTTGGACTATTGTACTATGTAAAATATATTTTTAAGAGTTTTGGGATATAATTAATATTTTTTTATTTTAAAGGGGGATATTAGTGTAAATAAATAAATAAATAAATGGCTCAAATGGTTTCCTTCTTCATGAAGGAAACTAAGGTGGTGTTTGGTAACCGTTTCTATTTCTATTCCGGTAGTGGGATGGGAATGGGATGAGAATTTTGTTTCCTTCTTGGGAGTAGAATCGCCTTTGGTAACGATTTTGTTTTTTGTGTTGGGAACAGAATCGCGTTTGGTAATGACTTTATCATAAAACTATTTTTTTTTATTTGAGATATTTTTTTTGTTTTGGCCGGCGACGGCGACAACGACGACGGAAGTTGCCAGAAGGTGGGCGGCCGGCGATGCCGAAGGTGATCGGCGACGGTCGCCAGAAATGGACGGCGGCAGACGATAGTCGACCGGCGGATGAACAGTAACAGTGATTTTGGGAATGGAAGGGAAATTATGAGAAACAACGTTTTTTTGTTTCTCATTTCTTAAGAAAAAATAGGCACAATTCTCAAATGGGAATGGAATGGGAACGAGAACAAAAATTACCAAACGCTATTCCCAAACAGAATTCTCAAAAATTTGGGAATGGAATGAGAATTTCTGGAATGGAAACGGTTACCAAATGGGACCTAAGTGAACCACATATATATATATGTATATAAGTCACAAGTTAACACGTGTTTGTGTGATGATAATAATAATAATAATAATAATAATAGAATTCGTTATATATATGTATATGTTAAAGTTAGAGGTCAGAAGGATATATATATATATATATATATATATATATATATATATATATATATAACTTAGATTTAAAAAAAAAAAAAAACAAAAAAAAAAACATATGCTACTAGAATTTATGGGCACGAAATATATATTATATGTTAGATGATTCTTCTCAGGAAAAAAATATTCTGATTGGATTTCGGCTGAATTTCTAACTCTTCTAATATATATATTTAATTTCTCTATTGTGAGATTTATGTTATTATTGTTGTTGAATTTTAACTCCTAAATTTTATGAGATAATTATGATTATATAAGAACTATATATAATATATGTTTATGTATTTATTTGTTGCATTAAATTAAATACACGTATTAGAGAGATTGAAATTCTACTGAGTATTGGCTCACAAACTCAAAGTTTTTATTATAGGGCCAGTGAAAATGAAGTTGCGCCAAGAATTATATAAGAATTTCTATTTGTAATAGTCGAATTTATTATTTACTGTGGTAAAATTGAATCGATGAATTCGATAAATTTTATAAATTGAGTATAACTATTTTAACATAACAATAATATTACTAATAGAAACTGTTGAGTATAAATCGATAATAATTATTATACTCATAATAATAATTGAGTATAATTATTTTAACATAATAATTTAGTATAAATCGATAATTGTTGTGATAATATGATCATTATTTTATTATGGGGTTGTGATCATTATTTTATTAAGTAATCACTTATTTAAATTCATTTTATAAGTTGAGTATAATTATTTTAACATAATCGATAAATTTTCTCAGTAATTCGATAATTATTATTATCTCCATAGTTGCTAAAATCTCTCAAAATTTTATAGAATGAGATATTGGATATTCGGTTCTAGGATTAATTCTTCAAGGGGAGAAATTGGATGACGGCTCTGGGAGACTAGGCCGTTACAAAGTCATATCGGAACTAAATTAATAATAATACTAATTTCTTCATAAATAGTGAAATATTTGGGATAGATTTTTTTATAGAATAAACCTAGTAGTGACTCTAGGAAACCGAGTTGTTACAGTTTGTATATGTATATGTAAAAAACATTGATTGATGTCCAATTTCTGCCAAATGATATTGGTGACTAAGAAAAAAAAAAATATAAAATATATAGATAATAATTAAAAAAAAAAAAAAAAAAGGTGAAAACTAAAATACACTTACACATAATTTTTTTTTTTTTTTTTAAGCTTTCATCATTTTTTTTCCTACTATTTTAGTCTCTCTCTCTCTTTTACCTTTTTACGCTTTTTAGTTTCTTTACCATCTATTGGCTTTCTTCAAGCCTCAAGGTAAGTCTCATGTTTTGTTTGTTTTTTTCTTCTTCTTTTATGTTATTAATATTTGTGTACATAAGGTATATAATTAATTAATTAATTAATTAATTAATTAATTAATTATATTAAATTTAAAATTTATTATGAAGATGAAGATTTTCATAGATTTATAATTTATTGTGAATTTATAATTGTTAGTGCGTAAAACTAGTACACACCTCGACTATGGTCCAGTCGAATGACGAGTGGGTCCTCTTGTTAAGGTGGAGTCGTTGGTTGAAAATTCTTCGGGTGAGATGTGTTTGATCCTAGGGGGACTGACCTGCTGTGTCCAGAGTCCTGCTCCTCAGGGAGTGTACCTGCAGAAGACTTAGACTGGGATTTGTTTTAGTGAAGCCTCTCTAGCGTAGTAATCATTGCTCAGAGAGAAAAGGTATAGTAATGCAGCAAGTAAACAAATGAACTCGCGCATAATGTAAAGCATATTCAACAACTTCTTTATCAAGGGCTACCAGAATCATACCCACCCTACAGCTGCTCACATTGGACGATCCATCTGTGTAAAGCTGCCACGCTGTCGGGCTGAAGTCACATGGGTTGGAGGAGGTCCCCGGTCTCCCGGAGATGGGGGCCTTTGATGATTTACTTCTAGATCCTGTTCTTCCGGGAAGGTGAGCTCTACGATGAAATCGACGAGAACTTTACCTTTGATGGCTGTTCTCAGCCGATATTCAATATGAAACTGTCCTAGTTCAAAGTGGTACCTCACTAGTCTTCCTGAGACATCAGGAGAATGCAGGATGTGCTTCAGGGGTTGGTCGGTCAGAACCATAATGGTGTGCGTCTGAAAATATTGTTGGAGTTTTCTGGAGGCGATCAATAGGGTATAGGCCAACTTTTCAAATTTCAAGTAGCTAGTCTCCGCATCTAAAAGGACTTTGCAGGAGTAGTACACTCGGTTCTAAACACTTTTTTTCTCCCTCACCAAGGTTGAGTTTACCGCGGTTGGGGAGGCAAAAATGTATAAGAACAACTCTTTCTCCATCTTGGGAGTGCTGAATAGGGGAGTTGAGGAGAGGTAACGTTTCAGATCACAAAATACAGTTTCACACTCACTTGTCCAAGTGAAGTCCTTATTCAAACGAAGCACCTTGAAAAAGGGCAAACACCGCTCTCAAGGCTTAGAGATAAACTAGTTCAGGACTGGAAGTCTGATAGTTAGCATTTGGATCTCCTTCTTTGAGCAGGGTAAGGATATGCCGAGTATAGCGGTGATCTGGTCAGGGTTGGCATCAGTTCCACGTTGAGAGACCATATAACCCAGGAACTTCCCGGCAGAAACGCCGAAGATGCAACGAAGATGCACTTGGTGGGATTGAGCTTAATCCGGTGAGTTCTCAGCGTGTCAAAATATTTCTAGAGGTGTGCTAGGTGATCAGGAGCTTGCGAGCTCGTCACTAGCCTACCATCAATGTAAACTTCTATGGGCTTATCAATTTCTTCCTTGAACATTTTGTTGACCAACCTCTGTTAGGTGGCTCTGGCATTATGCAGACTAAAAGGTATCACCTTGTAGCAATATGTCACCCTATTCGATATGAAGGACATCTTGCTTTTTTCTAGAGGGAACAGGGGAATCCTATTGTGTCCGGCATAATCGTCCAGAAAGCTAAGGAGCTCGTGACTTGCCGTGGCATCAATGATTAGATCAATCCTTGGCAAAGGAAAGAAGTTTTTAGGGCAGGCCTTGTTGAGGTCCTTGAAGTTAACACAGAGTCTTCACTTGCCTCCGGCTTTTGAGGTAAGCACAACATTAGACAACCAGTCCGAAAACGTCACCTCTACCACGACATCAGACTTGATCAATTTCAACATTTCTTCCTTGATGTTTTCTAGCGTTCAGGGTGGAACTTCCTCCTCTTTTGCCTGACTGGAGAATAGTGTGGATCCGTGTGGAGCCTATGCATGGCCATTTTTGGATTAATTCCGAGGAGCTCATCATGGGACCAGGTGAATACGTCGACATTCTTTTGTAGTAGCTTTGTGAGCTCAGCCCGTTGTTCTGGGGGTAAGCTTGGCTCTTACTCTGACAGTTCTCTATTTAAGAGTTGAGTGAATCGAAACTTCAACCAAGTCTTCATGTGGGCGGGGGCCTAGTTCCTCATCTCTAGGGTTATTAATCGACACCAGGACTTCTTCAACATCTAGGGCCACGAGCTCAGAAGTTGCCAGCTCAAACCCTTGGGGCTCAAGCCCTGCCACTGTTTGTTATTTCTTTTGTTCTAGTGCCCTCCGAGCATAGGCGCGTGATGCCTCTTGGTCACCTCTGACCTATCTGATCCCCTGATTGGTAGGGAATTTCATGACTGACGCGCCCTGTTTTTCTAAAAATGAAAAGAATAATAAATAATAAATAAGCTTAAGGAGAGGGGGTTTTTAAAGCGCCAGTTTTCAAAAAATACTTTGGCCATTTTCAAAAAAAATAAGAAGTCGCCACCTAACATTGGATTTAAATGGTGTGCTAGGTCACCACATTTTAGAAAAACAAATTTAAAAGGCCTAAATAAAATTGACTCTAAAACACGGTCAAACCAAATATTCATTTAAAAGCTTGAGAGTCAGTTATGCTTGGGGAAGGTGTTAGGCACCCTAAGACGCCTGCCCAAAAACAGCACCTTATGTCCAATTAAATCTAATTAATTTAATTCCGAATGTTTTATTTTATTTTTAAAAAAAATTCATTCTTAAAAAAAAAAAATAATAATAAATAAAAATAAATAAATAAATAAAAATTGGTATTTTTTAAAAATAAGGTGGGACAGGTTTTGGTATATATATATATTTTTTTTAATGTTCCCCCAGTATAACCTGTTATCAAATATTAAGGATTTAACAAGGGTGGTCCCTGGGGGTTTTATGTATGTTTTCAAGAGACTTCTTTAATTTAAATAGGCAAATTAAAATAAATGAATAAGATTTGAAATATGAATGCAAAACTAACATCTAAATTAATTTTATTTTGTATGCAAAAGTGACTAAAAAACTAAAGGATTTAATTTAAATATGTCAATGCAAACTAATATGAATATGGGAATCGAATATGGAATAGTACGTGAATTAATGTGATTATGCGTAACAATGATTTAATTAAAAAAATATAAGGGGTGCATGTGTTGTGACTAGATGTGAAAAAGTAGTATGGATTCCTAGAAAAAACAAAAAAACTATATGTATGAAAAGTATAAGTGGTGAAAGTGTTCTAAACATACCGTCTAAATAATATAAGAAATAAACATGCTAAGTGGATGCAAAAAAGGTGGTGAAAGTGTCCTAAATATGCCGTCTAAATAATACAAAAAATAAACAAGCTAAGTGGATGCAAAAAAAGTCTACTTTGAGTTTGCCCGATTAATTTAGAGAAATCTCGTTTTGAAATTCCCTCAAATTCTATAGATAAGAGAATCGAAGGGAGATTCACAGAAACAATTTTGTTGAAATTAATCTTTCTGAAACTTAAATAAAATCCCATGAAAAATTTACCGGGAGAAGAAATTTCCTAAAATGATTTGTTTCTAAATTCCACTTGAGTCGGGGAATGGAAACGAAGCCACGAAAAACTCTCCCACGATTTATTGAATTGTCGGATTCACCTTAAGGTTCGTGAGGATTAATTCCTACAAACAGAGATTTTATTATTTTTTAGATTTTTTATTTTTTATTTTTATTTTTAGGGTTTCGATAACAAGAATAAACAAAATAAAGAAAATAAATAATAAAACATTTTTCACCTAACGCTCAGGATTAATTTTAACACGAGAAACTTATCCCGGTGTTTTCATTGGATCATCGAACAACTTTTTTTTTTTTTTTTTTTATATATATATGAATTACAAACAAAAAAAAAATAATGCTAAAAAAAAAAAACAAAAAAAAAAACAGCGGGTGTTCTCATCTAAATGCTCAAAGATTCAGATTGAGAATGAAAAACCTCATCCCAACGTTTTTCATCGAGTCATCGGACAATTAAAAGAATAAAACTTGCAGGAATTTAAATTACGAAGAGGATAAAATAAAATTGAAAAAAAGAATTAAAAATCAGAAAACATACATGTTCTAGGCTAAGAATCCTGATGCTCGGGCTTTTTCTCTCTCACAGACAACTTCCAAAAAGAGTTTACGATGAGAATCATTCTCTAAGGGGTTTTTTCTCTCAATTTCTGAATGAATAAACTAGGATGAGAAGAGACTTATTTATAGGAGAAGATTGGACGTGAAAAACATGAGAAAATCCTAAAAAATTAGGTTTGATCGCCAAAGCTTAATCCAAGTTAGACTAGGAAAGGGTAAAATTGGAAGAAAATAGCTTTAGGGCTTCGGGCGTGTGAGGAACACGCGCCCATTCCACCGCTTTTAAGCCAGCGACACATGGCAAAAAGACCCACTACTTTATCTCTTTCTTTTTTTTTTGGTCTTGTGGCGCTGACAAAAGTGTTTGACGAGGCAAAGAAGGGACCCACTTCACTCTCTCTCCCTTCTTGCGGCTGGACACATGGCGGTGGGCCATTTTTCTTCTCTCTCTCTCACATGCTCACATACATACGCTGACATGGCAAGGGGCCCTACCCGCATATTCTCTATCTTTTTCTCTTCTCTCTCTAGTGTGACAAAGTGGCGGGCCCTACCCTCTGTCACTTCTCTCTCTATCTCACTTCTCTCCTTTCTATTTCTCTATCTCTTACGGTTTGGACCCAAAAAAGAGGCCCACTCTTTTCTCTTTTTCTATTTTACTCCCCATTTTCCTCTTTCTCAATTATTGCCTCATTTTTCTTTTCTTTCGATTTCACTCATTTTCTTTATTTCATTTTTATTTAACCATTTTTGTATTTTTTTGGAACAAAATAAAATAAATCAAAAATTAAATAAAACAAAGTTAGCTATAAAATAAAGCCTAATTGTTTTTTGAGGGGCGGTCAAAATGTCGTGTCTACAACTATCTCTCTTTGTCATGCAAGTTCCACTTGCTTGACAAAGATAAAAGACCACATCATTCTGATCGTCCCATTTTTTTTTAAAGTGCATTTTTCAACGACAGAATAAATAAAATAAAATGACTCATGACGATACTCATAATGAACAAGTGTCCATTTAGAGGATCATTTAGAGTAATAAAATAATGACTCATGATGATACTCATGAAGAACAAATGTCCGTTTAGAGGATCGTTTAGAGTAATGAAAAAAAGAATCATAATGATACTCATGATGAACAAATGTCTGTTTAGAGGATCATTTAGAGTAATGAAAAAACGACTCATGATGATACTCATGACGAACAAATGTTTATTTAGAGGATCTTTTAGAGTAATAAAAGAATGACTCATGGCAATACTCATGATGAACAAATGTCCATTTAGAGGATCGTTTAGAGTGATAGAAAATAGCTCAAGCCCAAGCCCTCTTGGCTGGGGGACAAAAGAAAGTATGGAGGTATAAAATATACCCCAACTTGTGGCTGGGCAAAAATGAGGTTACGTACCTTAGCATTACACCGAGGATCAGGTTTTGCGTAGTTCACTGGACTCCCCTTTCAGGGCAAAATAGATACCTGAATGCTCATTTAGAGCTTTTGAATTTTCTACAGTAAGAGTCTCCAACTCGAGTTAGCAGGAAGGTAAGAGGTCCCAATGACAGGGAAATCCATGCTCCCAGCCTTTTTGAAATCCCTATAATGAACAAAAAAACACTTCCAAAACAAAACCTTAGTCTTAAAAATTATTACCTTTGATGACTCATAATTTCGTTCTCCTCTTTCGGTTGTAATCGCTTCAACTGATGGCGCTTGGATTGGAGCGATATCAGGAGATTCTTCAGTTTGAATTTAGAAGATTTTCTTTCCAACTTAGGGCCCGACATGCCTCGGGTGATTCGATGAAACTTTTTTTTTTTTTCGACTTCCAAGATTTCACTTTTCAACTCATGGGAGGGCCCAACATGTCTTTATCAAGGTCTCCTTGGCTTGCACGACTTGGATTCTTGTCTTTTCAAATTTCTAGGTGCTTTAATGCTTGGGGTTCTAATACTCCTGTATGTTCTGTGTTTTCTCAAGTCCTACAAAATTGATTTAGTTCAAAAACAAAATGGGAAAATGTCAAAAATTACTAAACGAGTACCTTAATGTCTGATACAATTTTCTGTGAGATCTTAAGTCGGATTGTAGAGAAATATGCTTCCAATACACTTCTCGACCATAACCAATGTTTCTTTTCGCAAATTCTGATTCCATTCAAATCCATCAAGTTCTGATCCTGAAAAACGTTGTTTTCCTGTCAAATTGCAAATTGAGTTGAGGCGAAAACCTTGAACGGATGAAACTATCATCTTTCTTTCCTCTTCTAATCTCTTCCATATTTTCACCAACGCTTCTTGCTCAGTTACTCCACATTTTCATTTTTCCTTTTTTTTTTTTTTTTTTTTTTTTTTGAAATAGATAATCGAACTTACAATGGTTCTGGAGTATCCGATCTTAAAAATGAACTTGATCTTCTTTGCGAATTGAGGCCTTCTTGCAACATTTGAGTTTATTCATTAGGATCATTGACCGGGAATGATTGTGTTCCCTTCTCGCTATTAGGGTCCAATAGCAGGCGAACCAGGATGTTTACATTTGATTTTATCAAATCACTAAAAAACCATTGGAGACAACTTGATTAGCTTGCAACGATATATCAAGGAATCGTTAGGGAAATGAAAGCTAATCCTGACTTTCTAATCCTCCAGTACTCTGGAATTTCTGTCGGATTTGGTCAGGGGCCTTTTGGATCTCACCATCGTTTAGCTTAATAGAACCTTTCTTTGTCGCTATTCCCATTAAATCGTGGTCTACCTCTGTATTGAAATCATATACTTGCACCCTCGCTCAGTCACATCACATACAATATATGTAGACAATTTTGGGTACCTAAAAGAGTAATATTCAAACATTAGACCACAGTTTTGGATAAAACAATATGCATTTATTGAAATTTAAAATCCATTACAGAGCAAAATCCATTTCCATCCAAAAGACTAATGGGATGGAGAGGTGAGTAGATAAAAACATCCCAATTTTATAAAAACTTCTAGCAAATTGAAAGTAAACAAGAAAATCAAGTTTTCCAGCCTTTAGATTTTTCAAATCGAGCCTCAGGCACATAACTCACTCTCATCTCCACCAACATTTTGGTAAAGATTGACTTCACCACTCCCTGAAAGTGCATTCTTAGGCAGCAGAGTTTGCTGACAGTTTGGCACACCAGTCTCAGGATTTTTAGGAAATGTGACACTACTCGGTCGCATGTCCTTTAGTTCCCGAGTGGTATTCACAGAAAGCATTTGAAGAAACTGCTTTACTCCTAGGCTTACGTTCGTATGATGGAAGGGGTGTCAATATCCCCTGCTTCAAACAACTCTGGTACAGCTTGGTGATTGAGACTGGAAGGTCTAGTGGTTCATTGTCATTATTCCGGAAGTTTCCCCCAGTAGCACGAGGTAAATAACCTTTGTGGTATTTGGTTCCTGGTATCACGGTGTGGTTAGGAATTTGAGGTGGATGGTTTTGGTTAGGCTGATATAAGAGAGTATGGTAAGCGGGTGTTTGGTAGGCTTGAGAGTAGTATTGGAGAGTGCGATTTTGGTAAGGAGAAGGTACATTTTGGTAGTAGCAGGGACAACTTTGGGAATATAGCTAGTTCCGGGGGGTGGGGGGGTAATGTTGGTTTTGGCAATTTTGAGAAAGGTGGTTACGGTATTGGTTGTTTTAGTTCGGCTAGTTTTGGGGATAGAAAGCTTGGAGGTAGTTCTGGTAATGGGTTTGCTTGGGGGAAACAACAATAGCTACTTTATCTTCTCTTTTCTTTAGTGGAGCTGACCTTTTTGTTGGGTTGGGCGCAGCCCCTTCAATCTTTCCACTCCTTATTCCTTCTTCTGTCACTTCGGCTTGCTTGATCACATCGCCAAAGGAAACCACTGTTATGCTTGAGAGATCTCGATAGAAAGACGATGTCTGAATTGACTTGAATATCTCTAACTAAGCCTCCTCGCAAAGCCTAGAGACAACTTTGGCAGCCTCCTCTCTCTAGAGGGTAATGTACCTCCGAAAGCTTTCAGCTTTTTTATTCAGTATCTGGTAAAGGGCATTGCAGTCTGGCGCAACATCCTTATTGTACACATACTGCTCACAAAAGGCCTCTACTAGATCCTCGAACGTTTTAATCTGGGATAGGTGTACGCGCGAGGATTCACATCATCGTCCTCGCGGTATTGACTATTCGCAAGTATATAAGGTCTAGTTTTAATATAATGGATCTTATAAGATCGGATACCGTTCCACTGGGAATGACGTGTAATTCGGTTGAGTATTGTGATTTAAATAGTTTCATATTATCTCAACTAATCAAAATTTGTTTGTTTTCTATTTAATATACTAAGATAAACGACAACTATTAGGTTAGTTCTAATTACACTAATTACTTAGGTATTGATTTCTTTCACATAATGCATAATCGACGTCATTAAGTTAGCTATGACGGTTTTTATCTATTCCGACAATCTCTGTATCGATATCTCTTCTGCTACCTCTCCCGAGTGTAAGACGGGGGATTACACGACTTCGTGTCAACAAAGAAGTCCCCTTCAACGCCTTTACGACCCTAGGTCGCGTGAGTCTTTAGCCAATGTCATGGATTGCATACGTTCTAACGCTCTCCCGGATCGTTAGAACGTCACATTGTATTTATCCTAGTCCGAATTCAGGGTTACCTCTCCCGAGTATCAAACCCCGTATTCTCGGTTTATTAATACAAGCATAATATCAAGAATAATGGTAAACATAATCAGATTTAGAAAAATAACACATTAAAGTAACATTAATTCATTCAACTTAACAATTACATGATTTCAACTACACCTAAGTAACATTTAACTAATACTACAAGATCTTAGCCATATGTCATACAAAATAAGAGGGATTCAACATTCGTAGATATGAAAAAGTAATTATAAAGATAAAAACAAGAGAAGAACGATCAAATCTGAAAGTGAAATTGTTCACTGTCGCTAATGATCGGTCCGCAAATGATTCTTCTTTGCCCGAATGATGAATCTCCTTCTTGATATTCAAAATATAGCTTAAGAACTCTCTACTAGGGTTAGGGTTCATCAACAACCTTTTTCAGATATGGGAAAGGGGTATAAATACGCCTAGGGGTTCAAAAATATCTAAATAGATATTTTAGACTGTTCTGCAAAATACGCCTAGGCGGTAGAATCTTTGCCTAGGCGGAGTTTAAGTCAACCTAGGCGATGGTTTATTCGCCTAGGTAGAGGACTAACTTCTTCGTCTTCTTTCTTTCTGATGGATTTCCGCCTAGGCGGTAGAAACTTCGCCTAGGCAGATTTCAGCATTTCAGCACTTCCAACAGTTCAGCACTTCTAGCGTTCCGACGGATTTTCGTCTAGGCGGTGGAAACTTTGCCTAGGTGAATTTCAACATTTCAGCCCTTGCAACTTTCTGATGGATTTCCACCTAGGCGGATTTCAACTTCTCAGCGCTTTCAACCTTCGGACGGATTTTCGCCTAGGCGGTGGAAACTTCGCCTAAGTGGATTTCAACTTCTTAGCGCTTTCAACCTTCTGACGGATTTTCACCTAGGCGGTGGAAACTTCGCCTAGGCGGATTTCAACATTTCAGCATTTCATCCTTCTGACGGATTTCTGCCTAGGCGGTGGAAACTTCGCCTAGGCGGATTTCAACTTCTCAGCGCTTTCAACCTTCTGACGGATTTTCATCTAGGCGGTGGAAACTTCACCTAGGAAGATTTCAACATTTCAGTATTTCATCCTTCTGACGGATTTCTGCCTAGGCGGTGGAAACTTCACCTAGGCGGATTTGCGCTGTTCTTTGAAACCTCATTTTTTATCTTTTGGCTACCTTTTTTCCACCATTTCGCTTAGTTTTCCGATTGTTTACGTCCCTACTCCTAACTAATAAAAACAGCTAAAAAGATATTCAAACTTTAATGAAATACTCGAAAACTGGTAAATTCGGTTTAGAATTAGATAAGTATTTTACACCTATCAAATACCCCCAAACTTGGAATTTTGCTAGTCCTCGAGGAAAACACCCTAATACTAAATAACACTAACTACACTAATTAGCTAATTTATAAACTAAAAATAAGTAATCATTAACAAATAAGAAGTACACACCTGTGAGATTTAAGTTCAATCAAAGAAACCATGCGATTCTTCCCTCAACAACCCGTAATCAGATCAGGTTAAGGAATAACACACACCACATGGTGTTCCATAATTTCAACACTCAGAATCAGTTAAAATCATTTTAGATCCAATTGAAATATGTGTGTGTGAGAACTCGGATGTATAACTAATCAAACACCGGATTGGATTATTCAATGAATAAGGTTATGACTTAAACTTATTAAAACATTCAGGAAAGCCATATGCTTGACTAGGCTCAACTATCCACTAATGTAGGTTCGGACATTCACCGAGATCAATAGGGCTTGGTTTGGCTTTGGAGAACAACCAAGGGTATCGTAGAAATAGAAACTCGTTTATAATTTTGACGATACCCGAGGCACAAACGTTTGTCGCTAAATCTCTCTCATAAACCCCTATCTTTGAAAATATTATCTTAAACAAGATTAAGTAAACTTGTATTCACTTGTCACAACAACCGAAATTAAACACTATATTCACATAGTGGTTTTTTTTTTTTTTTTTTTTAAAGCACACACACTCCCAAACTTATTCAATTTTGTATAATTTTAGGGGCGTGTAAATACAACTAAAGGATTGACAAGTGAACACTCTTATACTTAACCAAAAACATTTAAACTGAAACCCAGATTGCACGCTTCATGTTAGCATAATCTAATGCTACTTGTTTTCACTCTATTTTTACTTTTATTCTTAGCGACAATGGTTTTGAAAGATTTACTTGGTTAAAGTATAGAAACTAGTTCAGAAGTGAAAATTTTATGGCTTCGACAGGCGAGGGAATAACTTTTCAGGTTAATTTCAAACGGTTCAAGCGATAAAAATGAAGGCCTATATTATGCCTCCTGAATTACCTTACCTATAATTTCGCCTCAAGCCTCCCCCAGTCAAGTTCTAGATTCCTCATTTTTGTCATGAACTTATTACTGAATAATCGGCGTCAAATTATTCAACTACTTATACAATGAGTTTATGCGATCGTGCGATTTAGGATCAAAATAATTTTTACCTAATCGATATGCTAAGCACACAAAACACACGTGAATGGCATTACCCCCGACCTCAATATGCAATATAGGGGTAATTTTCATCATCGGGACATGGTTCGGACAAACTCAAAAACTCAGCATGCACGTACAACTATATTCATTAACATATCTACTCTAATTCTACAAACTAACATTACTTATGCTAATGATCCTTACACATGCATAGCTAAACATTACACATGCATAACAAAAAGAATTTCAAAATTTACAAAAATTTAACATTAATACCATTATAAGCAAAATATTGTCCACAAAAAGAATTTTGTCTAATTTACATAAAAAAAAAAATTGTCATCCTTCATATCCCCCCAAAAAAACAAAACTACATGCTTGCATATTATATACCCCCAAACTTGAACGAGGCAGCGAACCCAATAGCAGAATAGAAATATACGTATGGAAAACTGGGTCGGACACATACCTAGGAGGGAAGACATACAAGTCTAACCTCTTACCGTTCATTGGGGAGGAGATGGTGGTGGCAGCTCATCAGTCTCAAAAGACGGCACGGGCGTATAACGCGTTATATTGATTCTGAGGTGCTCAAATAAAACTCGTTGATTTTGATCTTGTTGCCGAATGTAGTTATCCATGTAGCTCTCCATCCGAGAAAAAATAGTTTAGAGCTGGGTCATGTCGGATTGGATATTACAGATATCTCGTGAAATCTGGGTGAGTGGGTCGCGATGGGTTGTGGGCGTCGGTAGCTCTGAAGGGCCGGCTTCTTCCCCTTTAGGACCCTCTTCTCCCTCAGCTGGTCCGCCCTTCCACAATCTGTTAATCATTAAAAGATCAAGCGGCTTTATAGGTAGAAAGGGACTTGTGGACGTGACATGAACTCTGACACGTAGAAAAAGAGTGGTGAGGAAGGGGGGAAAAAGAAGGCCACCCTTCGTCATCCTAGAAGTATGAATTATTGAAGAATAAATGTGCTAACCGACATTGACGGGCGTCCTTCTATCAATTCCATATAGCATAAACGCTTGCTCCTTGGAAACATCGGACACATGGGAGGTAGGGAGCAGATTGGCGTAGATGAATTGATGCCAAATCTTGGGGATTGGTTTCAGAAACAGCGCCTTGAAGATGGCCTGACCCTGCCATGTGTTCTTCCACTGGGCGTTACCCGTTGTCAGGGCCTGAATCACCGCACTCATTGTTGGTGTGGCAGCATCGGATAAATCTCGAGAGGCTTCCAGCCCCATCAATCCAAGTAACTCGTTGAAGTTGTCTGCACTGAAGAGAATTGGGATGTTCTAGACCCTCGTCTGAAATCCAGTGGCCTCGGTAATGTTCGCATAGAACTCGCGTACCAGGGCCAACTCCACTAGTGGGGTTGAAGCACATAACATTTCCCATCTTCTATGTTGAATGACGGTCCTGAATTCTTCAGGAAGTTCATGCAAAGGTCCGAACCCCCTCTAGATAATGCCGGGACGCTCACTTTCATGTTTATTGTAATGGTCCTCGGCTTGCTTGGAGATGAATTTTAAAGAGTTATAATTCGAGGCAGCCGGAGGTTCTTTCGTTCGTGGTTACTTGGATGCCCGACGCTTTGCCATTTTGCTTATAAATCACAATCACAACACCAACCACAATAATAAAAATAGAACACACAATTCAAACCCTTGTCAGTGAACACACAATGCCCTTTTTTATCAAACATATGCCAACCAAAACCAAACAATACAAATTTCACAAGATATCCCACCAACCAAAACCAAATCACATTTTTGTCGCAATGTAGCCTAAAATAAATTATTCATATTGTGTATATACACAAAAACATGATAGGGTTTACCAAAACTCATTCCTAAATCCCTAATAACGTGAAAAACGCAATCCTAGGGTTTAAAGAGGTTTAGGATTCTAGCCAACTCCAATGATTTTTGAAATAAATGAGCAAATGAAACAAATATTTCAACAATTAAATGAAAAATAGGATCATTGACACTTATGGACGTTGGGGTATTCGTGAAGATTCCCGCCATACTGGTTTTGCTAAACCATGTTAATTAAGGCAGGATTCAACTCAAAATTATTTGCCTGGATCGGCTGCCTCCAGATCCCTGAATAGTTATCCAGCATTAGTGGTCGATAAGAGTCCCTAAGGACTCTTTGTGGCCTCTCCTACTCTAGAGGTTGGAGTGCGTGCGGCTCCGGTGGTTGTGGAATATTTTCACGTCCGCCGGCCATAGCGGTAGCTTTTTCCTCTTTCTGTTTACCAATGCATTGACTACGCCGCATGCACTGCTTAGTTCAAATAAACAAATGATTTGAATGAAATTAAAAGCAAAAGAATTATCATGATTAACATTCAACTACTTGATCACAATATCAACTCAATTGAAAAACACCGTGCATTCCCAGGCAACGGCACCAAAAACTTGTACGCGCGAGGATTCACATCATCGTCCTCACGGTATTGACTACTCTCAAGTATACGAGGTCTAGTTTTAATATAATGGATCTTTTAAGATCGGATATCATTCCACTGGGAATAACATGTAATTCGGTTGAGTATTGTGATGTAAATAGTTTCATATTATCTCGACTAATCAAAATTTGTTTGTTTTCTATTTAATATACTAAGAAAAATGATAACTATTAGGTTAGTTCTAATTAAACTAATTACTTAGGTATTGATTTCTTTCACATAATGCATAATCGACGTCATTAAGTTAGCTATAATGGTTTTTATCTATTCCGACAATCTCTGTATCGATAACTCCTCTGCTACCTATCCCGAGTGTAAGACAGGGGATTACATGACTTCGTGTCAACGAAGAAGTCCCCTTCAACGCCTTTACGACCCTAGGTCGCGTGATTCTTTACCCAACGTCATGGATTGCATACGTTCTAACGCCCTCCCGGGTCGTTAGAACGTCACGCTGTATTTACCCTAGTCTGAATCCAGTGTTACCTCTCCCGAGTATCAAATCCCATATTCTCAGTTTATCAATATAATCATAATATCAAGAATAATGGTAAACACAATCGGATTTAGACAAATAACATATTAAAGTAACATTAATTCATTCAACTTAACAATTACATGATTTCAACTACACCTAAGTAACATTTAACTAATACGACAAGATCTTAGCTATATGCCATACAAAATAAGAGGGATTCATCATTCTTAGATATGAAAAAGTAATTACAAAGATAAAAACAAGATAAGAACAATCAAATCTGAAAGTGAAACGGTTCACTGTCGCTAATGATCGGTCCGCAAATGATTATTCTTTGCCCGAATGATGAATCTCCTTCTTGATCTTCAAAATATAGCTTAAGAACTCTCTACTAGGGTTAGGGTTCATCAACAACCTTTTTCAGACGTGGGAAAGGGGTATAAATAGGCCTAGGGGTTCAAAAATATCTAAATAGATATTTTAGACTGTTCTGCGAAATATGTCTAGGCGGTAGAATCTTCGCCTAGGCGGAGTTTAAGTCAATTAGAAATCCTCCTTGGCGATGGTTTATTTGCCTAGGTGGAGGACTAACTTCTTTGTCTTCTTTCTTTCTGATGGATTTCCACCTAGGCGGTAGAAACGTCGCTTAGGCGGATTTTAGCATTTTAGCACTTCCAGCAGTTTAGCACTTCCAGAGTTCTAACGGATTTCTGCCTAGGCGGTGGAAACCTCGCCTAGGCAAATTTGCGTTGTTCTTTGAAACCTCATTTTTTTATCTTTCGGATACCCTTTTTTCCACCATCTCGCTCAGTTTGCCAATTGTTTATGTCCCTACTCCTGACTAATAAAAACAGCTAAAAAGATATTCACACTTTAATAAAATACTCGAAAACTGGCAAATTTAGTTTAGAATTAGATAAATATTTTACACCTATCAATAGGTCCAGGGTCATGTACCAGTTGAGAGTAAGTCCTTTCAATGATCTCAGGAACATTTTCAGACAAAAGTCTTCGTTCTGAGCATGGACTCCCAATTCTTCCTTGTAAATGTTGACATGCCACTATGGGGGGCCGTACCGTCATACTTCATAAACTCCGGAACTACGAAGTTTTCCAGATACACCACCCGGGGTGGTGCTCACAACTCCTTGTACGCTACTTTCCTGTATGGTTTCTCATTTTTCAATTCTTCTATGGTTTTCTCTAACTCTTTCATTTTCAGAACCCAAGCCAGAGGAGGTCTATTATCTTTTTTTCTATTTTTGGTTTCAATGGCCAGGGCCAGTTGGTTACCATTCGGATCGTTCATTAGAGCAACGACCCTCTCTGGGTGAATGACGATCTGTGGTGCGATGGGGGCCGACCCTTCTGGTAAGGCCTGATAGACATTCCCCTGGATGGGTTATGCTGGCACTCCATAAGCGAAAGGATGAGGGCCCATCTAGGGTCCATAGTAGATTGGTACCGCGAAGTTCGGGCCGTAGTGGTTCGAATTCGGCACTAAGTTCTCCATCTTGACACTTAGAGGGTTTCCATTTTATGATTCAGTCATAGGAGTTCTACTAAACGGAGGAATAGGTACCTCCTGAGGTCGGCTAAGTTCGTTAATCCTTTCCCTCTGCATGTCGATGATTTCCTGCATCTGAGCCATCTGGGACGTACGAGGAGATTGAAGATTACTTTCTAATGTCATCCTAGAATGAGTCTGGGCCCGACTGCGAGTAAAGATCGGACTTCGAATAGGGGGAACCAGATTTGCTTTTCTGGGACCAATTTTCTTGTCTCGTCCTATTGTACAACAAACCCATTTATTAGTCCACGTGGGTCTTAGGTAGTTTTAAAATCCATTCGAGTTCGAAGTTTTCACTTCCGATAATGACCGATCAAAACAGATAATAATTTATGAATTTTTTTTCTTTACTTAATCAGTATTGGAAACTTTGAACTTGTTTGGTTTTTAAGACTTCCTAAGATATCATCAATCCATCAAGTAAAAATCCATTTTCATGCCTTGTATTTATAGAATCCCGTTGGGATAATATGGATACAAGACGACCATACTTATGTTAAAGGGTTTACAACTATACAAGAGCCTGATAATAAAGAAAGAAAAGAAGAAAATGAACAAACATCACAACTTATTTAGAAAAATAGAATGAAAAGATAACAAAATAAAATATAACATTCGGACATGGAATAGTTGGACTTATTTAGATATATTAGGCTTGGCCCTCTAATTGTCCCCAGCGGAGTAGCCAGCTGTCCGTTTTTTCGAAAAGGAAAAGAATAATAAATAATAAATAAGCTTATGCTATAGTGGGGTCCTGACAATAGGGCATGTCTTTCAGGGTATTGTTGGTCCTAACAGGAGGGCATATCTTGCAGGTTGTTGATATATATATATATATATATATGTATGTATGTATATATATATATATATATATATATATATGTATGTATGTATATATATATATATATATATATATATATATATATATGTATGTATGTATATATATATATATATATATATATATATATATATATATGTATGTATGTATATATATATATATATATATATATATATATATATATATGTATGTATATATATATATATATGTATGTATGTATATATATATATATTGTTGTTGTTGTTGATTATCATTATGATATGATGGTTTATACCACGTGTTAGTTCCTACACTTGAAGATATTAAATGGTTTCGACACTGATACCAATCTTAGATTGCACAGTAGTATAGGTTACAGTACCGTTATAACTCCTAATTATGAGGTGAAACGATCATATGGCTAGTAGAAAAGTATGTTTCTATTATTTTATTATATAGAAGTAATTTAATTGGGTGATTTATATTCAGTTGTTATATCTTAATGATATTTATGAATTTCTATATTGTTCAGTGTGATTATATTTTGTTTTAGAAAATATCACTATGGCTATATTTTGTTTTGGAAATTGGATTCTAACAAATGTGCTTGATTCATAAATTATTTTTATATTTTAAGGACCGTACACCGATAAAATATTTTATCTTAGGTACCTCAGTTAGAAACGGGTCCATTACTAGCGCTAGTTGGAGTCAAAGGATTTTGTGGTTTTATTTTTGAGACTGTCAGGATAGCTGTTGGAAGCGAAAGAAAGTAACCTAAACCGGAGAATATTCTAGTGTTATGAATCTCAAGGTGACGTGTCTGGTGATCCATTTTTGGGCATCACCAATTGTAGTAACAGATTTTAAGAAGAAAAAAAGCATATTGAAATTAAAGACGGTAGCAATTAAAAGGAACTAGGAAAAAAAAAAGTAGAAGGCATTAAACAAATAAGAAAATACAAACCAAATATTGAACTTTTGTAACAAGGTAACTAAATAATTTTGTGAAACCATTTGTAATGAATTGTAAGACCCCGACCTTTGTTATACGTATAGCTTAAGTTGCGTTTTAAAATATTTCGGAAATAATGAGGTTGATGATGATATTTGAAGGGTTAATTTGTAATTTTATAAAATATCAAATATTAGAATTGGGCTTAGTTAAAATCTTAACAAAACAGAGGGGAGGATTGTGTAAATTTTATATTTTATATATATATAAAGAGAGAGAAACAGAGGATCGAAAGAAGGAAAAACGGGCCACTTGGTCGGCCCTTATTTGACACACACACATACACACACACACACATATTTATATATATATATATATATATATATATATATATATATATATATATATACACGATGGGGGACAGAGAGAGGGAAAAGAATCGAGAAGAATCGAGAACGAAAAGGTCGATGAGGGCTTGGGCCCTTTTTTAGCACACACACACACACACACATATATATATATATATACACATACTTACTTACAGACAGAGGGAGAGAGAGAGGAGAAAAAGAAAGGAAAAACAAAGAGAGAAGAGGGTTCGTTCGAAAGGTGGCCGGCGGTGGGTTGCCATTCGGCTGTGAGAAAACTGAAGACAGAGAGAAGGTTGTTCACTTTGGAAGGGTGTGTTTTTTGCGGTGGTTCGTTAGGTGAGAGGAACCAAGTGTGTGCGTGTGCTCTGCTCGGTTGACGATCATGTGGGTATGTGGGTTTGTGCTTGCTTTATTTGCATTTCCTGTTTTCCATTCCTGTTTTGTGATGCTGTGATGGGGTGTGTGTGTGTGTGTGTGTGTGTGTGTGTGCTGCCATGAGTGTGTGTTTCATGTGTTCGTTTGGTTGTGAAGGTGTCGTTGGAGTTTGGCCGACGGTAAGGGTAAGTTAGAGAGAGACAATAGTGCATATGTTTGTGTGTTTGCAGTGTGTATGTGTGTTTGCAGTATGTGTGTGTTCAAAGGGTTACGGTGTGTGTGCATGGTATCCATTAGTGTGTTGTGTGTGCATGGTCGTGAGATTGAGGGTGATCATCGGAGGAGAGAGAGAGAAAGAGAGAGAAAGAGAGAGAGTGACGGCAGAAAATAGGGGAGCAAGTGAAGGAAGTTCGCCAAGGCGGAGGGGTTCTTACCTCGGCGGAGGAGCAGCAGAACGCAAGTAGAAAGGAACTAGGGTGTGTTCGCCTCGGAGGTAGAAGCAAGAGCAGATTAAGGAAAATTTTGTGTAGAGATCAATAACCGTTTCGAAGCGGGTAATGTTAATCATTAATTTTTATGATTATTAAATTAGTTTTCTAGCTTTGAAATATAGAAATGGCGATACTAAAGGATGGGACTGCTCATGTAAACAAAGGTTATATAAACCGTAACGGAGTGATACTAGTCGAATAGTTGTATTTCATAGTAAAACGCGGGGAATAGGAAATTACAAAAAATAGGGTTGCATGGCATGATTAGGTTTTTTTTAAGCCGAAAAAATATTAATTTAGGCTCTGTCACAATTAGGTTCGCATGCACCGGAATATCAGTAGAGCATAGTCGGTAAAAAAGTCATCAGAGCGGATATTCAGGTGAGTGTACTGTCTTCTTGCCAAACTATTTTTATATATATAAATGTGTGTGTAAAATGGTTTTACTTGGACTGTATAATTTTATAAATGATATGGATCAAGTAGGTTTTGGGTGAGTTAAGGAAATGGATTTTTGTTAAATTATGGTGGTTTTAGAAAGAAGTTGAAAAATGAGTTTTGTTGGATTTGGTGGTTTTAAAAGAGAATGGAAAAATGATTTTGTTGAAATTAGACGATTTTCAAACGAAAACGAAAAAAAATAATAATATAAATTTTGGATTAAAAGTCGGTTTAGAGAAAGAGAGGTGGATGTTGGGGATTTTAACGATATTGATGAGACGAGGTTATTGATGATTGTTGATTTGATGATGTTGTTATCGATTTGACGATATTGTTGATTTTCTACTTAGGCAGAGCGTTGATTATTTATTGAGTTGTTGTTGATGTTATTGATTTTATGTCCTGCTGATGGGCAGTCCGGCAGGCGGTTATTGATGTTATGTTTTGCCGATGGCGGTCCGGAAGACGATTATTGATATGATATCCTGCCAATTAGTGGTCCGGTAGATGATTATTGATATTATATCCAGCAGATGGGTGGTCCGGCATATGGATATTAATATTATGGCCTATCTGATGGGTGGTCCGGGCATATAGTCATTTGTTCCGCTAGGAAGGTATATCCTACATATGGTATGGTACTGTTGCAACTCCCGATCGTGAGGTTAAAATGATCACTATGTCTAGCCAGTAAGTGTTTATTTTTATATGTGTGTTTGAGATGTGGTGTTTCACTTATATTTGGTGATTTATTTTATATGGTGATTGGTATTATTTTATACTGGATGGGTTGAATGGAACTAATAATTATTGATTTATTTTCACTGCTTATATTATGGTGATTTTTATTAAGATATGTGATGTTTGTATACTTATGCTTGATCCATTAAAATGGGGTATTACTTAGAATGTATTATTATTTTAAAAATGATTTTACTAAGAAGGCAGTACACTCACAGGTGAAATAGCAAGGAGTCGGTCCCCTACTGGCACTAGGTCAAATTCGGAGGTGCTATAGAGAAGGAATATCTTGGGGGTGCTACTTGAAGGGAAACTAAAAGAGAGATTTAGGGTTTCGTATTCATGTTGTTAAATGAACTTTTGTAGGGACTGGTGTCCCTAAATGAGAAAGTGTATATACTTATGATTTGTTCTATGACTGTGTTTTTATTTTTGTCATCTATAGTAGGTTGGATATTCAGGTGATGTCGTGTCGACGTCACGCCGACCCCGGGGTGATGTGTGTCCGGGGTGGGGTATGACAATTATGGTATCAGAGCCTAGGTTATAGGTTCTGTAGACTTTTCATTTGATGTGTCAGTAGAGGGCCATGAGATAGGGAGATGTGCCAGTCGTCTAGTCATTAGGGGACATGAGATAGGGTGTCGATAGGTGAGTTCGGCACATAAGTGATAGTTATGTCATTACTTGAATTAGTGCATTAGCATTGTGCGTGATTGATTGTCTTGTTGGTATTTAGTGAGTGCGACGAAGTCGTGATATTGCCAGTTCATGGTTCGAGTGGTGTTGTGTTGTTGGTAGTAGTATTGGGTGGATCGCGATTGTGGGAGCACTCGTAGTTGGGAAAGTTTGATTATTACCGATAAATAATCATATGTGTATTAATGGGTGTTGGAATCCATTATCGATAGCACCTAATATGTAGTTGTTAAAATAATTGATAGGATAGCAGAACACACTTCAGTTAGAATATGAAAAAAAAAAAAAAAAAAGCTTTCTAGGTAAGACTAAGGGAATCGTATAATAAAAGCAAAAGGAGAGTTCGTATTAGTTGGAATTAGGGATATGAGAAAATTGTGGAGATGTTAAAAAGGATTTAAATTGGTAGTATGTTCTAGGTTTACGAGTAAGCAGAGCAAAAGTTGGTGAACTAGTAAACACAATAGACTTACTAATGAATGTTGTGTACAAGGTAGCTGAGAATTTTGAGTCTATGATGATAGTAAGTGTGTATAACTATAGTCTGTGTTCTAGGAGTTGTCGGTGGGTTGTTTCGGAAATAAGTTACCTTCCAAATCTTAGAAGAGGTAAAGTTTGGGAGATGTAATCATTACCCCAGTCAATTTGATTTTTGGTTCAGGAGGTCAGAAGTTGTTAAAGAAACGATATCAGGGATACCTCACGCAAGTGTTGGGCACCAGTCAAAACAACGTTCAGATGGAGGATACTTCAGTAGTTAGGGTTCTCCCGATGTATTTCCCAAAAAAATTGTCAGGGTTGTCAGTAAACACTATCTAGTTACTTCTAGGAATTGTTTATATATATATATATTCCACTCTATCATAAGGCGCAGACCGAGTGGACGAAATTAGATGATTTGTTAACCAGCGATCATAGTAGATCTGGTGTTTTTATCTATGGAAATTCGGAAAGAAAAGAAGGAAGGCACGTTGAGGATGAGTGTTGGTAACCGACAATGGAAATAAGGAGGTAATTTGCATAAGATTATTATACCCATCGTGTAGAAGCGAAGATGTGTTCGATCAATTGCGGAAGACCAGGGTGTTTTCCCAAATAGATTCTCAATTAGGAAATCACCAGTTGGAGGTTAAAGACAATGACGTGGTGGAAACGGTAATCTGGTCGAGAGTAGAGACAAGCATGCAGAGCATCTTTAGTTTGTGTTGCTGACGTTACGAGAAAAACAATGGTATGTCAAATTTAATAAATGTGAATTTTTAGGTTGGATCAAGTGGTAGGTTTGGGACATGTAGATCTTGGGAGATAGCATTCAAGTGAATCCAAAGGAAGTTGGAGCTGTGATTTAATGGGAAAGGCCGAAAAGTGGGACTGGAATTCGAAACTTTTGGAATGGGCAGTGATTGTGATTGTCTTGAAGTTTTAAAGACATTACCTGCATGATAAGACTTGTGGGATGTCCACCGACCACCAGAGTCCGAAAAAGTTGTCTACTCAAAAAGGAAATAACTTGGAGGTAGAGGCGCTGAATGAAATTGATCAAAGACTACAATCGTACCATCTAATATTATTCAAGAAAGATAAATGTTGTAGCAAATGCTTCGAGTCAGAAATTAGTAAGTTTGGTTGTGCACACCCAGGTTGTTTATATTAATTTATGGACTGAGTTGAGACCCTTGTGAGTTTAGTGGGCGGTTGGTTAAATAGTAACACTGTTTGAGATTTTAATGTTGAAACCAATATTGATCGACCGTGTTGGGGAAGTGCAAAAGTCAAATTTTCAGTTGGGAAATATTAGGGATAAAGTGAAAAATGTGCACAAGAGCTGATTATCATGTCAGAAATAATAATGAAGTTTTGACGATTAACAATAGTTTGTGTGTTCCTAATGATGCCCATTTGATGAAAGGTACCATTAAAAGAAGTGCATAGTTCAATATACGCGATGTACCTGGTAGTATCATAAGGTATCAAGATTGAGTAAGCATTATTGATAGATTGGAATGGAATGGGGAATTGTTGAATTTATTGCTAGGTGTCTTGTTTGTTAGCAAGTTAAGGTCAAGCATAAACATCCAGGTGGGTTATTGCAGCCTTTATCTATTCCAGAATGGAATTAGAAAAGTAGCACAATAAATTGTGTTTCGGGATTACCTCGCATTTAAAAGGGGCATAAGGTGACGTGTTCTCTGGATACGTATGCCCAATTGGTTATTGATGAGATGGGTAGGTTGCATGGTGCACCGATTTTCATAGTATCGGATAGAGACGATCAATTGGGAAGTGCGATTCAAACGATGAAGGATATGTGGAAGAGTTGTGTTTTGGAATATGCTGGTAGCTAGGATGATTATATGGTGCTGGTGGAATTTATTTATAATACAGATACCATTTCGGTGAACAATGTGGCACCATAAAGTGTTGTATGAAAAGGATGCAGGATTCCAGTCAAATAAATTGAACTAAGATGGGAGAACGGAAATTTTCGAGATTTGAATGCAACCTGATGAGGCTACATTTTTATTTGGGAATGGATTTGTTGATAAAAAAGATAATTCAATTGGATACTTTAGACCACTTCTAACATTAGATGGAGTCAGAATACAGGGTTATTAAGTTTTCATGGGGAAAGGATAATCTGAATTTATCCTCGAGACTGTGAATATTTTAGAAGTTTATGGATATAACATTTTATATGCAAGGATTATTGATTTATTGTGACGTATCGGATTTTCATAGTTGAGACGTACTTATTTTGATACATGTTTATAAGGGGGTACACGTTTGAGGCGTTTATATGTGGAATTGACGTATTTGAGGCGTTAACCTTGTCAGGGACTTGATTAAATACGGAGGCATGAAGGGAATTCTTATAGATGACCCGTTTAACGTATTTTGATACGTATTGATGTGGTTTGGAGAAATCTAGGTGTTTTCAGGGATGTTTATATGAGTTATACGTTGGATTGTGGTAATAGTTAAAAAACAATTATAAGCTTATGAAATTCTGACATAGATTTTAAGATTTATGATTTTTGGCCTCACGAGCCAATTCTCGTGGAGTTGGGTTATCTATTGCATATGATAATGGTTGCGAACTTGTTGGTTGGAAATGTTGGACGGATATATTGTTGCGAATCGGTTAACTGGATGAAATATATACATGTTGGTTAGGAGAAAAAAAAAATTCTTCTGAAATGAGATAGACCCAATCCACTGAGACCACCGTGATGTGTTCAAATTATATGGTTATTTATTATAATTTTATCAGAGTAGCGCAGCTGAAGCATGTTTGACGGTTGGTGGTGCTAGGTACACCCTATTTGACGATTGTTAGATACCGGGTAAGCTACGGCGAATAGAAATTGTTGCAATATGTAGAAGTGAATTGACGGTTACTAATTAAGTGTGACTAATATAACCATGCGATGCAAATCTAAAACACTATTGCTTTGATCAGAATTTTAAATTCCTTTTTCTTTGAACGAACATTTCGGGATGAAATTTCTTTTAGGGGAGAAGAGTTGTAAGACCCCGACCTTTGTTATACATATAGCTTAAGTTGCGTTTTAAAATATTTTCAAAAATAATGGGGTTGATGATGATATTTGAGGGGTTAATTTGTAATTTTATAAAATATCAAATATTAGAATTAGGCTTAGTTAAAATCTTAACAAAATAGAGGGGAGGATTGTGTGAATTTCATATTTTATATAAATATAGAGAGAGAAACAGAGGATCAGAGGTAGGAAAAACAGACCACTTAGTTGGCCCTTGTTTGACACACACATACACACACACACACACACACACACACACACACACATATATATATATATATAAAGATAAATATATACAGAAGGGGACAGAGAGAGGGAGAAAAATCGGGAAGAATCGAGAACGGAGAGGGGCTTGGGCCCTTTTTCAGCACACACACACACACACACACACACACACACACACACACACATATATATATATATATATATATATATATATATATATATATATACGTACATACATACTTACAGACAGAATGAGAGAGGAGAAAAAGAAAGGAAAAACAGAGAGAGAAGAGGGTCCGTTCGAAAGATGGCCGGGGGTGGGTTGCTATTCGGCTGTGAGAAAACCAAAGAGATAGAGAAGGTTGTTCACTTCAGAAAGGTGTGTTTTCGGCGGTGGTTCGTTAGGTGAGAGGAACCAGGTTTGTGCATGTGCTCTGCTCGGCCGGCGATCATGTCGGTATGTGGGTGTGTGCTTGCTTTGTTTGAGTTCCCTATTTTCCATTCTCGTTTTGTGATGCTGTGATGGTGTGTGTCTGTGCGTGCTTCCATGAGTGTGTGTGTGGATGTTGTTCTGTTCAAATTGTTGGGCCGACGATAAGTGAGAATTAGAGAAAAAGAGAAAGAGAGAGAGAAGTGGGTACGTGTGGGTTGTCCGTTCCCTGGTAGTGGTGGCTACTCTAGTGGTGGTCCGTTAAAAGGAGGTGTATGAGTGTGTGTTTTATGTGTTCGTTTGGTTGTGAGGGTGTCGCTGGAGTTTGGCCGGTAGTGAGGGTAAGTTAGAGAGAGAGTAATGCATATGTGTGTGTGCTTGCAGTGTGTATGTGTGTCTGCGGTATGTGTGTGCTCAAAGGGTTACGGTGTGTGTGCATGGTATCCATTAGTGTGTTGTGTGTGCATGGTCTTGAGATTGAGGGTGATCGTCAGAGGAGAGAGAGAGAGAGAGAGGAAGAGAGTAACGGTAGAAAACAGGGGAGCAAGTGAAGGAAGATCGCCTAGGCAGAAGGGTTCTCGCCTCGGCGAAGGAGCAACAGAACGCAAGTAGAAAGGAACTAGGGTGTGTTCGTCTAGGCGGAGGAAAATCTCGCCTATCCACCTAGACGAAGGAAGATTAGAACGTCATAACTGAAGAATAGAGGAAGGTTCGCCAAGGTAGTGGGTTTTACGCCGAGGCGGTGAGAGTAGGAGCAGATTAAGGAAACTTTTGTATAGAGATCAACAACCGTTTCGGAGCGGATAATATTTATCATTAATTTTTATGATTATTAAATTAGTTTTCTAGCTTTGAAATATAGAAATGGCGATACTAAAGGATGGGACCGCTCATGTAAACAAAGTTTATATAAACCGTAACAGAGCGATACTAGTCGAATAGTTGTATTTCATAGTAAAATGTGGGGAATAGGAAATTATGGAAAATAGGGTTGCATGGCATGATTAAGTTGTTTTTACACAAAAAAAAAAATTAATTTAGACTCTGTCACTATTAGGTTCGTAGGCACCGGAATATCAGTAGAGCATAGTCGGTAAAAAAGTCTTCGGAGCGGATAATCAGGTGAGTGTACTGTCTTCTTTCCAAACTATTTTTATATATATAAATGCATGTGTAAAATGGTTTTACTTGGACTGTATGATTTTATAAATGATATGGATCAAGCAGGTTTTGGGTGAGTTAAGAAAATGAATTTTAGTTAAATTATGGTGGTTTTAGAAAGAAGTTGAAAAATGAGTTTTGTTGGATTTGGTGGTTTTAAAAGAGAGTGGAAAAATGGTTTTGTTGAAATTAGACAGTTTTCAAAAGAAAGCGAAAAAAAATAATAATATGAATTTTGGATTAAAAGTCGGTTTTGGAGAAAGAGAGGTGGATGTTGGGGATTTTAATAATATTGATGACACGAGGTTATTGATGATTGTTGATTTGATGATGTTGTTATCGATTTGATGATATTATTTATTTTCTGCTTCGGCAGAGCGTTGATTATTTATTGAGTTGTAGTTATTGTTGATGTTATTAATTTTATGTCCTGCCGATGGGTGATCTGGTAAGCGGTTGTTGATGTTATGTCTTGCCGATAGGCGGTTCGGCAAGCGATTATTGATATTATATCATGCCGATGGGTGGTCTGGCAAATGATTATTGATATTATATCCAACCGATGGGTGGTCCGGCATGTGGATATTAATATTATGGCCTGTCCGATAGGTGGTCCAGGCATATGGTCATTTGTTCCGCTAGGAAGGCATATCCTACGGATGGTACGGTACCGTTGCAACTCCTGATCGTGAGGTTAAAATGATCATTGTGGCTAGCCAGTAAGTGAGTGTTTTGAGATGTGTGTTTGAGATGTGGTGTTTTACTTATATTTGATGATTTATTTTATATAGTGATTGGTATTATTTTATACTGGATGGGTTGAATGGCACTTATAATTATTGATTTATTTTCACTGTTTATATTATGGTGATTTTTATGAAGACACTAGGTCAAATCCGGAGGTGCGATAGAGAAGGAATATCTTGGGGGTGCTACTTGAAGGGAAACTAAATGAGAGATTTAGGGTTTCGTATTCATGTTGTTAAATAAACTTTTGTAGGGACTGGTGTCTCTAAATGAGAGAATGTATATACTTATGATTTGTTCTGTGACTGTGTTTTTATTTTTGTCGTCTATAGTAGGTTGGATGTCCAGGTGATGTCGTGTCGACGTCATGCCGGCCCCAGGGTGATATGTGTCCGGGGTAGGATGTGACATGAATAGCTTCATTTTCATAATCAAACAGTGCTAGTCATTTACGTATCACATATCGGTAAAATATTTTGGTATCTGCTCACTTGCAACAGGAGCGTTGTGCTTCTGAAAATTATAAAGTTATTATTTCACATAAATTCATCTCTCCGTTTGTTTTATTTCTCATTTCAATGTGAAACAAAATTTATCGTTGTTATCTGGTTTGTTTTTCAAAATTTTGAGAGAGCTTAATTTTGGAATCTTATGGTGGTACATGTGACACCTTACCTCATATCGATTTCACTTTGCCATTAGCATTGGCCATCATAAATTCTTTGCCTCTTTATTATCCTTGCCCCATTAGGTGTAGTAAAGATGATTGACTTACTTAACAGTGTGTTTGAAAGAATCGCCATAAACTAAGAAAGTTCATTTTCAAGTGATAGGATTTAGCCACGTGCTAGAGACATCAAATTGTTGTTGAAAACCTTATTTTAAGGTCACAACATCCCACAAACCGCATAATGCTCTAAGATTACACATCTTATCTTGGTCGTCATACCATACTAGTGGGCGCCGCGATTCGTCTTTGCTCCAAATCTCAACTTGTGCTCGAGGTATATCGAACGTCATACCATGTACCTATATCATTTTGGTACTTAGCATGGTCTCTAATACATGAACCTTGCCCAGTGCAATGGATCTTCGTACGTTCCTTACCCTTACTCTTATCGTTTCCTTACCTCCTTGTCATTTGAACTGATTTTTGTAATGGTTTTGAGAGTAGGGAAAAGATATAACTATGATGTATATTTAAGCTTTGTGTCGATAAATTAGGGTTAGTTTTGGTGTGGATTTGATTGATTAGAGATTTAAATAATTTAGGAAAGCAATGATTTGAATAAATTAGGAAATTCATTTATTATATGGATTCTAGGGTTAGCAACCGTGTTATTATTTTCTTATTTAAAGGTGTTTGCAACCTTGTAATTCTATCAATGAATAAGGGAATTATTCACTCCTTTCTTTTTATATGGCATCAAAGCCCTAGGGTTTGATCATGAATTTCAAATCCGCCATGGTTAGCTCCGGCTCAGCATTATCGGACGCAAGCAGAGGGGTGATTTCGTCGGGAGGTTCGCTGTCGTCACCTTCGGCGATATTGTTAGGGGATTCACAACTACCGCCTTGGGCGACGATGTCGTCAAGTGGAGGAAGGAGGAGGCTTCGCAATAGCAGCTTTCAGCCACCTCCTTTTTTGAAAATTCTCTTCAAATTACCATTAACAAATTGAATGGAAAAAATCACCTTGAGTGGTCTCAGTTCTTGTGGTTAGTGATCGACGGCAAAAGGAAACTTGGGCACTTGAATGACAAAGTCACACTGCCAGCCACCGACGATCTGAGATATAGGCAGTGGCATTTCAGAATACTCAATGGTGACTGCCTGGCTGATCAATTCCATGGAACCAATTATTGGAAAACCTTTCTTATACCTGCCAACGGCTCTCTATGTCTAGGAAACAACTTAAGAAACCTGTTCAGATTTAGACAATCACCCACAATTGTTCGAATTAAACACTCGAATGTAGAAGATGCAGCAAGGTAATAGTGAGGTAACAGCTTACTATAATGATATGATGACGGTTTGGTAGGAATTGGATATTTTTTAAGTTAAACAATGGGAAAAATCCAAATATAGTACTTGGTACAAAAATAAGGTTGAGAGAGGTCGAGTATTTGTGTTCTTGGCTAGTTTGAACAAAGAACTCGATAAGGTTTGAGGACGTAATTTAGGAAAGCAACCCTTGCCGATAATAAGGGAGGTCTTTTCCGAAGTATGTGGAGAAGAAGCACGGCAGCAAGTGATGTTGAAGAACATCAATTAACCAAAAATGTATGGTGAAACATCTGCTTTTGTAGCCCAAGATGCAGATTCTAGGAGGAGATAGGCGAGAAGGAAATAAGAGGCCTCGGTGTGACCATTATAGAAGGTCGTGGCATACCCGAGAAAATTACTGGAAGTTGGACGGGAAACCGGCAAATTGGAAGAAAAAACCAAGTAGCAACACGAGGTTAGGGGGAGCTGTCCACGGATTTCAAGCTAGCAGCTCAGATCTAAGGCTACAATTTTCCTCAAAATCACTTTCGTTTACAAAGGAACAAATAAAGCACCTATATAGAATGTTTCAATCCCAATCATTATGAAATTCTAACCCATCTTGTATTTTAGCACAACTAGGTAACTCTTTTATTGCCGTCATTTCTTGTACCAAGTCTAATGGCTCCTGGATATTAGATTCAGGTTCTACCGATCATATAACCGGTACTTCGAAATTGTGTTCTTCATATACACCTTGTGCAAGGAATCAAGAAGTTAAAATTGCTGATGACCCTTTTGCTACTGTTGCTGGGAAAGGAATAGTTACCATTTCTCTTTCTCTAATTCTTGAAAATGTTTTGCATGTTCCTCATTTGTCATATAATCTCATGTTTCTCAACAAATTAACTCTTGATCATAATTATCAAGTTAATTTTTTGGTCTTCTCGTTGTGAATTTCAGGATTTAAACTCAAGGAAGATGATCAGGGGTGCTAAACAAGATGGTGGCCTCTACCTTTTTAATAACGGATCAACCTTTGGAAGACAAGATCAACAGACTTGTTTCAATTCTATTTCTGTTTCTGGTGATAGTAAGACTATGTTATGGAATTATCAATTAGGATGTCCAAATTTTCAATATTTAAAACATTTGTTTTCGAAGTTATTCATGAATAAAAATCCTTCTATTTTTTTGTGTGAATCTTGTGAGTTATCAAATTATCATCGGGTTATTTTTTCATCTCAACCATATAAAAAATTAAAATCATTTACCATGATTCATAGTGATGTTTGGGGTCCTTCTAGAGTGCCAACATTTTTTGGGAAACGCTGGTTTGTTACTTTATTTGATGATCATACTAGAGTCACTTGGGTGTTCATTTTAAAAGAAAAATCTGATGTTGAGATTGCATTTAAAATTTTTAAAATATTGTTCAAACACAATTTCAGACTTAGATTAAAAAATTTCGAAGTGATAATGGAAAAGAATTTTTTAACACTGTGTTAGGGAATGTTTTTGTCGAAAAAGGGATTGTTCACCAAAGTTCTTGTAAAAATACACCTCAACAAAACGGGGTGGCTGAAAGAAAAAATAAACATCTCCTTAAGGTTTCTAGAGCTATAAGTTTTCAAGTTAAGGTTCCTAAGTATATTTGGGGAGAAGCTGTTTTAACAGGCACTTATTTGATTAATAGGCTGCCTATAAGAATTTTGAACTTTAAAACACCTATAAAGCTTTTCACTAAATGTTTTCCCACCACTAATCTAACAACATATATTCCCTTAAAAAGTTTTGGAACTGTCTCTTTTGTTTATAATCATGATCCTATACGTTCTAAGATTGATCCAAAGGCACATAAATGTATTTTTGTAGGCTGTTCAACAAATCAGAGAAGTATAAATGTTTTAATCTTGTTGCCAAAAAAATGTTCGTGTCTATGGATGTCACATTTTTTTAAGGATAACCCTACTACAACAATACCCATCTTCAGGGGGAGAGCACTAGTAAAGATGATTTTTTAAATGGTTCATTTTTTGAGTTTACTCATGATGATGTTTCTCACAAGCAGTTACCAAAAGAGAATGATATGGAAAATACAAAGTCTGGGCAAACAAATGAATTAAATGTTGAAAATATTGAACCCACCAATGAACGACCTTTGGTAATGTTATATCAGAATCAAAATATTGAAATTACAGAGATGTGTGTGAAACGGTATAAAGGTCTTGTATATTCAAAGGAGTATCTAATACAAAAAAAAAAAGGCACTATCCCACAACACTATCAAGAATATAATCAGAGGTTGGATCATGAAATTCATGATGATTCGTCAAAGATTCCTCCAGGTAATTCTGAATCAAATTCTTCTAGTCAGCTTAATCTTCCCATTGCTCTCAGGAAATGTGTTAGGTCTTATACTAAACACCCTTTGACAAATTTTGTATCTTACCAAAATATTTCATCTTCATATTGTGCCTTTATTTCACAAGTGTCTAGTATGGTCATTCCTAATAGTGTCCAGGAGGCTATAAATGTTCCTGAGTGGAAAAAAAACGATTTTTGAGAAGATGAGAGCTCTAGAGAAAAATGATTATTTGGGAAAAAATGGATCTGCAAGATGGGAAGACTATTGTTGGTTGCAAATAGGTATTTACCGTTAAGTACATCTTAGATGGATCTTTGGAAAGATACAAGGCTCATCTTGTAGTTAAAGGCTTTACTCAGACATATAGAGTGGACTACTTTGAGACTTTTTTTCCATTGGCAAAGCAAAATACAGTTCAGATACTCTTATCTATTATTGCTAATCTTGATTAGCCTCTAAATCTACTGGATGTGAAGAATGCCTTTTTGAATAGAGACTTAGAGGAGGAAGTCTATATGGAACCTCCACGTGGCTTTACTGAGAAGTTTTAAACCAAGGTATATAAACTAAAGAAATCTCTATATGGTCTTAAACAGTCTTACAAAGCTTGGTTCAAGAGATTTACAAAGTTCGTTAAGAGCCAAGGATATACACAAGAACAATCTGATCATACTCTTTTCACAAATAAATCTACCAATGACAGGATCTATGTCTTGATTGTCTGTGTGGATGATATAATTATGACTGGAGATAATTTAGAAGAGATGAGCAGATTGAAGTAGAGCCTAGCTAAGGAATTCAATACTAAAGATTTGGGCTAACTAAAGTATTTTCTTGGAATGGAAGTGGCAAGGCCAAAAAAGGGCATTGTAGTTTCGCAGTAGAAGTACATTCTAGATCTCTTGAGAGAAATTGGAATGAGTGGTTGCATACCTTCTGACACTCCAATAGAAGCTAATACTAAACTTGGAGATGTAAAATATAGCGTTCCAGTAGACACAGGAAGATACTAAAGATTGGTTGGAAGACTGATCTACTTATCACATACACATCCTGACATTGCTTTCGCAGTGAGCATGGTAAGTCAATTTATGCATTCCCCGTACAAAGAACATATGGAAGTTGTGTATCGAATTCTTTGTTATCTAAAAAGCACACCAGGAAAATGAATTTTCTTCAACAAAAATGAGAAGAGAGGGATTGAGGTGTATACAGATGTTGATTGGGCAGGTTCGGTCACTAATAGAAGGTCAACATATGGATACTGTACATTTCTATGGGGCAATCTAGTCACTTGGAGGAGCTAGAAATAGAGGGTTGTTGCTAGAAGTAATGCTAAGATGGAATTCAGATTAATGGCGCAGGGAGTGTGTGAGATTCTTTGGCAAAAACGAGTTCTGGAAGAGCTTAAAAGACCAGTAAGTCTTCCTATGAATTTGTATTGTGACAACAAGGTGGCTATCAACATTGCTCAGAATTCGGCTCTACATGACAGGACAAAGCATATTGAGATTGACAGACACTTTATATATATATATATATATATATAAAGGCTTGAAGAATGAATAATTTGTACTCCATTTGTACCCACCACACAGCAATTTGCAGATGTTTTGACAAATGGAATGTTGAGATAGCCTTTCGAGCTTCAAGTGAGCAAGTTAGACAGGATGGATATCTTTGCCCCAACTTGAGAGGGACTGTCGGTAAATTAGGGTTAGTTTGGTATGGATTTGATTCATTAGAGATTTGAATAATTTAGAAAATTAGTGATTTGAATAAATTAAGAAATTCATTCTTGTATGGATTTTAGGGTTAGCAACCGTGTGTCATTTTTTTTCTATTTAAAGGTGTTTATTCCCTTGTAATTGTATCAATGAATAATAGAATTATTCTTTCTTTTTTTTCTATTCTTTGCATGGTTTGTTGTATATATAATCAAATTTGACTTCAATCAATTTCTTGTCACTCCCGGTTCTACTATAGTCGGAAATACCACTCCCGATTTAGGTGGGTTTGAAAATTTTCCTAAATTCACGTTTATATCAATAAAAAAGATTGTATTTTCCAATTATTCGAGAAATAACTCATAAGATCTATATATATTTATGTTTTCGAATAAATAAATACATTTCATACCGTTTTTTGAATGCATCAAAACTTCTAGCACTAAAAATTAAAATTGTATTCGATTTTTTATTTTTTTTTAAGCTTCTAACGTGGCTCTACAGCTCCCAAATTCAAATGACCATTGTATTTTAGCCTTTCCACACAAACAGTGTTTGGCACTTGTTGGTGATCTAACAATGTATTTTAAATTTTTAGGCAATCGATATATTTAAAAAATATCATGCTAAAGAAGAAATACACTTCAACTAGAAAAACACTGCCCCAAATAAAATTTTCAGTAATTTAGGTGGCGTTTGGTTAGTGTTCCCATTTTTCTCAAGCCAACTAGGATGAGTTGGGTTGAGAATTCTGTTTCCTATTGGGAACAGAATTGCATTTGGTAACGACAATTTTTTTTTTTTGTGCTGAGAAAAGAATCACGTTTGGAAACCACATTATTTTGAAATTGTTTTCTCATCCAAACAAAAATCACCAAAACAAAAAAATATCATCCAAACAAAAACATCCAAATAAAAATTATCAAATCAGAGAATTGTGCATATGCTAAGAATTACCTGCACCAAAAGTGACGGAGAAATGAAAACTAGCGAAATCGAGAAATTAACAACCGCAATAAAAATCAAAATCGGTTTTGATTTCAAAATCTAAAATTGAAATCCATTTCAGTAACAAAATCCCTAAATTGATTTCAAGAACCAAACCATAAATTCATTTCAGTAATGAAATCGAAATCAATTTCGAGTTCGAAACCCTAAATGGATTTCAAAAACCAAATCGAAATTAGTGATGAAATCAAAAGTGAAATCGATTTGGATTTTGAAATCAAAAATCAAAATGAAAATCGATTTCGATTTCAATTTTGAAATGAAAATTGAAATCGATTCAAGAACCAAAGAAGCGAGATCGATTTCAATAACGAACGAAATTGAAACTCTAAATGGCGAGGACAATGGAGATGGCAGAATCCGACGATTTCAAGGAAGATGACGGAAAAGACGATTGTGAGGAGGAGGTGGATGGCGAAGATGATGGCAAGACGAAAATGGTGAAGATAATGGCAAGACGAAGATGGCGAAGACGACGGCAAAACGAGATGAAGAAAACGACACAGAGAGGCTTAACACAGGTGAGGAAAAAAGAAAAATAAAAGTTTCCAAAAAAAAGCTTAACAAAAATGGAACCCAAGACTCAATAACAATTGAATTGATGCCCAGCGTGTCCTTTTGTCTTGGGTTGAGTTTTTTGGCACAAAAAACAAATAACTTTTTTTTTTCTCATTTCCTTAGCATTTTGAGAATCAATTCTCATTTTTTGGGTTGGGTTGAGTTGAGTTTTGTGTTGCCAAATGCATTCCCGAAAATTAAACCCATAATTTTTTAGTTGGGTTAAGTTGGGTTGAAATGGAAATACTAACCAAACGGGACCTTACCTGATCGATCAAGATTTAAAAATCTTTCTCTAAGTGGAAGGTTTGCTTCATAGCTCCAATCTCCTCGTTCGAGGCACCTACCGCCTCTGATTCACCCTTTGGTGGACTAGATGGATTTTTTGAGAGCTCAGACCACTTTCAAACAAGAGTTGTGGTAATACAATGAGCACGCTCTAGATAAATCTGTTAATGTATTAATGGTCTTAGCCTACATGACTCATTAGGGTAAAACCCTATCCCCCACTTCCTCTATAAATATATGTATATATTGTTGTATTCATGTATCTCTTTTTCATATAATATCAATACATGATTCATTCTCACACTTCTTACTTATTTTAACATGATATCAAGAGTAAGTCTTTCTTGGACTGATTCTTCCTAAAATTTTCGCAACCCTAAAGCTTCCGCCGCCACTTTCTTCCTTATTCCCCCGAGACTTTTGTCTCTACTGTAGGCTTCCCCTTTGCCCCAGTATCAACAACCACCACACTACCATCTTTGTCTTGAAAAGACAAACACAACGCCACCAAAACCACCACCACTAAAGCCCAGACGCACTCTCACGCACCTCCAACAGCCCACAGTGCCACCAACATTTGCCATCTAGAATTTTGGGCTCTACCACCTCAACCAAGGTTCCAAATCCACCTCACGATACACCATCGGAACCGTCTCAATGAGACGATTCAAACCGAGCAAAACACACCGTCGTTCTCAGTCGTACATGCCCCAACGCACTATGCATAGCCTTTGTCGCTTTTTTGCTCTCCACTTCACATTCCTAATATGTTCTTCCGTTGCCACATCAGCCCTAGCTTCCTAGTCAGCCCCACGTCAGTACCACGTCAACGCCCATTCATCGCCACGTCTGCACATTGACCGCCACATGATGAGTGGTTTATTTAATTTACCAATAAATCAAGTACTTTTGAGTTCAAATATTTGTACGTTTTCAATAATTTTTGTTAGTTTAATATATTTTTGTGTTGTTTTTAGGAATAAAATAAATGAAGAAAATGGTACAAAATGAGTACAGGTCCAATAACTTTTTAAGACCAAATTTAGCCAAAATGCAATCCGATTTTTGGGAAAACCCAAAACATGAAAGTTATAAATCTATGTCTTAACTTTCTACAACCTTTTGAATCACCTCAATTAGAGTTCAGAAGAGAAAGCAATAGCCAAAATATAAACCTAGTGTAGGCGTAGTCCAACGAGTGCTGCAGCACGCTCATATCAGTGCTTTTAGCCATAGCACACTGCAACACGCTAAAATGACACTGGAACGCCGACAGTCAGATCTAAAACGTTAAATGGGCATTTAGGACTCTTTTTTCAAGAGAGAAAGAAGTGGAATCGAAGAGGAAGAGAGAAATTGGAGCAAGAACGACAAGGAAGTAAGGAGAAGGCGCGAGATTGAAGATCTGGAGCAAAACTTCTCTACAAAAATAGATTTGATTTCTTCCCTTCTCCCTAATATTACTTGAATTTTGCATTTGAGATATTGTATTGAACACATGTTTTCATCTATGAAATTCTTGATAATATTAGCCATAGATTCTTTTATGTTATTCTAATATCTAGATCATGAGCTTGAAGTAATCTCGTTTGAACCATGTTTAAATTATTTTGTTAATTGTTAAATTTAATTATATTTTATGCATCTCTTAGATTTAATGTGTTTGATTCATGTGGCCAATAAATTGGATGAGTTTAGGTTACGAATTTTATACTTGAGAGAGGTTGAATTCGTAACCGGAATTGGGAGTGCATAAATTAGGTTATTGTGAATCCGGGAGAAAATCAACACCTAAGTATTCGAGTTAGAAATTTAGGATCTTATGAAACCGGGAGGTAATCGACTTCAAGATTTATAAATTAGAATCGTCATTCAATTGTGTTTATCTTTATAATGCTTCCAATGTATGCTTTCGCATGATATTTTGGTTGAATTGAGAACTTAAGATTTGACACTTGGGAAAGGTAATCCCGGGTTCGAACTTAGGTTAAACACAACGCAAGCTTTAATAGATTGTGAGATATTTAGAGCTTGCATAGTCTATAAGGTCGGATTTAACCAATGTTTTCACCTAAATACTAGCAAGGGATATCAGTCTTGAAGTGTTTACATATTCTCTCAGTTAACGCTTAGTAGAGGTAGTGTGAGAGTAATAGCACAAGGACCTTGATTATTGAATTAACGGAATTAATTAATAATTATTTAATAGGATAATATGGGAATAAGGAGATTAAATCAAGCTCCTAGAGCATTTCTGCATAGATAATCCAAATTTTATTCTATTTTT
The DNA here is from genome assembly GCA_016647705.1 of Eucommia ulmoides. Taxonomy (NCBI): domain Eukaryota; kingdom Viridiplantae; phylum Streptophyta; class Magnoliopsida; order Garryales; family Eucommiaceae; genus Eucommia; species Eucommia ulmoides. The sequence goes on along the minus strand of CM028327.1, from coordinate 34,499,786 downwards.
GTATTTATATTTGTTTTTATTTTATTCCTAAAAAAGACCTCAAAATTTGATCGCCTATATAAAATTAGGTTACGATAATTGTGGTACTTAATGACGATCCAAACCAATCCCTGTAGATACGACAACCCTACTCTTTCTATACTATTAAAACTTGACCCGTACACTTGCGGTATTATAGCGACAAATAAAATCGCTATCAAGTTTTTAGCGCCATTGTTGGGGATTGGTGTTTTAGATTATTGTTAATATTGTGCATAAGTAACTTGATTTTAATTTAGGCATTTTTTTTTCTAATGTTTATTTTTGAGTTTTGTTTGTTTTGCGATGTATTTGGAGATGACTCATCAACAAATCCTCATGAGTTTTTCTCAACGGGATTTTGAGGTGTTTTATTGTACTTGGGATAGATACAAGGATTTGCTCATTCGGTTCCTTACCTTGGTTTCCTAAAGGAGTGTCAACTATTGAACTTCCTCGATGGATTATAAACCGCAACATGAACTTGGGTAGAATGAGAAATTAGTACCACCTTTTCTTATGAACTAACTACGGACAAAGCCTATTTGTTGTTGGAAGACATGGTGGATTTTGACTGTCAGAGTTCGAATTATTCAACAAGCTACCAAAGCTTAGGGATAGTTCTTATGTTTTTGTGCCATGGATTGACACCCCAAACTAACTTGTGGAGTCTTTCCTTACCCTGGAGGAGATATTCGCTGTATTCATGGGGGAGACTCAAGTTTTCTGGAGGGAAATTAATGACCGTCTCAATGAGCATGAGAACCATCTTGACAATATTGAGACAACCTTCGTTGAAATCGACACAACCATAAAATCTCTTGAGACGCAAATCAATCAACTTGTTAGCTACATTGAGACCGAATCGGGAATAGTGGCATTGAAGGACACACAAGTTACATCCATATGTGAAAGCCACAATGAGGAACCGAATACGAGTAGAAGAAACTTGGGTATATTCAATGACAATTATTCAAATGAGGAGGAAACCTAATAATGGATCGGGAATGAAGAATCACAAGATGGCATTTGTGAATCTTCATCATTCGAGATCCAGATTGTGATGCCACCACCGATTGACGATAATTATATCTACGAAAATCCGATATGGCTCTCCTGTCCTCCTCTACCTTTAACTCCGTTCTTTTACACCTGCCAAGGGCATAAGACAAAACAGAATCAAGTTGAGAGTACGTGTCATTCATTGCCACATCTCGCCAAACTTGAGGGTGTTTTTAACTATGACCCATATGTTGTGTTATATGACACATTATGGGCGAAAGCCGCTCTTTAACGAGCATTTTTCCATTGTCTAGCCTAGGAAATTAAACCAAGCACTTCTTGGGAGGCAACCCAAGTTTTCAAATAATTAAGCCTAAAGATGCAAACGATGGAAGAAAGCCCCATACCGATCACCTTGCCCTAAGCATCACCGCCGACCGATCTAGGAGGTGAGATTGTCTCGCTTCCCTGGTACGTGTTCCTATTCCCTTGTGCTTTATCTGAAAACATGCTTTACTTTAAGTTTGGGAGTGAGATACATGTTGGCTTATGTTGGTTTGGGTTAGGGAATACTTGTGTGTGTGTCTTTTCTTCGTATAACCTGTGTTCTTGTGGTCGTGTTTTTAGTTTCTTTTCTTTAGGTTGTTTAAATAAATTGTGAGTTTTTTTTTAGATGAAATGACTTGATATTGATGATAAGTATAGACAATGTTCTCTTAGGTTGTTTGAAATGAACTGCATTGAGATTTCTGTATGCTTGACTTGTGTTAATTGAAATTCACTCTTGACTCGTTACACTTGAGCACCATGAATCACAATCACTTAGCCTTTTGAGTACTTGGAGACCATTTATGTGGTTTAGGTAGGCTTTGACCTCTCGTGAACACTAGAACCCATTTGAGTGAAACTTGAGGCGAAATACTAGGTTATGTGTTATTGGAGAGATGATTTAGGTATTCTTTGGATCATTTGGTCCTTTGAAGCTAACCCTTGAAATTGTTTATCCATTGTTAACCCTATTGAGTCCCATTGCCTAATTCTTTCACTACCCATATTTGTGCATCCAACCCACCACATGTTTTTTCACTTCCTAAACCCGTCACTAATCGGCATGTTTACATGAACCATTGAGCGCAAGGACTAGCACGGGCTATGTTTGGAAAGTTATTTGTGGATTAGAACGTGTATTTCATTTTGTATTTGTATTGTTTATATTTAAAAAAAAATAAAAAATGTTGTAGTATAGTGGTGAGTATCCCGTTTGTTCCCTTGTTTTCCCTGCAATACTAGGGATGATGTTGAGTTTGAGCTTGGGGGTGTAGTTCTCACCTGTTTTGAAAACAAGAAGAAAAAACGTGTGTTTTTGTTTGTTTTGTAAATAATACCTTGTGGGATCGATGGAAAGAGTACATGTAACGAAAAGGGGAGTCAATGGAACTTTTTATTGGAAATTATGCAAGATCCATGAGTTATGATGCATAGCTAGGGTGATTTAAACCTAAAAATTATATTTTCATCTACCTTTTACCCTAACCATACATTACAACTCGCAAAGTCCTTTTGATCTCCAATGACATATGTACCTACACTATTAGTGGGGAGTGACACAAAAAATGAGCTTATGATTGTTCTTGCATTCTTTATCTAGAGATTGATCAACATCGCCTTAGCATATAAATATATCCGAGGCTCACTTGGTTGGTTGAGAGTGATTGTGCACGCACTGACATATCTAGAGTCACGAGTGGAATGAAATTGCTACTTAAGTTGAAATTCTAGATAATCTCAATGTGTGCATTTTCTTTGAACTTAGATCATTTTTGTGCCGTCAAAGATTCTTACACTGTTGCTGATTTGATACATAACTCACAATTTTATCGTTAGTGTTTTAGTTCTTGATTTGTGTTTTGAGGATAAGCAAACGTTTGAGTTTGAGGTATTTGATGAGTGATTTATTTATCAACAAATTAAATACTTTTGAGTTCAAATATTTGTGTGTTTTCAAATATTTTTGTTACTTTAATATGTTTTTGTGTTGTTTTGTAGGAATATAAATAAATAGGAAAAACGGTGCAAAATGAGTACAGGTCTAGTACCTTCAAGACGGATTTTGGCCACGATGCAATCTGATTTTAGAAACACACAAAACATGAAAGGTGTAGATCTATGTCTTATCTTTCCATATCCTTTTAAATTACCTCAAACAAAGTTCAGACGAGAAAGATATGTCAAAAATACGAACCCAGTGTAGGCGATGTCCAACACGTGTTGCAATGCGCTCGTGTCAGTGTTTTTAGCCATAGAGCACTGCAGCGCCGACAGTCGGATCTAAAACATTAAAAGGGCATTTAGGGATCATTTTTCAAGATAGGAGGAAGAGAAATCGAAGAGGAAGAGAGAGATTGGAGAAAGAACGACAAGGAAGCCAGGAGAATGAACGAGATTGAAGATCCGGAGCAAAACTTCTCAACAAAACATATTTGATTTCTTCCTTTCTCCTTCATATTACTTAAATTTTGTATTTAAGATATTATATTGAACACATGTTTTCATCTATGAAATTCTTGATAATATTAGTCATAGATTCTTCTATGTTGTGTTAATATCTAGATTTAGGGCTTGATGTAGTCTCGTTTGATACATGTTTAGATTATTTTTTTAATTGTTAAATTTAACTCTATTTTATCCATCTCTTAGGTTTAATGTGTTTGATTCATGTGGCCAATGAATTAGATGAGTTTAGGTTACGAATTTTATACTCGAGAGAGGTTGAATTCGTAACTGGAATTGAGAGTATATAACTTAAGTTGTTGTGAATTCGGGAGGAAATTAACACCTAAGTATTCAAGTTGAAAATTTAGGATCTTGTGAAACCGAGAGGTAATCGAGTTCTAGATTTATAAATTAGAATCGTCATTCAATTGTGTTTATCTATATAATGCTTCTTATGCTTTCACATGCTATTTTGGTTGAATTGAGAACTTGAGATTTAACACTCAAGAGAAGTAATCCCGGGTTTGGACTTAGGTTAAACACAATGCAAGTTTTAACATATCAAAAGATATTTAAAACTTGTATAATCTATAAGGTCGAGTTTAACGAATATTTTCACCTAAATACTAGAAAAGGATATCAGTCTTGAAGTGTCTACATATTCTCTCACTCGACACTCGAGAGAGGTAGTGAGAGAGCAATAGCACGAGAACCTTGATTATCGAATGAACGGAATTAATTAATAATTATTTAATAGGATAACATGAGAATAACAAGATGAAATCAAGCCCCTAGAACATTTGTGCATAGATAATTCATATTTATTCTATTTTTGTATTTATATTTGTTTTTATTTTATTCCTAAAAAAAAAAAACTAAAATTTGATCGCCTAAATAAAATTAGGTTACGATAATTGCGGTACTTAACGACGATCTAAACCAATTCTTGTGGATATAACAACCCTACTCTTCCTATACTATTAAAATTTGACTCGTACACTTGCGGTATAGTAGCGACAAATAAAATTGCTACCAAATTTTTGGCGTCGTTGCCGGGGATTGGCGTTTTAGATTGTTGTTAATATTGTGAATAACTTGATTTTAATTTAGTCATTTTTTTTTTCTAATTTTTTTTTTTTTTTTTTTGAGTTTTGTTTGTTTTGCGAGGTACTTGGAAATGGCTCATCAATAAGTCCTCATGAGTTTTTCTTAACGAGATTCCAAGCCGTTTTATTATGCTTGGGATAGATATAAGGATTTACTCATTCGATTCCCTAATCATGTTTTCCCGAAAGAGTATAAACTACTGAACTTCTTCAACGAGTTATAAGCCGCAACAAAAACTTGGGTAGAACTAGAATGAGGAATTGGTACCACCTCTTTTCACGAACTAACTGCGGACAAAGCCTATTCATTGTTGAAAGATATGGCAGATTTTGACTGTCAAAGTTGGAATTATTCAACAAGCTACCAAAGATTTGGGAATAGTTCTAACGTTTTGGCATCATGGATTGGCACCCCAGACCAACCTGTGGAGTCTTCCCTTACCCTAGAAAAGATGTTCGCTGTATCCATAGGGGAGGCTCAAGATTTCAGAAGGGAAACTCATGACCGTCTCAATAAGAATGAGGACCGTCTTGACAATATTGAGACGGCCTGTGCTGAAATCATCATAACCCTAAAATCTCTTGAGATGCAAATCGATCAACTAGTTAGCTACATTGAGATCGATTCGGGAATGGTGGCACTGAAAGACACACATGTCACATCCATATGTGAAAGCTACCATAAGGAATCAGATACAAGCGGGAGGAACTTGGGTATGTTCAATGACAATGATTCAAATGAAGAGAAAACTCAAGAATGGATCGACGATGAAAAATCACAAGATGACATTTGTGAATCTTCATCGTTCGAGATCCAAATTGTGATGTCACCACCGATCAACAACGATTACATCTATGAAGATCTGATGTGGCTCTCTTATCTTCCCCTACCTTTAACTCCGTTCTTTCACGCCTGCCAAGCACCGAAACGGAATCAAGTTGAGAGTACGTGTCATTCATTGCCACATCTCGCCAAGCTTGAGGGCATTCTGAACCAAGACCCATATGTTGTGTTATATGACACATATTATGGGCGAAAGTCGCTTTTTGACGAACCCTTCCCCGTTGTCAAGCCGAGGATATTAAACCAAACGCTTCTTAAGAAGCAACCCAAATTTTCAAATAATTGAACTTAAGGATGCCAGTGATAGAAGAAAGCCCCACTCGATTACCTTGCCCGGAGCATCACCGCCGACCAATAGGAATGAAATACCCATTCCCATGACCATTCCAATCTCGTCTTAAATCCCGTGTACCAATAATGAGTAACTTTACTCAATCATTCAACATCATATGGAGGAGATTCATGATAGTTCGAATAATACTTAATACATCATTTGCTGATAAACATAGTATTTTCATCCAACTTCATTTTACACACAACAAACATAAAAATACATTCATATATACATATATAGATATAGAAATAGACATTATAGATTACAAGTACGAAACAAAAATAGCACGAATTAGGATTACGATGCCCGGCCAGAAACCTCCAATCCATTACCTAAAATAAACATAAACCGATGCTTTAATTAAAATGTTGAAAGCAAAAATCAATCGTTATATTTGAAAGTTTAAAGTCAAAGCTCACCATCGGGATCAAAGAAGAAAACTTGTTTGGTCTTTCCATCTGGTTGGGTCCTCTCATGTATCTCAATCCCCTTCTCCTGCAAAAAATAACGCCTGTGTTAATATTATGTATATGATCCTTGACCCACTAGGTTAACTAAACCTTAATTTTACTAAGAAAATCATAGTCAATCTCCATATAAAAACACCAACATATGTCTGTATAATATAACTTTCAAAAATATCAATGCAATCGTCTTATATTCTCTCTCAGCCTTCAATCTCTCAATTATTCTAACAATATCCATCTTAATAGAACTCAAAGGATAGCAAGAAATTGCTTGTGGTATTTGAAGAGAAGAGAATTACCTAATGAACTAGTTCAAAGTTTTGACGTCCAATACCTAGAACCCCATTTGGTGCACGGGTTTGGAGACGTGAAATTGCATTTTAGGTGGCGTTTGGTAACCGTTTCTGTTTCCATTCTAGCAGTGGGATGGGAATGGGAATGGGAATGAGAATGGGATGGGATGGAAATTTTGTTTTCTTTTTGGGAGTAGAATCGCGTTTGGTAACGATAATTTTTTTTTGTTTTGGGAAGGGAATTGTGTTTGGTAACGATTTTATCCTAAAATCTTTTTTTTTTTTTTTTTTTTTTTCTGTTTTGGCCGGACGGCGGTGCTCCGGCACCGGCCGCCGGAGGTGCTCCGGCGTCCGTGGCCCCCCGCCAACGATGACTGGACGGCGGTGGCGCCGGCGATGACCGGATGGCGGTGGCGCCGTCTCCGGTGACGGACGGAAGTGGCCGGGAAATTTCCGGCCGGACGGTGACCCGCGACGGTCGCCGGAGATGACAGGCGGCGGCGGGCGGTGGTGTCAGTAGGTGAATAGTGACCATGTGTTTTGGGAATGAAATGGGAATAATGAAAAATAACTTTTTTTTATCTCTCATTTCTTAAGAAAAAAGTTGGCACAATTCTCAAATACGAATGAAATGGAAACGGAAACAAAAATTACCAAACGCTATTTCCAAACAGAAAAAAAGAATTTCCAAAAATCTGGGAACGGAATGGGAATTTCTAGGATGGAAATGGTTACCAAACGGGGCCTAAGTTTCCGAATCAAATCTCGATTCAGGCCTTATGATTTTATGATCTATCGTCACTAAATCAATCTAAATCTTTACATTTTTTCATGGAGGACCCTGTAACACCTTAGAATTCTGATTCTATTTGCGATTTTAACGATTCTAATTCATCAAGTTTTTCAAATATATATCCTGTATTTCTCCATATATTTTGATTTATTATGGGGCTCGATCAAAAAATTAGCATTTATTAGTGCTAAAAAAAACTGTTGTTTAAGTATGTTTTTCATGTATGATGTATGTATACATATGTATCTAAGATTTTTTTAGTCCAATTGACAAGGGAATGTACTATCTTTTCTTGTCAACCAGGGTTCGACTCTCTGAGAGAGCACTCCATGAATTAAATTGTCAATACACCAGACTGATATGGGAGTGCACTCTCAAGATTGTCCGGGAAGGTGATTAGTCGAGGCACGCGTAAGTTGATTTGAACACACTTTACCGTAAAAACAAAACAAAAAGTATATATATATATATATATATGAATTTTTATGTATCCAATTCATGACGATGAATTTGTTAGAACACACTCAACAATTTGATGAACTCAACTATTAGGCTAGGGAATTGACAGATGAAAGGAAAACTGTATTGAAATCACTCAATCAATTGAATGAAAATTACAGAAAAAACAGTTAATGAAGTTAGGAATTCGAGAGCCTAGTCTCTCCCTTTTGATCTCACTATTTCGGTACTTTTCCCATCCCTCCTCAATGCTATTTATAATTGAAGCATTAGCTTAAACTTAAGCTCACAGCTAAAAAACTCTACTAACCAACAACATAACAAACTCAACCAACTTCCAGCTCATCTAACTAACTCCCTGATAACAGAAATGAGACGCTTCTCCTGCAACTAATCTTTCATCCCATTGCTTAACCTTTGCCACACATATGTATTTTTAATCAATGGTTTATCAGAATTTTCATTAGAATAGTACAATTATTCATCAAATTGATTCCCTAATATCATTCTATATCACTTGTAAATGCGTAATTATACACCTTACAAAGTTGTCCATTTCTATTACCCATCCATAAAGTAGTGTTTGGTTCCATGGAATTGGAAATCAAAATCATGTGAAAATGCGAAAATAAAAAAAAAAATCGTGGATTCATTTTCAATTCCAATTTCAAGGCTTGAATTTCGTTCTACCAAACACTACCTAAGAGTACAGAACTTGAGTATGTACTTCAGTACCGATAGGGTTTGGTTTGGGTTGAAAGTTGTTGGATCACTTAGGTGGCGTTAGGTTAGTGTTTTTGCTTTTCTGATTCTACTTTCAATAAACTGAGATGAGAATTTTGTTTCCATTCTGCAGTATTCCGAAAATAGAAAAATATTTGGTAACATTGACCTGAAATTGTTTCTTTTAATTTATGAGAAAATAAATAAGAAATACATTTAGTTGTAACATTTTTTTTTTCTTTAAATGTATGGTGACCGATGTGGGGTGGTGGTGGCTGACATGGCGATGGTGCCCGCCGGGCTGGTGGTGGTTGGGAGTGGTGGCGGTCAGCGAGGTGGTGGTGAGACTAGTTTTGCGGGGTGAATAGGAATCAACATTTTTTTATTTCTCAGATTCTTAAGGAATTCAGGAATTACTCTCAAAATTTTGGGAACAAAAACGAGTTTACCAAACGCATTTCTATACATTAGTCAAATTTGTTCCAAAAATTTTGATTTTTTCCTTCTATCATATTTTTTATTTCGAAACAGAAATCAGGGAACAGAAACACTAAACAAACCGGGACTTATATAGACTTAACAGCCCATCATCCATATCAATGAATTCACCATGAATAACATGGTGATTTTCCACAAAAAATCCTAAAATTCGAAACACAAATAAACAGCTAAAACACACACACACTGCACATGCATATATCTAAGCAAGCACAAATCAAGGAATCAAGGAGCGACAGGGATAGAGAGAAGAAACCTTAAGATTCTGAAGGAATGAGTCGAAATTGGAGACGGAGAAGCAGATGTGATGACCTCTGGGCAGATTCTTGGGATCGGCGACGGCCGAAGCAGTGCTCCACGGCCCTTCTGGCAGCCTGGTTTTCGGGTCCCTCTCGATGAGGTGAAGGTAGAAAGACGGCGATAGCTTCAGCCATATCACATCAAACTCGAATTTAGGGCTCTCCACCTATTCAAACCCGAATATCTGCACAAAACCACCGAACCAAAACACCAATTTCTTCATCATAAAATAAAACAACCCAAATTACGATACAATCTACGCAATTTCACCCAAGAAATGAAGAAAAATAGACGTTACCTCCTGGTAGAATTTAGAAAGGTGTTTTATGTCTGAAGATTCTCTGGAGACGTGGTTGAGGAAAGCTCCTTCTGCCGCCATTGTTAAACGTTTTCGGGAGCTTGTTTTGAAGGTTTCTTCCTTACTCTTTATATGATGAGAATTTTCTAGCGGTTGATGGCGAGAGAATCGGCCGGTAGAGTATATTTACGATTCCTGAGGTCAGTCTCCGTACGACGTCGTAGGATGATGCATGGTTGGGCCGGCCATTTGCTTCTGGGCCTGGATGAAGAAGCCCACCTCTCTCTCTCTCTCTCGGTCTCCCTCTCCCCCGATGCCAAGCTTTTCGCGCCATTCTGAGCCTCAAACCTGTCCCTATAAGGCCGATTTGCTCTCCCGCTCTCTCTCTTTATAGATCTCTCTCGTGCTCTGTTTCCTCTGTTCGGAGGAAGAGGGAGCTGGATTTGCAGAGAGGAGAGAGGGAAAAGCTTCAAAATATCTCTAGTTTCGTGATGGAAGCTGTAGATGTAAACGCCGTGGTGGCACTAACCCCCGAGGCTCGTCAGAAGCCGCAGACTCTCTCTCCTCTCCGAGAAGCAATACGGATGCTCCTCTCCCGGTGGACCGGTCTACAATTGGCTGTCCGGAACGAGTGGGGCGGCCGCGACTCGCTCGAGAAATCCGATGAACTCGTCTCTGATATTCTCTCTTGGTTCTCCTCCCAATCAAAAGGTAAATTCGAGCTTCTTTCGATCTACAAGCTTTAGATCCTTGTAAATTCAAGCTTTATTGAATTCTGATTTGAAGTATAATTGATGAGATCGAAATTACATCACCAATGTGATTGATTACACTTTCGTCTTCATTTTGATTTTGAAAAGAGATGAATTGTCAACAGATGTCTTCCAGTGAAGTTTTCTCCCACATTCATAATTTCACCATCAGCCCCTCTCAATTCGACATGAGATAAACTCAATAATCTCTCCTTATACATAGTCGAAAAACTCTCGACTAGTATGTTCCTTTGTAGTTATTGGATCAAAATCGTTGTAATATGTGTTCTGATACCAATGTAGAGTAATGTTTCTCATGAGGTGGGAATTTATTTCTGACTATCAATATCTTTCATATCCAATGTGGGATAAACTTAACATGAACGTCATCCAAAATCAACTCTTTTTTGGAATCGAATTCATGTGGGTGAGATGATATCACAAGGAACTAAATTAGGCTAATTTCAAAACATTATGGATGTTGGAATTATTTTAAAATTTGAAGGACTTCATTTAACGGAAATTGCTTTTAAGGACCAACTTGAGAGGATTTTAAAACTAGAAGGACTTATTGACAAGAAAAGGTTAATTGTCTTTATCCCTATACTTTAAAAATCTACATTTTTCCTTTTCTATTTTAAAAAAAAAAAAAAATTAATTTAAATTAAAAAATAAATAACAATTAAGCTAATTTATATATTTTTTAAAATAAAATGTAACTTTATCCCTTTAGTAAAGAATATGAAATAGTGTCATTTGTAGGTTTTTAAAGTAAAGTACTTAAAATGAAACAAGACCGATGTATAAGGGGTGAAAGATAATTAACCCTTTATTTTATAACAAGCTTTGTTACAAGATTCCAACTTAAAATCATATGATTTTAAGTGTAGTAGTTCTTTTGATCTATATAGTGGCTTGGGTAATATAGGGTTGTCTTTGACTCTCTCACCCCAAAAGTTAGTTCATGAGGTGAGGCTTTTATTCACACCTATAACTTGACTACCAATCTCTTTCACATTTAATGTAGGATAAACCCAACAGGTTACTCTCATTTTTTTGATGTGGAACAGAAATGTGCGACCTCAAGCTTTCACGAAAGATTTAAGTACGAGAGAATAATGAGTAATATGCAATCCCAGCTTCCACAGAAGATTTGACTACGAAAAAAATATGTAAATTTCCATAATCATGGCTTGAGATGTACAAAAATTGTGTACAGACAAAAACTAAGATTTAACATAGTAACTCAACATCCATATATACATATATTAACATCACACGGTTGATGATAAACTTATTGCTTTTGATTTGCAGCTTCACCTTGTCTAGAAGACCTAGAAAACTTACTCTATGAGAGGTTGCTTCTCTCTTTCAACACAGACATTGATGATGGCAGCATAGAGGAGGTTAGTTTTGCCAAAACTCTATTTTTTTTTATCCGATTTACGGTAAGGTATGTCCAGATCAGTTTACGCACACCTTAACTGATCACTTCTTCAGGCGATTTTAAGGGCGCACTCCCGTATATCGGCCTGATGTATTTAAAATTAAATTCAAGATTTAATTCAAAATGCTCACTAAAAGAGTCGAACCCTGGTGGACAAAGAAATAAACACCTCCTCTTGCCAACTGGACTAATACTCTGGTAGTTTGTCAAAACTCTTTAAGGTAGTGTTTTGTTATATGGAATTTGTGTTTTTCGGGAATAAAATCTAAAAATTGTATTTCTAAATGTAAGTCCGAAGTTTCAATTCTTTGTTTTTGAATGCTTCATTATTTCATTTAGTTCTTGTACTGCACCTTCTTCAATTTTATTCTTTTGCAAAAAGATATTAAAGTTGCATAATTAAGAAAAAAAATTATATTTTGAGAACATCAAATGCAATGTGTTGACTTATTTATAATTAATTTTCAGTAGCCAGTTACATTTCGATTTACTTTATTTATATTCTAGATTTGCACTTAGGTAGCATTTGGAAACGCGGAATTGGAGTCTTGGAATCGGAATTAAAAATAAATGTATGCAAAAAAATTAAAAGTCTATGGGCGTTCATTTAAAATTTCAATTTCAGGTTCTCAAATCCATACAACCAAACACTACTTTATAGATTACAGTAAGAAAGATCGGTCCTGAAAAATCAGAGGTCCTAAGTGAAATTTAAAAAGGGGACCCTCAATGTTTAAATATTTTTTTAAATACTGTTTTATAAAATTAAATTAAGTAATGAAAATATAGTTAATATAATTGAGATATTTTCTTTTATTTGATTTAATATTAAAAAAGAAAAAAGAAAAAAATCAGGAGTCAATTTGAAGGGAGCCCAAAATTGAAGTGCCCTAAGCAACCGCTTTTTTTCGGTTTCTTTGCCCAAGGGCAGGCCCAAAATGAGTGATTGTTTTTTTCTCTCTCCAAACAGGTCGCAGAACATTTGATGATTTTACGCGAAGAATATTTGCAAGCAAATTAGAAATATCAAATATACACTTCAAGTGCTGCAAATGTATGACATAATATTTGAAGATTGTCCTCCAAACATGACTGGTAACTCTCTCTTTTTACATCTTTTTAAACATATTTCTTAATCCATGGTTTATAGTCAAGTAGTTATTTAGTGTGTCTCTCTAAAGATCTAATATTTAAAAATCTCTGGGTTTCTTTCTTGAATCAATTATGTTTTATACTAGATTAATTAAGGTTAATTATAATCATGTTTATTCATAAACGAATTATTTTCTCTCTTATGTGCTTCTTACAAAAATGCTGCAAATGCTTTAGGGCCCATTTGGTTGTCTTCAATTCGTAAACTATTTTTAGAAACTGTTTAGTTTTAAGAATTAAACATATTTGATACATTAATATGTTAATGGAATGGAACGGTCATTACTCTTCATATGTTTAGTGATAAAAAGAATTACATATGACTTTGGAATTATATCAAAGGGTAAAATAGTAATTTAATTAAATTTTCAAACGGTATTAATTCAAATATTTTGTTAGTATTTGATCGCGTTTTTTGGCCGATAAGTGACTAAAACCTAATCTCATATAATTGGGATTAACAAATATCAAATTTATCTTGATATTGGTTAATCGCATGTTTTGTGGGATTAGGAAATCCTTGGTAATGAAAATGAGGTTTAATCTCATGTACCAAACATCGGAATGAAATGACTATTCTCACTGTCATTCTAATCCCGTCTCAAATCTCGTGTACTAAACGCAACATTAAACTTAGCTAGATAATCATGTTAGTTCTAGTTCAGATGCTATTTTTTAATGTAATTAGGGTAAAATATAGGGTAAATTTTAACTAGGCTAAAATAATTTTATGTTTCTTTGTTCAAGCAACTCGATTTTATAAACCATGACATATTTTATATTTTAGATATTTCAACATGGGGTCAACTTTAAATTCAACAGTTGAAATCAAATAAAATTTTACATACTTATAATCTTATATCATTATATATCTCTAACCAATATTTATTGAAGCAAAGAAGGTAAAAATATCTCTTCTCATTGAGAACTCAAAATTATTATTTACAAGAGAGGTTAGACTGCTATTTATAGATAATCAGAATAGCATCTCAACTAACTAAATTAGTTACAAGAATGAATAACTGAAAATCTAACTAATTAACAGAAATAACTAATTCTAATTAACTGAATATGGTTTAATACTCCCCCTCAAGATGGACTGTGAATATCCTTAACAGCCATCTTGGATAGAAGTGGTACCATCAATGCCGAGGGCAAAGCCTTTGTAAAAATATCTGCAAGTTGATGTTGAGTTTGAATAGGCATAAGTCGAATAACTCTGTCAGTAACTTTATCCCGAACAAAATGACAATCAAGCTCAATGTGTTTGGTCCTTTCATGAAAAATGGGATTTGAAGCGATGTGTATGGCAGCTTGATTATCACAAAACAAAAGAGCTGGAGATGAGATATCAATCTAAAAATCATGTAATAATTGCCGAAGCCACACTAATTCACTGGTAGTAGATGCTAGGGCACGATATTCCGCTTCAGCTGAAGATCGGGATATAGTTGTTTGCTTTTTAGCCTTCCAAGATATTAAAGAATTACCAAGAAACACACAAAAGCCAGTAACAGATTTTCTTATATCCAAACATGATCCCCAGTCAGCATCTGAAAAAGCCTTGAGTTGAAGAAAAGAATGGGCAGAGAAGAATAATCCTTGACCAGGATTGGATTTGAGATATCTGAGCAAATGATGAACAGCTTGCATATGAGGAATTCGAGGATGAGCCAAAAATTGACTAAGTTTATGCACAGCAAAGGTAATATCAGGTCTGGTAATGGTAAGGTAAAGCAATTTACCAATGAGTCTGCGATACTGAGAAATATCAGTGAGTAATTCACCATCACTGCCATTCAATTGGGCTTTGGGATCTAAAGGAACCTGAGTAGGTTTACAGGCTAAGTAGCCAGTATCTTCCAGTAACTGAAGCGTATAATGGCGTTGAGAAAGCACCATGCCATGAACAGATCTTGCAATTTCAAGACCAATGAAGTATTTTAGTTGTCCTAGGTCTTTAAGTTTGAACTGGCTGTGAAGAAATTTCTTCAAAGAATCTATAACTTGACCATTAGGACTAGCAATGATGATATCATCAACATATACTAGTAATGCAACAAAGGATGAACCTGATCCTTTGGTGAACAATGAGTAATCGGCTTTGGATTGAACAAAACCAAATTGGATAAGAACATGAGCAAACTTGGAATTCCACTGTCGTGAAGCTTGTTTAAGTCCATAGATAGACTTATGAAGCTTGCAAACAAGTCGATTGCCTGTTGGAAAATCCTCCCCCTTTCGACTATAACCAAGAGGAAGATCCATGTATACATCTTCAAACAAATCGCCATTAAGAAATGCATTATTAACATCTAATTGATTTAGATGCCAATGTTGACCTGTAGCAAGGGCCAGTAAGACTTTGACAGTGACTAACTTTGCTACGGGTGAGAAAGTTTCCGTGAAATCAACACCTTCTTGTTGAGTATACCCCTTAGCAACTAAAAGTGCTTTATGTCTCTCCAGAGTACCATCAGAATGATACTTAATCTTGTAAATCCATTTACAACCAATAGAGTGTGTGCGTTGAGGCAAAGGAACAATGGACCAAGTTTTGTTGGATTCTATTGCATCTAATTCAGCTTGCATAGCTGTTCTCCATTGTGGTAACTTGACAGCTTGATGATAATATTGGGGCTCATAATGAGAAGAAACTGTCAGGACAAATGTCCTGTGCGATGGAGATAAGGAATCATAAGACAAAAACTTGGATAGAGGATAGGGTGTATTGGAGGATGGAAACTTATGATGCATCAATAAACGACAATGATAATTATGAAGATAGGAAGGAGGTTTAGAAACACGTAAAGACTTTCAAGTAGGAAGAACATCAGAAGAAGCTAAGTCTGGAATAGCAGAGATTTCCGGTTCTGGGACAGGTGAAGAATTAGGAAAAATAGATAAAGGTGGATCGTGATATGTAATAGGAATGTCAGGAGAAGGAACAGGTAAGACAAGGTCAGGAAAAGGATCAACGAGGGTATCAGGAGCTACAACGGAATGGAATGGAAAGATGTTCTCATGAAAAACTACATCTCTTGAGATGAAAACCTGTTTAGATTGAATATCATAGAGTTTGTAGCCTTTTATACCCGGAGGATATCCCAAAAAAATGCAGAGCCGAGATCTTGGTTGGAACTTGGTACGATGAGCCTTAAGAGTAGAGGCAAATGCAAGGCATCCAAAAACTCTAAAAGAAGAGTGATCAACGACATGGTTATGAAGAACTTCATAAGGAGTCTTTTGATGTAACAGAGGTGAAGGTGTACGATTGATGATGTATGTGGCCGTAAGAATGCACTCAGTCCAAAATTGGATGGGCACACGAGACTGGAAGAATAAAGCCCGAGCAACATTGAGTAGATGCTGATGTTTTCTTTCGACGACTGAATTTTGTTGTGGGGTGTCCACACAAGAAAATTGATGAATAACTCCTTTGTCATTAAAAAAATCAGGAAATGCTAACTCCCGAGCATTATCAGATCGAAAAACCTTGATATGAGCACGGAATTGAGTTGCCACCATATTAAAAAACCTGGGAATCACACTGCTTACATCAGATTTGTGCTTGAGTAAAAATATCCATGTGAACCGTGTACAATCATCAACCAAAGTAACAAAGTACCGATAGCCAGCATAGGATGAGATATGGTAAGGTCCCCAAATATTACAGTGTATCAAATCAAATGGGGATGAAAACAAATGATTATTAGAGACAAAGGATAATCTTCTTTGTTTAGCTAAAGGACACACATAACAAGGAGCCTTTTTAAACGTCGAAGTATCACAATGTAAACGGGCTTGCAAGCCATCTAACTGCCGAGATGACAAATGGCCAAGTCGAGTGTGCCATGTATGAGCAGATAAGTGGTTGACATACACTGTTGAAGGAGTAGGTGAAGTTCCAGTATCCATAACATAGAGACCATCAATGAAATCACCCTTGCCAATCATTTTCTTGTTGGTAAGATCCTGAATCATGAAGCCATTAGAAAAAAAACTAACAGTAAGATGATAGTCGTTGGTAAGAGCACCCACAGAAATCAAATGCAGCTTGAACTGTGGTACAAATAACACGTCTTTGAGAACAAGGAAAGAATTAAGCCGAACATCTCCACTATAGCTAACTGGTATACGAGTGTGGTTTGGTAAGGTGACAAATGAATTTGGAATAGACTTCATAGAGATAAAGTTGGCAGCATTGGAACATATGTGTCGAGTGGCTCCAGAATCGACTATCCAATATTGATTGGAAGAAAAGACAGGATTTAAAGAGACTGAGAAACAGATACCTGTAGTGTAAGCAGTAGAAGGAACTTCCTCATTAGTGGGCATCGCATTGGCTGTCAACTTACCTGAAAGTAAATAAAGTAAATGCTGACATTGATCACTGTTGAGATTTTGTAAGAAATTCCCAACATTTGCTTGCAGATCGATCTTAGCCTCTGAATTACATGGAGGTTGACTAGAAACATGATTAATAGCCACTGTAGGAGTTGGTGAAAATTTTTCTGTCTGTCGTGTCTTAAAACCAGGAGGATAGCCATGAAGCTTATAACAGCGCTCAATAGTGTGACCATGAAAATGGCAATGTGTGCAAAATGGTTTATCCTTTCTTTGACCTCTGTAACCACCAGAAAAACCACCAGTAGAACCACCAAATTGCTGAGGCCCACGAGTATATCGTTTATTGTTACGATCAATCTGAATAGCAAAAGCCATACTGCTGGTTGCAGCAGATCAAGTAGTATTGTGAACTTCAAGTTGTCGTTGCTGTTCCTCTTGAGATACAAAACCAAATACCTTATTAATTGATGGAATGGGATCCATGAGTAGTATTTGGCTACGGACTGGAGAAAAGGAATCATGTAACCCGATGAGAAATGACATGATGTACTCCATCTAGTAGTGAGAAGTTAAAGCTTTTACCCCACCACAAGTACAATGACCACAAGTGCATTGAGGTCTGAAATTACTTAACGGATCCCAGATAGCCTTCAGTTTAGTAAAATAGACGTTGATAGAAAGTTGATCTTGAGCTAAGTTCATTAATTCACGCCTTAATTGAAAAATCCGAGGGCCATTCTTTTGTTGAAATCGTTCTTGCAGATCAATCCAAATCTCATGAGCAGATTCAGCATAAAGCACACTGGCAGATATTTCTTTGGAAATAGAATTAAGTATCCAAGAGATGACAACATTGTTATTCCGCGTCTAAGAAGTAAGAAGATTAAGATCAGTACCTTCAGGTTTGGGGATGGATCCATTAATGAAGCCCAGCTTGTTCTTCACAAACAAAGCAATTAGCATGGCTCTACTCCAAGAGGCATAATTATCTCCAGTCAGAGCTTGCGACACCAATATAAGTCCAGTGCTATTAGAATGATGAAGGAAATAAGGACTCGAGTATTCATCTGTGGTGGTTGATGAAAAGTTCTCTGCTCCAGAAGAGTCCATAGAAGTCATGATAGATCAACCGATTTTGAGATCTGTTGTGAACAGAGATGATCGCAAATGCCAATAAACGATCTGTCGATTCTGATTGACTCAGTTTGGCGAGCTGATCAATCATCAACAACGAAGTCCGAAGGAAATCAAGAGCTGAAACATCGAAGAAAAATCCAGCTGTGTGGATAATCGAACGTGAAAAATCGTCGATGGGCGATAATCGATAGGCGATAATCGAAGACGAAAGAAAACAAATCGTCAATCGTCAAGAACGATTGAGGAGCAGCGACACAGAAATTGCAATCGGTCGGCAAACAAATCGAGAAGACAAACCGAGAAAAGGCAACGAAAAAAGAAGTAACAAACAAGAATCAGATCGATGATGTACCTGGAGGAACAATACAGATCTGAGCTCAATCACAGATCTGATTTTACGATTGATGAAGAGAAGCAAGCGAAAACGGAATAGGAGGAAGCAGATCTGGAAATCAACCGTGTATTCCCCAAGAACAGTCCTCACGAATATCTATCCTCAATCGAGAAGACAGCTGAGGAACTAATGAACAGATCAGATCAACATTGAACAGCAATCGTCAATCAAGAAATGGAAAAAAAATTTGGAAGGATTTCATCTGATACCATATTGAAGCAAAGAAGGTAAAAATATCTCTTCTCATTGAGAACTCAAAATTATTATTTACAAGAGAGGTTAGAGTGCTATTTATAGATAATCAGAATAGCATCTCAACTAACTAAATTAGTTACAAGAATGAATAACTGAAAATCTAACTAATTAACAGAAATAACTAATTCTAATTAACTGAATATGGTTTAATAAATATAGTGTGATTCAAGCGGCAATGCATGTTTGAATTAAAGCAGTTGAGGGGCTTTTACGAAGTTAGGGATTCAAGTCTGCAGAAAAGCATTTGTTGAGAAGGACAATCACAAAATCTTGAACTAGAATCATCTCACCCTATGTGATTATGGGAACACTCGTGAGTGTATCAAAAAAAAAAAATATCTAACAAACTAATATCATATCTCAAAATAATTCACAAAAATTTTACACCTATACTAGTAAGACAATTAAATAAATTTATATTTTGTATTTTATATTTATATTTACTTGATCATTTTTTTATCTTTTTAAATTTATAAATTAAATACATTGACTTTAGGCACGTACAATCCCTATTAATATATAAATTTACAATCCCTATTAACATATAAATTTAATCGGATCCGAATGAAACAATACATGAATCATTTAAAAAATAATATATTTAAGACAACTAAACAGCCCTGTCATTAGGTTTCACATTTATTGTTTTTTTTTTTTTAATAATATTATTTAAATGCAGAGCTGCAGCAAAAGATCATGAGAGCAGACTGAGTTGGTGATGGAATTTGAAGGTGACGTTATACTACATGCATGTATAGTAAACATGATTTATAAAGTTGATGACAAAAGGCTCAATGATAAGTAATTTGCCATGATTTCTTGAAGGTGATTATTTATAAAAATTCTACTTTTCATGATTGTATGTACACAAATATATGTATGTATATCGTTTCTCCTTGAGATCCTCATAGTATCAGTAATACTCATATTTTTTGTTATTATTTATTTATTTTAATTATACATATGATTATTAATTTATTTATTTATATTAATTTTAGCCATGTTATGTTTATTAAACAAAAATAATTTTTACACTATTTTAAGTCTAATTATTTATGTGATTTAATCATTGGTGACAAATTTTCATATATCAAAATGCTAAAATATTGATTTGTCAAATATTATTAAGATATGAATGAAAAATTGTTTTATAAAGTAATCACGTGAAGTTGATTGAAATATATAAAATAAGTAATTTCACATTGATTGATGAAAAATACTTAAACCACATTTATAATTCCTTAAATCTAGTTGCGAAAAATGGAAGACTTATGGGTGAATTATCTTTCCATTTTTATTTCTCATTGTCATAAGTTGAAAATCAATCAAGTGGGTAGCCTTAGGCTTCTGAAATTCGGCAAACACATATATACTGCGGCCGTAATCGGCAACGATTGCTGCAGCAGCTATCGACGTCGACTTGTCAAGAACAACGGTTATCGGTCGCAACTGTTGCGGCGGTGACTTGATGGGAAACAGCACAATGATGGATCATTGCGAAGGTGAGAGACGAGATTCCAACATATTTCATTTGACAACCAATGATTCTTGCTAATTTTTCATGTAGGACATATATAATATGATTTTATTGATATGTGAATCTAATCAATACTAATCATTTATGTGCAAAATTTTGGGTGTTATTATTCACAAATGTATTATCACATAATATTTGTTGTGCAACAAAAATGATTACCGCTGCCAATTATTCGAAAAGTTACTACACAACAAGTATTACCATTTTTTTTAGGATTTGGTTGTCAAATTGTAACTGTACAATAATAATCTCATGAGACATGGCCCCCATAACTGGAACTAATTGACAGAAATGTTGTTGTGCAGCAACATTGTTGAAAATTTATAATCACATAATGTTTTTTGAACAACAATAATTTTTAAAGTGATTAGATAAAATGTTACTATATAACAATTATTGGTAAAATGCCAATATGAGTACAAACATGTTTTGTAATTTTACAATATGTTAAATACGTTCCTGATAATCAAATACGATGTATCTTTATTTGATCAGATAATGGAAAATTTGACAAACGTCATACTTGTGTATAAACACGTGGAGGCCACACATATTTTCGGTGTTGATAGCACATCTACTATTGACAATTTGTATGGCTGCGTGTATGACATGTATACGGGTTTGCGTATGCAATATTTCAAGCTGTCTTTTTCAATTCCTAACAATCCCAATTGTTATTTAGGAGACGCTAAGTCACTATGTAATCTCCAAAAACTTTTAAAGTGTCTGAAATTAGAATTTATTGATTTATCCATACAATTGACGTACATTGGAGAGAGTAGTGGAGATGTATTTGGACCTGACAATGGATATTACGGTGAAAATTCAAAAAGTGATGAAGAAAAAAAATTGCTAGTACCGTACCACCCAAGCAAGTTAATAACAATGTCTGCTGATTGACGGTATTTAATTCGTGAGAAAGGACAAGTCTTTAAAGGTAGAATTAATGATTTTAGGGATGGCTTAGTAAAATATTCCATTGTAATTGGTTTTACATTTGATTAATACAGGAATGAACCATCTTGGTTCATGTTATTTTGTGCATACAAGTTTGAGTGCAGATGCAAATGGTTCATATGTGCCAGCGTCGATAGTAAGAATGAATATTATTTACATTAACTAACAATGTTTACACTTGTGGTGCTGTGTTTCGAACTAGAAGAAACGATAGGATGATTTCTAAATTTGTGTCGAATTGTATCAAAAACTTGTTAAAAGTTCAACCACTAAAGCGTCCTATTGACATCGTCAAAGATTTTAAAAATAACTATGGGTTGGACATTAATTACCACTATGCATGGGAGGTGTTACAAAGGCTAAAGAAGATGTATTTAGGGATTATCGTAGTGGATACGACGAATTGATATGGTATAAAGAAGTGTACATCGAGACAAATCCAAATAGTTGGTTTGATATTGAATATGATTTGAGTATTGGTTGTTTGAAGCGAATTTTTCTTTCATTTGGTGCTAGCATATCTGATTTTTTCTTCTTTTTTTTTTTTAGTAACATTTTTTTTTTCTTTTTTTAAACAAACCATATCTGGATTTAAATATGTATGCCTTTTGTTATTTCTTGACAGCATGTTTTTTAAAGTAAAGTATAACGACATACTGCTTGGCACGACAGATAAAGACGGAAATGATGGTAAGTGCGGTAACAATTATGTTGCATTTGATATGTTAATCAATGATTTGCTGTTACATCCCATGTAATAATTATTTTTTGATGAACAATGCAATTATCACTGTCATGCAACGTAATATTTATTGTACAGTAAACGAAGAAAATATTACTGTAATCACCAATTGTCAAATACCTCAACAATAATATTATTAGTGATTTAAAATCACTAAACTCATTGTCATTGATGGCAGGTATATATCCATTGGCATTTGGAATCGTGAACTCTGAAACGGAATGCAATTGGTAGTGATTTCTAAAGCAACGAGTTAATGTTATACCAACGGAACAAGTTATGACATTCGACATGATGGATTAATAAAAGATGTGAAGAAACTATTCCAAGATGCATTCTATTTATTTTGTTTGAAACATTTAACAATGAATCTAAAAGAAAAAATAGGAAGTCACACACCGGTGGTAAAATAACAGTTATTGTGGTTGTTATGTTAGTGATACAAAGTAAAATCAGAGTTTGAATTTTACGCATTTTTAGCATAATTAAAAACTAAGGACTCCAAGTTTGTCTTTTATTAGGTTGATAATTTCCCTCGAGAGAATTGGACAAATTCATTTTTCAAAGGCCAAAGGTACAATGAAATGATTTCCACTGTCGTAGAGACATTTAATGGATGGATCGCTAAAGCCAAACACTTTCCGATTTATAAAGTTGTTGATTGAATTCACGTTGATCTAATGGAACAAATGACCAAACGACGTAACATAGCTTTTGGGGTGAACAATATTTTTTGTGAAACAATTGAGAAACAAAGTTTAAAAAGATTAGAAGAATGCACGGCATGGGTAGTGTGTGAATTTGTGAATGAAGTATTTAAAGTTCAATCAGATCATTCTATGCTTGTAGACCTTAAAAAGCATGTGTTCTTGTTTTGATTGGAGGGACAATGAGATCCAGTGTGCACATGCATGCACTATAATTACAAAGACCGATTAAGATTTGAACTCATACGTGGAGGAGTACATTCACATATCATTTTACCATCTAAGTTATGACAATAGAATTTTTGTTATGCCAACCGCGAAGAAAAAATAGACAAAAGAAGACAATATTGTAATACTACCACTATTTACAAAATGACCTAGGGGACAACTGAAGAAAATGAGGATCTCGTCAAAAAAAGAGTTCAATAAGGACAAATTGAAATGCAGTCGATGCAATGAGAATCGACAAAACAGGAAAACATGCAAAGAGACTATATGAGATGACAACATTTATTAGTTTTTTAATATATTTTCACAATAGACTTTATATTGTTTTTTAACAATTCAACATTGTGTGATTTTTTTTAATTATGTATCTCATTATGAATTGCGATGACAATTTTCTAGTTCATTGCGTTAATATGATGTTTGGTTATATTGCGCACACACAAAAAGAATAATATGAAACAATACAATATATATATATATATATATATATATATATAATAAAACAAACAATATGGCATGAATATTACTGCATGGTAATTTTGTAAGATATATGATTAATTCACAACAATATCGTGTGGGTTTTTAATAGCATACATGAATATTGCTACGCAGTAAATTTAAGAGATAAGTAATTATTGTTGCACAATTTCTATGTTACTAAATACAGTTTTGTACTTGAAACCATATTTTTTTCGTAGTTGTCCAAATGATTAATAAATCTAAATATATTTCAAATATTTGAATGGTGTTTGCATTAAATGGTACACCCGAACAATTTTTTGCTACACAACAAATATGAAAACAATGATCATTAGAGTCTTACTCATCCATTATTTTTGATACACGATTCATCAAACGTGATAGGAAATACATCGAGGGAGAGGAAATAAATGGTAACGTTGTCTAAATATTAGAAACATCAAATAAACTAAGAAAAACAAATTTGCACTTGTTAAGCACATTTTTTTTAATTGAACTAACGTAACAAAAGTAGGGATAAATATTCACATGGAACTCGTTTTAAGAATTGACAAAACAATAAAGAAAACATAAGGTCGCCTGACTCATTGCAAAGAACTATTCCGTGCATAAATTGTAGACAAGCCCCAACTACCATGTTTGTTATTTAATATATTCTTAATTAGTTATGCCTTTTCCACTGTTGTGCTTGAGCGCTTGATACGTGCTTGAAGCCCAAGGATGAACAACCTCATTAGGTACGTAACAGTCACTCCATAATCAAGCCTGCCAAACAAATAAACCAAGTTCTGATGTGTCCAAGTATATATTCAAAAAGATTAATATAAATCCAAAACGTCACTTACAGGTTACATTGTTGCTGAAGAGTTTTTCAAACTAACTCCAATATTATCAATCGTTCTTCCGTTGAAGTGCTCAATTCAGTTGCATACCGATTGAAGTAGTCAGTGATATAATCCTTCTAAAAATTTAAATAAGAAATCATAAATGTGAATATTAAACACATAAAAACATGCAATCCTATCACGAGATATATTCTATTGCGCAATATTTTTTTTTACCCAGTAATGATGCTAAATAACATAAGATATTAGGATGGGGAGTAGTAAAAATTATTGAACGGTAACAAATAAAAATAACAACATATGATAGAAGAATATGGAGGTTAATATTGTTGTATGGCAACAATGAATGATAGAAAGAGGAGCAAACGTTGTTGTACAACAAGTCTGAATAGAAACATATAGGGGTTAGGAGGGATATATGATGCAAATGTTAATGTATAGCAACAATGTCGACAATACCATAATTGATGGAAGGCAATGGTTGTTGTACAAGAACATTTTGTGTACACGCAGCAAATAATGTAAACTTGTTAGCTTCAAATAGTTACCACTACAATTGCAAAAGTTATAAAATCTTACCATAAGCTCAGCGTTCTTAAAATATGGATCATGCGATCGACAACTGAATAGAAAGTTGTAGTGATTTAATGTGTCAGTCTCGATCTCAAATACCAGTAACAACCAATGCGGCAAATTTGAGCTATACAAAGATTAACCAAAGGATACGAATAATAAGGAATTTCACCAAAAACAACACATGATTCGTAAACGCAACGAAAAACAACACCATTAAACAAGCTTCACACCAAATTATTCAATAATATGATTTGATTATTACAAAATAACTACATATCAAACAAAAAAGAAATATTTTTTCCAGTAAATTTGACAAAATAAATTGTTGTGCCAAAAATTTTCACAAAATTTTACTGTACAGTAACTTTTTCTGTACAAAATATTAATATACATTAACTTTTCACAAAAATTGTTGTACAGCAAAATTTCAAAGCACAATGAAATTTTCTTCACAAAGATTAATAAGAATTCAAAAACATGATTGCAAGTTTTTTTGCATGATTTGAGCTAATGAAACCCTAAATATGTGGAATTTTTTGGTAGATGGTGATAACGAAAAATACAAAAATAGTTAAAAGGAATCTGTGATAGTTACAATATTCAATTGTCAAAATTCATATTCTATCTACGGTTTCTAATTTTAGTCAAAAAATCTGATATTCAAGTGTTTGTTTAACAGTTATTAATACATGGTGTGCGAAACAAATTAATAAGAAATTTAATCAAAACAAAACACAACAGCTCCGCTATATACATATACATACAACGAACATTATCTCTATATAAACCCTATACAATCCAAAACTCATGAACCTTAGATAGCAATATTTACACCCCTAGAGTGTAATATTTACACAATACATTTAAACCCTAGACATACCTCAGAATTAAACGTCGTCGCTGCCGTCTAAAACAATCACAATCTACTATTGCCCTCAGTAGAAATTGTCTCTAACGCCGTCACCAATAGTTGTTTGCAGCAATGACCCTAGATACAGCCGTTGTTTCTTGAACTCTAGATGCAGCGAAGACCCTATGCCGATGGAAGACTGCTCGGAAAAGAAGGTTGCAACGATCTTCTTGGATCCAAGATGAAACTGAATATAGAAGGAAATAATATAAATTTACCCCTAAAATCGGTTCCTATTACATCGCTTCTACACACTCTTGTCCAATAGGTAGAGACAACGGATAAGCTTTGGGTTTTCCCCTAAATGCATAATATTATATGGGGAGAAGAATGAAAAATTAATGGGCCTTGGAACCCATGGTAAAAATAAAATAAAAATAAAAATCCCTTATTTTATTTTTTTTAATAAAAAATAAAGCAAAAATAGAAAGAGAGAAAGCAAGAGAGATAGAAAGAAAAATGACATATTTTTCCTTTTATTATCATTAAATAATAAATTTAAATCAAAAATTAAAAGATGATTAATTCATTTTATATATTCTTTTGAATAAAATGTGAGTTCTCCATGTAATTTAGAGTAAAAGGGGTTTTTAATCCACAATTTATTTTGTCAAATTTTGACTCTCAAACGAAAGCCCATATGTAACTATTTTTTTTTTTTTTTTTCACATGTTAAATATTTGTTTCTCTTTGTAACGACACTTAAAAAATGAAAATGGATTATGGGATGATTGTTTTTTAAAGTATTCGAAGTTGGTAAAATAATTTATTTTTTTTGACAAAACGATTTATTTTGCTGACTTTGGACCCTCTGATGGAGGCCGATATGTAACTGAAAATTCTTGATTTTTTTTTTTTCATATTAGTTGTTTATATCTCCCTCCAATTACAATCAAAACAATGAAAATGGATTACAAAATAATTTTTTAAAATTATTCAAAGTTTGCAATTTATTAAACATGGATAACATCATGATTTTTTAAAGAATTTTTTCTTATCTATTTTTATTGTTTTTAGTGTCATTGTAGAGATATATAAACAGTTAATATACCAAAAAATACGAGTAATTTTGGTTACATACCGACCTCCGTCAGATGGGTCCAAAGTCGGCAAATTGAGTTATTTTTTCTTAAAAATAAATTATTTTGCTAAGTTTGGAGATTTCTTAAAAAATCATTTCATAATCCATTTTCATTGTTTTAAGCGTCGTTGGAGAGAGATATAAAAAATTAATATAGTCAAAAAATTTCAATTGTATGTCAATCTCTATGCTGGGCTCTTCATCTCCCTTCACCTCTTTTATGTTGTTCCTATCCAATTAATTATAGTTACAGTCTCTTCCACTTCCAATTCCTCCAATTCTATGACATTCCATTATTCTAATTTATTTTACCTTTACAGATCTTATATGTAATACTAAAAGTAGATAAATATAAAAATATCTCAAATGGTTTAAGTTTTACTAATAGTGAATGTAACAATATATACAATCAATATATTAATCTAGATCCTAACATTATGCTATCACAATCAATCACAACTAATCATAGTAAGAAATTAAGGTAACTATCCCTATAATTGTGTGTATGAGAATAAGTCAAAGGCATGCTACAATGGAAACAAAAGATCCTTCAATACTCCTCCTAAAGTTGGAGCATAAAGAGTGAAAATACCCAACTTGATCAATAATTGATGAAACCGATCCAATTGGTTCTATGAAGAAATCGACCTAGGAACAATAGTCTGTGACTGAATGTGTTGACGAATAAAATGACAATCTATTTCAATGAGCTTCATTTGTTCATGAAAAAATGGGCTAGCTACAATGTGAATGGCAACTCGATTATCATAAAATAAGAAGATCAAAGAAGTGTATGTCACCTCAAGATCCCGTTAGAGTCGTATTAGTCAAATGATCTCGCTAGTATTGGTGGTCATGGCTCGGTATTCGGCTTCAACAGAAAAACGGGAAACTATTGTTTGTTTCTTGGATCTCCACGAGATAGGAGAAGATCCAAGAAAAATAATGTAACCATTAGTGGATCTACATGTCATCGAACATCCTGCCCAACCTACATCACAATATGCTTGCAACGATAATGAACTATTTGAATGAATCAAAATACCTTGTGTTGTGTTCCTTTTGAGATAACGTAATATCCTATGAGCAACATCAAGTTGAGGTTGTCGTGTTGCATGCATAAATTGACTACAAATATGCACTGCATAACTGATGTTTGGACAAGTAATGGTGAGATAAAGTAACCAACCTACTAGGTGACGATATTGTCTAGGGCCAATACAAATTTCACCAAAGTAGAGTGAAAACGTTTGTGTTGTTGCTTCATGGAAAATGAAGCCAACTTGCAACATGTAAGACCACTCTCGGCTAAGATATCAAGAACATACTTGCGTTGGCTTAATGCAACCCAAGCCGTGGAATGTGCAACTTTAATTTTGAGAAAATACTTTAGTCTACCAAGATTCTTGATGTGAAATTTCTTATCCAAGTGGCATTTTAGTTTAGAAATTCGGGTGGAGTCCATTCCTGTGATTATGACATCATCAACATAAATAAGAATTGCAACAAAAGATCATCCACGAGATAAGATGAACAAAGAGTGATCAACAGCCAATTGCCAAAAACCAATGGCAAGAAAGAAAGTAGTGATTTTGTGATACCAATTTCTAGATGCTTGACGGAGTTAATATAGGGATTTTTGTAATTGGCATACTCACTGCTCCCCTTGTTTTGCAAACCCTTGCGAGAATTTTATATAAATTTATTCGTCTACGTCACCATGCGAGAAGTTGTTATTCACATTTAGTTGGTGTAAGTCTCAGTGCTTAATTAAAGCAAATTCTAACAAACAACATATTGTGACTAATTTGGCGACAAGGGCAAAAGTCTTATGGAAATCAACACCATCAATCTAAGTGTAACCTTTGGCGATAAGACGCACCTTGTAGCGCTCAATGCTCCCATCTGGTCGATAGTTGGCTTTGTAAACCCATTTAAAAGCAATAGGCCTTTTTTCAGGAAGCAAATATTCCAAAGTCCAAGTGTAATTTGCTTCCAAAATGAAAATTTCTTTGGCCATAAAATCTCTCCAATGCGCATGTTTGATAGCCTGAAAGAATGATCTTAGCTCATCGATGGTCGAGATGGCTGTTAAGAAAGCAGTGTGAGTGGGAGAAAATTTAAAACAGGAAATAGAGTGAGATAGGGGATGTGTCGTCAAGTTGGCCGAAGGAGTGGATGATTGCAACATGATGCTTGTAGGAGCAAGAGAAAGGGAAAAACATAATTATAGCCAAATAAGGCTCGAGAAACCTGCCATAGTCTTTTTCTAAGAAGAATTAAAACTGCCAAAACATTGCTCTTTGGCGCATTAAGCAAGTCAGGATTTGTTGATCCTAAGATTTTAATGAACAATTAAGTATTGATGTTTTGGTAGAACTAATGTTTTGATTGAGTGTTTCAATTTTAAAGTTCCAATGATGAAGATGACAAATTAAATGGATGCTAAATGATGATGTTGAAGATATTAAAGAATTAAGAATTCGAATAAATTAAGAAAAACAATTCAGGTGAATCTTAACTCTTAATATCCCAATTAGAAACGCACACATGGTACAAAATGTATTTTATTAATTATGTGTGTTTTGATTAAATGAAATTATTTGCTCCTATGTGATTTGAAAAGAAACATTTTTGATTGACTAAAATGGAATATGAGAATATTAGTAGAGCTTATTTAGAAGAGAAAATGGTTAAATGAGTGAAAACGTAAAAGAAAATAAGTTAAAAACGTGTTCAGAAGAGAGATTCAGAAGACATCAGTCGACTAATGAGTCGACCGGACCAAGTTGCTGAAAGATCATGTATCTCTAAGTCGACTGACAGGTCAACTGGCTAAGAGGAGCTGAATTCTCTGAATCTATAAGTCGATCGGTAAAGGAAAGACGAACTCTCTGCATCTACAAGTCGACCGACAGGTCGACCGATTAACGCCTTGGCTACAACTTGAATCTACCAGTCGACTGAGCGGTCGACCATATGCGTTGTTTCAGGATACTGTTTTATCTGAGATTATATCCAAAAGTAGCCATTTTTTGTTGGGATTTGAGAGAGATTTCAGGGATATTTTTTATATTTAAGATATGGTTCACATATTAATTAAATCCTATTAATGTGGTTCATTTAATATTAATGTTTCTCAATTTGGTACTTAAAATTGATTGTATTCTTATTAATTAAGATTGAGAAATATTTGGAGGGTAATTGAAAGATTTGAAAGCTATTTTTAAGTGAATTGAACCTAAATCAAATCATTATGATATAAGGGGTCTATAAGTGCTATTAATTGTCATGACACATGTAAACTAGCCGTTAGAAGGCTGATTTCATACTCCTATATATTAACTTATGAATTTCTTATATAAAAAAGGAATATTGAAAGGGCAAAGAAGTTAAGATCATTTGTAAGATTTTGTAAGAATTATCATATTAAGATATTGTGAGCTTTTCTAAGAGACGATCTTGAAGATCAATTGCTATTAATGTTTGCTGCTACCGGATTTGAAGTTACATCGTTCTAATCATTCTTTCTGTGGATTCTGGGTAAGATCTTTCCAATTATATTCTTTCATTGCATTATCTGATTATTTTTTGGAAATTGATCTTAGAAATTGTTTCTAATTTTTGAAAAAAATATTTTTACAAACAATTTCTTGAATTTGATTACGTGCTCCAATTTCCAACCCATATCTTAGTCAAAATTAGATTTTTCTATCTCACGTTTTTCTATCACTAGATTTGGATATTAATTGAGTAATTATTTATCTGGGGTGGTAGAAGTTTCGAGTGAGATTTTTTGCTTATCATTTTTGGTGAGTAGTGTGACAGGTTAAATACTGTTGAGAGTATTTAATCAAGAGTAGCTGGGTTTCAGTCTCTTCTTATAAAGAGATTGAGGTAGTAATTCTTTCTAGATAAAATTGTGATTTGAGTGATTTGTAAAGGTTTCATCCTTACCTGAGAAAATGATAGTTGGAGTGTTTTGTGAGGTTTTGATTCTTGAGCTTTCGTGTTAAAAAAAGAATTAGGTTATTCTTTAGCCTGTAAAAAGTAGAGGTTCTTCCTTAGCCTAGGAAAATGATATTGTAAATGTTAATTCTGAGCCTATAAAAGAATTGGTATGAGGGCTTGGTTCCTACCTTTAAATAGATTTTGGTTTTAGTGGGTGCGACCTCTGTAGAGCTCGAGCGACTGGATTAGCCAAGAGTAGCTTGGTGAACTAATATAAATCTTTTGTGTGCTGCTATATTTACTTTGTTATTTTTGCTATTTAGGTGTGCACTTAGTTAATTATATTATTCCGCTGTGATATAAAGATAATAATTAATTTAGGATTAAAATTAATTATTTGATTTATTGAATTTTATTCTGATAATTTTTTAATTACCTAATTCACCCCATCTCTTGGGTATTCTACTGGACCAATAGTGGATCAAGACATAGGGCCGTAGCTACTGACAAAATTGGATCTAATGGACTTGGACCTAGCCAAGGTAGGTGGAGATAACTTATTTGGAGATGTTCATAGTGCGAACCTAGGTGTATTAGATCCATGCACAATTGTTGGCAATGTGGGCTCAATTGTTACAGGCTCAAGTATGTTGGGCATGGGCTCAATTGGGTTGTTAGATGATCTGACTCCTGTGGCGACTCACCATGTTCAAAGTCGGTGTTATTGGGCACTGCCAAAATAAATGGATTATCTAATGTAGTAGTATGGACAAAATCAGTTTGCTGAATAATATTTGCTGCCGTAGAGTTGGCAAAGGCAAACACATCTTCCAAAAAGTTAATATCACATGAAACATAAATCATTTTGTCATAGATTTTGCATCCATTTTGTTCTCTATGATATCCAACAAAGACACTCAGTTTGGAATGTAGAACAAACTTGCCACGTAGCCTTTTATTCACATGTCCGTAGCAGAGGCATCCAAACTTCTCAAGTTATCATATCTCATAATCTTCCCAAATAAAACCTCATACAGGGTTCAATTTTGTAGGGCCAAGAATGGCATGCAATTAATCAAGTATGCGACAGTAAGAACGTATTCGCTCCAAAATGCAATAGGAAGATTTGCGAGAAATCTCAATGCATGTGCGACTTCTAGAAGATGCCTATGTTGTGCACTATAGTTCCATTCTATTGTGGTGTATCAGTACAGCCAGTTTGATGTTCCATGCTATGATCAAAATAATGAGTCTATAAATTATCATGAGTAAATTTTAAGTTGTTGTCTATTCTCAAAAGTTTAACTTGCGTGTTAAACTGTGTATGGACCCAATTAAAAAATTACAATAGATATATGTTGATTTCTGAATGGTATTTCATGAGAAAGACCCATGTTGCTGAAATGAACTCATCCACTATCGTTAGAAAATAATGGCAACAAAAAAATAATTTTATTTTTTACGGGCCCCAAATGTCATTGTGAAATACATTAAAAGCATGCGTAGTCATATTCATACTGATAGAAAAAAAAAATGACCGTGTTTGTTTTGCCTTGTAACAGACATTACAAACCAGAGTCTTCTTACAATCAAAAGAAACATCTACACTTGGAACCAGAGAGACGCGATTCAAAGGAAAGTGCCTCATGCGATGATTCTACAAACTTGCAATAACTGAATTACTTGTTGTTAAAGCCTTCATCCATCCCATCGACTCCAAGTAGTAAAGGCCATTCCGCACTCTACCACCAATCAGTATCCTTAAGTGTAAGTCTTAAATCACAAAGAAAATCCCAACCAAAAATTTAGCATACAATTCAAATCATGTGTTAGCTTACTAATAGATATTAAATTCTAACAAAAATCCAGGACCCCAAGAACTCGTTCAAGGATTAATCTTTTCCCAATAACAACTTGGCCCAAAAGCATGGACTGTTACGGTTTTTCCATTAGGAATATGTACTCAGGGTATATCAGGTAGAGATTCTGCATTTGATAAGGAGTCGATATTGTGGGTAATATGATTCATGGCCCCTAAATCAACTACCTATTAATTTTCTGTTTTACCTAAGAAATTAGAAACTGCCATGTTCGCTGATAAATTATCCGTTGAAGTTCCATGTCCACTTAGAAATGTTAGTAGCTGGTGATGTTGCTCAACTATCAGACCTAGAATAGGAGATCTAATACCATCCATGGTTGTGGCAAAAGCACCACCCAAAAATGCACGTGACATGACGCTGTTGATCGTCGCTACAATCTCCTTGAGAAATGATCTGCTTACCACTCTACTTGCCAGGTTTACACCAGTATTTTGGGTACCCAATCACTTTATAACAATATTCTTGTTTGTGGTTCGACTTTCCACAATGTTCACAAGGTGAAAATTGATTACGATATCTATCGTTATTTTTTCCTTTCATGGTTCATTTCATTCGATCAGCAAGGCAGTAACTTTAATGATAGGAGCACGATTCACAATGACCAAACGCTATTTCTCTTCTTGTGCGACAATAGCGTAAGCCCTTCCATGATTTGGCAATGGATCGATGCTTAATATTTGGGACCACACAATTGTATATGCGTCATCCAGTCCCATTAAAAAATCAAAAACCTTCTCCTTCTAATGCATGGTCTGTATATTCTTCGTTGTACCACAAGTACATCCATATCTGCATATTGGTGCCAAATTAAGGCCCTCCAAACATATTTTAGTTTCCCATAATAGGACGCAACCGAGGACCTCTCTTGCTGCAAAAGAGCTATGGCTTGCTTCAACTCGTAAAATGTGGGAGTTATTCCTTGAGTGAACCTTTCTTCCAAATCTCTCCATATTTCTACCGCAATTTCAACATGAGCCACGTTACTTTGAAGTTCCTCAGCGAAAGCATTTGTAAGCCTGGAAAGAACCATTTTGTTGCATTGGATCCATGACTGTAAATCTGAGGAATCAAAATTCGATTTTTCTATAGTTCCATCCACAAAGCCTATTTTGTTTTTAGAATGAAGAGTGCTCATAAATTGCCCCTTGATAGGTGTAAATTACCTATCTATTTTCAAATCGAATTTGTTAGTTTTCGAGTACGTTAAATATATTTTTATTACGTTTTAATATATTTTTATTCTTTTTGTATTAAAATAGGTGTATGGGTGAAAAGGTATGAAATCGGAGTGCAAACAATCAATTCGGACCAAAAACGGTCGAAGAACGGTGGAAAAACAAGTACGGAGATAATATTCTGAAAGAAGCCTACCACCACGGCGTACAGACCACTGCCATGGTGGTGAAAATACAGAGAAGGGCAATAAATATTGTGAACTCACCGCCTAGGCAGTGAAACAGCATAATGTTTTCTAATTCCAGCGCCTTCTCCACTACCGCAGTAAACTTTAAACAGACATACCCACCGCCTAGGCGGTCAACTCTGCACAGTTTAGATATTTTATTTTAGATATTTTGCCTATTTAAACCCCTCTTCTCCCCTCTCCTTTGGGATGCTCCATCTATTAGAGCCCGTAGGGCTTAGTTTAGTATATAGAGAGAGTATGGAGAGTGCTCAAACATATCCGAAGGAGAAGATCAACACGCGGAGAAGGAGAATCGATTGGTGGACGGTTTTAGCGGCTAATCTTCGGATATCGGCTAAGTTCATCCTCTTTTCCTTTTATTTCTTAACTTCTATATTTGTTTGAGCATGTTTAGCCGAGTTTCAATTGTATAAACGGCTATAGCCATAGGTTAAACATGGATTATGTATGGGATTAATATCATTTATAAAAACGTAGTTTTGGTTGAGTTGTGTTGCTTTGATGATTGTTCTTCAATGTTTGAGTGTGTTTATCATATTGTTTGTTTATTATGCTTAGAATGATAAATAGAGAATACGGGGTTTGACAAATCCCGAATTTGAATTAGAATAAACAAATGTCACAATCCAATAACTCGGTCGGGGTTAGGATTGTGGACAATCTATGACGTTGGGGCAAGACTCATGTGACCTAGGGTCGTTAAGACGTTGAAAGGGACTTTTTCGTTGACTCGAAGTCATGTATTCCCCCGTCTTACACTCGAGAAAGGTGGTAGGGGAGTTTTAGAACTGAGATTGTCAATAGGGTAAACACAATGCATGAAATCAATGACATTAGGGCGAGACTCACGTGACCTAGAGTTATTAAGACATTGAGGGAGACTTCTTCGTTGACACGAAGTCACGTTATATCCCTCGTCTTACACTCGGAAGAGGTGGCGAGGGAGTTTACGAACTGAAATTTTGTGTGCAATTGATGACATTGGGGCAAAACTCACTCAACCTAGGGTCGTTAAGACGTTAAGGGGGACTTTTTCGTTGATATAAAGTTGCGTATTCCTCCGTCTTACACTCGGGAGAGGTGGCGGAGGAGTTTTAGATACCGAGATTGTCAAATAGGTCGATCACCATTATTGTAAACTAAATGAAATCAAACGCATTTAAGTAAATAAAATTAATCCCTAGATAATTCATCCCATAACTATCTCGTATTAGTAATTAGTATAGTAAATTAGTATTTTAGTATTAGTATTAATTAATTAAATTACATTTTTATCGCCTAGATAAAGTTAGGTTATGACAATCGCGATACTTGATAGTAATCTCAACCAATCCCTGTGGATACGATACCCGACCGAAAGGTCCATTATACTAAAACTTGATTCATATGCTTGCGGTGAAAGTGGCAGCGCTAAACTTAGCGGCCACCATGCCTCCACGTGAAGTAGTTATATTCACTTTCACTGAGAGGATGTGCCACGAAAATTAGGCTAGGATGAGCAAACAAATGCAAGTAGTATAGAGAAATGGTATCGATCGTCTTGTTTTGATTATTCATTACCAAGTCCCGAGCACTCTTATCATTGTCTTTGCTTGCATCATCCCCTGCCATGTCTCTAGAGAATATAAACTAGGGGTTCGTAACCTTACTCTGATACCATAAAGTGAAAAATATCTCAAATAGGTTAAGTTTTACTAATGTTGGATATAACAATATATACAACCAATATATCAATCTAGATCCTAACATTATGCTATCATATAATCAATTACAGTTAATCATAATAAAAAAATTAAGTTAAGTATCCCTATAATTATGTGTATAAGAATAAGTCAATGGCATGCTACAAATGGAAACAAAAGTTCCTCCAATAGCATAAGCCAAAATTGAGAATGAACTACAATCAATTACTTGTCATCCTTCCAATCTTATTCACCGTTTGAATGAAGGGTTAACATTCAACGAAAGCTTATATTAGTTTCATTCTTTCCTCTCATTTACTATTACCTTCTCCCTCTTTATTTTATTTTCACTATCTCTATAATAATAATAATTATTATTATAATAAAGAAAAAAATACATTTTAAACCCTATAACTATTGGCACATTTCCATGTAGTCCTCGTAAGTTTATTCATTTCAGTTTAAACCCTCTAAATGTGAAGGTGGTTTTAAAAGGTCTTTCTGTTAAACTTTCCATCCAAACTAACATAAATTCTATTTTTTGAGGGGTATAATGATTTTTTTTTTCTTTTTATGGCCTTCTGGACCGAACACCCCTATAAAATTCATGAGCCGAGTTCGAACCGAGCCTGAAACCTTATGCTAAAGCTTGATTTATTTAATAATCGAAATGTTCGCGAGCTTTTCAAGCTTTTTGTTTTTTAAAATATTATTTATTAATTAAATTTTAATGCTTAAGAACTATAACTTTTATAATGAAATTAGTTATTTATATTTGTCTCTTGGAAATGTATATACAAAATTCAAATATTTAATCTACGAGCGAATTAAAATATAAGAATTATAAAAAAATCAATGTAAATTTACAAATAATTAGTCTATTATAGTAATTAAATAGGTTAAATGGGTATTTATGAAATTAAAATTTGACTAAATTAACCTCTAGAATGATTGGATGTGTAAAATTGCACTATTAGTGAAGTTTAAGAGTTTATTTTACTATTTTTTCATACTAAAAATATAACAAAATATTTTAATTTTATATTATTTGGGTTGTTCACGAATATTAACGAATCGAGTTCAAACATATGATGTTTGTTTATTTATTAAACAAGTTTAATTAAAAGCTTGAGCTTGGTTTTTTTTTATTATATGAACGAATTTCAAACGAGCTATTATCGAGCCAAGTTAGAGTAATTCATGAACGACTTGGTTCATTTACAACCGTATGAAACATTAAATTTACGAATAAATTAAAAAATATATATAAGATATAATATATCAAAATTATTGACATTAAATTTATAAAAATTATAGAAATAATGTATAAATATTAAATTTAGTAATAATACTCAAATATAAATTTATTATATTCAAATTAAGGAAAGAATATAAAAAGATGAAATATAATATAAATAATCTATGAACATTAAATCTACAAAAATTATCAAATAATATGTCGACATTAAATTTAGTAATAATATTAAAATATTAAATTTAGTAATAATATTGAAATATTAAATTTATAGAACTTAAATTGAAGAAATAATGTTAAATTAGGTTCAATTTTTTTACTCACGTGTGTGTACATGCACAAGTCATCATATGTTAATTATAATAATAACATAAAATAAAAATAAAAAAAGGTAGAGTGATGCCCTCTCTTTCATTTTCACTCAGCTACACTCCCTCTATTTCTTTCTATAAAATCGCTGGAAACTATGGTAAATCATGTCGGTGCTGGCCAACGAAATAGGTCTATGTTTTTTTGGGGGTACTGTTTTTGTAGAAGACTGGTATGCCCCTCCCCCTCCCCCTCTCTCTCTCTCTCTCTCTCTCTCTCTCTCTCTCTCTTTGTACTCTCTCTAAATCTTATTCTTTGTTACTTTGCCCAAAATCAAAAAGTCTTTGGTGGGTCTCTATTATATTTGGTGACAAATAACGCTTGAAAAATGATGCGTTTATGCAGTGATAACTCTCACGACCCACCTCGGATACCCGTCATCACTTGGCCGACGTGACAACAACATGACCCTACCTGAACATCCAATCATCTATAATACGACATTTAAATAAAATGCATAAATATCCAACCACCTAATCAAATTGATTATATACAACTTTTCTAATTGGGGAACACACCCGTCCCCAATTATAATAACAACAACAATCTAATAACCCTAAACTTCTCGCAGATTTGTCTCTGACAGCTTCTCCCATAAACACCGCCGGACTCTACCTAGTACTAGTAGGGGACCAATTCCTAACTGTTATACCTGCGAGTATACTGCCTTCTTAATAAAAATATTTTAATCTATAATACATTCTACAATATTTAAATGGATCAAGCATAAGTATACAAGCATCACATATCTAATAAAAATCACCATAATATAAGTAGTGAAAGTAAATCAATATATATATATATATATGTTCCATTCAAACCCATCCAGTATAAAATAATACCAATCAACATATATAATAAATCACCAAATATAAGTAAAATACCACACCATCACACCACTCACTGGCTAGCCATAGTGATTGTTTTAACCTCACGATCGGGAGTTGCAACGGTACCATAACATCCATAGAAATGCCTTCCTACGAAATATCCACACCCCTTTTGGGAAGAAATATAATCCACACCCCTTTCGGGGAAAAACCACATCCCTTTTGGGAAGAAAACTATGGCATCGTCCAAATCAACAATATCGACAAAAATCCACATCTCTTATGGGAAGAATATAAACCACACCCCATTCGGGGAGAATTTCCAAAATCACATTTATTCAAACCACACCCCTGACGGGGAGAATTTCCAAATCACGTTTTTCTCTCTCTTTTTAAAAGTACCACACATTTAGTAAAAACCATTTTTCCAATTTTCTTTCTTTAAAACAAAACCAACACAATTTACCAAAAATCCATTTTTCCCAACGCACCCAAAACCTACTTGATCCACATGATTTTATAATCATCCAAGTTAAGTAAAATCTATTTTACACACACACACACATACACACAAACACACACACACACACACACACACACACACACACACACACATATATATATATATATATAGTTTGGCAAGAAGACAGTACACTCACCTAATTATCCATTTTCGGAAGACTTTGACCACCTATTCTCTACTGATACTCCAGTGCCTGCGAGCCTAATAGTGACAGTGCCTAAGTTAGTATTTTATGTAAAATAACCTAACCATGTAATGCAGGCCCTAATTTTCGAAATTTCCTATTCCCCGTCCATTATTATAAAATATGTCTATTTAACTAATATTGTTCTGTTATAGTTTACTATATCAAATTTATTCATATGAACGTTCTCACTATTTTTTATCCCCATTTCGACATTTTCATGTGAACACTTAACGCTAAATTCAACGATAATGATAACACATATTTCACATTGAGACAATTAAATGCATATATTGAAGAAGTGTGGAATTCTACCTTCCCTGAATTATTTCGTCGGCCGTGAGATTGGATTTGTGTTTTTGTTTAGGGTGGTTTGTGTATTCCCCCCCCCCCCCCTTTTTTTTCTTTTTCTTTTTTTTTTTTCTTCTTTTTCCCGCTGCTTCTTCTTCTTCCTTTTCTTTTTTTGTTTCTGTTCTCTTTTTCTTTTTCTTTCCAGTTCTAGGACTCACTGTCTACCAATCACCGTCTTCCCTGCCACCGCCCCCGGTCATCCACAACCAATCGAACACACATACACATGGCAACGGAATACCCACACACACATATCCATGCCGAAACACACACACAAACCGAACCCACCTTCTCTCTCTCTAACTCTCCGGCCGGCCGAGCAACCGACACCAACCACTGGACCAACAAGCTGCTCCCACCGCCGGACCAACGACGGAACCTACCATACATACACATACACAGCAGAACACACACACAACCGAAACACACACCCCCACTCACTGACCGGACGGCGATAAACGGCCGACCTACACCCTCACAACTAAAACGACGAGCAAACCCAAACGATCACCAACGACCCATCCTTACCGGAGACACCCACACAAACCTCACACACACATGAAACACTCGTCCACTCAAACAATCGCCATCGACACGCCAAACTCACCCCATCGCCACCACCGGTAACGAAACGACGACAACCATACACATGCCCAACCAAAACAAACAGATGAATCATACACATACTTACCGGCGACGGCGACGATCATCCACACTCCACCAACGAACGAACGGCAATTGATCACACACATACACACTCCGGAACCGCCTCCTCTCTCTCTCCCCTATTTTCTCTAGATCTCTCTCTCTTTCTCTGGATCCTTCTCTGATTATTCCGAGGTGTGTGGATATATATATATAATCTTTTGTTTTAATTATACATTTCTCCCCCTATTTTCCTTAACTATTCATTTTCATTTATGATTTATTTTAAATTATAATTTCACCCCTAATTAAAAAGTTGAAGATATTTAAGTCCAAAAGTTTATAATTTGCATTTTGAAAATTACTAATTAACCCCTTAATATTTAAATTAAATTATAAATGGCACCCGCTACCCCCGTATTTCCTTATACGTGCAACATTGCGTTTTTGAAATAAAGATCGGGGTCTTACAATTCTTCCTTCATAAAAGAAATTTCGTCTCGAAATTTTCGCCAAACCAATAGGGATTAAAATTTTGGTCAACCTAATATTACGTTAAACACGCACCACATGATTACGTTAGTCACACTTCATTCTAGAATAATTGGTTTCTATGTAGGGTCCCAAAACCACAAGTCACCCTTAGATTTGTAATCATCAAGTCATTTCCCCGTATTGCAACAATTTCATTTGTCATGGGTCACATTGTATCCAACAACCAACCCAAACACAGACAGCTAACTATCAAAGATCTCATGTTTCTAATGTTTCTGCTACGCTACTCTGATAAAAATCATAATCAATAATCACACCAGTTCCAGTGGATTAGGTTTATCTTATTTCCAACAGGTCTATGATCTCCGTAATTCTCATTACCAATATTTATCCTTTTAAGTCCAACAATTCCAAGCAACCAGTTCGCCACAATATCTCCATTTAACATTTAAACCACTAATCTCGTAAGCACATATAGCCCAAACATCATCAACCTCAGTATCTACAACCGATTTTCAACACTCTTATAAAAGTTCTATTAATATTACCATTATTCGTCGTTCACTAATAAAAAATTTCACAATACACCAAACCACATAGATGCATATCTAAATGCATCAAATAGGTCATTTATAAGAATTCCCTTCATGCCTCCATATTTAATCAAATCCCTGACAAGGCCACATGCTTCAATTCTGTTTCAATCTACCCAAACATGCTTCAAACATATATCTACCTATAAATATGAATCGAAGGACATAGATGCGTCCCAACTACAAAAATTTGATACATCACAAAGGTTACTAGTTACTGACTGTAAATTATTATACCTCAATGGTAATTCAAATTATCCTTTCCTTAAGAACTTTTTGTGACCTCACAAGCCGACTTCGCCTAAGATTTATAGTAGATCAATACATCTAGTCAAGCTCTTTTTATCAACTCCATGTCTAAATGAAATATAACCATACCGAGTTGTCTCCAATAACTTGATAATTTCTCGTTCTCCCTTCTCAGTTTAGTCTATTTAACTGAAGTCATGCATCCTTTCTATACAACGCTTTATACGGTACCACTTTGATCACCGAAAATGTATCCACTTCCAATTGGGCACCTTAAGGAGTATGGAGATTCGACCCGAATGTTAAAATAACTAACAACCCTTGGAACTACCATTTCCCTTATACAGCTTTTCCAATAGAGAGTTTATTTTCTGGAATAAACTACCCGACTTTCCATATTTACTAGATGCCGATTTTATTTTTATTTTTTTTACGATGGTAATTATGACATATTTAACTCACCTCTTAAGATATCACCATTCAATACTATATTTTGAATTCCTCTGCAGATTGTTCATTCAACATCGACTTAATTTATTTTGATAAAAAAAAATTATCTTCCAATTACAGTATGGCAGCAACATTTACAAATTAACAATTCAATTTATCAACATATGGTCAATCAAAATATCCAAGAGCAATCATCAATTATCGAACGAATTAGTTAATAACCAAATTTATCCTTTTTTATTTCAAACTAGCATCTTAACCCAACTTTATTCGACAATTCCATTGAATCGATGCCTCATGCAACCGAACCATCCAGTCAATATATACTGAGCATACGCATCAAGAAAACATTCCTCAAATTGCTCTTCCTTTTCCTTTCTAGAATAAGTCAAAGCTACAATAATCCACCTGGATATTATTACTCAACCTTAACTTTACTACCAAACAAATCACCTAACAACAAATACTGTGTTTTCCCATTTCCATTATAATCTACTAATAATACTCACGCAATCTCAATAGTTTAGTATTTCCTGGGTATTACATATATTGTTCTATGCACCTCTTTTAAGGTCTCTTCCGTCAATTGCCATTATTAAAACTACATACTTTATTTCCATTCCTCAAAATTTTATCATCACTTCTGACACGCTAGTTAGCTCTACAGTCAATTCCCACTCTATCGCTAAGCCTTCTTAATTGGACATCCAACTACTGTATTTCTACATACGGTCAATCAATGTCGGTTTCAAAATCAAAATTTCAAACAGCGTTGCCTTCTGACCAACCGCCAATTACTATCATAAGAGTCTCAACTCAACACATAAATTAACATGAACAACATAAATGTGCGTAACCCAACTTACCAATTTCCCACTCAAAGCATTTGCTCCACCTTTGGCCTTTTCCTGAATATTAATGGATGGTACGATTGTAGTCTTCGATCAATTTTTATTCAATATTTCTGCCTCCAAGTTAACTCCTTTTTGAGTAAACAACTATTCCAAATTCTAGTGGTCGGTGCATATCCTACAAATCTCGTCATACGGGTAATGTCACTAAAATGTCAAAGCAACTACAATCACTGCCAATTCCAAAAGTTTCGAGTTCTAGTTACACTTTTCGGCCTTTCTTATTAAACCCTAGCTTCAACTTCCTTTGGATTCACGTGAATACTATTTCTCAAGATGACATGTCCTAAATTCACCACTCGATCCAACCAAAACTCACATTTACTGCACTTGGCATACAATTACTTTTCTCGCAGCATCAGCAACACACTCTGGAGATGTTCTACATGCTCTTCTCTACTCTCGACCGGATCACCGTTTTCACTACGTCACAGTCTCTAACCTCGAACTGGAAGTATCCTACTTCAAAAATCTAATACCTTGATCTTTCGCAGTTAATTAAACAAACCATCCATTCTAAACGTGGAGTTACCAACACCGAGTCTTCATGGAGAGAAACACCAGGTCTAAGTTAATTGTGAGTTAACAGTCTAATTTAGTATAATGACCCGATTTTCCAGGGTCATCACACAACTTCTCCTATAGAAGTTTCCTACACCTAAAACTAACTCACTCGAATTTCCAATACTCAGTAAATTTTTAATTACTGATTTTACAACAAAAATTATTAAGTACAACTAGGTACAATCAATCTTCCACTTAAAATTAATCCACTCAATTTTCTATACCACAGCGACCACCTTTAAAGTCCCAAGGTTATAATTAAAA
Organism: Eucommia ulmoides; assembly: GCA_016647705.1. NCBI lineage: Eukaryota > Viridiplantae > Streptophyta > Magnoliopsida > Garryales > Eucommiaceae > Eucommia > Eucommia ulmoides. The sequence goes on along the minus strand of CM028327.1, from coordinate 34,455,983 downwards.
TCCCAAATTTCCCATATCTTATCAACACGATTATATATAGCCAACTTAATGAGCCGAACGTTCAATTTATTAAAATTATGAAACTTATTTTTTCAACAACTACAATTTTTAATCATGCTTATTGACACCCCGACAATTTCTTTCCCTAGCCACTACAATATCCACTGCCTGAACTTGTTCTGACTGGTGCCCAGCACTTGCGTAAAGTATTATGATATTTTTCCTTTAACACCCTAAGCCAACTATCAAATGAACTGGGGTAATGATTACATCTTTCCCAATACAAACTTTGATTCATCCCAGATTGGAAAAGTAACTCATTTTTTACAGAATCCGTCAACGACTCTATATTACCCATACAAACGGACTATATTTATGTATACTTACTATCATCCCAGACCCACAACTCTTGACTACTTCCTACATATCTCTTTTTTCTTACGTTTTATATTTACTAGTTCCGCAAGCTTTTGCTCTACCTTCCCGTCAACCTAAAACGTACTACCAAATTAAATCTTTTCTAATATCGCTCAGTATATATATATATATTACATCCCTAATTCCAACTCCTACGAACTCTCCTGTTAATTCCATAATCCAACTGAAGTGTGTTCTGCTATACTATCTAATATTTTAACCACTAACATATTGAGTACTACGGATAATTCGCAACATCAAATAATACGCATATGGTTGTTTCTCAATTATAATTTCACATTTCCAACCACTAGTACTCCCACAATCGCACTCCACCCATTACTACCACCAACAATACAATATCGCTCAAATCCACCGATGGCCAATATCACCATTTTGTCACATCACAACTTTCCAACAAGTCAATCAACCATGTACGATACTAATACACTAACTAATGTAACACTCACGTACTAAATTCACCTATAGGCACCCTATCTCATGTCCCCTACTGACTGACTAGACGACTGACACATCCTCCTATCTCATGGTCTTCTACTGACACAACCCCTGGCAGGTCTACAGAACCTATAACCTAGGCTCTGATACTAAAATTGTCATGACCCAACCCAGACACCCATCATCATGGGGCCGACGTGACAACAACATGACCCTACCTGAACATCCAACCATCTATAATATGACATTTAAATAAAATGCATAAATATCCAACCACCTAATCAAATTGATTATATACAACTTTTCTAATTGGGGAATACACCCGTCCCCAATTATAATAAAAACAACAATCTAATAACCCTGAACTTCTCGCAGATTTGTCTCTGACAGCTTCTCCCATAAACACCGTCGGACTCTACCTAGTGCCAGTAGGGGACCAACTCCTAGCTGTTATATCTGTGAGTGTACTGCCTTCTTAATAAAAATATTTTTAATCTATAATACATTCTACAACATTTAAATGGATCAAGCATAAGTATACAAACATCACATATCTAATAAAAATCACCATAATATAAGTAGTGAAAGTAAATCAATATATATATGTTCCATTCAAACCCATCCAGTATAAAATAATATCAATCACCATATATAATAAATCACCAAATATAAGTCAAACACCACACCACCACACCACTCACTGGCTAGCCATAGTGATCGTTTTAACCTCACGATCGGGAGTTGCAACGGTATCGTAATATCCATAGGAATGCCTTCCTACGAAATATCCACACCCCTTTTGGGGAGAAATATAATCCACACCCCTTATGGGGAGAACTATCCACATCCCATGGGAAGAATCCACACCCTTTGTGGGGAGAAATATAATCAACACCCCTTGCGGGGAGAAACCACATCCCTTTCGAGAAGAAAACTATGGCATTTTCCAAATCAACAGTATCGTCAAAAATCCACATCTCTTATGGGAAGAATATAAACCATACCCTATTGGGGAGAATTTCCAAAATCATATTTATTCAAACCACACCCTTGACGGGGAGAATTTCCAAACTACACCCCTTTCGGGGAGAATTTCCAAATCACGTTTTTCTCTCACTTTTTAAAAGTACCACACATTTAGTAAAAACCATTTTTCCAATTTCTTTTCCAAAACAAAACCAACACAATTTACCAAAAAATTATTTTTCCCAATGCACCCAAAACCTGCTTGATCCACGTGGTTTTATAATCATCCAAGTCAAGTAAAATCTATTTTACACACACACATACACACACACACATATAAATAGTTTGACAAGAAGACATTACACTTACCTGATTGTCCGTTTTCGGAAGACTCTAACCGCCTATTCTCTACCGATACTCCAGTGCTTGCGAGCCTAATAGTGACAGGGCCTAAATTAATATTTTATGTAAAATAACCTAATCATGTAATGCAAGCCCTAATTTTTGAAATTTCCTACTCCCTATCTTTTATTATAAAATATGTCTACTTAACTTATATTGTTCCGTTACAGTTTACTATATCAAATTTATTCATGCGAACGATCTTACTATTTCTTATCCCCATTTCGACATTTTCATGCGAACACTTAACGCTAAATTCAACGACAATGATAACACGTATTTCACATTGAGACAATTAAATGCATATATTAAAGAAGTGTGGAATTCTACCTTCCCTGAATTATTCCTTCGGCCGCGAGATTGGATTTGTGTTTTTGTTTAGGGTGGTTTGTGTATTCCCCCCCCCCCCCCCCCTTTTTTCCTTTTTTCTTTTTCTTTTTTCTTCCTTTTCCCGCTACTTCTTCTTCTTCCTTTTCTTTTTTTGTTTTTGTTCTCTTTTTCTTTTTCTTTCCGGTTCTGGGACTCACCGCCGACCAACCACCGTCTTCCCTGCTACCGTCCCCGGTCATCCACAACCAATCGAACATACATACACATGGCAATAGAATACCCACACACATATATCCATGCCGAAACACACGCACAAACCGAACCCACCTTCTCTCTCTCTAATTCTCCGGCCGGCCAAGCAACCGACACCAACCACTAGACTAACAAGCTACTCCTACCGCCGAACCAACGACGGAACCCACCATACACACACATACAGCAGAACACACACACAACCGAAACACACAACCCTACTCACTGACCGGACGACGACGAACGACTGACCTACACCCTCACAACTGAAATAACGAGCAAACCCAAACGATCACTGGCAACCCATGCATACTGGCGACACCCACAAAAACCTCACACACACATGAAACACTCGTCCACTCAAATAATCACCATCAACACGCTAAACTCCCTCCTCCCCCACCGCCACCACCAGTGACGGAACGATGACAACCATATACATGCCCAACCAAAACAAACAAATGAATCATACACACACTTACCGGTGACGGCGACGATCATCCACACTCCACCGACGAACGAATAGAAATTGATCACACACACACACACACTGGAACCCCCTCCTCTCTCTCTCCCCTATTTTCTATGGATTTCTCTCTCTTTTTCTGGATCCTTCTCCGATTATTCTGAGGTGTGTGGATATTTATGTGTGTGTGTGTGTGTATGTATGTGTGTGTGTGTGTGTATATATATATATAATCGTTTTCTTTAATTACACATTTTTCCCCCTACTTTTCTTAACTCTTCATTTTTATTTATGATTTATATTAAATTATAATTTCACCCCTAATTAAAAAGTTGATGACATTTAAGTCCTAAAGTTTATAATTTGCATTTTGAAAATTACTAATTAACCCCTCGATATTTAAATTAAATTATAAATGGCACCCGCTACCCCCGTATTTCCTAATACGTGCAACATTGCGTTTTTAAAATAAAGATCGGGGTCTTACACTAACGTTGAGCGCAATGTGACCTTCAAAGTGATGTACTGTGGAGTGTGTCACCAAGTTCTTCATGTCATCAAGAATGAATGGTGCTTCATTGATCATCCGCTCATACCTGGGACTGGCTCTTTATTCTCACAGATCTTTCTCATTTTGCAAATATATCTCAATTACCATATCAAAACTTCTTAATGATGGATCAGCTGAATCTTTAGTTTATGGAGAAATCAAATGAATTGGATAAGATTCTTGGATCGGAGATCTAGAACTTTCATTCAATTATAAATAGGCATTTCGAACTCATGGATTTGATCACAAACTAAAATCAGACTTCTCAGATCAAAGATCTAGCAATCTTACTGCACAAGTTTGTCTATCACCAACCAATTATATACACACACACCGTATGCCTAATTATCCAGAAATACTTGATCCGCGTCGATAATGCAAACCAAATATTCAAAAACCTAAAGGAGCTTCCAAAATCAAAATCAATCGATTTCGATTCTCAATCTCTAATGTAAGTTGCGTTTGTTGTGCTTCTTTGATTCTAACGGAAGACGAAATATATCATTTGTGTTATGAGGTAAAATAGAATATGGGCTTTTAAGTTAAATTCTCTATCTCAATTTGTTAAAGAAAACATCTTGTCATGTTATGGAGTGTCGCAGGTCTTGATAACAGACAATGCTCCAAACCTTAAAGAAGGAATGGTGAAAACCTTTCATACACAATTTAAAGTGGCACACAAGAACTCTGCACCCTATCGTGCCACGATGAATGGAATAGTAGAAGCTGCCAATAAAAACATCAAGAAAATTCTAAGAAAGATGATCGATAATCACAAGTAATGAGATGAAATGATCCCATTCACCTTGATGGCATACCGAACATCAATCTGGATATCAACAAGAACCACTCCTTACTTCTTTACATATGGGACAAAAGTTGTGATCCGGGCAAAAGTAGAGATCTTATCTTTAAAAATCTTGATGGAGGCCAAAATGGATAAAATTGAATAGGTACATCAAAGGCCAACCAGTTGTGCTTAATAGATAAAAAGAGACTCACCTCCATTTGTCACGGACAATGCTATCGTTAAATAATGGCTAATACCCCAGAAATGTATATTTTTGGAAAAAACAATATTATTTAAATACTTTTGGGACTGTTTTGCAAACTTATGGTATAAATAATATTTGATAATTTTTTAAAGTTAAATGGTATTTTTAAATTGATTTTAGAAGTTTTTGGACTATTGGGTTATTTAAAATTTACTTTTAAGAGTTTTGAGGTATGATTAATATTTTCTTTATTTCAAGAGGGTTATTAATATAAATAAGTAATGACTTATGATTTTAACTCATGAATCACCACTTACGTGTTTATATATAATAATAATAATAATAATAATAATAATAATAATAATAATAATAATAATAATAAACTCATATATATATATATGTGATCAGAACAGAAGCCCATGGAAAAATTTACGGATAATAGGATTTGAAATGTTTTTTTTAGCAATCAGTTCGAAATATTTCGGTTCGAATTTCGGCTTCGGATTTCAGGTAGGATTTCTAATTCTTCTAATATTTGTATTTAATCTATCTATTGAGTGATTTGCTGTCACACCCCACCCAGGGCACCAGTCACCCGAGGTCAGGCATGACGTCGACTTGACACTACTGACTCCATCAACAAATATTCATCCATATATATATATATATATACACACATGCGCTACTACAATTTTTTTTTTCTTCAAATAATACATATATCTATTTTAACATTTGGGAATATATCGGTCCCAAATATTCACAACACAAAAATCACAAAAAAATTGAACCTTCCACGGTTTGCGTCCGACCGGTCCACCTATAAAATGACACTTCCTCCGGACTCTACCTGGTGCCAGTAGTGGATCCACTCCTAGCTGCAGCACCTGAAATCAAATATTTTATCGATGTACTTTCTTCATAATATAAAAACATTTTATGGATCAAGCATAATTATCAAATACCACGTTTCAAAATATAATATCATATAACCGCATACCAGGCTGGAAATCAATTTCCACTGTCATCAATGCCATAAAATAATATATTTACGTCAACCCACTTAAAATAATATATTTAAGTCAATTAATCCAAGAAGTTCATCGTGTAATAAAATACCCCACACATCGTTTTCTACTAGCCATAGGATCATTTTTATCTCACGGTCGGGAGTTACAACGATACCGTAACCTATACAACTGTGTCATGTAGCATGACTATCAGCGTCAGGGCCATTTATTATCTCCAATGGTAGGGGTACCACCCATAGGATTTACACTCTTGGCGGGTCAATCAACCACCTGCAGGTCTAATCCTCCTGAAAGGTCATAATATAGTCAACCACTTGCAGGACTAATCCTCCTAACATGTCATAATATAGTCAACCACCTGTAGGACTACCACTCCTAACAGGTCATAATAATCAACCACTTGCAGGACTAATCCTCTTGACAAGTCATAATATCAACAACCACCTGTAAGACTAAGCCACTTGACATGTCATAATATAATCAACCACCTGTAGGACTACCTTCCTAACAGGTCAATACCATCTCGCAGAATATAACCTTCTAACGGGATCAAACTATGGTATAGTCGGACAAAAATCACTTCCCACATTTAAAATCTTACTTGATCCACATAAGTCATAAAATCGTCCAATTTTAATAAACACTTTTTTTTTCTTTCCACAATTTATACAAAAAATATAATTTATAAATTTACATAGAAGACAATACACACACCTCGATTTTTGCACTACAAAAATATCGTCATCAAAAACTACTAGGACGTTGGCGCCCGTGAACCTAACAGCGATAAGGCCTAAATTAATATTTTATTTAAAATGAACCTAATATGCAATGCGTGACCCTAAAATTCACAATTTTCCATTTCACAAATTTAATTATGCAAAATTATTATTTACCTCATTTCCCTATATGAATTTCCACTGTACAAAAATTATTATAATTAATGGTTGCAAAAATTATCGTCAGGATTACGAAAATTTAATATTAATAAATTTATTTGATGGAAATAATAATCGACGAAATTGTTACCTGTTCCGAATTTTTCACCTGCCGAGAGATTGATTTTTGGAATTTTGGTTTTTATTTGGTTTGTGTTTTTTTCTCTTTTTTTTTTTTTAGGTTCTGCTCGCCAGATCTCACTGCCACGGTGACACGTCCTCTCTCTTCACCCACCACTGGCGACACGCTCTCTTTCACTAACTCTCACTCACCGCCGGCAACCCTACACCAATCACGACCCAACCGCAACCATCTAAAGACACCCGAACGACATACACACAAACAAAATACACAAACACACACATTGTTTGCACACACACACACACGACGAACACACCGAACTCACACCACAGCCACCACCGTTGATCGACAACGACGATCACATGCACGTCGGTCACCGTCGACGACTGAGCAGCTCATACACACAGATAAATGCAGTTGACGGCAAGCAGAACACATACACGACGGACAGAATACACACACACACACAACCATCGCAAATCACACACACTGTTTGCACACACACTCACCGTCCGACGACACCTACTCCACCGACAACTCCACACACACATGCAATTCGTCGGACGAACACACCCACACACACATACAGCAGATCGAACGGAGAAGCATACACACACACATACATACACACACACATACACGCCAAATGGATCACGGCAACCCACCTGCGACACACCCCACGCCGACTGCACACCGCCGACCGAGCACACCCACAACATCGATTGACCGGCGATGCCACGCACACACCCACACGCAGATCGGACTGAATACACCGTCGACCCACTTCTCTCGTTCTCTATTGTTTCTTCTTTTTAGGTGCCCATGAATTGTGTATGCATGGATGTATATATATATATACATATATAGTGGATCATGAGGTCATATAAAACTTATTATTATTATTATTATTATTATTTTATTTTCTTAAATTACATAAATCCCCCCTAAATTTTCTTTAGGTTATTAGTTAAACCCAAATCAAAAATTTATATTCTTAAAATTATTAATTGACCCCCAAAAATTTAAATTAAATATTAGGTGATACAATTTACCCTGTTATTTTCTAAATGTTCTAAAATGCAGGTAATGATTATGCGTATGTGAAAATTGGGGTCTTACATTTGTGTTATAATTGTTGGTGAATTTATCGTTGTTAGTTCGCATGAAATAATTATGACTATGTAAAAATCATGTCAGTGTATTTATTTTATCGCGTTAATTAAATGCACGTATTAGAGGGGTTGGAGTTCTACTGAGCGTTGGATCACAACCCTATAGTTTTGATTGTAGGGCCGGTGAGACCGAAACGGCAATGGGGATTACATAAGAAATTTTGTTTATAATAATTGTAGTTAATATTTACTGTTGTAAAAACTGACTCGATAAATTGAATATAATTATTGTCATCGTATTGTAAAATTTAAATCGATAATTATTATTGTCGCCGTAATTGTAAAATTTGTTCAGATTTACACGGAATAAATTATCGGTTATTCAGTTTAGTGTTAATTTCTCCAATAGGAGAAACTGTGTAGCGGCCTTGGAAAACTAGGTCGTTACAGGTGGTATCAAAGCGGGTTTGCGATTACCCTAGACTTGGGTTATGGTACCCATTATTCATAATAAATTGTTTAATAGGTAAGAATGATAATTTTAGTAGAAATCGCGAAATAAAAGTGAAAAAAAAAAAATGAGAAAGAATGCGTGACTGTGATTTGGATTATTTTTTCTGTGAAACTGAAACAAAAGCCTATAAGAAAATAATTTTACAATCTGATATAAAATGGTTGTTGTTTTACTGTGTAACTTTTGGTGCAAGTGATTGACATTTAAAAGTAAAATATTTAGAATAAGGAATACAAATTTTAGATTCTTATTCATCACCTTAAAGCCAAATTGACCCAAAAAAAAAAAAATCACAAGCATTTTTTAAAAATTTTCAATAGGGTCTTGGACAAGTTTGGTACTATCATAGGGGTGTCTGAATTTAACATTGTATTTGATTTGGTAATGCATGTATTTGATTTAGTTAAATGCAATTAAACTAAACCGATAGCGTTAGATTTAATCTATGTCCACAATGCTTTGGTTTTTAAAATTTCAAAACTGATTCATTTGTGTTGGTTTAAAAATTTATCAAAATCAAACCAAGTGACAATTACCAAAAAAAAAAAAAATTAACTTCATGTGTTGCAAGTGCAAGCATTATAAGGTCTACATCCTATATTAAATTAAAATGTCAATGAACTGAGCTTAAATAACAAAGAAAATATTGAAAGAAGGAAACTTAATATCAGATGATTGAATGCGGCAAGGAAATTAAACTAGACCATACATACAATGACGAGTATTATAATTTGGGAAATTTCTCTGCAGACCTATAATAGACATTATCTTATGTTCCCCTTCTCCTGGAACAAAAAAGAGATTCAATATGTTATTCACAAATAAGAAACATTTTTATAGTAATTGAAGCCAAAGAAAATATTAGGTATTCCTTACCATGAAATAAAAAGGATTCAAATAAAGTAGAGTAAAATATTACACTTTGAACTCCTGTGATCATAAACTATTACCAAATATTAGATTTTATTTTTCAAGTAAACCTTGACAGAGTTTAGGTTTGCGAGCACCTTAGCCTTGGGTTATGATACCCATTACTAAAAAAAAAAAAAACGGCTTGTTTGCTTTATCCCCATTAATAGAATAATTGTAATGTGATATATTAAGGCTACATGAATACAAGATCAAGATGTACTATGGTGCTTATACATAAGTGCAATGATTGAGGTTTGGCCCATATTTGCATGCATTGATGCCTCCGTTATGTTTTTTTTAGTGGTTTGACACTTTGCACCCATGTGTTTCACTTTGGTCCCTATAAGTTCCAAATTGAACATACTAACATTTTAGGTGGCATTTGATTAATATAATTTACCAATAGTAAGTTAAATTAGTCTAGGTGAGTATTGTGTTAATCGTGAACCATAAGATATGTTGGTGAATTGAAAAGATCCATTTAAAATATAGTTATTGTCTTCTATATAAATCGTCAAATTATATTTTCGTATTAAATTGTGGAAAAAAAATGTTAATGGAAATGGACCGTTTTACGATTATGGATTAAATGAAATTTTAAAGGTGAAAAATAATTTTATTATCCTACTATGTCATAATTGTCTTCTCGTTAAGAAGGTCAGTCCTGCGAGATATGGATATATATTATTACCTATCAGGCAAGTCATGTATGATGGATATATTATATATGTTGTTACCTGTCAAGCAAGCCCTGCAGGGTGGATATATTATATATGTTGTTATTTGTCAAGTAAGCCCTACAGGGTAGATATATTATATATATTGTTACCTGTCAGGCAAGTCCTGCAGAGTGGATATATTATATATGTTATTACCTATCAGGAAAGTCTTACAGAGTGGATATATTATATATGTTGTTACCTGTCAGGCAAGACCTGCAGGGTGGATATATTATATATGTTGTTACTTGTTAGGAAAGTCCTACAGAGTGGATATGATAACTCTCGATCGTGAGGTAAAACAATCATATAGTTGGAAAAGAAGTATGTTATTTTATTATATACAAGTGAATTGACTAGTTGACTTAAATTTGATTGTCCTGTTATAATGATATTTTTATTGAGATTTGGATATGGCCCAGTGTGGCTACATTTTATTGAAAAGTGAATTTGGATAAAAATACTTGATCCATAAAATATTTTTATACTACGAAGACAATACACTAATAAAAATAATTTGGATAGATATTGGTCCATTACTAACGATTGATAGAAGTGAAGCATTGGGTCATTGTGGAACTATCGGGAGTCAATTATTATTTTGAAATGTTAATTTGAATTTTTTAGCTTAATTAATATTGTAAAAATGCAAGTTGGGATTTAATGTAATATTTCTTTATATACATTTCGCGTTAGTATTAAATTGACTGACACCAGAAATTTATTTGGGTATTTGAAAATAATACGGTGATAGGAATTTCAGCTGAATTTATAATATGTGGTTTGGAATATATTTATGTATTTCGAGATGTATTTATGAGATTGACACGTATTTATGTGATTCATATGTATTCATGTGTTTCGATACATATTTGTGTGGTGGAGACATGTTTATATAATTTGAGACGTATTTATGTGCTTGAGAAATATTTATGTATTTTTGACGTATTGTAAAAAAAAAAAAAAAATATTACTTGAAATTTGAATTGTTTGATTTTATGAAAAAAATTACGAGATTATTGGAAGTTTAATGTGAATATTGGAGGTAGTCATTTTTAGTCTCACGAGATAGTCCATTAGGAATTTGGACTATCTATTGGCTTCACTATTGGTTGCAAATACGTTGGCTTGAAACGTCGAACAGAATTGGTAAATGCTAGTTATGGGATATGGTAGTAGACTTGAAAAGTTATGCCAAGTGAGAAAATTATTAAGGTAGTACTGCTTACTGCTCCCAATTGAGATTTGGCTCGCAGTGTTGCACAGTAAAAATCCATCATCCTTGATTCACAGAAATCACAATCATAAGAACCAGAATACTAATATGAGGAACCAAAACCAAGTGAAGTGTAGACCACTTAAAGAATTTTCAATTTCAAAACTAAAAAATCAAGAAACAATTTCATCCCATGATCCAAAGCTACATATAATAATATAATAATCAAAAACCCAAAATCTAAAATGCAGAGATGAGATCAGAAAAAAAAAAAAAAAAAAAAATGCTCAAAACATCTAGCAGGATGATCGTCAGGATTTATGCCATTATATCTAAGTTTTACTGCGAAGTCGCAAATTAGGGTTAAACAAAAGAAAATTTCGAATTCAAATCGCAGACATCAGAAGAAGAGTCATGTAATGGGGTTTACATGTGAAAAGAGTGGTGGTGGCTTTTGCGAGCAATAAGAGAGACTGAGCCCGATAAAGATGTTGCATTTCGGCGAGAACATAGGATCTGGTTTCTTTGCCCTTGAATCTAGTCTCTTTGCCATCGCAAGACCACAAGGCCAAGTCTGATTTCTTCGCCGAGGACTAAATTGCGATAGATCTGGTTTCTTCGTCGTCGTTCTTTGCTGTTGAATCTAGTTTCTTCGCCGTCGCAAGACCACAAGGCCAAGTCTGTTTTCTTCACTGAGGACTGAACTGCGATGGATATGGTTTCTTTGCCGTCGGATATGGTTTCTTCGTCATCGCAAGACCACAAGGCCATCACAAGCTCTTCGACGTTCGTCTTCGCCGTCGCAAGACCACAAGGCCGTCGCAAGCTCTTCGCCGTTTGTCTTCACTATCACAAGGCTATTGGATCTAGTTTCTTTCACCGCATCTGATGTTAGGTTTAGAGAAAGAGATGTTAGGGTTTAGAGTGAAAGAAAGGATAAAGATAGTGAATGATATGTGGATTGTGGAGTGAGAGTGATCAGGGATAAACAGAGAGATAATGTTAACATAAATGAGAGAGATATTGTTTTGTTTCAGGGGTATATTTATCTTTTTACGAGCCTTTTTTGTCTGCCAAGGACTAAAAACTTAATTGGTTGTACTGGGAGGTCTGCAGTTTAAAAGGTTTTTTTATACATGGTCTCTTTAATAATGTCTAAAAAATAAAAGGAAAAAATACCATATAGTCTAGTTAAAAGGCTCAAACTACAAGATAACCCCACTAGTTTTATTTTGCACCGAATAGTCCTATGGTATACAGCAATTGTTATCAAATTGTCTTTTTTTTAAGTAGACTTTTTCCTTAGACAGTTTTGCCCTCCCGTGAGCTTCACATGAATCGTCAACTTCAGGATTCGTCTTTATCGGCATTGACGATTCATCGATTCATCGTCGGCTTCTACTTTTTTGCACTTCGTCAACCTAAAAAAATCTCTGTAGATCTCACTGTGCGTTCGTTTATTCACTTATTACTTGCATTCACTTCTCAATTTCAAGAGTTTATGCTTAAATTTTTCGATTGATGAAGGTTCGTTATCATTACCCATCGTCGATCTAATTTTGGATTTTTCTTTTGTTTCCAGAAAGTTTTGGCTTGTATTCTCTGTTTATCGATGATATGATTTTCTCTGCCAAACGGATTTGTATGTGTAATTGAAGATTGTGTTGAGATTGTTTAATACAACATGATACCATGTTGAATATAACACGGCCTCGTGTTATATTCAACACGATATCATTTTCAAAGAAAATTGTGTGGATCAAGATTTTTAAATAGATTGTGCAACAGTATGAAGTTGAATATAACATGATGTTATATTCAACATCACACTGATCTGAATACTTGTGGAGTTTCCAAGATTCTAATTGTGTGGATTAAGATTTTTTAATTGATTATGCAACAATATGATGTTGAATATAACATGATGTTATTTTTTTAATATGATGCATTAATTTTTTGAAAGAATTTTGCAATAGTTGTTTTGTGTTTTTATGATAATATGTAATGTTGAATATAACATCATATTACTTTCAACATGATGTTGATTTGTTATATTCATTTTTCCATTTGAATACAACATAATATTATATTGAAATATAACACGATCGTATTATATTCAATAAGGTTTTATTTACAAACATTATTTTTTTTTTCAAAATATTTTTCGTATTTTTTAAAAATTATCATGGTTTAAAACAAGATGATATCATGTTGAATATAATATGATATTATATTCAACACAGATTTAGTAGTATGAATATATTAAACCATTTTCAATTCAAAACTTAACGATGTTGAATATAACATAACCTCGTGTTATATTCAACATCAACTCGTATTGCACATAAGAATTTCGTTCAGATTTTTTATCTTTAATTTTGTTTGTTTTTTGCTCGAAGCCTGCATATTCTGTTGTGGATATAATGATTTGAATATAACATGTCGTTCATCTTATGTTCGTTACTTTAGAATCGATCTCTTCGGATGTTACAGATTTCAGATCTTTTATCCAATGAATTTAGCAATTGATCTGTTCATAGTTACTACCGATGACTAATCGATGTGTTTTTTGGTAATTTGAAGAAAGCTTTTTGAGTTGCGATGGTAAGGAAATAGAGATCTGTTTGAATTTTTTTCGAAAATTATTGTTTTCGTCAGTAAGAATCGATGATGAATATGTGTTTTTATCGAGATTTATGCAATGAATCTATTTGTTTTTGTTGATTAGGTGATGGATTTGGAATTGCGATGCTATGGGAAAAGTATTTTTTCGCGACTGTAATGAATTTCAGATGAATAGTAACGGAGAGATAAAATCGTCCAAAATATGAATATGACTATTTGGTAACATATTTTTTAAAAAGGTAATTTTATCCTCTTTTAAGGACCTCCCCTGATAATTGGCCCAAAATAAAAACCTCTAATAACTAATATTAAAAATAGATTAACAAAAGAAAAAAAAATTAAATACCCAAAAAAACAATCCCGCGCTTGCGCTGGCAGAAAACGAGTACTACTAAAATAAGTTATTGGGAAAATAATTCGTCAACAGCGAAAAAGCTCCGGCCTCCGGTAACATACTTGACAAATCTTGTCATTTTCTCTTCTCCTCGAAAGAGTATTCTCTCACATCGCTCACTACCCGAAGAGGCAGACATGCAATGGAAAAGTGTAGTTATGGCGATTGGATCCTTCACTGAGTTCAGTTAAAGCTGAAATTGAACCCTAGACTCTCTCTCTCTCTCTCTCTCTCTCTCTCTCTTATGGATTCAGAAGTAAGTTTTCCTTCTGATTGACAATGCTTTCAGTTCTTGCATGATCTGTTTGTCATCCTTAAGTTTTTTGAATTGTTCTTTTTAATTCTTAACTAAACAATCGATTCTAAGCTTCTCGATAGTAATCTCGAGGAAATGGAGAGAAAAATCGTCGTAGCAGTGCATTTTTAGCTTAATTTTGTTTCGGAATCCTGGTTTGATTTGGTCTAATTTTACTTTCTTGTTTCTCCCTCCGGCGAAATGTAAGAACCAAAACCCTAATTTCAAGCCTTTTATGAACTATCCTTCTTGTTCTAACAAAGTCAACTTGTTTTCAAATCCATAAATGCTAATTTTTTAGTTTTTCGTAAGTTCGAACCCTAGCGTGTAATATTACATTTTATTAGATTTTCACTATCCCACTATTTGCAGAATCCCCATGAAGTTATGGTTTTACAGTCTCCATGCATTTCTGCTATTTATAGTTTTGCTATGAGTTATGTCTGGCGGTGTTTTGTTTAGTGTTTTCTCTTTTTGATTTTTGTTTCTGTTCCCACAAAACACAAATAGAAATTTGGCACATTTTTAGAGCAAATTTCTTTTTGTTCTCAGATTTCTGCTTATGTTTAATGAAGTGTGAGAGAGAGACCAAGGCCCGTTTGGTTGTCTAATTTATCATATATTTGAAGAATTGATTTGTATGTTTCTCCATTTATCACTGAATTTACATATTGTTTCTTTGAACGAAGAACATACAATTATTTTAGTTTAATTAAAATTTTAAGCTATAATTACTTTATCACATTAGAAAATAGCATGTGAACTAGAATTAAAATGGTTAGCTAGCTAATTTAAGTGTTCCTAAACTATTCCAATCCATAAATTGACTAATTTAAACACAATATAATTTGCGAATACAATGTCAACCAAACGGGCCCTAATCAATCGCCACAATAGATGCTAAATCCAAGTTATAGCGTTTTTTTTTTTAATTCTTCTTTTTCTTGACTGCTTGCCACAAGTATGAGCAACCATCCATGGAGATCGACATTCCTCTAGCAAATGATGTTCCAAGTCCTACCATATACAAGAATACTACTACTTCTCTCTGGTCCGTGTCGCCCAATGGCTATGGAGAAGGCTTACCGTATGCTCCAATAGATTGGCCAAAGCCCGGTGATATATGGAGTTGGAAAGTCGGGAGTAGAATCAATAGTTTCGGATACCATTGCGATAGGCTCCTGATTGCTCCAACGAGTCTTCAGAAATTCCCAAGTAGGAGACTGAGTTTCAGGAGTGAGTGTTCTGCCCGACGTTACCTTCGGGCCCAATTCTCTGACGATGAAACCGATGCATTCTTTGCACTCTTTAGTTGGAAAATCCCTGCAACAACAACACCCGTGGGAAAAGGTCAGTTTTTTTTTTACTCCGTATTGTGCCATTTTAAATCTTAGCCATTGTTTGGTAATGCATTTTTAAGTCTTTGCTTTTGAGAGTAGTGTTTGTTATGCTCTTAGAAAAAGTACTTTAAAAAAAAAATGAAAAAAATGGTTTAAGCACCGTTTGGTAATGTTTTTTTTAGTACTTTTTGAAACAAAAAAAATAGAGTCGATTTGTCAAAAGAAGTAAGGAAAATTAAAAATGTGTTTGATGGTGTAGAGAGTATCGGAGTATAATCTTCATAAATGATATCTTAATCTAAAAAATATATTATAGAAGCTTGAAAGACGTGGGTGAAGAGAAGCTAGTCTATCAATCTTGTAAAATATAAAAATCGAAAAAACAAAAAGTAATGACTTGTTCCATAACACTGAAAATTAAGTGTTGAAAATTTATAAGTGCATAAATATTGTTAATTCATTGAGTACTGAATATATTAAGTATTTGTTTTTTAAGTACTGAAACAGTCTCTTGTAAAAAAAAAAAAAAAAAGTAAGACTGCGTACAATAAACCTAAATGGTCCAATCTTTCTCCGGACCCTATGTATAACGGGAACTTTGTCGCACCAAGCTACCTTTTTTGTTTTTTAGCTTCAAAGAAATTATTTTTATACAGGTTAAGCCTGAGTGCAACCCATAAACAAATGTTACTTTTAAAATTATATACTCTTTTGCTTAAAAAGTATTGAGGAATAAAGTATTAGAAAAGCAAATACTTAATACATTTAGCGCTTCAAAAAAATCATCACATAAGTTTTAATTTTCAGTTTTATCAAACAACACTTCAGTCGTGAAAGACCGTCTAAACACGGTTGAATTCTATATGTGAGCTTATATTATCTTTGATATAATTCTGTGTCTGAGAATGATCTCTCTTTGTTTCAGAACAAATAACCCCTCATCGTGAAAAGCCCGCATCTCAAAAGAAATCAGACAAAGTTGAAAGAGAAAAAACCCCAAAAAAAGCCAAGCGAAAACAAGAATTGATTCTTTATAGGCGAACACGAAGCTCTTTAAAGAAGACCGCCCGCTTCACCAAGAACAAAGATACAAACAACAACTTCGACTTATCCTCAACAGATTCTCCTGAAAAATCTCCGGTTTCTCATCCTCTGAATTCAGATGATTTTGACAACTATTTGAATTCGGTCGAAAAAATTCTGTTACAGCCTATTTCAAGGCCCCCATTTTTGAAAAACGAAATGTCTGAAGCCCGGAAGAAACTGTCTTCCCTCCTCAATCTCGATCTCCCCATGTTGATTTCTTCCAAGATTCTAGAAGAACTCATGACCCTTTCCTCCACTCTTCAGAACGATCCAAACCTCAGCGACGAACAAATCTCAATGTTGAATTTGGTTCGAGAAATCCCTCACCTCAGCAACGAGTTTCGAGAGATCAAGGAAATCGAATCGGACGCTGAGAAATTCTTCGAAAATCTTGAAGCAAAAATCGCGTCAGCTAATGATCTTCGAAATGAGTACGTTAAGTCTAAGGGCAATTTGGTCATTTTGCAGGCGGATATCGATTCAGGGTCGGCGGTGATAGCGGAAATCAACGAACACATCGCGATTTTACAATCACGGAGAGATGAAGCTGTTAATTGTGTGGAGGACAAAAAGAAGGAAATGGAAAAGATTGTAAGTAATCAGAAAAGGGTGGTTGAATGTCTTCCAAGGGTGGTTAATGAGGTACAGCTGGCAAATGTTGAGAAGGAGAAATGGGAGGTCAAGAAGAAGAGATCAGAGGAGAAAGAAGCTGAAATTCTTTCCAAATTTGCCCCTCTCAAAGGATTCTCCTTTTGAAAAAGAAACTCGTGTTTAAATGTTTCCCTTTTTGGTGTTTTATGTGTTAAATGGATTAGAATCAGTTGGAACTCTTGATCCTGATTAGTAACCTTCATTGCTTTGTGGAATCACACCGTATATAATACAGATTGGATATAAAATAATAAACTAATTTCATTTTATATTTATAATTTTAAATTACATAAAATTAATTTTTATGAGAATAATATTAAAACGGGCCTTTAGTCATGGAATTGTTTTAAGGGAAAAATTTTGAGTAGTCCTATTTGTTCAAAAAACAAATTTCTAGGTCCTATGCTTTTAGGAATTACTTTCAATAGCTATAAAATTTACAAAAATGTCATTTTGGCCTCTGTTTTTTTTTTTCAAAACACTTAATATATATATATATATATATATATATATATATATATATTTAGAATTTCACTTGTCAAATTTTATTTTTTAATAAAAAAATTCAATTAATTTTATTTTTCTTAAAAATAATTTTTTTATAAAATATCATAAATATCCTAATTATATTTTTACATAATTTTATTTCAAATTTAATTTATTTTTTTAAATATTCTATGAACATTTTAAAATATAAAAAATTAAATATTAAATTTTATTTAAATTAAAAATTCCTTTAAAATAATTTTAAAAATCAATTAAATTGATATCTATTTAGATATCCATTAAGTGGATATCCACTTAATTATATTTAGTAGATATCCACTAAGTGGATGTGGACATCCACTTAATTATATTTAGGAGATATCCACTAACATTATTTTTCACT
This sequence comes from Eucommia ulmoides, assembly GCA_016647705.1. NCBI lineage: Eukaryota > Viridiplantae > Streptophyta > Magnoliopsida > Garryales > Eucommiaceae > Eucommia > Eucommia ulmoides. The sequence continues at coordinate 34,437,345 of CM028327.1, read as the reverse complement.
TAATTTAATTTCAATTTTAGTTTATTTTTTTTAAATATTCTATGAACATTTTAAAATATAAAAAATTAAATATTAAATTCTATTTAAATTAAAAATCCTTTAAAATAATTTTAAAAATCAATTAAGTGTATATCTACTTAGGTATCCATTAAGTGGATATCCACTTAATTATATTTAGTAGATATCTACTAATATTATTTTTCATTTAATTTAATTTCAATTTTAGTTTTTTTTTTTTAAATATTCTATGAACATTTTAAAATATAAAGAAGTAAAGCAACCAAAAAATAAAAATTCTACTGAATATTAATCTTAGGTTACATTCTACTAGAAAATTACATAAATCCACTTATAATCTCTAAGTGGAAACACACACAAAAAAAAAAAAAAAGAATTAAGTGGACATCCGCTGAAAATTAAGACGATTGACGTCCGTCGTCTTCGTCAATCGTCACACCATTGCGCTTCCTCCATCTTCATCGGTCTTCACGCATTAATTTTTCAACTACATATCAAGATCTTTTTTTGAGTTTCAATCTCCAAAACTAATTAAAAAATATATATAAATAATATAATTAAAGAATAAAATTCAAATTGACGGTGACGAGAAAATATTCTAGATGTATAATTTTTTTTTAAAAAAAAATTCCATTTAAAATTACGGATATCTACTAAAAATCAATAAGTAGATATCTACTAAAACAATCAGTGGATTTCCACTGAACTACGAAATAAACACAATCATTTAAACAATCAATTTAAACAAATCTGTGGATATCCACTGAACAAAAAAATTAACACAATATTTGCACACAAAGGATAAAAATAACAAATAAATCAAGAAATTGTTAGAACTTATTTGAATCTAATTGAACTATCCTAAATAATATCAAAATTCTAATTCAATTTCATTTATCTTCCTTCATGTATCAAGCAACCAAACAATTGAAACGCATAATTATTCCATCAAGTAGATATCCAATTCCTTTAAAATAATTTTAAAAATCAATTAAGTAGATATCTACTTAGATATCCATTAAGTGGATATCCACTTAATTATAAGATTTTTTAATATGGGCCCAAAAGCCCACCCATATATTAGAGTTTTCCCCAATGCCAATATATAATTAAAATAGAACCCATGTTGCAGCCGTGATATTCACCTGGTGGAATAGGTGCGTGAACCTCTCTTCATTTGGAAAGTAAATTTAGGGGGAAACCTCAATCAAAATAGGAAAACTCAAAAATTGGAGCCTTTTTTTTTTCCTTTCCGCAACAGGAATAACCAGGCGATTTGCAGAGGTCCCCAAATTGGAAGGCACCCATTCGACGAAACCCTCATTTTTATTCCACAGCAAAAATTCATTCGCGTTGCCATCGCCATCCATTACCAGTGCCATAATCGTCGCCGTCCATTTCAAACGCCGTCAGTTGCCGTCCATTACTAGTGCCATAATGCCGCCATCCGTCGCCGTCCAGAGCCATTCATCGCCGTCCGTCCTCATTGGTGCAGTTTGCCGTCTCATTCGCACATACACACATAGTCTCTACACATAGGAACCATCGTTTTCCAATGTAGACGTCATCGCTGAAAATTCCTCTTACCGTCGCCGTCGTTTTTGTCGCCAGTAAGTTGCTACATAGAGTTTTATATTTGTTGCTTCGTTTATCCACATCTATTCTTTGAATTTAGGGTTTAATTATTACTGTGCAAAACTCAAATATCGATGGGAGGGTTGTTGATTTTCATAGTAATTGTGGGTGTTTTTTGTTGAAAATTGACTGTATATCAAAAATCGATTTTTCAATCGAATTACTTGATGTCCGTGATTTTTACTATGATTCCAAAATTGATGGTTAGTGAATGTGTAGCATAAATCGTTACTGTGATGTAATATTTGATATTTAATTAGTGTATAACAAAAAAAAATGTTTAATTTATATAGATTATTAATGTGTAGCAAAAGACACGAATTGAAGACTTGTGTTGGATACACATTGTGAGACTTTTCACTGTTGATTTATGGTTATTGAGCAATCATTACTGTGGTGTAAAATTTAATGTTTAGTTAATATATGGAAAAAATTGATGTTAAATTAATATATATATATATATATATATATATATATATATATATATATATATATATATATATATATATGAAATTTTTAATTAGAGCCCCACTTTTATATAAGATATTAGATTGGGTCTTAATTTTGTTGTACGTGTTTTTGTTGAAACTTAATTTTTTTTGTTAAATTAATATATAAATTAACCGTTTGGTGACACTTTATTTCAAGTACTTTTCACTTTCTTTCATAGTAATTGTGTGTGTTTTTGTTGAAAATTGACTGTATATCAAAAATCGATTTTTCAATCGCATTACTTGATGTTTAGAATTTTTATTGTGATTCCAATCCCAAATTGTTGGAATAATTACTGTGTAGCAATCAATCTTGAGATTTTTACTGTGTAGCAAAAATCACGAATTAAAAGACTTGTTTTTTATTGACAATTTGTTACGTTTCATTGTTGATGTGGGATTTTTATCGAATCGTTACTGTGGTATAATATTTGATATAGCAAAAAAAAAAAATATGTTTGATTTATATGGATTATTACTGTGTAGCAAAAAACACGAATTGAAGACTTGTTTTGGATTCACATTTTGAGACTTTTCACTGTTGATGTGTGGTTGTTGATCAAATCGGTACTGGATGTAAAAATTAATGTTTAGTTAATGTGTAGCAAAAATTGAAGTTTGATTTATAGAGATTAAAACACTTCTTGTTAATGTTTAGATGTTGAATTTTTGTACGGCATCGGAATTGTTGAATTTTTGTCCATATTCAACAATGTTTAGATGTTGAATTTTGCTGTCAATCAAAATTTCTCTCCCCCTACATTTATATGAATAACATTGTTAAGTTTCAATCACCTGAACTTTCCACATATGGTAAACTTACAATCCAGAATTCCAGTTCCAAACCTTAATCCAAACTGAAGTCTTAAAAATAAAATAAAATAAGAGGACTATGTCAATATGGATACACATCTATCTAATCTTCCAGAATTCGAGTTGAATAAAGAATTACTGTGCATTAATTATTTCGTTACAATAAAAATTATTGTGAAGTAATATTCATCTTATTGTGAGTGATCAGTACGTGAACAATAATATTCATCTGTCTTGTTAATAAAATTATTGTGCAGTAACATCGATGAACTGTGGCAGTGCAGGATGGCAGCAGACAATTATAGCTGGAAAGGGTTTCACGCTTGAGAGATGAATTGTGTGTGTGTGTGTGAATATTACTGTCTGTGACTGTGTCTGTGTCTGTGTCTGTGTGTGTGAATATTACTATTCCTTGACATTGTTGTTGTTTGCTTGTGTCTGTTTGGGTGAATATTACTGTGCCAAAATCGAATTTTGACGTGAGGTTTATTATTTTTTATGATTGATGTGTTGGTGCTTGATTTCTTGAAATATTTACTGTTTGGGTTGTTAGAATTGTTGATGTGTAGCAGAATCACATATATGCAATTGTGTTCTTGAATTTCGCTTTGCTTTCATCACAAATAGAGATGGCTACTGTTTCTGTTATCACAAATTGTTGGAATAGTTACTGTGTAGCAATCAATTTTGAGATTTTTACTGTGTAGTAAAAATCACGATTATAAGTTGTACATCAAAATATTCAATCGATAATAACTGTGCGTCAAATATTCAATTCATGAAAGCGGTACATTAATAATCAACCAATTATAATTGTATAATAAAAATCAACTGATTATAACTGTACGTCAATATTTAATTCATGAAAGTTGTATATAAAACCCAATTATAACTGAATAATAAATATTTAACCAATTATAATTGTATAGTAATATTCAACCATTATAATTGTACAGTAAATATTCAACAAATTCTAAAAATGTATAGTAAAATAATCAACCAATTATAACTGTACATTAATATTCACTCAATAAAAATTGCACGGTGCATTCCTAATAAATATTTGGATCTAAACTAATGGAATCTGAGATTAAGGATCTCATGGATGCTGCGGACAAATACAATAGTGGAAGGATAGACTATGGTGAAAATATTGCTACTACCATGCACTTACACAAACTGGAGAGAGAGAGAGAGAGACTTGGCCATTCTTTGAAAGTATAAGGGGTGGTTTGGCAAAGAGAGAGGAGAGAGAGTAACCAATATTTGCAGTTGCAAGCGGCCATCAGGAAACCCGCAATTCTCCGGTGAGATTTATGTTAAAAAAAAAATAGGCTCTCAAGGCCTCACCTCAATGCAATATGCAATACTCTCTCTCATTTCTCTCTCTAGAAATTTGAATCCAGGTTTGTTTTTGTAGCAGCAAAATAGTAGCTCAGCCATTTTTGTCGGGTACGACGGTAGAGCCCAAGCTGAAGACAATAGCTTCGAGGATCCAGGTACCAGAAACATCTGATGGATTCCGAATTCTGACAAAACACCGGCTGCCTATTACTGTTGTAGTGCTTTCAGGGGCAAACCATGTAGAGAAGAATAAAATGGGTATAAAAAAAAAATTGAGAATTGGGAACATCTTCATTCCTAAAAATTGGGAATATTACGGTAAATATTCACCAAATAGTAAGAGTAAAAAGATTATCCAACAAATAGTAAGAGCAAAAAGAATCAAAAAATGGTTGAATATTTGCTATGCAGTAACCCGAAACAGTTCTTGAAGCGAGGAGTACACTTAAAGACTCAAACCTGTTACTCTTAAATTGTTGCTCAATCTCGCCGCTGATCTGCTACCGTCGCCCGTCGATGTTGCTGCCATCGCCACTGATTCGTCGCTGTCTTTACGTTCCGTCGGCGTGACGGTGGGATTCGCAATTTAGGGGTTTCGCTGTTGATTCTTTGCAATTTATGGCACGAGAGATGGGAATAGATCGTTCGATCTCTTCCATTTTCAAATTTTGAATGAATTAATTGCTTGGTTTTTACCTTGTTTAGCATTCATGGTGTTTTCCAAAAATAACTTCAAGCAAAAGCTGAACAAGTCGCGCGTGTGTTCTTGAGATGTAAAAGATGGGGCTTTCTCAAAATGAAAATAATTACTTGGGTTTTAACTGTTTAGGCTTTTCATTTGGGGCCCATACAAATATCAAGTGTGAAAATAGATGTCTAATTAAAAAAATCCTTAATTATATTTAGTAGATATCTACTAACTTTATTTTTCACTCAAGAAAACAGCCCAACTAGACCCAACACACATAAAATCATGAAACATCATACTATTAATCTGAATTCAGTTCATCATTCAAGCATTACACCATTTTGTTTCAATGTTTTGTGACATCAATTTTATTCAGCAAGAGAAATGAGAAATACCTCAACTCCTTCCATGGCGTTGAACACATCAAACAAGTAAAATGCCACATAAAAATCCAATAAACCATGTAATCACATGTGAGAAACTAGAATTTGGATAACAATCAAACGATCATCACAACTTAGAGCTTTAAAAAAAAGAACAAAAAAAATACTTGTAATTGTTCGTCACCGCTAAATCTGAATAGATCTACTTAGATCTGGCCAAATTTGAGTAGATCTACTCATATCTAGACATGAAAAACCACGAACGACGATGAAGAACGACGAACAGCAGTGGCGGCAGCATCGAGCAATGGCGGGGAAGGAATGAGAGATTCGCTATGGCAAGGAAGGAATGAGAGATTCGCTATGAGCAATGGCAGGGAAGGAATGAGAGATTCGCTATGAGCAATGGCGGCAATGGGAAGTAATGGCATCGAGCTATGGCGAGGGGGTTGAGATTCGCTAGCAGCTGAGAAAGAGCGGGGAAGGATGAGAGAAATTAGGGCAGTGAGTGAGAGAAATTAGAGCGAGAGCGGTGGTGGTGAGATATGGTGAGGCCGGCAGCGGCTTTGCGATGTCGTCGCTAAGGGGAAGAAAGAGAGAGGTCGTTCCAGGTTTGAGAGAAAAAGGGGAAGGAAGAGAAAGGGCTGAATGTGAGGGTTAGGTTTAAATGAACAAGGACAAAAAAGAAAAAGAAAAAAATTTGCCAACTCAGCATAGGATTTTTTAAGCCAAAATTTTTAAAATAGGAGTTTTCATCATCCTTTAAAAGATATAGGACTTGAAAAGTTGTCCCTCTCACAAAAAGGACTTCTAAAAGAAAATCCCTTGTTTAATATATATATATATATATAGTGATGTCAAATTTTCAGATTTTTCCTCCCATATGAGAAAATATGCTTATATAAATCAGGGTATTTATGCAAATTTTTAAGGATTTCAATTGATTTAAAAATAAAAAATAAAAAAAAAAGTAAAAGTGAATTTTTTTTAAAATTCTTTTTTTTTTTTTTTTTTTTTTTGGGGGGGGGGGGGGGGGGGCGCTTGAGTACATCCTTAGTCTTATGTGAGTTGATAACTAGTATTTTGTTAAATTATAATTAGGGGTGTTTATGGGCCCGCCCAGCCCGAATGGCCCGAGCCTATTTTTTTAGGGCTTATGCTTAGGGTTTGAGCCCACAGGGCCTGGGCTTAGGTATTAAGGTCCAATCAAATTTAGGGTTAGGCTTGGGCAAGGGAAAAAAAATTTCAGGCCAGGCTGGACGAAGAATAATTAAATATATATATATATATATATATATATATATATATATATATATATATATATATATATATATATACACACACACACACACACACACACACACATTACTGACCCAAGACATAGCAACCCTAGTTCCTAATTTGCGCCGCTGGAGAGAGAACTCAGAGAAGTGAGAAGCGAGAGTGTCTCATGATATACACAGCCCTAACCCTAAATCACTCAATTCCCTATTGCCACTGGAGAAAGAGAGATAAATCGGACCTTCGTTCCCTACTTTCCCCATCACCGTCACTGCTGAACACAACCCTAACCTAAACCAACAACATTTCACGCATACAGAGCTCTCGTTTTTTGACTTTCTGCCGACCTCTCTCTAGTTCGTTTCCAACTCATTATTGAACGCCTCCGCCGACACTACGGATTTTAGGTAATTGAAATCGTTTTTGACTAGTTGAACTTAAATTTTTTTTTCGGCAATTACTGTGTTGGTGATGATGATGTATTTTTTTCATACTTGAACTGAGAAATAACATTTTCAAGTGATGTATATACTTTTGCGATTGAATCTCACTTATGTTCCCAAATTTCTATTTATGTTCTACTCCCAGCTTTCTGACCTTCAGATCTGTTCGTTTTGTTCTGTTTTTATTGTGTTCGTTTTGTGTTCTGTTCTCTGTTCCTTTTGTATTCTGTTATATATTCGTTTTGTGTTTTGGTCGTTTTGTGTTTTGAGTATTTTGTGTTCTGTTTACCATATTATTGTTTGTGTTCTTTACAGAGCTTTGATAATGGCTAGTGCTTATCCAATCAATTTGGATGGTGATGAGGTTCAAAAACCAGTGACTAAAAATAGAAAAACAACATCAAAAGTTTGAGATTGGTTCAAAAAGTTACCGTCGGATTCGGATGATCAATTGAAAGCCGAATGCAAACATTGTTTCATAGTATTTTCTACTAAAAGTACCAATGGTACTTCCCATTTAAGACGTCACATGCTTGAATATTGTGCTAAAAGGTCAAATCATGATATTAAAAATTATACAATTCAATGTGAAATGAATTCTGTTGGTGATAGGATTTTGAGAAATTATTAATATGATCTTGCTGAACTCTGTAGAGAGATTGCGATGATGATTGTGGTGGATGAGCATCTGTTTAGAGCAATTGAAGCTGTAGGGTTTAGAAGTGTAATATCTAAAACCCATCCTGAATGTAGAATGATAAGTAGATCTACAATTAAGAGAGATATTATTGGCATATATACTATAGAAAGAGAAAAAAATGTTTCAATCATTAAGTACACGTCCAAGTTGTATTTGTTTGACAACTGATACGTGGTCTTCTCAAACTGATGATTATTATATTTGTGTAACTGCGCACTTTACTGATAATGAATAAAAGTTGCAGAAAAGGATAATATGTTTTAGGCTTATACCACCTCTATATGATAGTTTGGCACTTGAGGATGATTTGACTTTATGTATGTCTCGATGGGATATTGAGAAAAAAGTTTTTAGCATTACTATGGATAACTTGTCTGCAAATGATTGTGTGGCTAGTAGAATTCAAGCTCGACTTTCTACTATAAAGCTTCTTCCATGTAATGGTGCATTTTTCCATGTGTGTTGTTGTGCACACATTCTTAATTTGATAGTATAAGTTGGTTTTAATTTGATAAGTGATATTATTGGAAAACTTCGACTTGGAATTAAATATGTGAAACTTTCCTCAATTAGGAGAAAAAAGTTTTTTGCTCTTACTTCAAGTTTAAACATGGATACTAGGAAGAAGTTGTGTCTTGATTGCCCAACAAGGTGGAATGCTATTTTTCACATGCTTGAAGTTGTTCTTCATTATAAAGATGCATTTCTGTATTTGGGTGACCGTGATAGTAATTTCAAGTATAATTTGTTAGAGGATAAATGAGAGTGCATAAATGTTTTGTGTGACTTCTTGAAATTGTTTTACGATGTAACTCGCAGTTTTTCTGGAATGAAATATCTGACTTCAAATTTGTACTTGAGAGAAGTGTATAGAGTTCACCTTAAATTGTTGGATGTTTTAAAAGGGCCTTCTAATTTTTTATCCGACATGGTGAATGAAATGTATGTGAAGTTTACCAAATATTAGGCCGATTATAGCTTAATCTTGTGTTGTGGTGCAATTTTAGATCCAAGGTATAAGCTAAAATTTGTTGAATATTTTTATACCAAAACACATGGAGAAGAAGCGGATCCATACGTAAGCACCACTGTTACCACCATTTATTTTTTTGTTTGACGAGTACATGAATAAACCCAGCTCTTCTGGTAGTTGTGGGCCGTGTGGCATGTCAATGGGCGAGTCTAATATCATGGGAAAAACGATGGACGGATTTGAAGATTATGCAAAATTTCAAGGTACTAGGTCTCACTAACAAGTTGCGAAATCTCAACTAGACTTGTACTTAGAAGAACCTAATCTTGATGTGAATAGTGATATTGAAATCTTGGAGTATTGGTGTTCTTCTTCAATAAGGTATCCTGATTTGAAAAAAATGGCCCAGGATGTTTTGACTATTCCTATATCTTCTATTATTTTCGAGAGTGCTTTCGGTACATATCGTCGAGTCATTAGTCCTTATCGATGTTCGTTAAAGTCTAAAACCATAGAAGCTCTAATTTGTTTGCAAGATTAGTTCTATGCTTATGATTCAACAGGTAAATGTTACAATTATTACAATTATTATCAACACTTGTGAATTTTATTTATTTGTGATTTTTTTTTAATTAAAGTATGATATTTTTAATTCTCAAATATAGGTAAATGTGGTGTTGTAGGACAACAAATAGATGATGATGTTTTGGGCTCTAGACGAAGATGACGATGATGATTATTACTTTTTGAGGTTTATATGTTATATTTCAGTTTTAGTGATTCTAGTTCCCCTTTTGGTTTGGCTCAACAATATTAATATTAACTGGTTTGTTGAACGCTTCTTGAACTTTTATCTTGTTATTTTAGTATTTGTTGCTATAATATTGGTTTGGCTCTAGTATTTATTGTTGTAATATTGGTTTGGCTCTAGTATTTATTGTTGGAATATTCGTTTTCCATTAAACTGTAATTTTAATATTTCTTGTGGGTTTGATAATGTAATTTTTTTTTTTTTTTTTTTTTAAATTAAAAAAAAAAATATAGGGCTAGGGCTGGGGGCCCTAGGTTTTTTTTTTTATAGGGTTAGGGGCCCTAGAGCCGGGCTTTGGGTTTAGTTTTTTTTTTATAAGGTTGGGCTTGAGCATGAAATTAAGGCTCGACCATAGGGTCGGGTCGGCCTAACATTTTTTTGTAATACCCTAGTCTAAGTCCGGCCTAGCCCAACCCATGACCACCCCTAATTATAATATCAAAATTCTGTATTAGATAATAGTATCAGTAAATATGGTTGTTATAGTATAATATTTACTCTTTATCATCATCATCATTATTATTAGGAAAAATGACCGGGTGGTCTTGATATCAGTCAAAATCTGTCAAATTGTCCACAACTTTTTGATTGAATAAAATAATCCTCATTATTCGACATTGTGTCACCGAATAGTCTCAATTTTAAATCTAAAATTAAATTCGGACGATTTTTTCTTCCCACAATGTTGAATGTAACGTGAATGTGAATTTTGTGTGAATGTGAATTTCTTGCTGAATGTAAGACGAATGTGATTTTTTATGAAAAAATTATGAACATGATATCATTTTAAAGATCTTATTCAGACAAATCTAAATATATAATTAGATCATGAAAAAAAAAATACCATGTTGAATTCAACATAATGTGAAAAACTACTAAATTTCTGAAATAACATGTTGAATGTAACACGAATATGAAAACTGAAAATTCTGGAAGTACCATGTTCAATTTAACGCGAATCTGAATTTTTTATGAAAAAATGATGAACGCGATATTTTCTTGAAGATCTTATTAAGACGAATCTGAATATATAGTTAACTTGTGAAAAAAATTCATGTTGAATTCAACATGGTGTGAAAAATTATGAAGATTCCGAAGTATAGCATATTGAATGTAACACGAATGTAAAAATTAAAAATTCTGAAAATATCATGTTGAATGTAACATAAATTTGTAAACTAATGAAAAAACTAGTGAATGCGATATAATTTTGAACATCTTATTAAGATGAATATAAATATTTAATTAAATCATGAAAAAAAAGAGTGTATAACAGTTATTTTGATTTTAATAAAATGATTTTAATCCCTAGTTTTAAAAAAAATTATATATCAAATAAGTAGTTAATCGCACCGCATTTTATGCAATCTAGTACTATTAAATTAAATTTTGTTAATCTTTTAAATAAATTAAAATATTATAAATTAATTTGTTTTAGTAGGATTTTGAATTTGGGACAAATCAGATGAAAAACGAACAAATCACGTCAAGTCGAACAGAAGACGGAACTTTTGGAGCAGGGCAGCTCAACCGAGCAGCCCCTGAGAGAGGAGCCAAGTCGATGGCTCGACTGAGCCAACCACAAGCTAGCTATACTACCAACTTGTGTGGGTTAGCTGCCAACCTGTGTGGGTTGGCAGCCTACTCTGTGGCCTGCCAACCCGTGAGCTGGTATAGCCAGCCCACTTTGGCCGCCCACAGGTTGGCCGTCGGCCAGCCTACTGGCTAATTGGCCAACAGGCTCCCCCTTCTTTTTCTTTTTCCATTTTTACCCCTAGAATTTGTCTATAAATAGAGGGTTTAGAACAAATGTAAAGAATAATCATCTAATTATTATCTCAATTCCATATTCCATTTTCTTTCATATTCAATACCATTTGTATATATTTTCTTCTTCTTTTATTTTTATTTTTATTATTGGAGGAAATTTGAATCTTAAAGTGTACAAAGTGTAAACGATGTTTTTGAAGATTGTATTCAAGAAAATGATAAACGGCTAATTTTCTTTTACCAAGTTGGAGTTGTGGTATTATATTTTTGAAATTATGTAATATTGTATTTTTCTTATTTAAATTTGAATATTATATAAACAATTATGTGACAGAAATTCCGTTCTCAAAAATAAATTTAATTATGATTGAATTTATTGTTAACATGTTCTTGTAGAGATTTTGCTTTAAATCCAATCACTGCTAGAATATTAAATCTTGCACCTATGGTCTTAATTTAATGGTCACATAATCGTATTCTTGGAGATTGATTATTGGTCTGAATGGTTTATACCTAGATATTAATTCACCTTAGATTAGTTTAGTATAGGAATTAAATATCGAAGGTAATCCATACCGGAGAATAATAATTCAAATATTTCTGAGTAACTCCGTCTTGTAGTTAGGAACACTCGTTTATACATATCCAATTTAAATAGAAATTATAAAAAAAATATAATTTCAAAATACTAAACCCACAATTCTTAACCTGGTTCTTTTCTTTATTTTATTTTTAATATTTTTTTTCCTATTTTCAAAATCAAATCAAAACCCTCAAATCGTTTTCACCAAAGGAAGAAAAATAATAATAAAATTGATAATTACAAAACCAATCCATGTGATTCGACACCCTTACTTGAGCATACTATACTATAATATTTTGAGCTTAATAAGGGTATTAATTTTGAGCGATCAAATTTTGGCACCGTTGTCGGGGAATCGACATCGCTAATTATTAATTTTTGTTATTATTTTTCTTTCTCCGCCTGTATAAATTCATCTGTTTTATTTCTTGAGTTTATTTTCACCGGTTAACCGATATCCATTCTCTGAGTTCAGATCTTCAAGTAAGGATTCAGGTTATTCTGTCATTTTTCTTTTCATTTTCTTTTAAAAAAAATAAAATAAAATTTTGAGACCAGGGTAAATGGATAATTATTTTGGGGTATTTGACATTTCGTTTGCAGATTCTCAACAATATTTTCTCTCATAACCACAACCTGATCCTTACTCACGTACAATATACCAAAACCCAAACCATTCCACCAATCAATATCCGTACAATTACCAAAGTCCCACATATCCCTATAATAATGTTTATCCTGATCCATATTATCCGCCTCCTAAGTCTAATCAATACTCGAATAATTATGAATGAGATCAACATTATTATAGTAAGCCTTCAGGGTCGTATGTTTACGATCAATCCTATTATCAACCCCAATGTCAACCACCATTTACCTAAGAAGCTAGGAATTCTGAACCCATTTTAATGCAACAATTTCTAATAATCTTGGAAGAGCAACACCAATCCCTAGTAAAGAGTAGTCAAGCCTTCGCAGAGCAACGTTAAACCTTAGCGAAAAACCACCAATCCTTAGCAGAGCAAGGCCAAATCTCAGAAAGGCAAAACCAAATCTTAGAAAAGCGAGCTCTATCATTGAAAAATCAATTTGAAGAAATAGATTGGGAAGAAACCCTAATTGGGCGAATCATTAAATTAGTAAAAGAGGAAATTGCAAAAAATGGTATAAAGATTGACATTCGAGTAAGTGATAAGGATAGTGGTCTATAACAAGAGAGTGAATATGAAAAGTTGTTAAAAGAACACAACTGAGCGAAATTGGTGAGGAACCCCAACGAGATAATCTCGAGTTGGAGCCATTTTTGGCTCAATCATCACCAGTTAGTGAGAAAGAGAAGGAAGTGGGATACAAGAGTGATGGTGAGCCGGTGAGTATAGAAGTTGAAAATACGTACGTAGAGGATGTTAGGGTTGAAAATTATAAAGATGAGATCCAACCACTAGTGACACATCCAAGTAATCTTCCTATGATTAAAATATCCATTATACTCTTGCCACTGCATCCCAAAATTAATGTTTATCTTTTCGATGCGGTGGATCAACTGTCAATCAAAATCATGAACGATTCATGTCATATTCAATTGGTTGACGTAACTCAACTTCTATTTGGGGGCTTAATAAACAAGTTACCAAGTAAGTCCCACAGAAAAGAAATGGGATTGATTCGGGAAAAAAATTGATAAATATTGAGTGTCGCCCGCTATTCATCACTCACTGACTGGAGAGTAACTCTATAGAAGGTGAGAAGCGGGTTACTCTACTACGGATATGAGGTTAAGACACTCATCGTCTGGCTGAAGACGTTAAATTTGGCACTGAGTGGGAGGCAACCTCCTGTTGTTTTAATTTTTTTTATTTTGCTTTTGATTTGATAAGTTTCCTTGAGTGTTCTATCAGATAGGTTTACGAGCAGTTTACACCGAATCAGTACAAATAAGCAAATCCGATACGTCAAGTTGTTTCTCTCCTTACCAAATCTAATTTCGTAATTTTCACATTAAGGATAATGCTAAATTTAGGTTTGGGGGGTAAATTCTTGTATTATTGTTGATATTTTATTTTGCACTAAAACTTTGTCAATCTATCCTATGTTGACATGTCTGTCAAATACAAACTTGAGTTTGCTAAAATAATCATTGGAACATAGGACTAATTTTTAAAAATATTTTATTTTTTGACTTTTACATTCATGCCAACTTTATTTTACTTTAAATTTAGTACATAAGTTGGTTTACTAAATTTTGATGTGAAAATAACCTATCCCTGAAATATATATATTAATTATAAAGCATTTGTGATAATAATAAATAATTTTCTGTCTTAATGATGAACTTTCGCTGAATAACTGGGCCTCTTGCCTCAGTAAGTTTCGAGTTCCTCGTTAAAATGGGGAAGTGATTTGTTAAAGACCATAAGTGGCTCGTTAATTTTGAAACTTAATTTATTCGAGTTATTAAGTCTGAGAGGTGTCTTAACACCTAATGTCCCGAGTCAACTAGATTGGGATCATTGGCCTAATACTCGCTACAGGAACATCTTAGAAAGCCTAGTGAGGTTAACATTGCACGGTCATTTATTTAAAGAAAATTATTTATTTATATATTTATTAATATATATATATATATATATATATATATATATATATATATAATAAAATAAAAATAAAATAAAATAATTGCATTATAATTTTTTTTTTATATCAGGAAAAACGTTGTTGGATTGTTTAAATTTAGTTGACTAGCTATTATGTGCTAAATTCATTATAAAAGAGAGTTGTATTTATGTCCTGGGTGCAAAAATGAATATTGTTAGAAATCACGTGCTATGAGATTAATGACTATTTTAGTAACTCTTGTTTGCCCTTGATTTGATATGTTAGCATTGGATAGGACTGATAGAAATTTTGTGAGAAATAATATGCACAAAAAGGGATTTGAGATGTTTGTGGGTAGTATCACTGTAAACCCTCATGAGACTATACTCGTCCATTAGGGGTGACCTAGTTTAATTATTATATTTAGTTTTGCTTGAGAACTAGCAAAATTTAGGTTTGGGGGTGTGATCGCACCGTATTTTGTGCGATCTAGTACCACTAAATTAAGTTTTGTTAATCTTTTAAATAAATTAAAATATTATAAATTAAGTTGTTTTATGCGTTGTTGTAGGATTTTGAATTTGAAATAAAACGACGTTAATTTGGGACAAATTGGATGAAAAACGAATAAATCACGTTAAGCTAAATAGAAGACGGAACTTTAGGAGCAGGGCAGCTCAACCGAGCCGCCCCTAAGAGAGGAGCCGAGCTAATGGCTCAGTTGAGCTACCCACAGGCTGGCATACGGCCAGCCTGTATGGGTTGAGTGGGTTGCCCCACAGGTTGGCTAATTGGCCAACAACCCCCCCTTCTTTTCCTTTTTCCATTTTTACCCCTAGAATTTGTCTATAAATAAAGGGCTTTGAACAAATGTAAAGAATAATAATCTAATTATTATCTCAATTCCATATTTTATTTTCTTTCATATTCAATACCATTTGTATATATTTTATTTTTCTTTTATTTTTATTTTTATTATTGGAGGAATTTTGAATCTTAAAAGGTACAAAGTGTAAATGGTGTTTTTGAATATTGTATTCAAGGAAATACCGTTTTACACAACGATGAACGGGTAATTTTCTTCCACCAGGTTAGAGTTGTGGTATTGTATTTTTAAAATTATGTAATATTGTATTTTTCTTATTTAAATTTGGATATTGTATAAATAATTATGTGGCAGGAATTCCATTCTAAAAAATGAATTTAATTGTGATTGAATTTATTGTTAAAATGTTATTGTAGAGATTTTGCTTTAAATTCAATTACTGCTAGAACGTTAAATCTTGCACCTGTGGTCTTGATTTAATGGTCACATAATCGTATTCTTGGGGATTGATTATTGATTTGGATGGTTTATGCCTAGATATTAATTCACCTTAGATTAGTTTAGTGTAGGAATTAAATATCGAAGATAATTCATGCCGGAGAATAATAATTCAAATATTTCTGAGTAGTTCCGGCTTGCAGTTAGAAACACTCGTTTATATCTATCCAATTTAAATAGAAATTATAAGAAAAACATAATTTCAAAATAATAAACCCACAATTCTTAACCTGATTCTTTTCTTTATTTTATTTTTAATATTTTCTTTTCCTATTTTCAAAATCAAATCAAAACCCTCCAATTGTTTTCACCAAAGGAAGAAAAATAATAAAAAAATTGATAATTATAAGATCGATTCCTGTGGTTCGACACCTCTACTTGAGTACACTATACTACAATATTTTGCGCTTAATAAGGGTATTAATTTTAAGCGATCAGTAGTTCTAGAACAAATTTGACCAAATAATTACAAATGATTATTTGGTAACTTAGTAAAAAAAAGTTTGTTTGATAGTTTTAGTAACTGCAGGTGACTATCCTTATTATTATTAAGGGAAATCTTTATTAGATCTTGAAACCTGTTTTAGTTATCTAAGATGAATTAATTTGTACATTTTTATTAACATGTTATTATTCAAATTTACATATCTTATTTGTTTGAACAAAGAAAATGTATAATTATTTTACTTTAATCAAATTTTTTATTATATTTTACTCAATTACATAAGAAAAGGACATTTGAAATAGAATTAAAATGTTAGACAACAAATTTAAGTGTTTTTAATTTTACAACCAAGCACTAATTTATAACAATTTGAAAGATACAACAATTTGCAAAGTGAAGTCCAACCAAATGAACTCTAATAGAGTATCTTAACGAGTTTTTAGTTCTGCCTTGAAATGAATACTAATCGTAAACCTTAATTTTAAAAAATAACATTACTTATAGACTTCTAATCCAACCCAAAATCTAATATTCCCTTTTAGAGCATTAAATGTGTATGTTAACGTATTTAAACTTAATTTCAACAGTCAATTATGTTATAAATTCACCATAATATATTCTAATAATGGAATGTAACTGAACTATAACATCGGATTTTATGGTATTTAATGTAACCAGACCAAATATTCCAACTCCATAATTTCTGAGAATAACTTGAAAATTTGATGGAGCAATTCAAATTGTAAGTAACTTACGTTGTAAGTCATCTGAATCACAATACTACAAGAACTATGCATTGCTACCAATTAAAAAGAGTGATCCCAAATGTGACTAAGAAAGAAACGGAAATGTAACCGATTGAAGTAAACGAGAGGAAAAAAAAGAAAAGCATGTGATAACTCTCAATATATTTAAAACTTTCTTAATGTGCAACTTTAATAAACAATAAACAATAGAGGGTAAAATAATTAGTGAAAATTTTCTTTTAAGTCAATAAAATGAATATATTTATTTGACAAGTTAACCCATTTATTAAGAGTATTTTAATTTGGTTAATTATTTTTTATCACTTGTAGTTTGATTTTATTTTATTGTCTCCTCTATTTTAAAAACTTACAATACTTCTTTCTACATTGATTTTTTTTTTTTTTTTTTAACTTGATGAAATATGCCAGAGTTAGATTTTCGATCTGAACTTAAAATAGACAAAATTACTCTTTGTTTAATTTTAAATTTTATTTTTGCTAAAAAAATAAAAGTTAAAGGAGGAAGAGACTTATAGAGAGAAAATATTAATTTTTTCCTTTGTTTATTTCTCTTAGAATGTAGAGAGAGAAAATATTAATTTTGGGTTTAATCTTTAGATAGACAAAATTAGCATTTATTTATATATATTCTTTTTGTAGTAAAAAAGAAAGACAAAATTAGCATTTATTTAAATATTAATTCTTTTTGTAGTAAAAAGTAAAAAAATAAAAGTAGAAAGAGAGTTCTAGAAAGATTTTTATTTTTTATTTTTTTTACATTTAAATGTAAAATTATAATTAAAATATTAAATACTAATTAAGTCATTATGCATATGTTTTTTTTTTTTGAATAAAATGTGAGTAGAAGGGGTTAATATATAGATTCTTAACATAAAGGGTCACAATGAAATAAGATAAAAGTACAAGGGAGAAAAAGGCAATTAAAACAATTTTTTTTTGGGGTACCAACCCAGAATTACACTCTCTCTCTCGTTTTCCGGCAGGACGCGCTCGGTAACGTTGATCGAGGTTTTAAATGTTTGATGCCAGTGACAGTCCAAAGCCAAATGCATGTACGTATAATCCGATTCTCTCTCGCTCTTTATACTTTACATTTGTTCGTAGCACACATGCAGATTCTCACATCGTATTACTGCATTAAAATTAGAATTCCCCAAATGATTTGCTTGGAAATCTTCCGAATTTTGCAAATATTTTCTTCCGCATTCTCAGTTTGAGGTGATCTCCGAGACTTGAAGTTACGTAGAACAATCCGTAGCGCCGATTCTCTCTGGTAATTTGTTTTTGTGCGATCGAGTTGTGAATAAGGTTTTTGACAATTTTGAGAATTTTTTCGTACACGCTGGTTGGATTGTTTAGGTCAAATGGGTCCAAAATGCTTTCGTCAATGGTAATTTGGTAGTCAAAGAATGAATGATTGCCGTGATCTGCGAACAGGCTTTTTTTTTTTTTTTTTTTTTTTCTTGCATGTAGCTCCTCCTCCTCTGGTAGTCTCTATCTCATAAGAAATTAATTCAATCTTCAATTCTAGTTTTTAATTTTTTTTTTTTAATTTAATATTACGTTTGGAATGAATATAATTCAATTCTAATGATATTTTTTTTGGATGTGAGAGTTTTCACGAATTCAAAACCTGTGGATGGTTTAAGGGTGTGTTTGGGCAAAGGATTGCGGGAGAAGATTTGATTTTAATTAGGGATTTCTGAAATTCATGAGTTAAATTTCCTTGTTTGGCTACGGCAAAAAGAAATTTGTGCAATTCCTTGAAATTTCAAAATGGGATTTGGTGGTGGGGGTGGGGGTGGGGGTAAAATGACATCTTTAAATACCCTCCTAAGGAGGTTTTTTTTTTTTTTTTTGGTTAATATCCTTCTGGTCGTGGTTATACCACTCCATATTGAATTAAAATTACATCAATAACATTTCAGTTTCAAAAAATATACCCAAACAAGAATTAACAAATGATGGGATTTTAAAATGCCACCATTTTCTAGATTTTAGGAATTTATCAAATTCCTTATATCCAAACGAACGTTACTTGTTATACTTTCTCAGAAATGGAATCCATGGAGATCAATATTCATGATGAAAGAGATGGAAGCACCGCTGGGATAGAAGAGAATGGGTTTCATATATATCCAGTATCTATTAATGATTCAGGGGAAGGCTTGCCATATGCTCCTATAGATTGGCCAAATCCTGGTGACAAGTGGAGGTGGAAAGTAGGGAAGCAAATTTCATATTCTGGTTATTTTGAGGATAGATATCTATTCCTTCCCTATCGTCTTCAGGTTACAGGATGTAAGAATAGTAGTTTTTCTAGCAAGACTGCTATTGAACAATATATCGGATCAACGTTTCCTGGTGCAGATGTTGGTGCTTTTTTTGCCTCTTTCAGCTGGAGGATTCCCTCGAAAGACTTATTCAAACCGAAAGGTATTTTGTCAATGGATTAGTAGCAGCATTTATTTTGCATTTAAAAATTATTTAAAAAATAAATAAAAACATGATCTTAATTACTTTTCTTTTTTGAAAATCTGAAAAAAAATTAGTATTCTTTTGTTCGACTTTTGTAATTTAAGAGTGCGTTTGGATACGGAATTTGATAAATTCATGGAATTTTGAAGTTGATAGGATTTTGAAATTTTGCATATTAAAATCCACCGTTTGTAAATTCCGTTGCTTGGGTATTTTTTTTTTTTTGTAATTAAAATTTATTATTTAATTTCACCTTGAGATGGAGAGTTATACCTCATTTGGAAGGATTAAAAAAAAAAAAAAAAATAGGAGGTATTTGGAGATGTCATTTTACCTCCATTTTAATCCCATTTCGAAATTCCAAGGAATTTTACGAATTTCTTTCTAAAGTAGCCAAACAAGGAATTTTGACTTACGGATTTCAGAAATCCCTTATTAAAATCAAATCTCCCAAAATGCTTCACGGAACACACCTTGAGGGATCAATAGACTAAGGCCTCTCTCTGCCCAAAGAAACACTCTATACCACTTATGAAATTCCTTGGATAAAGAGAATTCCTACATGAATTAACACCAAGATTCCTCTCTATGGTCTTAGACTCGAAGACAAACTTTTTGATTTTTTGCTTTTTACTTCTAATTTAAAGTACCAAATGGTGGCTTAATCTAAAAGCAACTTAAGGCCTTCACTTCTGTGTGCGAGACTGCATCCTGTGGTATGTTTATAATTTTATTACAGTATTCATGGTATTATTGTTTGTTTCATGATGTATAATGCAGGCGTTAAGATTGAAGATGGGCTTGCAATCATCACAATACCTTCAGGAGATATAGACAAACCTTCAGGTTCTGATTCTCAGATTGAAATATATTCTGTAAAGCTGGTAACAGTTTATGCGGCAGTTCAATAGACTAGAAAAACTTTTCATTCATGAAGAAATCTCCTATATTTATAACAACAAGAATTCCCCTCTACAGTCTCAGACATACTTTTGATTGAAGTTGGTTCGACAAAATGTTGTTTTACTTAAAAACACAAGCAAAATTGTCTTTGATAGTATAGAGAGCGTATCTTAGTGTTAACCCTATAAAAGATCTCTTAATCCAAAAGAATTTCGTAGATGATTGAGAAAATTTGTATGAAGAGGTTAGTCCATTGATCTTTGAAAAGATAGAAATTGAAGAAACTAAAAATAGTTTTTGTTTTTTTAGCAAAGGTACTTAAAATCATGTTCTATTAATTTTTTAGTTTATAAAACTTTTTCTTTTAAATGAAAAACAAATGCTAATTTCAAAATAATGTTTTTTTTTTCCTCAAAAGCAAACAAATACTTAAAAAAAGCGTTACCAAAAGATGCCTTAACTTTTTTTTGTAAAAAAAAATTATTATAAAAATGTACTACGTGGCTTGCTAAAGCGCATCTTAAGTAAGACCTTTACTTCAGTAGCATTTTGATGCCAAACCACATCCTTTCATGTTATAATTTTATTAAACAGGCTTCCTATTATTACTGTTTGTTTCATGATGTACACAGGTGTTAAGATTGAAGATGGACTTGGAATCATCACGGTATCTTCAGAAGACATAACCGAACCTTCAAGCTCTGATACGCCGTTTGAAATTATGAACAGTAAAGCCGCTAACGGATCATGCAGCAGTTCAATAGAATCAAAATGTTTTCTCATTTTATTATGATTCCATTTTCAAACAAATTAATTCAGTTGATTTGTGTATTTTTGACAGCAAAGTTGCATATTGGCGGAAATGAAATGGAAAATTCGTCATTAAAGAGAAGAGGATGGCATAGGAAAACCTCATGCATGAATAAGAAAGGTAAACCCCTTCATTTTTAAATTTCACATTTAGTATTTTGTTCGGTTCATTCATATAAAATTGTGGTTAATTAAAGGGAAAAAATTGCACTTGTCAGTTGTGACCCTTAAAGTTTTGGTGGGTGTTTAAGTGATCCCTATGGTTTGCAAAATAACACATTTGTACCCCGAGGCTTCAGCTTCGTTTCAATTTGGTTCAATTGAAAAATATTTGAAAGGAAATGGCAACGTGCAGATCTAGTGACCAATTTTCGAACTAATATTTCCATTTCCATGAGCAGTTCACTAAAAATGCCATCCAAAGTGTCACTTAATTATCTTCCGGGGCTTAAAGTGTTCAGAAAAAACTAATCGAATAATCATTGTATTTCAAAGCTTGTATGCAAGGAACAAAGTAATTAAGAGAATACGACACTAGTGTTTAATGGCCCTCAAGTCACTTGCTCTGCATGTGGCCTTCTCCATTCAAATTTGTTAATCCCGTTCCTGATTGAACCAAGTAAAAATGAAAGTGAAACATAGAGGCACAAATGTGTTACTTTGCAAACCACAAGAATCACTTGAACACCCACCCCAAATTTTTATGGTCAAAAGTGCAATTTTCCCTTAATTAAAATCGTTATGTTCTGTTTTTTCTTAGAATACCACTAATTAAAATTTAAATTTCAATGTTCCATATTTTAGTGACGATCAGCCCAAATAAATCATTACCAAGAAAAGATAAGATCCTCAAAAATATTCTCAGGAATAAGAGAAGGGTTCCTGAACACAATCTACAATACCGATCAAGCTTGAAGCCTCTATGTGAACTGATGAATGGGTTAAAGTTGAGGGAAGAACACAAAGAGAAGCTTAAAGCCACTCCTTTTTGGAACATATTCGATGCCTTCATTAAAAACAAGTTAACCCTGGAAAGATTCAAGAAATCTGATGAAAATTTGGTGGAACTCATTAGAACTTATGATGCAAGAAGAAAGGCTTTTATGCTAGGAAATGAGTTGGTTCGAATAAGGGTATCGGATATTTCTTTGATTTTTGGTATTAAATCCGGAAATGAACCAATGGATCACAAGTACGGGAAGAAGGAAAACTCGGCCTTTGCCACGAGGAGGTGTCTAAAAGACGGTAAAGTCAGTGTACAAATAGTAAAGACAGAACTGATGAAGGCTTTGGCGGGAAGAAAGAATGTAGATGTTGAGGATGTAGTGAGATTGCTATGCCTATACCTTTGTGGAACATGCCTTTTTCCGACAACCGGGATGACCATTGGCTGGGGGCTGATTAAATACATCGAGCCGCTTGAAGAAATGGGAACTTTCGCGTGGTCAAAAGCAATTTACAACTCTTTGATTGCCTCCCTAGAAAGGTCGTGCTTGTCCCCACATAGAGTGACGGGTTGTGTAATAGCATTGTTGGTGAGTGAACTTTGACGGGGACTATTACTAAAATTTTGTGTATTTCTTGAATTCCTGGTGGAATTCTACTAAAGGCTTGTTATTTCTCGAATTCACAGTGGGGATTCTACTTAAATTTTGTTATGTCTCGAATTTGCAGTGCAATTCTACTAAAACTTTTTTATTTCTTGAATTTGCAGTGGATTTCTACTAAACATTTTGATATATCTTGAATTTGCAGTGGAATTCTACTATATTTTTTTCTTATTAGAAACATATGCATTTGACATGTACTTTTGGTTGTTTTCAACAACTTATGATGACAGTATTGGGTGTGTGAGCACACTTCGATTATCGAGCCGAACCGGGTAAAGGGACTTCCAAGGTTCACAAAATGGAACCTTTCTAGTTTACGAGAAAAGTTGAAGAACGTGAAACTTGCACAATTGCAGTTTGAGGTATAAATCTAACATTTTCTTGTTTTTCGTTTCTTAGAGTGAAATTTCACTGTACTATAAAAGCATGTAGCTTTTGAAGAAGCAAACAATGCTCATACATACAAATTTTCAACTCCCAATCAAGACAAATCCAATGTTTATTATCATGCAGGTGTATAGAGCTGAATTAACACCAACAATGGAGGAAGAAGGTCTCTTATTTAACAATGGCAAAGGAAAAGGGCATGCAGTAGTAGAGGAAGGAGAAGAAGAACAAGAAGAAGAGGAAGAAGAAGAAGAAATGAATGAGGAGCTGAATGCAGGGGACGGAGAAGAAAAGGATAAAGTACAACAGCTTATTGAACAGATTGTGAATTTAAGTGCAAATAATAATCAAAAGCAGAAGAAAATACAAGAATTGGAGGAATTGGTGAAAAGGCTACAAAAGGAGAAAGCCAAAACCGAATTACAGTTGCGAAACCTCACTAGAGGGACAGATTTTTTTACAGAACAAGGGGAGAATTATGGAAATCGAGAAGAGCATTTGGAAGAGACGATCTCAAATCTTAGAGAGAAACTTAAAAGGGTTAAACAGAAAAATGTCAAAAAAAACAATACCTTTATCGGTGCTTTGGCTGTTAAAGACTATGAAATCAAAGGACTAAAGGCCAAAATCGAGGCACTGGAGGTGGAGGTTCAGAAAGCAGAGGAAATGAGTCGTTCTTCAGTGATCGCCAGAGTAAAGAGAAAATCGAGGAAAAGGAAGAACGATGAAGAAGAAGTGGTGAATGTTGATGATTTTCAAGAGCCGGAGCAGAAGAAATCAAAGCCAGACAGAAAGTTTCCGTCAAAAGAGAAATGCCCAGTTGGTATTCTGCTGGATCAAGCCGATTATGATTGCATGAAGTTGATTCACGAGTCACGAGGGATGCGGTAAGCAATAAAATCCTTGATGAAAACAAATTTTTTATTTATAATATTATTTTTAGGACTTGCTTGAATTTTGAATTCCAGAACATTAATATGGGAAGGAAAATCAGCATTTGGGAATGTCTCTTTAGAACATATAATGGGACTAATGGAGGAAGAAGTAGTACCCAGCAATGTGAGTATTGATTATGAAGAAAGTGAAACTTAACATCCACCAAAAATTCTCAATTGAATTTCACTTTTCAATGTCTCTAAATGGTCGCTTGAAAATTAATGCATTCAGGTTATTGATGCTTTTGCTGAGATGATGATGAGAAGGCAATCCATGTTGGAAAGCAATTTGAAGTCGGAGACTTCTATCCTAGAATTTTCTCAACGTGCCAACAAGTCATACATATTGAGTAGCATGTGCTGGGTAATGCAACATTTTTACTTGTCTATCTATAATTATATTTATAAATCAGGACGGTATTTGAAAATGTCCTTCGAATAATGGTTGAGATTGATTTTCAAATGAATGGATGAGATTGCTTTAGAAATTTCTTTGGGGGGAAAATTCCCATCCAAGTATTATTCACCCTCACTAAGTGGTTGAATTAAATTACATTTTCTATCATTTAATTATAAATATAATTTTATTTTGTACCTTAATGTTTCAGTTTCATCGAATTGCTCTTTAAAAGTTTATCTTAATTTGCATAATTATCCTTTTTGACTAAAGCTGACAAACTTTAAATCAATACTAAATAAATTTAATTGATAGATTAAACATGCATACGTTGATTTAATATTTTTTAGTGACTAAAATTTTACATGAAATTGTGTCTTCAGGAACAGGGCATTCCCTAGTAATTTAATATAATGAAATGCAACTGTTTTTGTTTTTGGAAATATCTGCTGAGGTTTATTTGACAAACAAGATTGCTACGTGGAAACTTTTTTTTTTTCTGTTTTTCTTTTTTTTTTTGGGGGGGGGGGGGGGGGGTGGAACCCACCTAAATCTGACTAAATTACACTTTATACCCATGAAATATATGGTTTGTTACACTTTTCACTCTAATTTTTAATTTTATCACTTCGCTCTCTAAAGTTCCACATTTATGTTGAATTTTCCCTTTTGACTAGATTATGGTACTCTTTGTCGAATTTACCTTACGATTACTTTGTGAAAAATGAAGTTTTTAGTCAATTTTTGATTCAGTTGACTATTGATATTGCCCCCCTTGTTTAGCCATATATTGTCTTCTACGCCTATAAAACAAACAAAACAATATGGTGGCTTTAGGCATGGGGAACACTAGGTATAGTCTATGACTACGTGCGTGCACTTGCCCGTTTGGTTTGTCCAAGTGAAATACCAAAACAAAGAATTCATGTTTCAGTTGTCAAGATCAAAATTAGGTTCATATTCATGTAATTTCTTGAATAATTATGATTTTTCTTATCACAATATACATGCATACATCCCTGATAAGCTGAAAATCAAGAGTTTCTTAAGTGAGCTGAATATGATTTTGAAGATAGAAAAAGCACCACAACATTTATTTGTGTAGGGTGGTCTTACGCCTCTCTCAACCTCAAAAGCCAACTCATGAGGTGAGGCTTTTACTCACACTTATAAGTTGACCACCAGCCTTTTCCACATGTGGGATAACCCAAACAATTTGGACAACCAAAAGGACCCTTAATTTTGTAAAAAATTAATAATCATCAGATAATGAACATATTTCTATTATATACCTTGCAAGCAGGCCATTGTTGAAGAAAACAAGGAGAAGCTTATACCGATATTCTTACATCAGAAGATCAAAGAAGCATTTGAGAAGAAATTTCGTTATATCCATTTTCCAATCAATACGGGTGGGCACAAGGTAACAAGGAATCATTGGACACTTTTGGTTTTAGACACAAAGGATGGAATTTACAGACACTACAACTCGGTAAAGCCCAGAAAGTGTATCACTGATCCTTACTACAAAGACGCTGAAAAAATGGTTAGAATCGACAAAACTTCAAATTAGTTTATTGTTGGATTAGTTGCCTTTTACCTCCCCTGTACTTTGATCTTGTTTCATTTGTCTCCTCTACTTTAAAAACCTACACTTTACCCTCTTCTATTTATCATAGATTGGAAAACTATTTTTTTTAGTTTAACATAATGAAATATGCTAAAAAATGGGTGAAATTAATTTTCCATAAAAAATTTACACAAAATGAACAAAGCTACCCTTTATTTTGTTTTTTTTATTTTATCTTGTCTTTATTAAAAAAGTAAAGAAAAATTGAAAGAGAGAGAAAATGTTAGTTTTTCCCTATCTTACCTCTAATATTAAATTTAAATTAAAGATATGAAGGAAAATTAAGTTATTTTTATATTTCTTTTGTATAAAATGTGAGATTTATTAAAAGTAGTTTGATGTGTAGAATGGGCTGATGTGTAGTTTTTTAAGAGTAGAGGGATTAAAATGAAACTAGACTATAGTACAAGGGCCTAAAAGGTAACCTATTATTATGTTTTTCGGTACCTAATTTTTCTTTTAATTTTTTTTGCCAGAAAATATTTGTTGAGGATTACATAAGAACCTTGGATGAATCAATGGAGCTCGCCAAGGGAGTCGACAATGCACAGCTGATAGCTATCGAGGATTGTCCACAACAACTTTCTGAATCGTAAGTATTATTACCATACGCATTTAGAACTTGGGCTTTGTTTAGATTGATGGGTTTCAATCAAGGAATTTGAACATGTAAGTTGTGAGAAAATTAAGGTAGCGTTTGGTAGTAATTACTTGAAAGCTTGGAATCGGAATTAGAACTGAATGCAAGTAAATTTTCGAATTTTTGCATGCGTTCATTTTTCCATTTCTAAATCTCTAATTCCGTGCAACCAAACAGGGTTCAAGGGAAATACTACCTAAAAAAAGAAAAACAGAAGCTACAATTAAGATTGGAGAAAAAGTTACTATGGTATCCGAATAGCACCCTTGGTAGGATGAATTTTAAATTAGGGATCGAAACGGTTCGATTTTGGGCCGGTTTCATTAGAAACCAAAACCGCGAAACCGTTAAAATTTTTAATTTTATATAAAACCAAAACCCAAACCATCGCGAAACCGTAAACCATTATTTTTTTATATATAAACAAAAACATAACTAAAATATCGAAAGAAATTATGAAAACCTAAAATTAGCCCAATTAACCCTTTAACACACACACACATATATATATATATATACACGAGAGGTAAAAAATGTAAATACATAAAAAAAAATTGAGGGAAATCTATATAATAAAAATATATCTAAATGCCGGGTAGACGGTTTGGTTTTTTTGGTTTTACGGTTACTATCTGAAAACTAAGACCAAAACTGCTTCAGTTTTCAATTGCAAAACCCAAATCATTTAATCGGTTTCAAAACCGAACCGTTCGGTTCGTTTGATTCAGTTTTGAATTTCCATTCCTATTTTAAATAGGCTTAATTATAGTGTTGGCCCCTAAAGTTTGGGATTTATGTCAATTTGGTCCTTTATGTTCCAATATATCCAATCAAATCCGTGAAGTTTCCAAGTTATTCCAATTTTATCCTCTAGGCTAACTTCATTTAGAATCCACTGACATAAGAATATGATGAAGCTAATTCCCATTGAATCCACTAGCATAATATACCGTGTGTAATTCAAATGTATTTCTATTAAGTTCTTAAGTTGTTAAATCGTTCGAATTTGGTCCCTAATGTACGTTGCACATACTAACTCTTGTTAGCAGATTTAACATAGTTTAGTCTCGGAGTCTAATCGAAATGATACTGGAACTTCAGGAAATTGGTTGGAAAAAAAAGATCAAGGACCAAATTGACGTCAACACCAAACTTTAGGATGCATTTGGGTAACGTATGGAAAAGGTATTTTATTTCAAGAAGGCATTCGTAATTTTTCTTAATAAGAATCTCAAGAAAATTCTTAAGAAAAATTACAAATCCCTTTTCGAAAATGAATATGTTCTTTAAATACCTTCCTAAATGGACCATTAGGGTGATCAACATTGTAGTTTGGATCCTCTCCAAATGTGTTCATTCATCTTGTCTGAATTCCACCTTGTAGGGGTGGTCTTGAGCCTTACTCAATCTCAAAAGTTAGCTCATAAAGTGTGGTTTTTTCTCACACTTATAGCCTGGCCACCAGTCCCTTCCATATCAGATGTGAGATAAACCCAACAATTTTTCCCTCACATCCTCGACCAATCTCTCCATTTGTGGTTATTGGACCAAAGTTGTTGTAACTTGACCTTTGATATCAGTGTAGAGTAGTCTTAGATCTCTCTCAACCTCAAAAGTTAGCTCATGAGATGGGATTTTACCTCACACTTATAATCTGATCACAAACCCTTTCCACATCCGATGTGGGATAAACCCAACACAACTTTAGTTTGGATTTACTAAATCCAATGTATTTTTTTAAATGTTAAATCCCTTGATTGACGCACCCTTAAATTTAGAAAACTAAATGCTAGCTACCATCATATTTGATTTTTACAGGGTGGATTGTGGAGTTTTTGTGATACACGTAATGCGCCAAATTATTGAAGGCAAACAAGTTCAGAGCAATGTAGACATTGAAACAGCGCGCAATGAACGTAAAGAACTCATCCATGCATTCCTCAATGACATCGGCTGTTTGAGTAGAGAATCTCGGTAAGAAAAGAAAAAAGATGTATGTAAGGTGGCCTTTGTTTAGTGTTT
This sequence comes from Eucommia ulmoides, assembly GCA_016647705.1. Taxonomy (NCBI): domain Eukaryota; kingdom Viridiplantae; phylum Streptophyta; class Magnoliopsida; order Garryales; family Eucommiaceae; genus Eucommia; species Eucommia ulmoides. Next base: position 34,408,469 of record CM028327.1, on the reverse strand, counting down.
TTACTTCTGTATTTTTTTTATTATTTTTTTGACAAAAAAGACTTGGAACAAAGACAAAGGTATTTTTTTTTGTAAGTTTTCTGGGAACAGAAGCGTAAAACCTAAACAAATGGCACCTAATTTTCCACGGATAGATCTTAAATTAACTCGGTGACTTCAGGAGAAGTGGTGAATATATGGTTATTTTGGGGGAATTTCATTCTTCTTTTTTTTGTAAATAATATTTTTGGATATTAATGTAGGCATCTTCTATGTTGAAGAATATCAAGAAAAAGTGCTCGTATGTTGGGCACTTTAATTTGAGCTGAATTTTCGAATCAGAAAGCCTTATTCTGATGCCCTATCACAATTTTATGGTTTTTTGTATTTTAAGGTAAAAAATTACACTAGTTTTATAGTAAGTTTCGGTTTTAATCTGTTAGATTTTTGTCCCAAATCGATTAAATGAAAGTACTTAAATCACTATATAAGTTAAAGGAGTTACTTGACTTTATACCATGTGGTTTTGAGTTGGAATCGCTTAATTTGATATTAGAATCATGGTTATTGGAATTCCCCTCTTTTTCTTCGTAATCAAATTTTTCGTGCAAGCTGAGACTTCACATTTCTCAATATTCTCTCGTAATCAAATCATCCTTTCAAATCGGGATTTCACATTTCTCATCATTCCCTCATAGTGCAAGTCGGGGTTTATACATTTCTCATCATTCACTCGTAGTCGAATCATCCGTGCAAATGCACTTAAGGGCAAGTGTGGTTTGCACATTTCTCATTATTTCTTCATAGTCAAATCATCCGTATAAACTGAGAATTACATTTAAAGGTGGGTGCTATATTTGTATCTAATATCGATTATATGAGAGTGTCTAAATCAATATATAAGTAGAAGAAAGAGTTATTTCCCTTCATATCATATGATTTTTAATTGGAATCTCTTAACATTGTGTATTAAAATTGTGAGTAACTAGGGCAAGAATCTTTATTTTAGGGTACTTAATGATCAAGTATTCCAAAAATGTCTCCCTATTGAATTAGTCAATGTTTTGACGAACAAAAATTAGTAAATTGGACTTTATTACTATGCTACTTTGGATAAATTAAGCTAAAAATTACACTTAATTCGTAAGTAAATAACGTTTACTTATACAATTACCAAGCAAACAACTAACATTTGTGTATGAAGCATTTAATTACAAGTCAAATAGAGTACATGAGTACTTTTGATTCAATTTATAAAAAGGTTTCTTGTTTATGAAAGGGGTTTTGGGCGGTAAGATCTAATAAAGCTATAAAATATACTTTTTCTGCCCCTTTCAAAATTAGATTAGGATCAACGAATTCGCCGTTGGTTGATGTTTTTACTATTCGCATAATCGAAACTTGTTGCCGAAAAAGGAGAAAATCAAATTTGAAAACCATCCGAGTCCCAGAATTTGAGGAATTAAAATAGTAAAAAATTATACTTCATTACTCAAATAACTTATGAATCAATTAACTTCTTTCAAATCTCAACAAGATATCCATGGTCCCAAAAACATGAGCTATAAATTGGCATCCACATGTTGGTGTTATTTGCACTATTTTGATGGAATTTAAGGTTAAGGGATTTGGGGAGGGATTTGTTTGTTCAAAGGATTTTAATTTTTTTTTTTTTTTGACAAATTTTTTGTTTGGGTATTTATTAAGAGAAATTTGTAAAATCCTTTGGATCTAAAAAATAGGGCAAAAAGAAAATTTCTAAATCATTTTGTTTTAGGTGTCATTTACAAATCCATCAAAGGAGAAATTTTTAGCTCATTTCTTCTGTCTTTCAGATCCGACCACCGCCGCAGACCATCATTGCCGTTGTCGACCGTCGGCCGCCGACCACCGCCGGCCGCTGCTGCCGCTGTCGACCACGGGTGATGGTGGTTATCTTAGGAGGAAGATGAAAAGAAAATATACAATAGTCCTTTAAAATTCATTGATTTTTAAATTACATTTGCAAATATTTTATTTATCTAAACAAGATAATTATAAAATTACACGATCAAATTCTTTACCTAAAATAGTTATCCAAACAAGAAATTTGTAAATGATGGGATTTCAAAATTCAAGATTTTGAAATCTCATTATTTACAAATCTCTTAAATTTGTCAAATTTCTTACCCAAATATACCATGTATTAAGAGAGCACAACTTGTATGTGAAACTATTTTAAAAAATAGGATGTTCATAATCAATAAATGAAACATCCCTTAATTTGCGAAATTGAAATAACAAAAATATCAATTCACCAATTTACAATTCATTGTGTTGAAATGTTGTATGGCGTGCCTTGTATTAGGAGAGCACAACTTGTATGTGAAACTATTTTAAAAAATAGGATATTCATAATCAGTAAACGCAGCATCACTTAATTTGCGAAATTGAAATAACAAATACATTAAATTACCCATTTACAATTATCTCTTAATTTGAATACAGATCCTTGAGTTGGATCTATAAAACCAAATAGTTGTGTCATATAGACAATTTCATCCAAAATGCCATGAAGAAAGGCATTCTTCATATCAAGTTGGTACATTGTCCACCCAAAGGATATATCTAGATTGAGCACAGTACAAACAATAGTATGTTTGATTACATGATTAAATGTCTCATCAAAGTCAACACCCGCTTGTTGGTGGAAACCTTGGCAACTAGGCGAGCTTTGTATCACACAATGGAACGGTCTACTTTGTGCTTGAGTTTGAAGACCCACTTAAAACCCACAACATGTTGATGTGAGGAAGGAGGTATAAGAACCCAAATTTTGTTATTTAATAAGGCATTAAATTCACTAGTCACAGCTTGGTCGTCATTCAGGTACACGAGCAACCAGAGTATAGCAGGTAGGCTTGTTAGTGGGAGATGGAAGTTGAGCAAGTAGAGTCTATAAAAGAGGATATCGGATTGTACTATACGTCTGAACAAGAGGGCGGTGAGTGTCATCCTGATGATGTATTTCCGTCGAATATTGTGGAGGAACTGGAGAAAGATGAGCCTCAAGGTGGTAGTAGTAGAAGGATTAGTCTGTAAGGGTCGAATTTGTCAGCGTTGATAATGATACATAAACGGTTGATGAATAAGAGGTAGAGTACTATTTTGTGGAGCCGATTGGGTCTGGTGATGGGTCTGGTGGTGTGCTTCTAGTGTTAGATACAAACGGGAAATATTGTTCATTGAAACAAACATGCCGTGAAATGTAAAGTATGCTAGTTATGCAGTCCAGACAACGGTAGCTTATGTTGCAAGTTGTAGCTTAAAAACAAACATTCAATTGCAAAAAATTATTAGTTAGGTAAGCACCTAAATACGAATAAAATGCATAACCAAACACACGTAGCTCGGACTAGGAAGGAGTATGTCCATAAAGACGGGAGAATGATGAGGACTACTGAAGTTTAAAGGAGGGAAGACGATTGATTAGGTGAATAGCAGTGGAGACTGCTTCAGGCCAGTGATGAATGAGAACATGACTTATGAGAAAGAGGGTGTGGGCATAGCAATGTGGCGGTGTTTTCGTTTGGCAAGGCCATTTTGTTCGGTAGTGTGAGGGAAAGAGAGTCAATTATGAATACCTAGGGAAGAACAAAGAGATTTAATGGACCACTAGTACATTCCCCACCACCATCACTTTGAAATTGTTGGATGTGTGTGGAAAATTGAGTTTGGACATTGGCTAAAAAGTTTTTGAAATGTTGGAGAACTTAAGATATTTTGTTCCATGAAGTATAGCCAGGTAAAACGAGTGTAGTCGTTAGTGAACAACACATAATATTTATAACAAGAGACATAAAGCACAAGAGATTGTCATACATCAGAATGAATTAAAGTAAAGGAAAAATATGTTTTTATTTCATGTGAGTTGGGAAACGAGAGATGTGTAGATTTACCCAAATCACAATTTTTTTGAAAGTTGAGATCTTAGATGGACTAACCATTTCATTTTTTGATAAATAAGCGAGATTATAAATAAGTAAACTATCTCATATTTTGATTACCATCATAATATTTTTGACTCATCTATCATAGTTTATAAATGTGATAATAAGTATCATACTTTTTATTACATCTCCATCTATCACGGTCAATTTGGGGCAAAAAACTATGATAAAAACATTGTTATCACTGTTTTCAACTGTGATAGAAAGTCTTGTTTCTTGTAGTGAGAAAGAGGATTTAAATTTAAAGTGTGTAGATAATAATTTATTAGAACCCAAGTAAGACATGACTGTAGCAGATAGATGACCTAGCCGATTGTGCCAAAGTGTAGAAGAGTTGACTGAGGCAGATAAGGCGTGTAAGCGGGAAGAGATGACACATAACTTGTAGATACCATCCTTACATAGACCCTGATAGAGGAGAGAACTAGAGGTGACATAAAAAATATAGAAGTGGTGAGTATAAAAAACACAAATAACATGATTATCAGTGCAAAATAGAGCAATAGAGAGTAAAGTTTTACACATCGAATGAACGACACAGACATTATTAAGATGAAAGGAAGAGGAGCCAAGTGGAAGTATCATGTTATCTGTATAAGTTATTGGTAGATGACCACCATTTTCAAGTTGAACAGAGTTAAGACCACTGTATGGTGTGAACTGTTGCAGGAGAGTGGGGTTGCCCATCATGTGGGTAGATTCAACAGTATCAGGATACTAACTGGGATCATTGAGTGACCGTTGTAAAGTTTGTTTACTCTGATGCAACTGAGTTGGAGCAATCAGGAGGTCTGTGAAGGTTGAGTTCAGTAATGTAGGAATAGATGGTTAAGAAATTGAAAAGAGCCGGTAGCAATTACGGACAAAATGATCAATCCCAAAGCATAATTGGCATTGAGACATGGATGTGGGTGTAGGAGCAAGGCCAAGAATACCCAAGTAATTGGTGCGGTTGGTGGATGGACGACTAGTGTTTTTGCGACCTTTATGGTGAGAATTATTTTGCGGATCGACACTAGAATTAGTATGGGAGGCAAGAAAGGCGAAAGGTGAATGAGAGGCGATTTTGTGTTGAACCTCATAGTAGAGGAGTCGAGCATGCAAATTAGAGAATAGTAGGAGAGAGTCAAAACTCTCAATAGTAATGACTAACATGTCAAACTCTGAACGAAGGCCTTTGAGAACAACATTAACCAGATCTTTATTGGAGACAAGCTCGCCTATAGAGGCAAGAGCATCATAAATAGATTTGGCTTCTTGTAGATATTTAGATATAGATCAAGTATCACGCTTAAGGGTGGTAAGTCGTTCTTGTAAAAGAAGGAGTTGGCAACAGATTTATGAGATAAATGATCTTGAATGAAGGTCCAAATGGCAGTGGAGGATTTGCACCCAACCACGGAAGCTAATATAGGTTCAGATAGTGTGGCAAAGATGATACTCACAAGGATTTTGTCAGCTCGGAGCCAAATAGAGCAGTGAGGTTCATCGCTAGGACAAGTATAGGAGCCATCAACGAATCTATAAGGTTTTGGTCATAAAGAAAGATTTTCATTTGGTGAGACCACATAAGAAAGTTGTCATCAGTAAGTTTGACAGTGATAGGGTTGGTGATAGTGGGAATGGAAAAGGTTTGGGGTTCAATAGAGATGGTGGAGCTTCTATTGGGATTAGTAGACATGATTGACATGGGAAGGTAGGTGAAATTCTAATTCGTGGAAAGTTTGAGATGCAAATAAGAACTTGTAGAAAGATGGAGAAAAAAGATTGGTAAATTCTAGAAAATATGGGTCTGTTTTGGAAAAGTTTGGGGTACCCAGTGAGTTTTAGAAACTACTAGGGTAGTTTCTGTAATTTATAGAATAAGAAGACAATGAATCTAGTAATCGATCAGACTAGGCAGAAAAAGAAAAAAATATTGATGCAGCGATCAAGGACAAAGAGTATGGATTGCGGTTTAGGGTTCATGATTGAAGGACAGAGAGTAGGTATGGCGGCTTAGGTTTCTTGATTGAAGGCTAAAGGGTAATTTTTGTAGTTTTCTTACTGGAAATAAGAGGCAGCAACAGTAAAAAATAGAGAAGGTAATGAGTGGTTTATTTACTAACAAATTAAGTACTTTTAAATTCAAATATTTGTGTGTTTTCAAGCACTTTTGTTAGTTTAATGTGTTTTTGTATTATTTTATAGGTTTTTTGAATAAATGGGTGAAAATAGACAAAGTCGGTACAAGTATAGTAACTTCAAGGCCATTTTCTATAATGATTCTATTCGATTTTGGAAAACCTCAGAACATGTAAGTTGTATATCATTGTCCTATCTTTCTATAGGTTTTTTAATCACCTCAATCGTAGTTCGGATGAGAAAGTTATAGCCAAAATACTAGAGGGTGTCACCGCTGTACCGCCGCAGCGGTAAAAAATGCAGAGAGTTACTAAACTCTCTGGATTTCCACCGTCGTGGAGGTATGACAGTAGACAGAATAGATATTTTGGGATATTTTCTTGATATTTTGGATCCCTATATCATCACCTGTTTCTCCCACACCCTTAGCACGTTTTTGGGAGTCCCTTGAGGGCTCCAAGGCATACCAACAAGGAGAGATCACCCATTTGAAGAGGAGAAATCAACCTCGGAGTGGAAATCACGGACGTGGAACCGTCAATTCTTCGGATAAAGGCTAATCTCTGTTGTTTCTCTCTTTTATTCTTAAACTCTTGTTGGTATTTGATGTTATTTGGCTTGTTCATTATTGTTTATTGGGCTATGATCATGTGTAGCTAAACATATATTGTTTAGGGAGCAATTTTGTTTATAAAAATGTCGTTTGTTTAATCTTTGTTTCGTTATCGATTTTTCATCCATGTTCGATTGTGTTTATCGTGCTTCCACTATTATATGCTTGTTATGATATTTTGAGAATATGAGATTTGACACTCGGGAGAGGTAACCCCAGATTTGGATTAGGGTTTAAACACAACGCAATGATCTAATAACCTGGGAGAGAGTTAGAAAGTGTGTAATCCGTGAGGTTGGGGCGAGACTCATGTGACCAAGTGTCGTATAGACGCTTGAGGGGGACTTCAACATTGATGCAAAATCACATATTCATTCACTTTACACTTGGGAGAGATAGTGAATAAGATTTTGATACCGAGATTGTCGGATAGGATGAAATTCGTTAGTGTAAACTAGATTGAAACGAACACATTTAAGTGGACGAAGTTAATCCCTAGACAATTTACTCCCATAAACGTTAATATTAGTATTATAGTATATTAGTATAATTAGTTTAATTAGTTTAGTATATTATTAATATAAAAATATACATTTTTATTACCTGAATAAAGTTAGGTTATGATAATTACGGTACTCAACGATAATCTTAACCAATCCATGTAGATATGACAACCCTAACTCTTCTAACCCTATATTAAAACTTGACCTGTACACTTGCAGTGAAAGTAGCGACATAATATTCCGCCACCAAGTTTTTGGCACCGTTGTTGGGGATTGTGTTTTAGATTATTGTTGATATTGTGAGTAAATGACCTGATTTTAATTTAGGCATTTTTTTTGTGTATAATTTTTTGTTTGTAGTACTTGGAGATGTTAGATCAATAGGTACTTATGCAATTCTTTCAACAAGATTCCAAGCCATTTTATTGTGCTTGGGATCGTTACAACGAGCTGCTATTCCGGCTCCCGAATCATGGTTTCCCGAGGGAGTGTCAACTTCTGAATTTTCTCGACGGATTACAAGTCGCAACTAGAACATGGGTGGAAGGAGGAAACGGTACCTCCTTTTTCTCCGACCTAACAGCGGATGAAACCATTTGGTCGTTGGAGGAATTGGAGGCATTTAATTATCAAAGTTGGAATTATTCATCAAGTCACCAAAGCTTAGGGGATTTTTCCAATACCACGGCGCCATGAATTGACACTCCAGTTCAAGATGTAGAGTACTCTTCCCCTGCCTTGGAGGAAATACTCGCTATCGTTATGGGGGAGACTTAGATATTGTTGAGGGAAACACATAACCGGCTCAACGAGCATGAGGATCGTCTTGATTATATTGAGACGGTCTGCGTCGACATCGATGCGACTGTAACGTCTCTGCAGACACAAATCGGTTACTTTATCTATTTTGTTGAGGCCAAGTCAAATGCGGTGGCACTGAGAGGCGAACAAATCACATCCGAATGTGAAAGCCATCGTGAGGAACCGAATGCAAACAGAAGGCACTTAGGTGAGATCGAAGACGATCAAGCTAATTGGGAGAGAACCCAAGTGTGGATTGGCGATGGAGATTCACATATTAATCGTTGTGAGTTTTTACCGTTTAAATTCCAGTTGGTGATGCCGCACTCGATCCAATACGATCGCATCTACGAGGATCCAATATGGCTCACCTATCCTACCGTTTCCAGCTCAGGCCAACCAAACACATAAATCGGAGCTGAGTCAAGTTGAAAGATCGAGCCGATCAGAGCTAAATCTTGCCAGTCTTGAGGGTGTACTGAATTAAGACCCGTATGTGGTGTTATTTGACACATACTACTGGTGGAAGCCGCTATTTGATAAGCCATTCACCGGGTTAAGCCGAAGACCTTAAATCAAGCGCTTCTTAGGAGGTAATCCAAGGGAAAAATAAGTTAGATCCATCTCCGCCAACATGATTCGGAGGCGAGATTTTCTCGCATCTCAGGTATATGTTTTAAACCCCCGTATTCATTAGAATGCTTTATGCTGTCAATTGGGATCGCTGATGGGTCGTTGTGGACATTGCCCGTTTTAAGTTGGGGGTGATGTGTAGTATGTTTATTATGTATTATTGTTGTTAGTTATGTTTATTGTTTTTTATGTATGCATGTTTGTTTAGGATTAGTTTGTTTAGGTTAGTTGTTGTTTTGTGTTGAGTTTTGTACTTTATCTGGGCCATTACCCGATGATGAGTTTGTCCCCTGATTGTTTATTGAGGTCAAGCGTAAAGCTCATTCATGTGTGTTATGTGTGCTTGACATTACGTTTAGTAAAAGTTATTGTGGATCCTACTTGCACGAGCACATAAACTCAATGTATAACTATCCAATCGATTTGAAAACGATTATCCGTTAATCAAGTTTATGACAATAGGGATTCTAGAACATAATTTGGGGAAAATTCGAAAATCCTAGGCTAGGTAGTTCAGGAGATATGATTTAGGCATTCATTTTGGTCACTTGAGCCTTTGAAGCTTACCTTGTTATATGTTTATCTCTTGTTACCCGTCGAAGCCTTAAAGCCATTTTAATTCTGAACACATAACTAATACCCTGGCCAATTGACTTCTTTCCAAACCTATATCGTTGAACCTAAGGCACAATTTTGAGTGAAATCAAGTTAGCGTTTGTTTACGCTACTTGAAGTGAGCGGTTGGGTTTTGGGCGAACTATTGATTGGTTCGGTATTCGAGTACTCGTCGTTTTTCTTTTGTATTTCCCACACTCATGAAATTATGAAAATAAAATGAGTTTAGGGGTGTGTTTGATAAAAAAAAAACAAAAAAAACAAACAAACAAACAAACAAATGTATATACATTTTTATTTTTTCTTTATTTTGACTAGTGAGTACAACATTCTTCAATGTTTGTTCAAGGTCATTTTAACTTGATCTTTGGGGGTTCGAGAGTGTTTGAGTGCAAAGCGTTGTGCCTCGGGTATTGTTGAGTAAATGACGTTTACCTGTTTTATATTCCAGATATACCCTTGGCCATTTTTCAAAAATTGAACCAAGCCCTATTGATCTTTTTGAATTGCTTAGCCTATATTAGTGAAGAATGGAACTCTATTAGGCTTATGGATTTCTAATACCTTATTGGTTTTAGTCTTGAGCTTTATTGGTGGATAATCCAATCCGATCAGTGGATATTTATATAATTTAGTTTTCGCATACAAACTTTGACAGGATCTAAAATGGTGCTTACTATTATCGAATATTGAAATTCTAGAACATCACATGGTGCGTTTTACTCTTGAACTCGATCGAATTGGGGGCCGATGAGAGAAAACTTTCTGGCCGGTTAGATGAAATTCAAAACTCACATGTTGTGTTTTTATAGTTTGTTTGTGTTTTTCAATTTTAGTATTGTAGTTCGTTAATTAGTTGTAGTAGTTTATTTTCTTGTGTGTGTTTTTGCTTGAGGACAAGCAAACGTTTGAGTTTGGGGGTATTTGATGAATGGTTTATTTGTCAACAAATCAAGTATTTTTAGATAAAAATATTTGTGTGTTTTCAAACACTTTTGTTAGTTTAATGTGTTTTTGTATTGTTTTATAGGTTTTTGAATAAATGGGTGAAAAGAGGCAAAGTCGGTACAGGTGCAGTAACTTTAAGGCCATTTTTGATAATAATGCGATTCGATTTTGGAAAAACACAAAACATGGAAGTTGTATATCTTTGTCTTAGATTTTCATAGTTTTTGAATTATCTCAATTGGAGTTCAGACGAGAGAGTTATAGCGAAAATACCATAGGGTGTCATCGCTGCAGCGGTGACACCACCGCCGTAGCGGTCAAAATGTAGAGAGTTGCTAAACTCTCTGTATTTCCACACCTATGGCAGTTCGACATCAGACATAATAGATATTTTGGGATATTTTCTTGATATTTTGGATGCCTATATCATCACCTCTTTCTCCTACACCCTTAGCACATTTTTCGGAGTCCCTTGAGGGCTCCAAGGCATACCAACAGGGAGAGATCATCCATTTGAAGAGGAGAAATCAAGCTCATAATGGAAATCACAGACATGGAATCGTCACTTCTTCAGATAAAGGCTAATCTTTCTTGTTTCTCTATTTTATTCGTAAACCCTTGTTGGTATTTGATACTGTTTAGCTTGTTCATTGTTGTATATTGGGATATGGCTATGTGTAGCTAAATATATATTGTCTAGGGAGTGATTTTGTTTATAAAAACGTCGTTTGTTTAATCTTTGTTTCGTTATCGATTTTTCATCCATGTTTGATTGTGTTTGTCGTGCTTCCACTATTATATGTTTGTTATGATATATTGAGAATACAGGATTTGACACTTGTGAGAGGTAACCCCAGATTCAGACTAGGGTTTAAACACAACACGACGATCTAATAACCCGAGAGAGAGTAAGAAAATGTACAATCCATGAGGTTGGGGCGAGACTCATATGACCAAGTGTCGTATAAATGCTCGAGGGGGATTTCGGCATTGACGCGAAATCACATATTCATTCACTTTACACTCGAGAGAGGTAGTGAATGAGATTTCAATATCTAGATTGTCGGATAGGATGAAAGTCATTAATGTAAATTAGATTGAAATGAACACGTTTAAGTGGACGAAGTTAATCCCTAGACAATTTACTCCTATAAAGGTTAATATTAGTATTATAGTATATTAGTATAATTAGTTTAGTATATTATTAATATAAAAAACTATATTTTTATCGCCTGAATAAAGTTAGGTTATGGTAATTACGGTATTCAATGATATTCTCAACCAATCCCTATGGATAGGACAACCTTAACTCTTCTAACCCTATACTAAAACTTGACTTGTACACTTGCGGTGAAAGTGGTGACGTAATATTCTGCCACCAGAAGGCTAGGGCAATTACTGGAATGAAAGGGAAGAAGGAAAATCGAGCAACACAAAAGAGCGAGGAGGGAGGAAAAGAAATAAATTTCTGAGGAGAGAAGATCGATTAGGTTGATGTTATGTAAGTTGATAAAATCTTTTATATATTTCAACTATGAAAAAGCTTCAATTTATACAATTAATATTTGTAATTGCTTCTATATTACAAATTATAACTGCTCGTAAATTATAGGCTAACTGATTTGAATTAATTACTAAAATAATTACAATATTAAAGAGAAGTTTAATAAAAATTAGAATAAAAATGAATAGAATATTTTTTAATAGAAAGAAGAAAAAAAAAAAAAAAAAAGATCATTTTAAGAGTTAATGTTGGGATAAACCAATAATTTCTGCCCCAAAAGAATAAAGTTAAACACTAGGTTAGTTTTGTGAGTAAGTTGTTATTTTACATTTTCAAAGTAAGTTGAAAATTGTGTATGTAGTACTTAATCACTCAGGTATGATATACTTTCGTTTTACTTTTCGAAGTGGAGTAAAAAAAGAGAGATTTGTACAGTTTGATGTTTTAGTATTTGTCTTTTCAATTTAAATACATTAAATCTTAAAATATCTAAATTGTCAAAATTCTTAGTCCCATTATTAATTTAGAATGAAAGGTATGCCTTATGATGGCATGTATACATTTTCTTAAAGTTTAGAGCTTTATTATTATTTTTAATATCATTTTTTAATAAAGCTACGAAAAAGGTTCTGATTTTATATGTTCACGGTGTATTGTTTTATATGTTGTTTTTCTATTTGGTTCTCATGGAAATTTATAATGTTCTATTCTTTATTACTTTTTCATTTTTTCTATTTTTTGTGGTGTGGTCCTACTGTTTACTTTATTGATTTATGTTTTCTTTCTTTTTTTTTTGCTTGTTTATTGTGTGTTTCTTCTATTTGTGTCGTTGGGGGTCTTTTTTGTGTACCTTCATAGTGTACCATAGGGGGGAATTTTAGGGATGCTGCAATACTTGAGTTAGAAAAATTGATTACTTTGACTTGTGTGATTCTACTAAAAGCTTATTGATAGCAATTAAACAAATGGGTGAGGTTTTGGTTTATAATGAATGAACTCAATATTTTGCACATTTACTTAGATCTGATTTTGGGACTTGTATATACCAAATTGTGAGAGACATTAGACCTTGTCAAATCGATACCAAAGGATAAATGTATTAATCTGTGGATATATCTACAAAAAATAGGATAATGAATTAGATGGTGAAGAAGAGATATATTCTGATGCTTTATCTGACAAAAGTATGATGATTTTTTGTGATACTAATTATGATATGGATGAGGGTAAGGATGATATTTTGTTTGACACTAATAATGACAAAAGTGTTGAATATGCTAGACTATAGAGTAATAAAACTGGTCAGGTAGTTGCCATATGATCTACTTCAGAATATGTTGAAATAGAAGGAAGAAAGAATAATAAGACGGTTGTTGATGAGTGGTTTATTTACCAACAAATCAAGTATTTTTACGTTCAAATATTTGTGTATTTTCAAACATTTTTGTTAGTTTAATATGGTTTTTGTGTTATTTTGTAGGTTTATAAACAAATGGGAAACAAGATGCAAAATCGGTTCAGGTGCAGTAACTTTAAGGTCATTTTTGACAATGATGCAATTCGATTTTAGAAAATATCAAAACATGAAAGTTGTATATCTATGTCTTAAATTTCCATAGGTTTTTGAATTACTTCAATCAAAGTTCGGACGAGAAATTTACGTCATAAATACAAATCAGGCACCAGACACTAACTATTGATTGCTATAGCAATGGTTTGGTCGCTACAGTGGTGATCCGTCAGTGTGTTTTAGGCCTTCTGATCACTGCAGCAATGCATTTGATTGCTGTAGTGACCATGCAACAACTGACATTGATATTTTCAGATATTTTTGAGATATTTTGCACCTCTACTTGTTTCCACTCATTCCCACAAGACCAAGAACATTTTTTGGGAGCTTAAGATCATAACCAAGAGTAAGAGAACACATTTGGAGAACAGAAAATGGCTATTCTCCCTTGTTTCTCTCTTTCATTCAAAGTTCTTGTTGGTTGATTGATCAAGTATATATCATTTTTAGTTGAATATTTAGTTAGGGCCACAAGCTAAATGTTTATTGTCTAGGGATTGGTGTAGTTCACTAATATACATGTTTGAGTAAATCGTTATTTCGTTATTGGTTGTTCATCCCTATTGGATTGTGTTTACCGTTCTTTTACTTCCATATTATGCATGTTATGATATTGTGATTGATTTGAGAATACAGGGTTTGATACTCGGGAGAGGTAACCTCGGATTTGGGACTAGGGTTTCAATACAATGCGATGTTCTAATGTTTCGGGAGATTATTAGAAAATGTGCAGTCCGTGAGGTTGGAGTGAGACTCATGTAAACATTTAGATGCTAGATAGGGATATCGGGGTTGACACGAATTGCATATTAATTCACTTTACGCTCAGGAGATGTAGTGAGTGAGTTTTAGACACTTAGATTGTCAAATAGATTAATGACCATTAATATATACTAGACTAAATCAAACACGTTTAAGTGAACGAAGTTAATCACTAGATAATTTATTCCTATAGACATTATTCTTAGTATTGTAGTTTAATTTGTTATTATTTTACTTTAGTTTATCTTTAAACAAAAATCTAAAATTTGATCGCCTAAATAAAGTTCAATTATGATAATCGCGGTATTTAACGACAATTTAAACCAATCCCTATGGATACAACAACCCTACTAATTAATATTCTATTAAAACTTGACCCGTACACTTGGAGTAACGTAGCGACGAATAATTTCACTACCAAATTTTTGGTGCCGTTGCAGGGGATTGGTTTTTAGATTGTTGTTGATATTGTGAAAAAGTAACTTGATTTTAATTTAGGTATTTATTTTATTTTTAATTTTTGTTTTTAGTTTTGTTTGTCTTGCGAGGTACTTGAAGATGTCTCATCAATAAGTCCTCTTGAGTTTTCTCAATGGGATTCTGAGTCGTTCTGTTGTGTTTGGGAATGATATAAGGAGTTTCTCTTTTGGTTTCCAAATCATGGTTTCCCGAAGGAGTGTCAATTACTGAATTTCCTCGACGGGTTGCAAGCCGCAACCAAAACTTTGGTATAAGGAGGAAATGATACCACCTCTTTTTATGACCTAACTGCAAACGATACCTGTTGCTTGTTGGAAGACATGATGGAGTTTTATTTTCAATATTGGAATTATTCAACAAGTTACCAAACTTTGAGCAATAGTTCCACCGTTTCGGCGCTATGGATTGATATCCCAAACCAACCTGTGGAGTCTTCTTCCACCATGGAAGAGATGTTCGTTGAATTTATGGGGGAGACTCAGGCTTTCTAGAGGAAAACGAATGATCGTCTCAATGAGCATGAGGATCGTCTTGACAATATTGAGATAACCTGCACTGAAATTGATATGATCGTAAAGTCCATCGAGACACAAATCGATCAACTTATTTGCTTTATTGAGGCCGAGTCAGAAGTGGTGGCACTGAGAGACACACAAGCCACATCCATCTGTGAAAACCACTATGAGGAACCGAATGCAAGTGGGAGGACTTTGGAGGTGCATTATGAAGATGATTCAAAAGAGGACGAGGCTCAAGAATTGTTTGTTGATGACAAATCAGAAGATGATTTTGAGTTCTCACCTCTTGAAATCCAATTGGTGTTGCCACCACCGATCTTAGACGATCACATTTACGAGGATCCAATGTGGCTTACTTGTCCTTCACTACCTTTAACTCCGTTCATTCAAGCTTCCCAAGCATATAAGATAGAGCTGAGTCACGTTGAGAGCATGTGCTAATCATTACCGAATCTCGCCAAACTTGAGGGTGTTCTGAATCAAGACCAGTATGTTGTGTTATATGATACATACTATGGGCGGAAGCCGCTCTTTGACGAGCCCTTCTCTATGTCAAGATGAGGACATTAAACCAAGCTCTTCTTGGGAGGCAACCTAAGTTTTCAAATGAATCAATCCATCATCGCCGACTACACTCAGAGGCGAGATTGTCTCACCTCCCAGGTACGTGTTCAAAAATCCCTTCGTCGCCATGCTATATGCCATTTGTTGAGTTCGATGTTGGGTCACTGTGGACATTGACAAGTATAAGTTTGGGGGGATGTTGATGTTTTGTATGTTTTTATTGTTTAATGACTTTTTGTTGGTTAAGTAATTAAGTTAAATAGTTGTTAAATGTTGTGTAGTTTAAGTTAAATTGTTGTTTAGTTTCATGCATGTTTAGTTGTTAAATGTTATGTTGTTTAATTTCATGAATGTTTGTTTAGTATCAGTATAAGTGTGTTTATGTTTGTAGTTGTTGTTTTTGTGTGTTGAGTTTTGTAATTCTTCTAGGCCATTACCCGATGATGATATTATCCCCTAGTTATTTTTCGAGGTCAAGGGTAATGCTCATTCATATGTGTTTTGTGGCTTGACATCTCGTTTTGGTAAAAGCCATTGTGGATCCTAATTTGCATGAGCACGTAGACTTATTGTACTAACTATCCCATTGATTTGACGCCAATCATCCAGTAGCCAAGTTCATAATAATTTAAGGAATTCTAGAACCTGATTTGGGGAAATTCGCAAAATCGTACGCGAGATAGTTCAGGAGATATGATTTAGGCATTCATTTTGATCGCTTAAGCCGTTGACGCCTTCCATATTATATGTTTTATCCCTCGTTATCCTGTCGAAGCATGTTAGCCGTTTTAATTCTGAACACGTAACAAATACCCTGGCCAATTAAATTTTTTCCAAACCACTGTCGCTAAACCTAAGGCACGATTTGAGTTTAAATCAAGTTAGCATTTGTTTATACTATTTGAAATGAGCGGTTGAGTTTTAGGTGAACTTTTGATTGGTTTGGTATTCGAGTACTCATTATTTTTCTATCGTAGTTGCACATCCATGAAATTGTAAATATCAAATAAGTTTGGGGGTGTGGTAGTTGAAAAAAAAGAAGTAAATATGGTTTTGTTTGTTTAGACAAGTGAGTACTACGTTTTAAAATGCAAGTTCGTGGATTGATCTTTGTGGGTATGAATGTGATTGAGTGCCAAGCATAGTGCCTTGGGTATCGTTAAGCTAATGACGTTTACTTGTTTTATATTCCCGATATACCCTTGGCCAGTTGACAAAAACCGATCCAAGTCCTTTTGATCTTTTTGAATTGCTGAGCCTACCATTAGTGGAGAGTGGAACCCAGTCTGGCTTATAGAAATCCTATACCTTATCTGTTTTAAGTCATGAACTTTGTTGGTGAATAATCATATCCGGTCTTTGGATGGTTGTATAATAAGAGTTTTCGCACACAAACTTGAAAATGATTTAGAATGGCGTTTATCGTTATTGAATGTTGAAATTCTAGAACACGACATGGTGCGATTTTATTCTTGAACTCGATATGATTGGGGGCCGTTGAGGGCAACTTTTTTGGTCGATTAGTTGAAATTCAAAACTCACACGTCGTAGTTTTTTTTAGTTCATTTGAGTCTTTCGTCTTTAGTATTTGTGTTCTTAAATTCGTTGTGGTAGTTTGTTTTTTTGTTTATATGTTTTTGCTTGAAGACAAACAAACGTTTGAGTTTGGGGGTATTTGATTAGTGGTTTATTTACCAAGAAATCAAGTATTTTTAGGTTCAAATATTTGTGTATTTTCAAGCATTTTTGTTAGTTTAATATGTTTTTGTGTTGTTTTGTAGGTTTATAAATAAATGGGAAACAAGATGCAAAATCGGTTCAGGTATAGTAACTTTAAGGCTATTTTTGACAATGATGTAATTCGATTTTAGAAAATATCAAAACATGAAAGTTGTAGATCTATATCTTAGCTTTCCATAGGTTTTTGAATTACCACAATCTAAGTTCGTAAGATAAAGTTACTGTATAAATGTAAATCAGGCGCCAGACACTGACTATTGATCGCTGGAGCGATGGTTTGGTCGTTGCAGCAGTGATCCGTCAATGTGTTTTAGGCCTTCTGATCGCTGCAGCGTTGCATTTGATCACTGCAGCGACCATGCAATAACTGACATTGATATTTTCAGATATTTTTTAGATATGTTGCACCTCTACTTGTTTCCACTCATTCCCACACGACCAAGAACATTTTTTGGACATTTTTGGGATCTCAAGATCAGAACCAAGAGGAAGAGAACACATTTGGAGAAGAGAGAACAAGATCGGAGCGGCTTTTACAGACGTGGAATCATCAATTCTTCAGATAACGGCTATTTTTCATTGTTTCTCTCTTTCATTCTAAGTTCTTGTTAGTTGATAGATCATGTATATCGTTTTTAGTTGAATATTTGGTTAGGGCCATGAGCTAAATGTTTATTGTCTAGGGATTGATGTAGTTCACTAATATATATGTTTAAGTAAATCGTTGTTTCGTTATCGGTTGTTCATCCCTATTCGATTGTGCTTACCAATTTTATTTTATTTTATTTTATTTTTTTTATTTTTTTATTTTTTTCATATTATGCTTGTTATGATATTGTGGTTTATTTGAGAATACGGAGTTTGACACTCGGGAGAGACAACCCTGGATTCAGACTAGGGTTTAAACACAATGCGACGTTCTAATGTTTCGGGAGATTATTAGAAAGTGTGCAATCCGTGAGGTTGGGGTGAGACTCATGTAATCGTTTAGACGCTATATAAGAATATCGATGTTGACACAAATTGTATATTCATTTATTTTACACTCGGGAGAGATAGTGAGTTAGGTTTAGACATCTAGATTGTCAAATAGATTAATAACCGTTAATGTAAACTAGACTAAATCAAACACGTTTAAGTGAACGAAGTTAATTCCGAGATAATTTATTCCCATAGACGTTACTCTTAGTATTGTAGTTTAATTTCTTGTTATTTTAGTTTAGTTTATCTTTAAACGAAAACCTAAAATTTGATCGCCTAAATAAAGTTTGGTTAAGATAATCGCGGTACTTAGCGACAATTTAAACCAATCCCTATAAATACGACAACCCTACTTATCATTATTCAATTAAAACTTGACCCGTACACTTGAGGTAACGTAGCGACGAATAATTCCGCTACCAATTGTCCAAAAGAAGTTGGATTCTGAAAAAGGTGAATCTTGTGTCCGTGAATTAAAAAGAAGCTTAAGTTGCTCAAGAAACAATCAGACACTCGTATTCCAACTTTAATTGGGGAAGCTAAGTATTATATTTTGTGTGAATGTTCTATAACACACTTTGGATTTGGATAAATACACCTGTTCTCCTAGAAAATGGGACCCACTTGCCTTGATTCATTTATGGTATTGCTACCATCTCTTTCAAAAGGCAAATTGTTGAGGTTTTTGTTAGCAAATGGTACCAAAAGGAGACTTATGTGAAGGCCTATGAACCAGTTATTTGCCCAATAAATCATCCAATTTATGGAAACTTAGTGGAGTACTTAGACTTATACCTCCCGTCTATTCTAAAAGAGTAGCCAAACTTAGAACATTTAGGCAAAAGGAACAAGATGATGGAAAAAGTTAAAATTCTAAAAATGGTGGGAACAAACAATCTACTGAGCCTCAGAAGAAGGGTCAAAATTCCCTTAAGTGCAGTAAATATGGTGAACTAGGATATAACTAAAGAACTTTCAAGATTGTACAAGATCCCTCACCCTTTGCCACAGATGTTACCACAGATTTTGGCCAGCCCTTTGCCACAGATGTTCCACCTACTGCTTTAGTCTTTACAATAGATGATCCACAGATTATCCAAACTTATGTACCAGATTTAACCTAGGTTGCCAAACATCTGGATCAGATGTTACTCAGCTTGCGCAAACCTCTTTACCAAATGGTATTGCTATTGCTGACCAAAACTCTACTGTTTTTGTTGCTGTCCTATTTAGAAGAAATAAAAAATGGTAATTTATTTAATTCTTAATACTTTAATAATTGAGAAATTTATTATTTACTCCTCTAAAGATGATAAAATTGTAAAAAAGATATTTGATTTAAATAATTAAGTTTATAATCCTCATAGAAACTATAGAAAAAAATCCCCAACAAACGATCTCCCTATTTATTCTTATTTATGAAACGTGTCATTCTGACAACTGTATAAATGTTCACTCAATATTTTAGAACAATATTTTAGTTCACTCAAATTCTATGTTCGCTCAATTTTTACTCAAAATATTCTTTGTGAATTTTCACTCAATATTTTCGTTCACTCAACATTCACTCAAATATTTCACTCAACAATAGTTCATACTTATGTGTGAATGTTTACTCAATATTTCAATTCACTCAATTCCATATTCACTCAAATGTTTTTTAAAATAATTCACTGTATATTCACTCAAAAATAGTTCACACTTCTATGTGAATATTCACTCAACGAAGTATGTTTCCCGATCTGAAATTTTCCAGAGCTGAAAAATTTCATAGGCACAACTAAGAACAAATCAAAAACATTGAAAAAACATTAAGTGTAAAATAATATAAATGTTCAGGGAGGAAAATATAAAATAGATGACTATAACACGAAGGCAAAACATGAAAGAGATGTTCAGATTTAAAAAAAATCTCTAAAAAATGTTCAAATCTGAAAAAGTCTATGGATTCTCCCAAATTTGAGAGAGATAGAGAGATAGAGGGAGAGATAGATAGAAGGTGATGAACACGAAGAAAGTGAATGGTGGGGATGAACATGAAAAAGGTGGCGATAATGGCAGCGAGTTGGCGATGGTTTGCAGCGGCAAAGATGCTATGATTGTGATGGCGGCTTGAAGGCGAGCGACGATGGCCTCTCAAAGATGAACGGTACAAATATGGATTTCTAGATCTGAAAATTTCAATTCTAGAATTTTTTAGATCTTAGAGAGAGAAAGACAGAGAGAGAACGGTGACACGAAGCAGTGGACGAAGGCGACAAAGCTCTAGACGACGATAAGGCAGATGGTTCAATCCCTACAAATTTGTTAGGCTCTTCCTACCATTCCGCAGTTGTACACAAATGTGCACATACTTTTTTGTCCCAGTAATGGAGTCCTTACCATTTGCCTCAGCAAAATGATAAAAAATAGTAGGTATATGAAATCAACTTCATACACGCAACTTGGCTGATAAAATCAGGAATCACGAACACAAATATATGCACTAATGCTTCAAACCTGATTCGAGGATAGTGGCTAAAAAATAGAGATTGAAAAATGAGATGGAATTAGGATTTCTCTAATTTACTTCAATTTATATATAAGGGTATAAATGTTTGTTCATTAAATTGGTCCATGGTCAAATGACTAAATCCTAATAATGTTTCATAAAAGGGTTACATTACAATATAACTATTTAAAATAAATTTTTTTTCTAGATGAACTCTTAAATAAGGACTATTAAATAAAAACCAATTTTCATGAAATCAACATTAATTATTACTCATGTACTCATTTCTGATAACATGTCAAGTAGATGAAGAAATTTGTATATATTTGTAATGCATAGGAGAAGTCATTTCATTTCAATGCAATTAGATGCAAAACATTGTACACACTTGTAATCCACGTTTCAACAATGACTATATGGCTTAAATTTTTGGTATTGCTCTTGTTTATGGCTTTTATTTCAGTGAATGGTTGAATCCGAAATGGTTTATATTTTTAGCTTCAATCCCAATTGGTTTATGTTTTTGGATTTTGGGTTCTTTGTTCAACAAATTTATAAGTGTTTTCACTAAATTCATGGCACATTTTACTGAATAAACAAAGGATCCAACAAATTCATGGTTGTGTTTTAACTGATACAAGCACATTTGTGGATGAACAATGATCCAACAAATTTATTTTAACAAAAACATGAACTTCACTCAAACAAATTCATTACAATCAAATACTACCAAAATACTAATACTTTATTACAATCATGAAAATTCATTACAACTAAAATTGTTAATATATGTGTATAGGTTTGGCCAACTATGTCAAACCTTAATCTCACTAGGAAAACTAAACTCTAACCCTACTAAGGTTACTCTAGTCACCTCCAATATATAGATTTTTTGTATATCGCCGTAATTGTATCTTTTACATATATCAGTACAATTCTCTCATGTTCTCTCAATACCTTGCCTCTCATTTATTCTAACTTGGTATTAGAGTCAATTCTTCTTGACCCTGTTTCAACTATTTTTTTTTTCACAACCCCAATCCTTTCAATCTCCTGCCTCGCCTCTTTTTTTCTCGTGGTATCTATTGACTAATACAGGCCTCATTATCGCTCTAATATCAACTCTCATCACAGTACTACCTTCATCTTGAAGAAACAATCGCAATGCCATCAAAACTACCGCAACTGGAGTCATCACGTGCTTCCACACGTTGCCAAACTCCAACAGTAACATCAGTACCATCGCCTTTGATTTTGGGCTCTACCGCAACAACCTGTGCTCTAAACTCATCAACAACCACATTATCCGAACTGTTTTGATGAGACGATTCCAACGCCACGAACAACAACCCTACCTCAGCAGCTGTGCGCTGCCACGAGTGTGAAAACAAAACCCTATTACCGTTGCTTCAAATCCACGCGCCATAAGTCTATCCTAGCCATGTTAGTCGATACATCAGTTACCACGACATCCAAAGTAAATTGCTAACCTTACTACATCAGCACCACATCAGCTGACGCGTCATCAAAACCAACGATCAGTTCTACCACATCAGCTGACATATTATCAAAATCATCGGTTAGCTCCTGCCATATCAGAGACATGTCGGCATTGACTGCCATGCTGTTTGGTCTTCACCACGTCATTAGTTCACAGTTGCTTCGCTTCTCTTAACCGGTTCAGGTAGTTTTAGATCGGGTTTTTACAAAGTGGGACTAGTTCCTAGGGTTTTTAGACGTTTTGATTTTATTTTTGGTCTCCGTTTTTGTGATTTGAGACTCACAAAATATACTTTCCTTCACATTCGTGTATTTTCTACATTGGATCACCTCATTTGTTTCGCACCTATAGAGAATCCAGACCCATTACGTGTTATATCCACTATTCTAGATAAATCAAACTATATGTTTTGGGCTCAAGAGACGTATAACTTTCTATGTGGTCGAAAATTGTGGCATATTGTGAATGGGGACATTATTGAGCTCAAGAAGAAAGACAACGAAGATGTTGAAAAATTTGTTGAACGTCTAGAAAAATGGGATAACAAATATCATCAGATTCTTACATGGTTTTGTTCCACTATAATCTTATCTATCGAAATCCAATTTGGTAGACTCGAGATGGCTAAAGAAATTTTTGATCTTCTCATACTCCGCTATACCAAGGAAGATTTATTACACCGATATCAACTTTTTTACACATTTCACAACATACACCAAGAATCTGAACAAAGCATCAACAATTTCCTATCTCAGATGATTGCTTTGTAGGATCAGTTGGCTATCTTTGAGCCACTTTGAAAAGATCCAGATGATGCCATTCTTTACACAAGCTATCAAAATGAGATGCGCCTTATGCAGTTCCTGATGGCTTTGAGGTCATAATTTGAGCATATACGAGCCTTAAAACTACACCGGAGCAAGATATATTCCTTTAACGATGTCGTTTCCAATTTACTAAGAGAGGAAACACATATTGTAGCACTATATAGATCAAATATTGATGTTTCTCTTGCCACACCAACTAGCAATCCAAACTCATCACAACAACCCTTCTATTGTAGGTACTATAATTCACAAGGACACAAATTGCTCAAATGCCCTTCTCATCTTTGTAAGGTATGTAAAGAACCAGGCCACTACCTTCCAGACTACCCTAAACTTTTATCCACACCATCTGGAAGCCAATCAAATGGGAATCAATCCCACTCTCGTGGCTCTCGCAATCGGTCATACTCCAAGTCAAAGAACTCTGCCGCTACAACAACAAATGTTGCCCCAATTCACCAAACTCTTCACCTGATTTGAGTAGCCTCTGCACCATACTCACCTAGGCTCTATCTAAAATCAATAAATATATAGTCATGTCAACTATACTAGGTACATCTCGACGGTACTTAGATTCTGCATGTTACAATCATATGACATCTGATGCCTCTATTTTTTCCTCTAAAACTAGTGATGAGCATGCACCAACTATTCACACTACAAATGAATCAAATATGTTAGTTAGTCATACTAGACATGTTGACAGTCCTCATTTTTCTCTTCCCGCTACATATTTTGTCCCTAATCTTGCTCTTAATCTTATATCTGTTGGACAATTATGTGATCTTAGATTTAATTTGTATTTTTCTTCTATTGGTTATCATGTGCAGGACTCTCAGATAGGAAAACGTCTTGGGATCGGTCGTAAAAGTCGGGTGCCTCTTTTAGCTTACTCACCTCCAAATCTCATCTTCAACATCACATAACCAATCATCAACCTCTATTTCATCACTCTTACCTGTGGAATTGTGGCACTCTCAATTAAGTAACACTTCATCCAGCTGTCTCAAAAATTTTATTTCTAGTGGTCAATTAAGTTCAATTTAGCATGAGTCTTTTCATTGTATTTATTGTCAACTTGCAAAATAACTAGTTTTACCTTTTAATGAGAGTCAATCTATTTCTCTTGTACACTTTGATTTAATGTATTCTAATGTTTGGGGGGCTTTCTCCTCATGCAACAATTGGAGGTTCTCGTTATTTTTTTTTTTTTTTTATATTTATGGATGAATACTCTCGATATATTTGGTTATTTCTTATAAAAAATAGTTCTAAACTATTCTAAATATATTTTTCGTTTTCTTCTACGGTTTAAACCCAATTTTCTCCTTAAATCAAATTTTTTTGCTCAGATAATACAATGAAATAGAAAGATCGTGTTTTCCTCAATATGCTTCACAAAAATGATACCCTCTCCCATTGCTCGTGTCTTGGAATCTCCCAACAAAATGGACGAGTCAAACGCAAACATAGACACTTTATTGACACAGTTCATGTTCTCCTTATTTCTTCATTATGCCCTGAGCGCGGTAAGGCTATCCTAACCATAGTATACATAATAAATTGTCCCTTTCGCTACATCCAACATTAGTTCCATTTGAGTGTCTTTTCGATAATCTTCCTGCATACTCTAAACTGAAAATCTTTGAGGCTTGTTTTGTTCTTCTCAAAACACATTAATACAACAAACTAGAACCAATGGCCCACTATGTTATTTTTTAAGATATGACATTGAATATAAAAGGTATCAGTGTTGGGACCCCATTTTTAAAACTCTTCGTATCTCTTGGCATATCATTTTTGGGGAACATCAAATATTTTATTCCTTATGGTCATTTGATATATCAACCATCATTAACTCCAAATTCTTTACTGATCTATCTATTGAGTTATTTCTTGAAGATGTAGTTTCAAGTACTATTGAGCCCACTCTAGAACCACTAGTTGATCTTACCCTTTCGACTCTAAAACCACCAGTTGATCTCACTCCTCTAGCTCTATCGATTGTACCCAAGGCTCCTCCTATGTTTGATGACCCTGCATCAAATCCCTGTGAGAGCCCTACCGCTCTAACATGGTAACTCATCATCCTCTTATCTCAATGACTATCATTTCTTTTTTACCATGCTTAATTTTCATGAGCCTCAATCATATAAGGAGGCTGGTACTAACCCTCTTTGGTAGAAAGTAATGGATGAGGAACTTCAGGCCCTAACAAAAACTCACACCTTGGATCTTGTTGACCTTCTTCCTAGGAAATCTCCTATTGGATTCAAGTGAGTGTTTAAGATCAAAACACTTTCCAATGGTTCCATTGAACGCTATAAAGCCCGATTTACTGCTAAGGGATTTGCTCAGGAATATGACATTACTTAAGAAGAAACAATTGCTCCAGTGGCAAGGCTCACATCTGTCCGTACTCTTCTTGTTGTCGCTGTTATTCGTAAATGGACCATTTTTTAGATGGATGTCGAGAATGCATTCCTTAATGGAGACTTTCTTGAGGAAAATTACATGCATACCTCTCCTGGCCAAATTGCTCCTCGACACAAACTTTGTCTTATTCGTTGTGCCTTATATGGTTTGAAACAAGCTTCACATGCTTGGTTCACTAAATTTAGTACTACCATTTTTCAGTTTTGGTTCACATCCCCACTCGTGGTTCTGCTCTGTTTCTTCGCCACACTAACAATGGTATTATCCTTTTTTTATTATACGTGGATGACATAATTATTACCCGGAATGATTTACGTGATATCTTTGAACTCAAAAACAATTCTTGGTGGACAATTCGAGAAGAAAGATGTTAGTATGCTCACCTATTTTCTTGGCCTCGAAATTTTATCCGGTTCAGATGGATATTTTCTTTCTTGGGCATAATATGCCTCTAATCTTTTTTCCAAGGGTCTTCATTTAGGAATGTATTCTTAACATCCATCTGAAAAAAGATCCATTTATGAATGGAAGCAATGACAAGAAGAATACGGACAGATGTGAGCCTCGCCACTGACGCAAATGTCTCTTCGTAGTTAATGCCATATTTTTGAGAAAATTTACATACATAACCCTACTAGCCTAATTGCTCCTCGACACAAAGTTTGTATCCTTCGTCGTGCCTTATATGATTTGAAACAAGTTCTACGTGCTTTGTTCATTACATTTAACACTACTATTCATCAATTTGGGTTCACATCCAACGCTCATGATTCTGGTATGTTTCTTCACCACACTAACAATGATATTATCCTTATTTTATTGTACATGGATGACATGATTATTACCAGGGATAATTTACGCGATATCTTTGAACTCAAAAAATTTCTTAGTGGATAATTCGAGATGAAGGATCTTGACGTACTCATCTATTTTATTGGCCTCGAAGTTTTATCCAATTCAGATGGATATTTTCGTTCTCAGGCCAAATATGCCTCTAATCTTCTTTTCAAGGCTGACATTACTGACTCCAGTGTCGCTATTTCTCTAGAGCCAAATATTAGACTCACTCCACTAGATGTTTCACCTCTCCCAAGTATCACTCTATATCGCCAACTAGTTGGAAGTTTGGTATGCCTCACTATCACTCATCCGGACATTGTCTATTTCATTCATCAAGTCAGTCAATTCTTGTCCGTTCCTCGGACCACTCATTACGGGGTTGTTCTTTGCATTCTACGATATGTTAAAGGCAGTTTATTTTATAGACTTAATTTCTTCACCCAACCTACTCCTATCTTATAGGCTTATTCTATTGCCAAATAGGTCTCAGATCCCACCTACAGACGTTCAACCACTAATTATTGTTTTTTCTTGGACAACTCTCATTTCTTAGCGCAGTAAGAAACAAACTGTGGTTGTCCACTCCAGTAATGAAGCTGAATATCATGCCATCGCTGATAGGCTTCAATGGCTCCTTGATGACATGTGAGTCTCTTTCCCCCATTACCACTACTCTACATTGTGACAATAGGAGTGTTATTCAGATTATCCATAATGATATTTTTTTTTATGAACATACAAAACATATCGAGATTGATTGCCAGTTCATCCGTTACCACATGTTCCAGCATAATGTTCGTCTACAATCCGTCAGTTCCGCCGATTAGACAACGGATATTGTATATGGGTTTGGCCTGTTATGTCAAACCCTAGTCGTACGAAGAAAATCGAATCCTAACTGCCTTGAATTTAAGGGGTGATGTTAATATATGTATATGGGCTTGACCTGCTATGTCAAATCCCAATCTCACTAGGAAAACCAAATCCTAACCCCACCAAGATTATTTTAGTTACCTCTTATATATAGACTCTTTTTTATATATTAATACAATTCTCGTGTATTATCTCAATTTCTTAACTGTCAGTTATTCTAAATAAAATAACACCAAAATAATAACTAACACAATACATCACTTCCCCATCCATACTCCAAGAAACATAAACCGAGACAACAAGAAGATGAGCCTTTTTTTTTCTTTCTCCTGCTGGTTACAACTCTCCAACTCATTCTCCACCATAGACAATCTTCTCAGCACACTGGTTATAATTGTCCTCGATCTTTCCCACATTGAAAGATTGGCATTAAAAAAAAATCACATGAATAGAAAAAAAAATAGAGGTAAAAACAAAGCGCGAAAAAAAATCAAGACAAAGACCAAATATGAAAACAAAAGGGTTTTTCTTTCTTTCCAACAGCCAAAAACATAAACAAATTGGGATTGAAGCTCACCGGAATTCTTGCGCAGCTCTTTAACCTTCGTCCAGGTTTGAAATCAATCCAAATGTCTTCAGTTCAGTCCTATTTCAACAACAATAATAGTCTATCGTTCCAAGAAGTCTTCTGTTTAGTTCAATCCCTCAATCTCTTCCTCACTCACTCAAATGCACCTTACGGGAATGGAATGGAGGAAGTTTGAGGTGGAATTAATTAGGGTAACTTTCAGGTTCTGTAATGAAGATTGGCGAGAAACGAACAATGGGCCAACTTCTCCAAAACTCCCTTAAAAGAAACCACATGATTGGCATGTGGGTGGTTTCGGTGCAAATTCATATCGGCATTAATGATTTGACCTCAATTGACGCGATTTTGGGTGGTTTCGGTGCAAATTAATATCAACATTGATGATTTGACCTCGCGATTTAGATATTTTAAAATTTAATATATTTAATTGAAATAATAGGGACTAAAATGAAATTTCTATGAAATGACAGAGTATAAAACCAATGTTTTAAAACTTGGACCGGATATTGAATCGGAAAAGTTACTGAGTCACCGATCACTGGTTCAACTAGTACGTGAACTGTAGTTGAACCGTGACGTCATAATTATATCATTAATATTTATATATATATATATATATATATATATATATATATATATATATAATAAATAAATAAATATACTTATAAATATATAAAAGAGTTTGTAGCAATTTTGTAATTTTCACTCCTATTTTGTCCTTTCTGTTTGGCTTTGTGGCTAATTTCTTCCAAACATTGGTAGTGATGGCAATTGTGTAATTCAATTTCATTGTTGTCCTCATGCGTTCTTTAACATAGCACATATTCCAATTCTTTGTTGATTTTTTTTTTTTTTTTGTCTTCTATGAGGCTTTACAATTACAAACGGTCACAACACAGGGAAAGAGCAACCAAGAGAGAGAGAGAGAGACAGAGACAAGACGCCGAATTCACTGCTAACTGGTCGGCCATTCGCTGTCTGTCGTTTGCTATCGGAGCTCGTCATCGTCGTCGGTTGCACGAGCAAGGACTTTTTTGCAAGATTAAGGTTGTTTTGGACGAAATGTTTATACAAATTTGGATTGAAATAAAACTGACCCTAAAAATCCTGAAGTTACTGCTGCCGTCTCTACGAAGCGTCCGAAGTTGCTGCTGTCGTCACGCTCTTTTCTCTATGAAGCGTCCAGTGTGTTTTTTTTTGTTTTTTTTTTAATAATTGGGCTTTTGTTAAAAAATTGGCCGGTTGACGAAAAATCGCTCCGTTTCACAAGTTCAACCGGCGGTTCACCAATTTTTCCAGTTTTAACCCTAGAACAGTTTTTGTTGGTTAACCGGATCAGAATTTGGACCGGTCGACAGTTCAACCAGTCGAACTGGTCCGGTTTTTAAAACATTGTGTAAAACAAAATGAAGTCTTAAAACAACATTAATTTTCCCTCCATTCCCGTCATAGCGAAATCAAATTCATGGCCCAATCCATCTCACCCTCCCGTCTCCTCCCAATCCCCACCACCACCACCCACCACCACCACCACCTCTTCTCCTCCCTCACCTCCGCTACATCCCTCACGGACCTCAAACAAATTCACGCCCAAATCCTCCGCTCCGGCCACGACTGCTCCAACTCCCTCCTCCTCAAACTCGCACTATCTTCCTCCAGCCTCGACTACGCTCTCTCCGTCTTCAGCACCATGCACCTGCCCGAACCCCATCTCTGCAACAAATTCCTGCGCGAAGTATCCCGCAGCGACGGTGCCGGAAAGACCCTTTTGGTGTACGATAAAATGAGAAGACAGGGGTTCCACATTGACAGGTTCAGCTTGCCGCCGTTATTGAAGGCCTCTGCGAGAGCTTGCGCTTTGACCGAAGGGAAGGAAATTCACGGGTTGGCGTCAAAATTCGGGTTCGATACAGACCCATTTGTGCAGACCGCATTAATTGGGATGTACGCGGCTTGTGGCCAAATTCAAGCAGCACGTTTGGTGTTCGACAAAATGCCTCACAGAGATATCGTAACGTGGAACACCATGATCGATAGGTATGATCCATTACTTGACTAATAACAAAATAGTACAATTTGCGAATTGAATGACTAACAAACTAGCCGTTATTCAATTCCATGATGAAATTCTGAGAAATTTACTTATTTAATATAGTAAATGGATGAATTTTCCATTAATTTTGCTTCTGATGTTAACTGAATTAACTGTAATTTCTTCCTAACATTCTTGCTTGAAACACGTGAAAAAACAGTTACTGTCAACTGGGTCTATTTGATGAAGTCTTGCCATTGTTGGAAGAGATGAGAAGCTCCAACATACAACCGGATGAACGAATGTTCTCAACAATTATATCCGCCTGCGGACGTGCTGAAAATATACACGACGGAAAATCAATCCACGAATACCTTATTAAAAATCATATCGAAATTGACCCCCATTTGCAGACATCACTGATCACCATGTACTCAAGTTGTGGCTCCATGGATGAAGCTCAAAACTTATACAATGACCTCTCCCCAAAGAACTTAGTGGCTTCAACAACCATGCTTTCTGGGTATTCAAAGCTCGGAGATTTAAAATCCTCCCGTTTGATCTTTGATCGAATGGCGGAAAAAGATTTGATCTGTTGGAGTGCGATGATTGGGGGATATGCAGAGAGCGATCAACCTCAAGAAGCACTCAACCTGTTCGACGAAATGCGTAAACTAGGAATCAAACCCGATCAAGTCACTTTTCTAATTGTGATTTCGGCTTGTGCTAATCTAGGTTCACTGCATCAAGCCGATCAAATCCACAAGCTTGTTTACAAAAACGGGTTTGCAAAAGCTTTGCCAGTAAACAATGCCCTTATCGACATGTATGCAAAATGCGGTAGTTTGGAAAAAGCAAATCAAGTTTTTCGTAAAATGAGATTGAAAAACGTGATTTCTTGGACATCCATGATTAGCTCATTCGCTGTTCACGGGGATGCACATGAAGCTCTAAACCTATTTCGCGAAATGAGAGACGAGAACATTGAGCCAAATTGGGTGACATTTTTGGGCATTTTATATGCTTGTAGCCACGCCGGATTAGTCAAAGAGGGTCGAAAAATGTTTGAATCAATGGTCAAAGATCACAAGATCGAACCAAAACTAGAGCATTACGGCTGCCTGGCGGACCTGTATGGGCGCGCGAATATGCTTACAAAAGCCCTAGAGGTTGTTGAAAACATGCCATTTCCCCCAAACGTCGTCATTTGGGGATCGCTGATGGCCTCTTGTAGGATTCACAACGAGTTCGAATTGGGGGAATTTGCCGCGAAACAAGTTCTTCGGCTAAACCCTAATCACGACGGGGCCCACGTGTTCTTATCGAATATTTATGCCAAGGAACAAAAATGGGAAAAAGTC
Organism: Eucommia ulmoides; assembly: GCA_016647705.1. Classification (NCBI taxonomy): domain Eukaryota; kingdom Viridiplantae; phylum Streptophyta; class Magnoliopsida; order Garryales; family Eucommiaceae; genus Eucommia; species Eucommia ulmoides. Next base: position 34,377,195 of record CM028327.1, on the reverse strand, counting down.
GGGGAATTGAGGAAATCGATGAGAGATATGGGGATATATAAAGAGAAAGGGTATAGTAGGATCGAATTGAACGACGAGATGCATGAGTTTTTGGCGGCGGATAAGAATCATGAAGAGGCGGATGAGATTTATGCAAAGCTAGAGGACGTGGTTGGGGAGTTGAAAAAAGTCGGTTATGCCCCTGACGTATGTAATAGCTCGGTTGATTTGGATGAGGAAGAGAAGGAGAAGGCAGTTTTGTGGCATAGCGAAAAGTTGGCTCTTTGTTATGGGCTGATGAGGGGGAAGAGAGGGGGTTGTGTCAGGATAGTTAAGAACCTTAGGATTTGTGAGGATTGCCATAGGTTTATGAAGTTTGCATCAATGGTGTATGGAAGGGAGATAGTTGTGAGGGATAGGAGTAGGTTTCACCATTATAGAGATGGAGCTTGTTCTTGTAAAGACTATTGGTGAAAAAATTGTACTTAAAATTGTATAAAAATTTCTTGAATTCGATGAAGAGTTCTGTTTGGTCTGTAATCTGAATACAGTTTTATAAGGCATATATATGTGTGTGTGTGTGTATGTGTGGTGTCTCTCTCTAACACATTATCTCTCTAAATTTGATTAAAATGTTAAGACCTTTGTGGTTAAAGAAACAACTTCAAGCAATAAGCACATTTCATAATGCTTGGATAATCCTTTTTGGAGCAAGTGGGAAGTTGACGTAATAATTAATTGTTATATTTTTATGGTTCTAAAGGCACTAATATCAATAACTGATTAATAAAATATAATATAAAATTTAAAAGCGTAAAATGTAATGAAATACAATCGATTTGTCAGGAGAGAGTAAAATTTTTAAGCGAGACTATTTCTCCCCATATATTTGATCTCTTCAACCGAGTTATCGATTCGTCCAAATCAATTACAAGCCTATATTAAATAATATTTAAAAAGGACAATGGGTGGAAGTTCCTATATTTAAGCTCTAATTGGTCAAAAGTCCTACATGTGGTAAATTTTTTTGATTTAGTCCTATCTCTTTTAAAAATGTGAAAGCCTTACTCATGTGATAATCACGCGTTAGTTACATGTAACTATTTTCTGTGTAATATCACTGTATTAATTACAGGTAACTAATTTTTTTATTTTTTATTTTTTTCAGTTATATATTTTAATAATTTGTAACTTTTTAGTTACATGTCTCTGATATGTGACTAAAAAATTTGATATTTTTCAGTTATATGTTTCAATAATATGTAACTCTTTAGTTGCATGTCTCTGATATGTAATTAAAAAGTTTGTTATTTTTTCACTAACGTCACAAAATATTTTATATATATATTATTGTAACATGTAACTAATATTATATAAATACATGTAACTAAAAATGCTCATGTGAAAAGTAATAATTATGAAATTATAACTAACATTAGTTACATGTAACAGAATTCACTATAAAAATCGAATGTACTCACTAAAAGATTCTCTACAATCCCTGCAATATCCCTACAATTCCTGCAATGCGGGACTAAAGTACAAGTGAAATCTAACGACTAAATTAAAACCTAATAACACAAAATGACTTTTTACCAATTAGACTTAAAAAAAGAGACTTTTCACCAATTTTTCCTATTTAAAATAAATATTGATTTATTAATAATTTTGAATATTGTTAACATGTTAAATGAATTTTGGTTGCAAGTACAGAAAATACATAGTTTTTCTTTTCCTTTTCCGGTTTTTTTTTTCCTTTCAAATATATATATAATGTTTTTGTTTTAAATTTTTTGGGAACCAAAATAAAATTGGAAATAAAAACACTATGGTCTCCTTTGTTTAGTGCTTTCTCTCCTTAATTTCTATTGATCCTCCCAAAATTTTGGAAATAATTTACAGAAGGTGTTTGGTAAGCATGTTTTTGTTCCAAAAACAAATTCTTAAAATTTTGAAATTACTTCCAGAATTCCTTGAATTTGAAAAAAAAATGTTATTTTTGTTTGACTCCCACAAAATCATTCCTAACCTACTTCTTAAGGGTAAATATTGAGAAACCACGCGGGCCACCACCATTAACGTTGGCCACACGATGCCAACAACCACTCACGTCAGCCACCACCATGCTTGCCATCACCATCTACGTTGGCCACTATCAAGCCAGCCACCACCATCCACGTTGGCCACCACCCACGCCGGTCACCACCATATTTTGGGAAAATCTCTAATTAACTGGATTTTATTTTTCCTCTTTATGTGTTTAAAGTAGGATTATTGATTTCAACACCCACAAATATTAACCAAAATAAAAGAAATAACAATTAAAGCGGGATGCACGATTTTTACCTGAAAACCCCCAAGGCGGATAAAAAACTAAGGGACCGAAGTCTGATATCAACTTCCAATATCACAAAATAATAGGATTACAATTGTTCATACCTTCAAGATAATAATTCTTGGATCACCAAATAAACATCATCGAAAATAATGAATTCAACAATAAACGATAAATACAAGTTTAGAGAGAAATATCGAATCACCAATTAGAAGAGGATTATCAAAGATCAAAACCTATGACAATGAAGTACTTGATGCCGAAAACAGACCCCTGAAATTCAGCCAAACGGAATCTGAATCGTCGTCCCATCGTCAAGGAGAAGTCTTAGTTCTCTCTCATCTTCCTTATCTATCTCTAGGCTGCTGTATAACCTTTTTTCTTCATCTAAAAAGGTTGCCCGCTTTCTTCTATTTATTTTTCTATTCTTGCATGTATAAAGAATTAGAGCCTTAGTGGGATTATTTTGTTTTGTTAATTAGGCTTGGGTTAGGTCCATCTATAAGGGCTGGACTTACCCAACGAATCTTCCCCTTCATCATATGTGGGGAATTACCGAAGACTTGTTTTCTCTCACTCTATATATAACTCTTAAGCTATTGTCCCAAAAAAAATAATTGTTATCATATCTAAACCATTATCATCTGTGTGTATCTTCTCAAGCTTAGGGATGGCAATTAGAACCGAATTGATGGGTAACCGAATGAAACTAAACCGAATGTTTCGGTTTTGAAACCTACTACATGGTTTTGGTTATAATTTTGGTTTTAAAATTAGCAACCGAAACTGTTTTGGTTTTGGAATGGTAACCATGAAACCGAATCGCGTAACCGAACCGTGAAACCGATATTTTAGATATATTTTTATGATATACATACTCTCAATTTTATTTTATTTTTATATATTTACAGTTTAACCCCTCTAATATATATATATATATATATATATATATATATATATATATATATATATATATATATATATATATATATATATATATATATATATATATATATATATATATTATGTTAAGGTTAAGTTTTCTCATTTGTTTGTGTTGTAGCCTAGCTGACTAATGTTCACATTGATTTTATAGGTATTAAGATTTTGTGGTATTGTATGAGATTTTTTTTTTTTTTTTACAGGATTAAAAATTATTGAGATGCAATTGAATCATGATATAATATTTGTTTTGGAGACCTTGATTTGTATTATTTTGATGATTATCTATTGTTATATTTTAATTATGGTTATGAACATTTATTATAACAATTAATAGTTTTATGGTTTGGTCTTATTTTTTGGAATTTATATTTTATATTTTAGTTAAGTTTTTGTTTATATATAAACAACAACGATCTGCAGTTTTGCGATTTTGATTTGATTTTGGTTTCGATTTTTATAAAATTAAAATTTTTTAAATAGTTTTGCGGTTTTGATTTTGGCTTTGTATAAAGTTAAACAGTTTAGTTTTAAAATCATTTTAAAAAATTGGCGGTTTTGCTTTTGGTTTTGGTTTAACATATGTCTAACGGTTTTAGTTTTGGATTTGTATAAAACTGGATCGAAACTGGACCATTGACATCCCTAATGAAGTTGTAGTAACTTCATATCCAATACATCGCAAATCCAATGGTACCTCACATCAATATGTTTGGACCTTGCATGAAAAGTTGAATTCTTTGAAAAATGAAAAACACTTGATTGTCACAGTAAAGATTGTACCTCTCTTGTTGGAAACCCAACTCTTATAAAAACTTTTTCAATCACAAAATTTCTTTACAAGCATCTGTCACTACAATGTATTTTATTTCCGTAGTTGATAAAGCAACGCATTTTTATAACCTAGATTGTCACAAGACTACTTCCTCTACGAAGGTAACCATGTATCATGGTGTGCACTTCTTGTATCGATATCACCTGCCGTGATAGCATCTGTATACCCTTCTAGCATAGGTTTTGCATTGCCAAAACATAAATTGACTCTAGAAGTTCCTCTGAGATACCTAAAACTCCTTTTTACTACTACCCAACGCTCTTTGCTCAAATTGAAGAGAAATTGACTTACAACACCAACTACATGAGTGATGTCTAGTTTCATGCATACTATAGCATACATTAAATGGCCAACTGCTGAAGTATAAGGTACTTTCTTCATTTAATCCTTGTCATTCTTACTTGAAGGACACTCACTTAAACTTAACTTGAAGTGTTTTGCAAGTAAAGAACTAATACATTTTGGCTTGTTTATATTGAATCTTTCTAGAACTTTCCCAATATATCCTTCTTGAGACAACCAAATATTTCTATTTTGCCTTTTCCAAGTGATTTTTATATCAAAAAATTTGCTTTGTCTGTCCCAAATCTTTTATCACAAAAGTCTAGCTAAGATCCTTCTTCAAATTCTGAATTTTTTTTGTTTGCATTCTGACCAACAATTAGCATATCATCCACTAGTGTAGGAGAATAATGAAGTAACTATCTAGGAACATCTTCACAAACATATAATGGTCTGAAATAGTCCTCTTATACCCGTGATACATCATAAATGAATCAAATTTCTTGTACCATTGGGCACAATGCAAAGTGACAATGCGTGACTCTCTCTAAGATTTTTCTCCAAGGATCTCAAGAATAAGATCTTCTCAATTATCTTCTCATTCATCCATAGTTGCTACCAGTACTGGGGGATCTTTCTCACCCTCTTGCACAACCTGATCCTGCTCATCTTCCTTTCTTATCCATCCATTCCAATGTTTATCATCAATATTCTTCTCAAGTAACCGTAGCTAAAAAAATCTTTTGCGAGTTTATTGCCAAAGAAAGATCGCTTTCTTTCTAGAAAACTTGTGCAATCATAGCGTGGTGAACATGCCATTTTTTTATTGGATGATGAAGTGTCCAAACTCCCATCTCCATTCCAAATTTATCTTGTGGGTGAATTTACTCATGGAAGACCTCTATTTGAAGAAATCAAGAAGATGTTCCACACACTGTCTCTATCAGCTGGTTTCAAAAGTGGATTTCTTGATGAAAAGAACCTTTTGATTCAACTTAATTCGAAGGAAGATTTTCCGAGATTATGGACTAAAGATCAATGGTTTGTTCATCACTATCCTATTCATATATTCAAATAAACTCCAGATTTTCGAGCCAATGTTGAATTTCATTTGGCATCAATTTGGGTCCAATTTAAATTTCTTCCAATTCATTTCCATAATAAGGAGGCATTATTCCCTTTGGATTCAATAATTGGTATGCATCTTAAAATTGATGCTGCTACTGTAAATTTCTCCAAACCAAAAGTTGCGAGAATTTGTGTAGAGGTTGATTTACGGCGTTCCATGGTTAAAAGAATTTGGATTCGCAGTGGTTCAAAAGGATTTTGGCAGGCCATTTCTTTTGAATCTAATCCCTTGTATTTTAATTACGACTTCAAGCATGGTGATAGGTGTAAATTACCTATCTATTTCCAAACCAAACTTGTTAGTTTTCGAGTATGTTTAGTACGTTTTATTACGTTTTAATTCGTTTATATTCTTTTTGCCATAAAACAGGTATTTGGGGCGAAAAGGGACTAAAACGGTCATTATGTAGTCTAATCGGATCAAGAATGGTGGGAAAACAAGCAAGGAGACAATATTCCAAAAGAAGCCCACCGCCGCGGCGATGAGAATGCGGAGAAGGGCTATATGAGCCCAGCGTCCCACCGCCACTGCAGTAAAAGATCAGAGAGTTGAAGACTGTTCCACCGTTTAGGCGGTGAAATGGCAGAATGTTTTCCAATTTCACCGACTTCTCCATCGCTACGACGATCTCTGAACCGACATACTCACCGTGGCGGCGGTGAATCCCACCGCGGCGGCGATTCCTCTACAGACAGTTTAAGATATTTAGGATATTTTGGGATATGTGGAGCCTATATATATCATTCCTTCTCCTCCAAACAAAAGGTTAGACGTTTTGGGAAGTCTTGAGAGCTCTAAGGCCATTCGACCAAGGGAAGATCACGTTGAGAAAAAGGAGGAAGCGTTCTCAGAAATGTTTTAGCATCAGATCTTCGGATAAACGACTAGTTTCCTTGTTTCTCTCTTTCTCTCTTAGGTTTGGTTGAATGTTTGTATATGTTTAGCTTGTTTCAAGTTGTATATAGGGCCACGGCCATGTTTAGCTAAACATATATTGTCTAGGGTTTGATTGAATTCATGAAAACTTTGTTTATATAAAATCGATGTTTTGTTAGTGGTTGTTCATGTCTATCTCATTGTGTTTGCCGTGTTGTATTGTTTATTATGCTTGTTACAATATACCAAGGATACGAGGTTTGACACTCGGGCGAGGTAACCCCGGATTCGGACTAGGGTAAACACAACGCGACGATTCAATAACCCGGGAGGGAGTTGGAGAGTGTGCAATCAATGACGTTGGTTCACGACTCATGTGACTATGTGCTCGAAAAGACGTTCAAGGGGGACTTCGGCGTCAAAGCGAAGTCATATATTCGTTTGCTTTACACTCGAAAGAGGGAGTGAGCGAGTTATAGATACAGAGATTGTCGGATAGGATGAACACTATTAATGAAAATAGATTGAAATAAACACGTTTAAGTGAACGATATTGATCCTTAGGCAATAATTCTCATAAATGTCCTACCAATATATTAGTATAATTAGATAAATTAGTATTGTAGACACGGCATTTTGACCGCCTCGCAAAAACATTATACTTTATTTTATAGTTACCTTAATTTTATTTTTATTTTTTCTATTTATTTTGTTTTGATTGTACCGTATTTGTGCGGTTTAATACTGCTAAATTAAGTTTTATTAATCTATTAAGTAAATTAAATATTAGTAATTGATTTATTTATTTTTATTTTTTTGGTTTTGTAGATTTTTCAAAGTGGAATAAAAACGCGTTAATTCGGAACAAAATGGACAAGAAACAGACGAGAACGAGAGAGGCCTGGACCGAACCGGGGGGGGCTGCACAAAGGTCGCACGTGCGACCAAAAACTGGTCGCACGTGCGACCAGTGTGCTGGCCGCATGTGCGGCCAGCAGGGGGGGCAGAGAGCTAATGCTCTCTGCCCACCCCCCCTTTTTTGGGTGCACCTTCGGTGCACCCACCCCATTTTTCCTACTTTTTCTTACCTTTTCGCGGACGATTTCGCATCAAAAATTTTCTATAAATACAAAAAAAGGCTCAGACAACACAAGGGAGAATTTTTTGGCCAGAGGAATTTTTTTTTTTTTTAGAGGAATTTTTTTGGGAAGGGAGAAGTGAAATCTGGAGAGAAATTTTGAAGAAAATAATATTATTTTCATTTTATTGTAATTTTGAAGAAGAAAAAATCTCCAATAAGGTGGTAAATTTTCATCGGTTGTAAATCTTACTCTTATTTTTAAATAAGTTGTTATTATACTAATCTCTTTTTTTTTTTTGTAAATTAGATTTTTTTTTCCTTTATTATTTATTTATTTATTTATTTATTTATTTCTTTTTATTTTCTTTTTATTTTTTTTTTATTTTTTTGAGTAAATAAAACGAGGTGGAAAATTCTCAACCTTCCATTTGAACGATTTAAATTTAGAAGGGAATTACTCCCCTCGATGCGTGTGTGCGTGTGTTTTATTTAATTTGTATTAAATATAATGTGCTAACAATACGAGGTGGAAAACTTCTGACCTTCCATTGGAACGGTTTAAGTTTAGAATGAAATTACTCCTCTTGAGAAGTGTGTGTGTGTGTGTGTGTGTGTGTGCGGGTGTTTTATTTAATTTATATTTAATATAATGTGCTAACAAGATAAGGTAAAAAATTCCCAACCTTCCATTTGAACGGTTTAAATTTAGAAGGGAATTACTCCCCTCGATGCTTGTGTGCGTGTGTTTTATTTAATTTGTATTGAATATAATGTGCTAACAAGATAAGGTGGAAAATTCCCAACCTTCCATTTGAACGGTTTAAATTTAAAAGGGAATTACTCCCCTCGATGCGTGTGTGCGTGTGTTTTCTTTAACTCGTATTAAATATAATGTGCTAACAAGATAAGGTGAAAAATTCCCAACCTTCCATTTGAACGGTTTAAATTTAGAAGGGAATTACTCCCCTCGATGCGTGTGTGCGTGTGTTTTATTTAATTTGTATTAAATATAATGTGCTAACAAGATAAGGTGGAAAATTCCCAACTTTCCATTTGAACGGTTTAAATTTAGAAGGGAATTACTCCCCCCGATGCGTGTGTGCGTGTGTTTTATTTAATTTGTATTAAATATAATGTGCTAACGGGATAAGGTGGAAAATTTCCAACCTTCTATTTGAACGGTTTAAATTTAGAAGGGAATTACTCTTCTCGATGTGTGCGTGCGTGTGTTTTCTTTAACTCGTATTAAATATAATGTGCTGACAAGATAAGGTGAAAAATTCCCAACCTTCAATTTGAACGGTTTAAATTTAGAAGGGAATTACTCCCCTCGATGTGTGCGTGCGTGTACGAGCGTGTGTTTCTTTAACTCGTATTAAATATAATGTGCTAACAAGATGAGGTAGAAAAATTTCCAACCTTCCATCAGAACGGTCTAGGTTTAAAAGGGAGATCACTTCCCTCAATGTGTGTGTATGTGTATGTGTGTATATGAGGAGGATTTCAAAATAAAATAAAAACATTCGGATTTAAATTTTAATTGGACTTAATCGGATAAGGTACCGTCTTTGGACGGGCATCTTGGGGTGCTTGACACCTTCCCCGAGTGTAACTGACCCCCGAACTCTTTAAACGAATCTCTGGTCAGACCATGTTATTTTAGGAGTCAAATTTTTACTTAAGCCATTTTTTTTAAATTGTTTTCAAAAAAAAAAATAAGGTGACCTAGCACATCATTTAAACCCAATGCTAGGTGGCGACTCCTTTTCCTAAAACAGGCTTAAGTATATTTTAATGAGAAAAACGACGTTTTTAAAAACCCTTCTCATTTTACCAACGCCAAGCATCTATCTATTTTTTTATTTTCTCTGGAAAATCGGGGCGCGTTCAGCTGGCGACTCCATTGGGGACCCACAGAGGGTCGAGCCCAATATGTCTGAATAAGTCCAACTAATCTAAAGTCCGAATGTTAAATTTTATTTTATTTTTTTCCCTCAATTCAGTAAATAAGTTGTGATTTTTTTTATATCATTTATTTTTTATTTTTTATATATTTTATTTTTTTTCCTTATTTCCTCTCAGGCTCTTATATCGTTGTAAATCCTCTGACAAAAGCGAAACTGTCTTGTATCCATATTATCCCCTCAGGATTCTATGATATAAGACGAGAAATGTTTTTTTTGTACTTGATGGATTTATGACGTCTTGGGAAGTCCTAAAAAAAAAAAAAAAAAAAAAAAAAAAAAAAAGAGCACACCAAACAAGTTCAAAGTTTTCAATATCGGTAGGGAACGACAAAAAAAAAAAAAAAAAAAAAAGAGATTTTTCATGTACCATCATTTGTTTTAATTAGTCGTTATCGAAATTGAAATCTTCGAACTAGAATGGGCTGTAAGGCCACCTAAGACCCACGTGAACTAAAAAAATGATTTTTTTGTAGGTGAAGAAGAAAGGGACAAGACAAAGAAAATTGGTCCCAGAAAAGCAAATCCAGTTCCCCCCTTTCGAAGTCCGATCTTTACACGCAGTTGAGCACAGACTCATTCCAGGATGACATCAGAAAGCAATCCCGAATCTCCCCGAACGACCCAGATGGCTCAGATGCAGGAAACTATTGACAGGTTGATGGAAAGGATCAACGAACTTAGCCGACCTCAGGAGGTGCCTATTCCTCCGTCCAACGGGACTCCTGTGACTGAATCCCCAAATGGAAACCCTGCAAGTATTGGGATGGAGAACTCAGGGCCGAATCCGAACCACGTCGGCCCGAACTTTGCAGTACCGGTCTACTATAGACCTCAGATGGGCCCTCATCCTTTCGCCTATGGAGCTCCGACATATCCCATCCAAGGGCATGTCTATCAGGCCTCGCTAGAGGGCTCGGCCCCCGCCGCCCCGCAGATCTTCATTCACCCGGAGAGGGTCGTTGCTCCACCAAACAATTCAAATGATAGCCAACCGGCCCCGGCCATTGAAACTGAAAACAAAGAAGAGAATGGCCCTCCACTGGCTTGACTTCTGAAAATGGAGAAATTGGAGAAAACTATGGAAGAATGGCAAAAGGAGAAGCCGTCCAAGAAAGCGACATACAAGGAGTTGTTAGTACCACCCAGGATTGTGTACCCGGAAAATTTCGTAGTTCCGGAGTTCACAAAATATGATGGCACTAGCCTTCCAGAATGGCATGTCAGCGTTTACAAAGAGGAGTTAGGAATTCATGCTCGGAACGAAGACCTTTGTCTAAAGATGTTTTGGAGATCGTTGAAAGGACCGGCTCTCAACTGGTACATGACCCTGGAGCTGTCACAGATTAAAACATTTGAAGATCTGGTAGAGGCCTTCTGTGAGCAATATGTGTACAATAGGGATGCCGCGCCAGACCGCAATACCCTCTACCAGATACTGAAAAATAAAGACGAAAGTTTCCGGAGGTATACTGCTCGTTGGAAGGAAGAGGCTGCCAAAGTTGTCCCTAAGCTGAGCGAGGAGGCTCAGTTAAAGATATTCAATTCAATTCAGTCACCGCCGTTCTATCGAGATCTCTCGAGCATAGCAGTGGTTTCTTTCGGCGATGCGATCAAACAGGCCGAGGTGACGGAAGAAGGAATAAGGAGCGGAAAAATTGAAGGGGCCCAATCCAATCTGACGAAAAGGTCAGCCCCGCCAAAGATGAAAGAAAATGAAGTAGCTGTTGTTGTTTCCTCTCGGCAAACCCATTACCAGAACTACCCCCAAGCTTCCTGTCCCCAGAACTACTCGAACCAGAACAACCAATATCACAACTACCCTCCTTAAAATCGCCAAAACCAACATTATCCTCAAAACTAACCCTATTCCCAAAGCCGCCCCCGCTATTACCAAAACGTACCTCCCCCTTATCAAAACCACATTCCCCAATATTATCCTCAAGCCTACCCAACACCCTCTTACCATACCTATCAACCACACCCGAACACCCCACCTCAAATTCCTAACCGCACTCCAAGGTCAGGAACCCAATACCACCAAGACCTTCTACCTCATGCTACTGGGGAAAATTTTCAGAATGACAACAGAGAGCTACAAGACCTTCCGGTCTCGATCATCGAGTTGTACCAGAATTGTTTAAAGTAGGGGATGCTGACGCCCCTTCCATTCTACGAAGTTAAACCTGGGAGTAAAGCAGCTTCTTCAAATGCTTTCTGTGAATACCACTCAGGAACCAGAGGACATGCGACTGAGCAATGCTTTCAGCTGAAAGACAAAATCCGGGAGTTTATACGGACTGGAGCCATCACGTTTCCTAAAACACCTGAGGCCGGTACGCCTAATTGTCAGCAAAATCCGTTGCCTGAACACGCCTCCTCAGGAAGTGGCGTCAATCTAATTTTCACAGAGGAGGTCGAGGAAGAAGTTGATGTGATCGATATCGGTGGTGTTTGTTTACACCCGGAGGTTCTCTACGGAGGGTTCGAATTACATCTAGAAAGAGTAGCCCAAAAACTGGAGAAATCTCTAGTTTTGTCTTTCCCAATCCAAAAGATGGTGGAAAATCTCAATAAGGTTCCATGGAATTATGAGATCGTCGCTAAAACAGGAGAATGAGAAGAATTGCCAATCTCAGTAGGAGAAACCAGTGGAATCACTCGGTCTGGAAGGGTGTATACGCCACAGGATTTGATCAGGATTCCTATGAAGGAACCAAGAGGGGCCCTGAAAAAGTCGGTGTCAGAACCGGAGGCTCACGACTTCCTAAAGGCAATGAAGAATTCAGAATACAAGATAGTGGAGCAACTCAGCAAAGCACCGGCGCAAATCTCGATGCTTTCACTACTCTTATCCTCAGAAGTACACAGACAGGCACTACTAAAAGTCCTAAATGAAGCCCACTTTCCTAGCACGATCTCTCCGGAGAAGTTTGTCACTCTGGTCGAGCAGGTCTTAGGATCTAACACCATCACTTTCACAGATGACGAGATGGACGATGATGGAACAGGTCACAACAAGCCTTTGAATATCACGGTCGAAAGCCATGGAATGTTCATAGCTCGGGTGCTGATTGACAATGGATCGGCACTAAATATCTGTCCTTTATCGACCCTGGAAGAAATGGGGATAGATCTATCACAGGTTCGATAGTCTAAGACGGTTATCCGAGCATTCGATGGGGTTAGGAGAGATAGCGTTAGAGAGATTGACCTGCCAATTGAAATAGGTCCAATACAGTTCAATGCGAAGTTCCAAGTGCTCGACATACCTGCTTCGTACAACCTGTTGTTGGGGAGGCCGTGGATCCATAACGCTGGGGCAGTACCTTCATCTCTATATCAGAAGATCAAGTTTATCATTGATGACACACTGTACGTGATCAGGGCTGATTCAGATATCATACCTTTCCATCAAGCGATAAGTCGGCATGTCCCGTTAACAGATGACGGAAAGGAGAAGGAGAAGATTGAAGCCTCCTATCACGTGTTCGACGTCGCGAATGCTACCTTTGTGAAGGAAGGAGGACACGAGATGACACCATCACTATCTAACATTGTGGCCTTCGTTGCTAAATAAATGAAGTCTCGGGGTTGTATTTCCAGGAAAGGTTTGGGCAAGAATCTAGACGGAATTACAGAACCGATAGAAGTCAAGGAGAAGAGGGGGGAGATTCGGATTGGGATACGAGCCGACAAAAGCAGACAGGGCGAAGTTCTTCTAGAAGAAGAGGGATGGATCCCCAGACAACTAGCCAATGAAAATTCCGCATATCCGGGTCACTTTCCCCTATCCAGCAGAAACCATCAACAAAGGGAAGGAGACCGCATGATTCAAGTTGCACCCTGAGAGAGTAATGATCAAGGAAGCTGTGAATGTAATCATGAGAGACGAGGCAGGGCCAAGTCATGGATCTGGTATTCGAACCAAGGAAAAAGAAAAGCTACAGAATTGGGATTCTTGTTCTCTCCTAATTCGCCAGGCGTTTCGGTAAACTTAGGGAGATTTTCTGTTGGTCATCCCTCCATCCACCTTGCCTTCTAGATAGAAAGGGATTTTGCTTTGTAATGGTTTTTTATATTTAATGAATGCAATTCTGTTTTATCCGACATATGGTTTAAATGTTTAAATTTTATGCTTTCAGGATGCCTAAATTACCAGTGTATGATGCATGCGATATAACTGAGCCAGAGTGCGATAAGTATGATTTCAATGCAGAACCAGACCATAACCCGATGGGAGTGGAAACAGAAGATGACTCTTGCCAGCCAGACGATAGTGAGATCCGAAAAGCTTTCACGGAGTTCGAGAACAAGCTGATTCCCAGTAACGATGAGACCGAGTTGATAAACTTGGGGACCTCGGAAGAGTTGAAGGAAGTAAAGATTGGATCAGCCCTCATGACTCTGGAAAAGAAAGAGTTGACAACGCTCTTAATTTCCTACCAAGATATCTTTGCCTGGTCCTACGATGACATGGTAGGACTAGACAAGAGTATCGTAGCCCATAAGCTGCCGCTAAAGCCGGGAAGTGTACCAGTCAAATAAAAGTTGAGGAAGCTGAGGCCCGCTGTCAGCCTCAAGGTCAAGGAAGAGATCGTGAAGCAATTCAATGCCCGAATTATTGAAGTCTGTAACTACAGTGAATGGCTCTCAAGTGTCGTTCCCGTGCCAAAGTTCTCGGGAAAAATCAGAGTCTGCGTGGATTATCGTGATCTCAACCGGGCAAGTCCAAAAGATGATTTTCCACTACCAAACATTCACATCATCATCGATAATACTGTGGGGCGAAAGCTCTATTCTTTCGCCGATGGATTCTCTGGCTATAATCAGATTCTGATGGATGAGAAAGATCGAGAAAAGACAGCCTTTACTACACCATGGAGAGTCTTTTGCTATAGGGCGATACCTTTCGGTCTCAAAAACATCGGGACAACATACCAAAGAGCAATGACGACCCTCTTTCATGATATGATGCATAAGGAGATAGAGGTATATGTAGATGACATGATCGTTAAATCACAGGAGAATGAGGATCATCTCTTCCATTTGAAAAAGATGTTCGACAGACTTCGAAAGTACCAGCTCAAGCTCAATCCAACAAAATACACGTTTGGGGTGGCTTCCAGAAAAATTCTCGGTTTCATGGTAAATCGTCATGGAATCGAGATTGATCCTGCAAAGACGAAGGCCATTCGTGAGATGCCACCACCGAGAAATGAGAAAGAGATCCGAGGTTTTCTGGGGCGATTAAATTTCATAGCCCGATTCATCTTCCAACTCACTAGCACTTGTGAGCCAATCTTCAAGCTACTTCGAAAAGAAAGTGACGGGCGATGGAATGCAGATTGCCAGAATGCCTTGGAGAAAATTAAAGTCTATCTAACGAACCCTCCCGTTCTAGTGCCGCCTCGGGAGAAGGTTCCGTTATTACTATATTTTTCAGTTCTCGACTCCTCCATGGGAGCTATTCTTGGGCAACTCGATAAATCTGGAAAGAAGGAGCAAGCCATCTACTACCTCAGTAAGCGCTTCACGAAATATGAGGAAAATTATACCTTGCTGGAGAGGACCTGTTGTGCATTAGCTTGGTCTGCTTAAAGACTGCGCCATTATATGCTCCCACTGACTGCCTACTTGATAGCCAGGATGGATCCCTTAAAGTACATCTTCGAGAAGCCGATTCTGTCAGGAAAAGTTGCAAAATGGCAGATGCTGGTGACGGAGTTCGATATCATCTACAAGACCCAAAAGTCAGTGAAGGGTTAGGCGATAGCGGATCAGTTGGCTAGTTGTCCAGCTTAAACGGATAACCAGCCTCTTGAGACGCTATTCCCTGACGAGTCGATTCATGCGGTGGATGAAGAAAATGAGGAAACAGTTTGGAAAATGTATTTTGATGGAGCAGTGAACTCTCGAGGGGCTGGAATCGGAGCCGTTCTGGTTTCTCTAGGCAAACATCATTATCCAGTGGCTTCCAAGTTGAAGTTCCAGAGCACAAATAATCGAGCTGAGTACGAAGCCTGTATTCTGGGACTCCAGCTGGCTGTCGATATGAAAATCAAAGAATTGCTAGTATTCAGAGATTCTGAGCTGATAATCAATCAGGTAACAGATAAGTATGCCACGAGAGATCCGACCTTGATAGCCTATAACAATCACCTCTTGGAGTTGTGCGAGCAATTTACGATGATAAAATTTGAAAGCATACCGAGGCTCAAAAATGACTTCGCCGATGCCTTAGCTACCTTGGCATCTATGATCTCTATCACTCGAGAGGATGATGATATCATTCCGGTGGTAATCCGAGTTCAACGCCGACCGGCCCACTGCTGCCAGCTTGAATCTGAGCCAGCCAAAGACCCGTGGTACCATGACATAAAGAACTTTCTGAAAAATCAGGAGTATCCGGAAGGGGCATCAAGTGTTGATCGAAAAACTCTCCGGAGGTTAGCAGGCCAATTCTTCCTAAGCGGGGAGACACTGTACAAACGCTCCCCTGACATGGGCCTGTTGAGATGTGTTGGATTCGAAGAGGCCATCCAGTTGATGAAAGAGGTCCATGGTGGCATATGTGGACCTCACATGAGCGGCTTCATGCTTGCCAAGAAGATCCTGAGGAACGGTCATTTTTGGCTAACGATGGAAAGCGACTGCGTGCAGTTTGTCCGAAGATGCCATAAGTGTCAGATTCATGGTGATCAAATCCATGTCCCACCTTCACACCTTCATTGCTTGGCGGCCCCATGGCCCTTCTCAATGTGAGGTATGGACGTTATTGGGGAAGTTACCCCTAAGGCGCCGAGTGGTCATCGCTTTATCCTGGTGGCAATTGATTATTTTTCCAAGTGGGTAGAAGCTGTTTCCTTAACCCGAGTGACTCAAAAGATAGTAGCTCGATTCATCAAAGAAAATATTGTGTCAAGATACGGTTTGCCGCAAACATTGATAACTGACAATGCTAAAAACCTGAAAGGTTCAGAAATACAGAAAATATGTCAGCAGTTCAAGATCGAGCACAAAAACTCAGCGCCTTACCGTCCAAAAATGAATGGAGCAGTGGAAGCCGCCAACAAAAATATAAAGAAAATTCTCCGGAAGATGATTGATAATTATAAAGAGTGGGATGATATGCTGCCATATGCTTTGATGGCTTACCGGACCTCGGTTCGGACCTCGACAGGGGCAACCCCCTATTCTTTGGTCTATGGCACAGAAGCGGTGATACCGGCCGAGGTGGAAATTCCATCTCTACGAGTGCTCATAGAGGCCGAGCTTGATGAAACTGAATGGGTACAACAACGGTTGGACCAACTTTGTTTAATCGATGAAAAGCGGCTAACAGCGATATGCCACGGACAGTGTTATAGACAGAGGATTACTAGAGCTCATGATAAACGGGTATATCCTAGAGTCTTCAAGGTCGGTGAGTTAGTATTGAAGAAAATCTTTCCTTTCCAAGATAAAGCTAAGGGTAAGTTCGCGCCAAATTGGGAAGGTCCTTTTGTTGTTCATAAGGCTTTGAGCGGTAGAGCGTTGATTCTCCAGGAAATGGATGGTGATGTATTTCCCGAGCCCCTAAACTCGGATTCTGTAAAGAAATACTTTGCCTAATAAATGTCCTTATTTTCTAAATAAGTTTATTTCAATTTGTGATTATCTGTTGCTTAAAAAAAAAAAAAAAAAAAAAAAGGGTACGGCTCGAACATAGTGAAAACTCGAAAGAGCGCTATGAGAAAAATGTAGAGACCGTGTCGCCCAAAAAAAAAAAAAAAAAAAAAAAAAAAAAGGGGGGGGGGGGGGGAGAACAGTTAGATCACTCCTAGGGGCATTTTTGAAATTTCCACTACGGATGACTTCCATTGACCGTAAGACTTTTCTGTGTTCGGAACTTGATGGATTTGAGCAAGAGTTGGAATCTGTGAAAAGGAACATCGAATATGGCTCAAATTTGCATTGAAATCATACTTGTCAGACAATCCGGCTTGAAATCTCGCAGTCAACATATCTGGTGATAAAGATACCTGTTTGGGGTAAGGTTTTACACGTTTTTCCCATATTTGGTTAAATCAGTTTTGCAGGATTTAAAAAATACAAAGCAAACAGGAGTATGTGATTCTCCTAAGCACTGAGGATGCCTAGTAGAAAAGAGAAAGTGAGAATCGGCGGGTGCAGAGAAATAAAGGCTGAGATGTTGTCCAAAAACTAGACCCCGCCAACAACCCGGAGAAAACCTCCAGAAAGTACATCTCTAAGATTGACGGAAGGACGAGACGGAAAAATCTCCCGATACTATCCCGAGAAAGTCAAGCGCCATCAAACGAGGGATTGTGACGGAAAAGGGGGGGAACGGAATTGTGAGTCGTCAAGGGTGACAAGTTTTTCAAACTAAATTTTCGTGTTGCATGTGTTTTCTTGTCCAATTATAGGGATTTCAAAGGGCATGGAAGCATGGATTTCTCTATCACAAAGACTTCTTACCTTCCGACTCAAATTAGAAACTTTTATTGCTGAAAGTTCAAAAGCTCTAAATGAGCGTCCATGTATGCGTTTTGCCTTGAAAAGGGCAAAAAGTGAACTACGCTAAACTTGATCCTCGGCATAATACTAAGGTACGCAGGCAATCTTTAAATGTTCGGTCATCTGAGAGTTCGACTGGGGCACATTTATGTCTTTGCTCTCTCATTCTGGCTCAGTCACAAGTTGGGGCATATTTTATACTCTTGAACTTTCTTTAGGCCCCTAGCCAAGAGGGCTGGGGCATGAATAATTTTTATTACTCTAAACGATCCTCTAAACAGACACTTGTTCGCCATGAGTATCGTCGTGAGTCTCTTTTTTTATCACTCTAAACGATCCTCTAAACGGACACATGTTCGTCATGAGTACCGTCATGAATTATTTTATTACTCTAAACGATCCTCTAAACAGACACTTGTTCGCCATGAGTATCGTCAGGAGTCATTTTTTATTACTCTAAACGATCCTCTAAACAGACACTTGTTCGTCATGAGTATCGTCATGTGTCATTTTTTTTATTACTCTAAACGATCCTCTAAACGGACACATGTTCGTCATGAGTACCGTCATGAATTATTTTATTACTCTAAATGATCATCTTAACAGACGCTTGTTCGTCATGAGTATCATCACGAGTTAAATTTTTTATCACTCTAAACGATCCTCTAAACGGAGATTTGTTTATCATGAACATCGTCATGAGTCATTCTTTTTATCACTCTAAACGTACACTTGTTCGTCATGAGTCATTTTATTTTATTTGTTCTATTATTGGAAAATACACTAAAAAAAAATAAAAAAATGGGACGATCAAAATGACGTGGTTTTTATCTTTGTCAAGCAAGTGGGACTTGCATGACAAAGAGGGGCAGCTGTAGACACGGTATTTTGACCGCCTCGCAAAAAAATTATACTTTATTTTATAGTTACCTTAATTTTATTTTTATTTTTTCTATTTATTTTGTTTTGATTGTACCGTATTTGTGCGGTTTAATACTACTAAATTAAGTTTTATTAATCTATTAAGTAAATTAAATATTAGTAATTGATTTATTTATTTTTATTTTTTTGGTTTTGTAGATTTTTCGAAGTGGAATAAAAACGCGTTAATTCAGAACAAAATGGACAAGAAACAGACGAGAACGAGAGAGGCCTGGACCGAATCGAGGGGGGCTGCACAAAGGTCGCACGTGCGACCAGATACACTGGTCGCATGTGCGGCCAGCTTTAATGCTGGCTGCATATGCGGCCAACAGGGGGGGCAGAGAGCTAATGCTCTCTGCCCACCCCCCTTTTTTAGGTGCACCGATTTTGGTGCACCCAATTTTCCAACTTTTTCTTACCTTTTCGCGGACGATTTCGCATCGAAAATTTCCTATAAATAGAAGAAGGCTCAGACAACACAAGGGAGAATTTTTTGGCCAGAGAAAATTTTTTTTTTAGAGGAATTGTTTTGGGAAAGGAAAAGTGAAATCTGGAGAGAAATTTTGAAGAAAATAATATTATTTTCATTTTATTGTAATTTTGAAGAAGAAAAAATCTCCAAGAAGGTGGTAAATTTTCATCTGTTGTAAATCTTACTCTTATTTTTAAATAAGTTGTTATTATACTAATCTTTTTTTTCTTTGTAAATTAGATTTTTTTTCCTTTATTATTTATTTATTTATTTTTTTTATTTTTTTTGAGTAAATAAAACGAGGTGAAAAATTCTCAACCTTCCATTTGAACGGTTTAAATTTAGAAGGGAATTACTCCCATCGATGCGTGTGTGCGTGTGTTTTATTTAATTTGTATTAAATATAATGTGCTAACAATACGAGGTGAAAAACTTCTGACCTTCCATTGGAATGGTTTAAGTTTAGAATGAAATTACTCCCCTTGAGAAGTGTGTGTGTGTGTGTGTGTGTGCGGGTGTTTTATTTAATTTATATTAAATATAATGTGCTAACAAGATAAGGTGGAAAATTCCCAACCTTCCATTTGAACGGTTTAAATTTAGAAGGGAATTACTCCCCTCGATGCTTGTGTGCATGTGTTTTATTTAAGTTGTATTGAATATAATGTGCTAACAAGATAAGGTGGAAAATTCCCAACCTTCCATTTGAACGGTTTAAATTTAGAAGTGAATTACTCCCCTCGATGCGTGTGTGCGTGTGTTTTCTTTAACTCGTATTAAATATAATGTGCTAACAAGATAAGGTGGAAAATTCCCAACCTTCCATTTGAACGGTTTAAATTTAGAAGTGAATTACTCCCCTCGATGCGTGTGTGCGTGTGTTTTATTTAATTTGTATTAAATATAATGTGCTAACAAGATAAGGTGGAAAATTCCCAACCTTCCATTTGAACGGTTTAAATTTAGAAGGGAATTACTCCCCCCGATGCGTGTGTGCGTGTGTTTTATTTAATTTGTATTAAATATAATGTGCTAACGGGATAAGGTGAAAAATTTCCAACCTTCCATTTGAACGGTTTAAATTTAGAAGTGAATTACTCCCCTCGATGCGTGTGTGCGTGTGTTTTATTTAATTTATATTAAATATAATGTGCTAACAAGATAAGGTGAAAAATTCCCAACCTTCTATTTGAACGGTTTAAATTTAGAAGGGAATTACTCCCCCCGATGCGTGTGTGCGTGTGTTTTATTTAATTTGTATTAAATATAATGTGCTAACGGGATAAGGTGAAAAATTTCCAACCTTCCATTTGAACGGTTTAAATTTAGAAGGGAATTACTCTTCTCGATGTGTGCGTGCGTGTGTTTTCTTTAACTCGTATTAAATATAATGTGCTGACAAGATAAGGTGAAAAATTTCCAACCTTCAATTTGAACGGTTTAAATTTAGAAGGGAATTACTCCCCTCGATGTGTGCGTACGTGTGTGAGCGTGTGTTTCTTTAACTCGTATTAAATATAATGTGCTAACAAGATGAAGTGGAAAAATTTCCAACCTTCTATCAGAACGGTCTAGGTTTAAAAGGGAGATCACTTCCCTTAATGTGTGTGTATGTGTATGTGTGTATATAGGAGGATTTCAAAATAAAATAAAAATATTCGGATTTAAATTTTAATTGGACTTAATCGGATAAGGTACCGTCTTTGGACGGGCGTCTTGGGGTGCTTGACACCTTCCCCGAGTGTAACTGACCCCCGAACTCTTTAAACGAATCTCTGGTCAGACCATGTTATTTTAGGAGTCAAATTTTTACTTAAGCTATTTTTTTAAAATTGTTTTCAAAAAAGAAAAATATGGTGACCTAGCACATCATTTAAACCCAATGCTAGGTGGCGACTCCTTTTCCTAAAACAGGCTTAAGTATATTTTAATGAGAAAAACGATGTTTTTAAAAAACCCTTCTCATTTTACCAGCGCCAAGCATCTATTTATTTTTTTGATTTTTTCTGGAAAATCGGGGCGCGTTCAAGTATTGTAGTATTAGTATTTATTAATTAAACACCATTTTTATTGCCTAGATAAAGTCGAGTTATGATGATCGCGATACTTAACGATATTCTCAACTAATCCCCATGAACACGATACCCCTATTCTCCCAACCTATACTAAAATTTGACCCGTACGCTTGCGGTAAAAGTGACGACGCTTAATTGCGGCCACCACATGGTCATTTTGATGGTCATATTGAATCCAATTGAATACTCAATAATCCTCCAGTTCTTGTTTAGAAAGATGTTTCAATCTCTGTTCTAGTTACAAGAAAATAAAGCATAGCTAATTCAACCAAGTCAGACCGATCCAAGGTTATAGTTTCCAATTCAGTTAAAATTCCTCCTTCTAATCCTTCGTCCGAGGCTCCCAGCGTGTTTCCAAAATGGTTTATAGAAAAATATTCAAAGGATTCAGATGATGATGACTTTGATTTTATAGTTCCTTACATTCCTAAGTCTACCAAAAAACCAGGATCTAAACCTAAGTCTTTTTCTAGCAAAGAAGCTTCTTTAATTGGTAATTGTTGGCCCAAAGATCTACCCATAAGGGGGGGGGGGGGGGGTGAATTGGGTAGCTACAAAAAAATTAAACAATTAATTCAAACACAAAATCTTAATTTTCCTAAATTGATTATTATCTTGTTTAGCCGCGAAAATGTGTTTACCTAGATGCACACCTAAACTACCAAAAAAATAGATAATGCAACACACAAGGATTTATCCTGATTCGATAAGTTAGTCTTACCAACATCCAGTCCCCCAGCTCCACGAAGATTCGCAAGCCACTAAACCCTGATTCTTTTCCCAAATAGTCACCAAACCCTTACAATCTTTATTCTTTTCACAGGTTCATAATCAAGTTTTATTATCCTGATTCTTTTCACAGGCTAAGAATCAACCTATCACTATTACACTTATTTTTTTCACAAGTTTAGGAAGAACCTTTACAAACACACTAATTCAATTATAGGAAGAATTAAAACCTAATCTTTTTAAAGGATAAAGACTAACATAATCTTGTTGCAGGCCAAATATCAAACCCTAATTTTTTTCTCAGGCTATCGAAACATAACTACCCAAATTAAACACTGACCCAAACATGTCTAATCCCGCTCAAACTCTCCAATACAAAAAAATCAACAAGTTTCTTACCACAAGGAGATTCTACCACCTCAATGAAATTATATTCAATTAATGTCCCAAATATTATTACATGATGATTCAATGTGAGGCACAAATTTGATTTAAAAAAATTAACACACAAATAGCACGTAATCAGATTTCTCAAATAAAAATAATTTTAAATGATTTTTCACATAATTAAGTTAGAAAACGATTTTTCTCAAATGTTTGATCCAAGCAATTAATCAATAATAATATAAGAAAATAATAACAATAACTTGGAAAGATCTCATCGGGATTTGTCGAAAACGATAATAATTTCACGATAGAGAACACAAATCGGGGAAAAGAATGATGAGCACCTTGGATCAAAAACTTTAAGTATAATCACACTTAAGAATTTTAACAACAAAATCTCTCTTATAATTGCTAGAAGGCTGATGTTCTTAAGTGCTCAAACTCAATCCCGCATGTCTATACTAATAGACCTAGAACTAAGCCCATAACGGCTAGTTTTAAAATGTCATATCAATAAATGACATCCCAAGCCCCCATATATCATATATTCAAAATAAGTATATTTAATTAAAAAATATTCTTGGAAAAACTCATTTTGGCCCTTAAAACTTTTCAAATCAAAATCCTTATAAATAGAAGTATTTAATCACTTTAATTAATAGAATAATTAAATAAATTAACTAATTAATTATGAATATTTTAATATGTGATATATATATATATATATATATATATATATATATATATATATATATATATATATATATATATATGTCTCTGAATTATACATATATCCCTCAAAACACTCCCTTGAAATCATAAAAAAATGAGATGATTTGACCAAGAAAACAAACCAGTCAAAAATTTGACTAGGTAGCTCAGTTGACTGGCCAATTGTTCTAGTCGACTGCCCTCTCCAACAGTTAGAAAATTACTGTTGGCTTGGCTCCAGTCAACTGCCCTCTCCAACAGTCAGAAAATTACCGTCGGTTGACCGATTAGTCCAGTAGGTTTTTTTTACCAGCTACTGGATTCGCTAGTCGACTGACCCAATTTGTTAATTGACCAAATTGACCAGTAGGTCACCTATTCCACTTTTTAAACACATTGTTTTGATTATTCGACTGACCTCTTTTGCCGGTTGACCAAATTGACCCGAGAAACAACCATCTTAAGTATTAAAACTATTTTTTCAATTAGATCCAAAACCAAAAACATTTCAAAGACTTAACACATCGTAAAACACACATTAGAACCCTAAAATTATCACCACACATAAGATTAATTCATTTTAAAGTGTCGTGCGTGATTCTAATTCGGGTTGCGTTAAGAGTATAAAAGTAAAGAGTTATTTTTACCTATTTATCTTCAATGTATTCAATACTCTTCAAATCTTCATTATCTCCATTTTGCACCTGCTATATATTTTTCAATAATTCTACTTCTTAATTAATTACATGGAACTTTAAATATGAAATCACCCATTAAAAATATTGGTTTCATAAAATATGAACATTTAATTGTCCATGAAAACATTGGGTTCAATAGTAATAATCCTTTATCTTATCTTGAATTAGCCAAATCCCTTTCCAAATTTGTTCCTAAAGCTCAATCTTCAGCTATTTGAAATTTTGATCATCCTTATGTTTCTTAGTCTGATAAGAATTCTAACAATCAGCTAATTCCTTCTTCTGAGGTTATTCTTCTAGCGCAAATCTCATCTTCAACCCTTTCTAAATTGCCAAATTCTGATTCATCTAATTCTAATGATCATTTTAATCCAATTCAAGTAATTCCTTTATCTTCTCATCTTGACAATTTGGCAGTTATGACAGTTAAAACTGTCAGAATCCAAAATGTTGATTCTTCTTCAAATTCATTTGAAATTAATTCTTCAGCTGACTAGCTTATGATCCAAAAATTCACTATTTCTTCCGGAAGAGTAACTGATGATTCAGTTGCTTTAGAACCTGAAGAAATTTAATGGATTATTCCGAACAAGAGACATCAGGCTAGAAAAACCTTTCACTCCAGTGTAGTTCCAGTTTGAAGAGTAAAGCTCATTCTTCTTCACCTTCACATGATTAAAGGCCTGGTTTGGAATACAAAGGGAGCCTCTAAAGGTGTTGCAAAGTCCAAACTCAAAAAGCTTGTTAAAACTCATACGCTACGATTTCTGATGATCTTGGAGCTTATGCAAAATATGGATGCTATTATCCCTTGCCAAATTTCTGAGGTTTGACAATTTATATTCAAACTCTTCTAGAAAAATTTGGATACTTTGGAAAAACCCTTCATCTTGTTCTATTTCGTTCTCATCTCATCAACTTATTCTTAATGAAGTCAACCATCATTTTCTAGCCCATAAGCTTACCTTGGCTAATGTGTATGCAAAATACAGCCCTCCTGATAGAAGACCTTTATGGAAAGACCTTGAATATCTAAATCCATCCATTATGAATCCTTGTATTATCTCTGGGGACTTCAACTGTTATTCTTGCCTAGATGATAGGAGAGACTACATTATCTTTTCTCAGCTCATAACCCTTAAATTCAATAACTGTGTTAAATCTTGTGGTCTAAACATTGTGCCTTCACTGGCTCAAATTTCACTTGGTGCAATCAAATCAAAGGTTCTTTACGGAAATTGATGAGAATCAACGAGCACATCAAATGATCTACTGTATATACTAGTTGGGCCTTACTACCATAAAATTCAAAAGATTCAAAGAAGCACTTAATGGATTAATTCAATTTGGGCTCAGTCTACAATAGTAAAGCCTAAATTTAGCCCAAATGACAGTCAAGGCCTATTCCACCTTATCAAGGCAAGCAAATGGGCTTAAAGCGTGAATCTGAATAGGCCAAGGATAAGACCCACGAATTTTATCTTATTTATTTTATTAATTATTCTTTTAATTATAATTTAGGTAATTTATTTGCTAATTTGTAAGGCATAATTGTCAAGTAGTATTTTTCTTTTAAACTAGGAGTAGTTAGGCAACATCTTTATTTCTTTGACTTTATCTTCCACATTGCTAGGAATTCTCCTAGATATGTGGCAGCCTATTTTGATAAAGTTATTTAGGGTTCTCTTAGCTACCTATGTAAGAGGCATTGTAGCCTTAAGAAAATAAAATTTTGATATTGATTAATATAATTGAGAGTGGTTTCTCTTAATTTCTTCTGAGAACTTTTTTGAACTTATCAAGATTTCATGTGGCGTTTAGCCTCTATATCTTTGGTTCCTGATTCTTTATAATCATTAGGTCATGATCGTTTCTTATACCTTTGGTTCATGTTTTGTTCATAAACGTTGGGTCAAGGTAATCTGCCCAAATATTCTTATTTTTATTTCATTATAAATCTGAATTTAGTTGGGGTTCTTCGCGAAGAAACCCTAATTTTGTTGGTGCTACTTGTGCCTAAGAATGATGGAACTTGGCGAACGTGTGTTGAATGCCAAGCTATTAACAATATTATGGTGAAGATTTGAGGATGAATCTCTTTCAAGAAACGGAGAATGATGAGAATTAACAAGCACCATCAAATGATCCGCTATATGTGCTAGTTTGGCCTATTACTAGCGCAATATCCAAAAGATTCAAAAAAGCGCTTAATGGATTAATTCAAAAGATTTAGACTGAGTCTACAATAGTAAAGCCTAAATTAGTCCCAAATGAAAATTAGGGCTTAGTCCACCTTATCAAGGCAAGCGAATGGACTTAAAGCGTGAACCTGAATGGGCTTAGGATGAGACCCACGAATTTTGTCTTATTTATTTTATTAATTAGTCTTTTAATTATAATTTAGGTTATTTATTTTCTTATTTGTAAAACATGATTTCCAAGTAGTATTTTCCTTTTAAACTAGGAGTAGTGATGAAGCTTCTTTATTTCTTTGATTTTGTTTTCCACATTGCTAAGAATTCTCCTAGATATGTGGCAATCTATTTTGATAGAGTTATCTAGGGTTCTCTTGACTACCTACTTAAGAGGCATTATAGTCTTGAGAAAACACAACTTTGATATTGATTAAATTAATTGAGAGTGTTTTTCTCTTAAGTCCTTCATAGAACGTTTATGAACTTATCAAGATTTCATGTGGCGTTTAACCTTTATATCTTTGGTTCGTGATTCTTTATAATTATCGGATCAAGATAATTTCTTATACATTTGGTTCATGTTTTGTTCATAAACGTTGGGTCAATGTAATCTATACTAACTTTCGTATTTTTATTGAGTTATAAATTTGAATTTAGTTCGATCCTTCGCCAAGAAACCCTAATTTGGTTTCGGGTTTCACTAATTCTTGGTGAGGTTCGCATTAGAAATGGACCAGACTTGATTGGTCATTTATCAACAATTCTCAGCTTACTCATTTTTCCAACACCACAGTGTCTCATTTGCCAAAAACTGGTCATGATCATTCTCCTCAGCTTTTGACCATTTCCTCTCATCATTTTTCTAGTTCTATTCCATTCAAAATTAAGCACTTTTGGTGCAAAAATCCTGAATTCATCTCTATTGTTTCTTTGCATTAGAGTAATCCTTACACTAGTTCTACAATTTTAGTAGTTGCATACAAATTGAAATCTCTCAAAACTGTGCTCAAACAGTGGTATAGCTCGTTTTATGGAAATATCATCAATGTAGCCCAAATTGCTAAATTTAAGTTCTTTATACTTGAACAAATTTGCCTCAATGATGATTTTGCTAAAAATTGGTCAACTTATAGTAAAGTTATTGCTAAGCACAAACAGGCCATTAAGGTGCAAGAGGCATTTTGGAAAGAAAAAAAAATCTAGATTTAAATGGCTCAAAGAAGGGGATGCTAATAAGTCTATGCAATTTCTTCAACAAACTATTCTTTAAATTCATGGTTAATAGAATCAAGGTCTTTTTACCAAAACTGATTTTTCCTAAACAAAGTTTCTTTTATTGAAGGCAGAAACATCTCTGATAATCTTCTTTTGGATCAAGAAATTGTGAACCTTTTGCCAAAGAAAGTGATTGGAAGAAACATTATTGTAAAACAGGATATGGACAAGGCATTTGATAGGGTTTCCTAGTTTTTTCTTATAGCCATTATAATAAAATTTGGTTTCCAAGAGAGAGTTATTTACATGGTTTGGAGGCTCATCTCCAATTGCCATTTTTCATCATCATCAATAGGAATTATTGTGGTTTTTTCTAATCTCAAAGAGGGTTAAGGCAAGGTAATCCTCTCTCCTCTCTTCTTTTCATTCTAATGGCTGAGGCATTTTCCAAAGGGTTGAAATATTTCGTGGAAATTCAAGAAATTATCCCATTCTCTCAACCAAAAATTCTTCCCTCATTTTTCATTTAGCATTTGTTGATGATATGATCATCTTCCTTAATGGTTCTAAATCCTCTTTCACCAAACTTCAAATTTTTCTTAAAGAATATCAAGTTAATTCAAGCCAACTTATCAACTACTCCAAAAGTTACTTCATCCCTTCCTCTTATATTCTATCTAACAGTCTTGCTTGGCTAACCTCTAAATCAAGCTTTCTCAAGAGCTCTCTTCCCATTAAATATTTGGTATGTTCTCTATTTGCGGATCAAAAGAAGTCTTCTCTGTTTGATTCCTTGATTTCTAAGATCAGAAGCAGGCTTTCATGATGACAGACTAAGCTTTTGTCCAGTAAGGGTAGGATGGTGCTCATCAAACAACATGTTTTAATTTCTCAATTTTTTTTTTTATTTTTTTTTTATTTTTTATGGATTTGTTTCCAACTTCTAAGATGATCAAAACATTGGAGAGTATGTTTGCTAGTTTCTTTTAGAATGGCAAGCATCATTAGAAATCATGACAGACTATGTGTTATCCTAGTTCTTAAGGGGGTTTGGGATTTAGGCAACTAAATGATTTTTTTTAAGGCTTTTAAAGCTAAGATAAGGTAAAAGTTTAGAGAAGGTTCGCCTCGATGGGATCAGTTTATACATAGAAAGTATAGTTGCAAAAATTAGGCTTATTTCAGCAAAGTTGGTTCTTATTAGAGTATGGGCTGGAGGAATGTTTTGGCTGGTAATGGATTGGCTGAGGGCTTCATTCTATTTTAGATAGGAGAGGGCAGGGTTTCTTTGTGGTGGGATTAGTGGCACACTGATTTTCTTCTTGGAGAAATTATACTTATCCTTGATTATGCTGCTAAATTGCTAGTGGAAGATATCATGTTTGAATATAGGAATTGGAGGTGGAACAAAATTAGGTCTCTCATATTTCAGAACATCAACAAATGTCCCTTATCTAAATACCCTTAAATATTTGTTAATTTCGAAAATAATTGTTAAACACCACTTTGATTATTGTGGTTGTATTGGTTATTGCCGTGTTTGGTGTTGGTTATATTTGATAGTGTTATTTAAATGATAAGTACTTTGAGAATATTAGACAAATAAAGGGAATTATGTCGAAAATTTTGCGTGAATGCCATTTATTATTTATGTTGTTTCTGTTTTTTTTTTTTTTTTTTTTTTGTCTGATGTTTCTGTTTTCGTTTTTTTTTTTTTTGTGTGGCTAATTAGGCGTTTGATGTTCGTTGTACTCTTCCAAGGGATTTCAGAGATTATTTGTTTAAATGATTAATTTATGTTAAATTAGGAGTTCAATTTAATACTATTTCATTGATGTATTTTTTTTAGCATTATTTGGGGATACTAGATCTACGTTTTCAATTATTTGTATATATTTTCAGTTGCATTTTTATTGGTGATTAATTCTAAAGTTTATCTTATTTCATTGAGATTATCTTATAAATATTTAGCGGCTAAATTGTTAATTGCCACTAAATATAGAAAGGCGGCATTTTAATTTGCCGCTATAGAAAATCTAAGTTAGCCGCTAAATATCTTGTATATTTAGCGGCTAAATTATTTTTTTCCTACCAAATATAAAAATAAATATTTAATATTTTTTTAATGGCATATAAATTTGCCTCTATATGAAATTTAAATAACCGCTAAATCTTTTATATTAGCGGTTAAATCATTATTTGCCACTAAATATGTCAATAAATATTTAATACTTATTTATTTTTAGTGGCATTTAAATTTGCCGCTATATGAAATCTAAATAGCCACTAAATCTTTTATATTTAACGGCTAATTTTTAGTGACAAATATAAATTAGTCACTATAATCTATAACGACTGCAGTATTAGCGGCAGTTGTATGAATTGCAACTAAAATATTTAGCGGCTAATAGAATTGCCGCTAAAGTCCATTTTTGTTGTAGTAGCATTAATCTATTTATTCTCTTTGTCCTTGTTATTTTGGTCTTTAGATTATTCATTTTTTAATATTTTGCAATCTTGGATCATGTGTGTGGAAGCACCTGAAGTTTTTTTTTTTTTTACCTTTTGATCTTCCCCTCAATTTGTCAAACCTCTCATTATTACGAGTCCTATTTTTGCTTCTCCTAGTCTTTTTTGATTTACGGTAACCAGTACCTACAATTCTAAGGATAAGCTGCTATTTCCTAATTTTCTCTTTATTAATGTGACTGTCTTTGATCATATCCAACGTTAACTTTTTATATGGTGCCGAATTACTGAGTGGTATTCTAAGCGTTTCCTAACTATAAGGTAATATGCTGAGAAGTTGTAATGCATGCATTTCATCTTCCAAAATAAGTTTCACAGTAATCAACTGATTAATAAGACCTTGAAAATTATTCTTGGGATCAACTATGTTTTGTCCATCTTTATAGGTTAATTGAACAATTCTCTTAATCAAATTAGCTTTATTCAATCCAATTTTTGGCCCATATATGGACTCTAATATTTTCACAATTCATTAGCTTTGGTTTAATTAAAAACATGTTGGTACATACCCTGATCCATCTTCTGACAAATGTAAACCAACTATTTTTCTATACATTATCTCCCATTGTTCATTATTTTTATCACTTGGTTTACCTGCATCAACTTTTAAAAGTAAATACAAACCCTTACAATAAAGGATGTTTAACATTCTAAATTTTCAAATTACATAACTAGCCGATGTCAATTTTATCATAGCCCCCACTACTATCTTCCATTTTAAATCACGCAATTAAATCTTTCTCTAATAACCTGAAACATCAATACCACTATGTTGGAAAAATCACCAATTACTTAAATTTTATTTTTCTACTTATGTGATTAAAATAGAATTACCGATCTCAACACCCACAAATATTAACTAAAATAAAACAAGTAACAAATAAAGAGGAAGACATGATTTTTATATGAAAAACTCCAAAGCAGGAAAAAAATCACGAGCTCGGAGCCCGGTATCAACTTCCTGATGTAACCAAAAATCTCTGGCACGTTGAAAAGGATCTTCGCCAATCTGCAAAACTAATTATGTGCAAAACTGATTAGTTCAAGGGGACACCGGTGTGGTGTTGGTCAAAAAACCTCCGGCGTGAAAATAAATCAGTCTGCTTTAGGGTATTAGGCAAAAGACTGAATGTAATTTATTAATATGACACATTCTCATACTTATAAATTTAGTCATCTCCCACTTTGTTTCTACAAGTTTGGAGTTACGCCCTTTCAGTTTCCCACTTTGTTTCTATTTAGTTGGGAGTTACGTCTTTTTTAGCTTCTCACTTTGTTGTTGTTTAGTTGGGAGTTATGTCTGTTTAGCTTCCCACTTTATGGATCCATGTAAGGATCAATAGTTTGGACCAACGTCCATAACCCAATTCTTTTTGAGCATTAGGCCACTTTATTGTGTTTGTCCAGGATGACCTGTGGTTTATTGAGATGGGTTTCTTCTGAGTTGTGTGTTAGGTCGCCCGTTGAGGGTTTTTTCATAGATCGATTTAATCAGCTAAACCTTTCCCATTCTTGGGCCTAAAATATTGGCCCAATTTCTTTATCAAACTCCTCTTAGAAAGCTGAATATAGAAGCAGGGATTTCTTCCACATTGTTTTCCCCCCTGACCTAAGTGTTGATTCGAAGAAGTGAGACGAAATGTCATCTTCTCTTTTTACACTTAGTTATTGCATTGAATTGATTTTTCAGTTCGTTCTTACACTTACACTTGATGATTCTTATCACTACAAGTGTTTTATTTCGAACTGATTTGTTAATTCATTTATCACTTTATAATTGGTGATTTTAATCACTGAGTGTTTATTTGACGAACTGATCTATTCAGTTTGTTTATCACTTTACACTTAGTGATTTTAATCACGGAGTGTTTCTTTGATGAAATGATCTGTTCAGTTCGTTTTACACTTTACACTTCGTGATTCTTATCACTACAAGTGTTTTATTATGAATTAATTTGTCAGTTCATTCTTACACTTACACTTTTACACTTTGTGCTTCTTATCACTACAAGTGTTTTATTTCGAATTGATTTGTTAGTTCGTTTATCACTTTACACTTGGTGATTTTAATCACTGAGTGTTTATTTAACGAACCGATCTGTTCAGTTCGTTTATCACTTTACACTTGGTAATTTTAATCATTGAATGTTTATTTGACGAACTGATTTGTTCAGTTCGTTTTGCACTTTACACTTAGGGATTCTTATCACTACAAGTGTTTTGTTTCGAACTAATTTGTCAATTCGTTTTTACACTTATACTTGGTGTTTCTTATCACTACAAGTGTTTTATTTCGAACTGATTTGTAAGTCCGTTTATCACTTTACACTTGGTGATTTTTATCACTGAAAGTGTTTCATTAGTGGGGAGGCATCCTCATACTTGTCTTTTGTTGCCTAGGCGTTATCGTCATACCCGAGGAATTTGTAAGCGGGGAGATGTCCTCATACCCGTCTTTTTGTTGCCGATGAGTTATCCTCATACCCGAGGAATTTGTAAGCGGGGAGGTATCCTCATGCCCGTCTTTTGCTGCCGGGGAGTTACTCTTATACCCGAGGAATTTGTAAGCGAAGAGGTATCCTGATACCCATCTTTTTTCCTCTAGGGAGTTATCCTCATACCCGAGAAATTTGTAAGCTAGAAGGTATCCTCATACTCTCTTTTTTTTCCTGCTGGAGAGTTATCCTTATACCCAGGGAATTTATAAACGGAGAGGTATCTTCAAACCCGTCTTTTTTTATGTTTTTCTCTTCTTCTTTGCCCTATTTCATAACTTGCTTATTTGCTGAACGAGTTATGAATGTGAAATTAGCTTTAAAGAGACGATAGACTGATTACTCTTTTTGTGACTGTTCTTGTGATTTCTTTAGAGATGATCCTGGCGCCATGCTTAGTCTTCAGGCATTGAGTTCACCACAAAACTTAGTCTTCTTCGCAGATTTTCATTCGATTTAATTTCTTCATAATTGATTCTCTTAGGGAGGGTTGAACTCTTCTCCTTTTTCTATATCCTTCCGATTATCCCTTTGTTCATGGGATTTGACCGGGATATGTAGTTTTTTAAACTGCTTTATAAGAATTGTTGTTTCTTGTATGCCACATAATAATCGTTAACAAACAAATAGCTGCATTTTTTTAGGATGCAATACAAATTCATATTATCCTAAATATTTGTGAAATCATCTAGTCATGCTAAGTGACGAATTTATCATTCGTTGCATAATAAGTATTTTCTAATCTTTATTAACGATAAACCAGAAGATTAGTTTTGAATTGATCTTGGATAACTCTTTTAAGCGTTTCCTCCCTCTTTAGTATTTTTATACGGATCTTATCCAAATAATAAAAAGTAGGGGGTACAAATTGCAATTAAAGAGCTTTTCTTGTATAATCTTTGAGACAAAGTAAAGTTTACTTCTAACCACTAAATTTACATTTTGCATGCAAAGTTTGAGGGTACATATTGTACTTTTTCATAGCCACACGGGTCTTAATGGATCTAACTCAACGAACAGTAATTCAATAGTCTAACCGAGTTTATACAATCTTGTACACCTTTGGGAGTACTTGAATATTTTGAAGTGCCAATAGTGCTCTCATAACATGTAATTTGTCAAAATAAAAGTTATAGGGGTCAAGTAATGGGGCAATTATAATGCACTTCCTATATTTATCTCTTTAGAAAATGGTAAACTTCTTCTAATTATTATATGTAGCACCATAATTTCATGTATTGAATTAAATAGATACAAATTGCAATTTCAATATTTCTTCCAGGCACTTTAAATTTTTAATCAGAAAATATAATTTTCTGTAATTCTTGACTTATCAAGATGCAATTAATACTTTATAAGCATACCTTAAAATAAACTTCAACTGTAAATATATTTATTACCTTAGGGGCTTTAGTGCATTTAACCCTAGATTACCTCAATGATCACAGAGCCTTCTTCAATTGCAGTAGCCGCCAACTTTTTGCTTGCTCATTGTCTTCAACTTTAGGGGGGGTAAAAACTATATACATACATGTTACCTCATGGGCTTTAGTGTATTTAGTCCTAGGTCATTTTTTGTTCATAGCACCTCATTTGATGCAGCCTCTATTCTCGTAAATATACTTGTTACTAAAAGTAAACATGAAGGTAAAGACTGTAAATATAATTGTTACCTCAGGAACTTTAGTGTATTTAGTCCTAGGTTAACTTTTTCATTGTTCACCTCTATCTTATTGCAATATCCGCTGCCGCCTTGCAAGTTTCACAACTCTTTCAATTTTTCAGATTTCTCAAACTAGTTGGCTTCTCCCTTGGCGGTCGTCCTTTATTGCTGTTGTCGGCCTTTCAGTTGTGAAGATGTAATCCACCTTCATTGATCTATACCACCGAATGGCATTTTCCTCGGCGACGAAATCTGATGGGTGGTTCAATCCTGATGCGCATCAGGTGACTGAGGCAGCAATCATTGGCGATGGAGTTGGACGGCTGCAATGATAGAGACATTATAGATGGTCGGAGCCTAGTACAGCGGTGTTGCAACAGATTTGGAAGTCAAGAGCGCTACGAGCTTTGGATCTGGTGTGATGAAGGCGTCAGCGTTGTCTTCTAGAGTGAGATTGAATCCACCGTTGTACAGTAACCGTTAGAGATTAAACCCTTGCTCTTCCGCCGTCTCTGGTCACTGGTAGTTGACGATTCCGACTCAAATTAGCGGTGCATAATCAGATCGGTGGTAAAGATGTTGGAACTGACCTACGGTTGCCGATCTGGATGCCGGCAGCGGAGGCCTCATATCTGGACCGCATCGGATGCGGCGTTGGAGCATGGAGACGTCTCGCATCATGAGTTCCAGCCTTCCGACCCTTGCCAACAGATTTTCTATCCCTCCGAATTTGTAGTTTTGCCGATAGCAATCATAGAACTCGTCGATGGTCCATGATGGTCATGGCACCGACGATCATGTCTTTTTTACTCGGTTTCCCACAAATGGTGCCAAATGATACAACCATAAATCTTTGGCACATTGACAAGGATTTTCACCAACCTGCAAAACTGATTAGTTCAAAGGGGACACCGATGTGATGTCAGCCAAAGAACCTCATGCATGAGAATAAGTCAATCTGCTTTACGGTATTAGGCAAAAGACTGAATGTAATTTATTAATGTAATACCTTCCCTTATTTATAGATTTAGTTATCTCTCATTTTGTTGTTACAAGTTGAGAGTTACGCCATTTTGGCTCCCCACTTTGTTGCTATTTAGATAGGGAGTTACGTCCTTTTGGCTTCCCACTTTGTTGTTGTTTAGTTGGGAGTTACGTGCTTTTGGCTTCTCACTTTATGGATCCATGTAAGGATCACCAATTTAGACCAATGTTCACGACCCAACTCTTTTTGAGCATTGAGCCTCTTTATTGTGCTTGCCCAGGATAATCTGTGACTTGTTGTGATGAGTTTCTTCCAAGCTATGTGTTGGGCCACCCATAGTGGACTTTTTTCCTAGCTCAATTTTATCAGCTAGACCTTTACTGTTCTTGGGCCTAATATATTGACTCAATTTCTTTGTCAAGCTCCTCTTAGAAAGCTAAATGTAGAAGCGGGAATTTCTCCCGCATCACTTCCACCATTACAAAATAATAGGCTTACGATTGTTCACATCTTCAAGAGAAACTCTAGGATCACCAAATTAACATCATCAAAAACGGTAGATTCAACAAAAAATGATAAATATGGGTTTAGAAAGGAATATTGAATTACCAATTAGAAGAGGATTAGCAAAGATCATGACCAATGGACACGAAGTACTTGATGTCGAGAATATGCACCTAAAATTTCAGGCCAAACAGAATCCAAATCGGATGGTCAAGCCGAAATCGTAGTTCTCTGTTTTCTTCCTTCACTCTCTTAACTGTCGTATTACCTTTTTTCTTCGACCAAAAAAATTGTCTTCTTTCTTCTATTTATCTTGCTATTCCCGCAAGTTCAAAGAATTAGAGTTTTAATGGTTTTTTTTTTTTTCCTTTTCTTTTATTAAGTCCAAATAGGATTGAGTCAAGTCCTCCCACATGGGTTGGACCCATCGGCCACCACCATGTCCGCCACCATCCACGAAATATGAATATTTATGTCATATATTTCAAGGAAAAAAAAACATTCTTAACTAAGAAATATGTATATTTATTGCCATACATTAAAAAAAAAAAAAAAAAAAAAAAAAAAAAAAAAAAAAAAAATTACAAGCAAACATATTTTTTTATTTTTGTTCTCACAAATTAAAGAAAACAATTCTAGGATAGTGATCATTATCAAACGTGTTTTTGTTCCCATAATATTTAAACAAAATTTTCATGCTAGGTTATTGAAAGTAGAAAAAAAAACACTAATAAAATACCACCTAATCAAATTGCTTTGTTGTAGAAAAGAATTTTTTTTTTTTTTTTTTGGTAGTTAAAAAATTGAAGAAAGAAGTCAAGAAAATTATGTTTCATAACAA
This sequence comes from Eucommia ulmoides, assembly GCA_016647705.1. Classification (NCBI taxonomy): domain Eukaryota; kingdom Viridiplantae; phylum Streptophyta; class Magnoliopsida; order Garryales; family Eucommiaceae; genus Eucommia; species Eucommia ulmoides. The sequence continues at coordinate 34,340,829 of CM028327.1, read as the reverse complement.
AGACCAAAAGAAATAAAAGCTTAGAAAAATAACAATTGATTTCATTAAAAAAAAATAAAGGGAAAAAAAAAAAAAAAAAAACCTCCATTGAAATCACACCCTCTGTACAATGAATCATGAGAATTTGCATTGGTCATGAAAGGCAGTTAAACCTTATTCCACCCCCCAAAAGAAAATGACAGAGATGCACTCCCTCTCTTTGATTTTTTTCCTTCCCTTTTTGCCCCTCAACTATAACAAGTGAATTCTCATACTTGACAGCAACTAGCTGATCTTGAATACTTCTTAACAGAAGATGAAGGAGAAGAAGACGAAGATGATGATGATGACAGTTCACCTGACCTTCTCCTAAGCATCTGCCTCATCCCATCAGCAACCCTAACTGCCGGATTCGACTTATATTTTCGACAAAAAGACATGTGTGCCCTCACAGCTTCTTCCATGCCTGAAGATGGCTTTTTACCTCTCTTCACTTCATCCCTAACAGCTTCTGAGCACAACCCACACAGCCATTTTCCATTGAATTTCGCCTTCACTCCATCAATGTAGTCTTGGGTGCATTCCTCTTTCAACCCACAGCACTCACACTTCACCATTTCAATCTCCATTCTCTCTCTCTCTCTCTATCTCGATCCCTCTGTTGTGGATGATAGGTTTTTCAATAGGGGTATAAGGCTTTTTTTCCCATTGGAAGTAAGAAGAAATGGATGATGTTTGAGGGGTTTTTATTGGGGGTGTGAGGGTGGGGATGAGAGAAGGTTTGACTTAAATTACACTTTGAACCCTTAAAGTATGGACTATTCACTTTGTATCTCAATTTATTAATTTCGACATATTGCCCTAAGATTTCATATGTCTCTTTTACGTCAGAAGGAGTAATTTCAGAAGGAGTAATGTTAGGAGATTCCTATTTATATGGTTTCAAGTGGAATAATTTATTTGATTTATATAGTAGTTTGAGAACTCTCAAAAGATTGATGTGAGATATGAATCTAACACTTGCCCTTAAGTGTAATCCCCATTTGCATGAATAATTTGACTACAAGGGAATGATGAGAAATGTACAACCCCCGACTTGCACGAATGATTTGACTACGAAAGAATAAGAGACGAATTCCCGTAACATTGACTCTAATACCATTTTCTCTTATTCCCGTAACATTGACTTTAATACCATGTTAAGAGGCTCTAACTTTAAATCATATGATTTCAAGTGCAGTAACTCATTTGACTTAAATAGTGATTTGAAAATTCTCAAGTGATCGATGTGAGACAGAAATCTAACAAGTATGATGAAACTGAAATGTTATATAATGAAAGTCAATCCATGTTTTAAGGGTCGAAAGTGTAATTTAATTCAGAATCTGTAGTAGTAGGCGAAGATGCCATAATTTCCTCCATGTTCTAAGGACATGGAGGGCAGTGGAAGATGAGACAATTGGGGTCTTGAAGGGACCCACAAACGGCTGGCCCTTTCTAGCCTTATAAATACTCTCTAACGTTGAGGGATTAATGAATTGGATTCTCTACCTGCTTTTATGATTTTAATTTTAGTGTTGTTTGTGAATAATTTTTTATTTCATATGCACCCCCAATATATATTGATAATATACACAAGAGACCCCTTCTATTAGAAAGTTGATAGGTTGATTGAAAATTTAGTGTTTTTTTTTTTTTTTTTTTTTTTTCAGTTTTAAAAAATGGTCTTTTTTAGTAGATTGATTTTGCAATCTAAAAAAAGTTTTTAAATATAATTTTATTATGAGAAAATTTTGAACAACTAAATTAAGTTGTGAAACTAGTTATTAGGTTAATGAAATACCAAGGGTAAATATCAAAGTTATGGATAATTTCTTATTTATATGTATATGGAATTTGAACTTACCTCTACCCCTCCACGCTCTGATTATTTATAGATCTTCACTTGAAGGGGAAAAGTGGAGAGATAACACCTAATAACGGATCCGTTTGGGGAACACATTCTTGGCGTGAGATCTTAGATGCAAACAGTCTGACTCTCTAACGAACATTCCAATTAAGCTAATTGTGACCCAATTACAAGGTCGAAGACCAAATTACCCTTCATCACATATAATTATTTATAAGTGCAAAAAATAATAAATAAAAAAAACCCTTGATTTCTTGGGTTGGATTAACCTAAATTCAACAATATATGTGACTCAGCATTACAACATCCTTAATTCACTAGTTGGCTGGGTGGTTCAACTGCCATTCATTGACCTATATATAAAAATAGTCCCTTTAATTTTTATGTGAATAAGATATTAATCTTCTAAATAAAATTACACCATCAGCACCTAATTTTAGTGTAATTGAACTTAGGCCCCTAAATCATTCCTATATCACATTAAGTGAGCTCATGGAATTTTTAATTATTTGCAATTAGACCCTTTTATTAGTTTAAACAAATAAAAAGGACCGAAGAAAGAGAAGTCATGCACTCTAAATTCTCAATTTATTCCTCTCCAAGAATAATATATTTAGATTGCTACCTGAAATTTAAAATGAAATAAAATGATTACATGAGGGAGTCCATTACATGATTGATATTTTTAAAATGAGATTAATTAATAATGGACTAAATTATAGGGTTGCCTTTTGCCTAATTTATTAATTTAGACAATTAAAAAATGCTTTTACAAGCCATAATAACTTCTTTATTAGTGATAATGGATTGAATCTCTCTTCAAAATCCATGGATTTGATGCCACCAAAAAAATTTTAAAAAAAAAATAGAAGAAGAAGAAGAAGAAGAAGATGGTAATTAAATACGGGATATCACATAATTGGCCCCTAAAGTTTGGTGGTAGTTGATAAATAGGTCCCCAATCTTTTACTTGTCTCAGTTGCGTAATTGACGTAATCAAGGTGGCGGTTGGTTAGTGTTTCTATTCTTTTGCTTCTACTTTCAATAAGCATGAGATGAGATGGAATGGGATGAGAATTTTTTTTTCGTTTTGTAATATTTTGAAAATAGAGACTTGTTTGGTAACAACCATGTCTTGAAATTATTTATTTTAATTTATGAGAACAGAATCGAGAAACAAGTTTGGTGGCAACATTTGTTCTTTTTTTTTTCTTTAAATATATGGTGGCTAGCATGGTAGAGGCGGTCTATGGGTGGTAGTAGCCAACTGGATGGTAGTGGGATTAGTTTTGTGGGAATGAATAAGAATCAACGTTTTTTGTTGATTCTTAAGTAATCTAATAAATAGTTCTAAATTACTGTCAAAATTTTTGGAACAAAAACGTGTTTACAAAATACGTTTTTGTACGTTAATCCCAAAATTTGAGAGTAGGAACAAGGAACATAAACAATAACCATACGGGCTCCAAGTTTCTTTGTTAACTTATGTCAATAGAATGGACTAAATTTGCAAATTAATTACTTTCTTTCATATAAGTGTCATGTGGTGACCCCGTGATTGAATTCCGTCCGAAAACATAAGAACCAGTAGACTGGGAGAGTTCAGTCCTCCAAAAAAATAAGAAAAAAGTAAGGGGATCAATTCGTAAATTAATATTGTCAAAAAAAAAATTACACATAATTTCAAAAAATTATGTCTTGAAAAAAAAAAGTGGGATCTTGAAAAAAAAAAAATAGTGGGATCAATTCATAATTTTAAATTTTACGAAAAAATTATATCTTGCCACCCTCACACGACCTTGTAGCTTTATAAAAGCTTAAACAACCAAATCAATCATAATCAGGATTTGTTCTCTAATCTAAAATCGATAGCTTAGAATTTCAAACATGTTTCCCTATTTAGCTAAACCTTAAGGCATTGGCTAATTGGACTCTTGCCTTTCTAGAGTTGCAATCAATTATCAATTATGAGGGAATGGTCTTCGCATTTTTCCAAAACTTTTGGGGTCAAATGTGTAAATAGCAAAACATGTGAGGTTGATATGTGATAAGCTTGTACAATGTTTTCAAATTTTTGTCCACAGAAAGTGGAGTCACAATCCAATTTGGCAACATGTGAATCCTTGTCCAGCAGGAGACCAGCACTTTTCAGTGGCCAAACAGCCCCTCCCCCACCCATGTCTATCATAAATCACTGCTCAAACAGATAGAATTTTGTTGCCATGACACATAATTTGTTTATTTTATTCTAATTTTACCCCTATTTATTTTTTCATTATTCTATTTTTTTTTTAGAGTTTTTTTTATAAACAATTCACAAAATTAAAATTTTAACTTATGCAGTTCACGCATTACAATAAATTTTTCAAAAGTTCAAAGTTACTATCAAAAGTTTAAAGTCACTATACTTCGTAAAAAGTTATCTCCTATTTTTTTTTTTTTTTTAATTAATATTCTAATTTTGACCGTTCGTGCCCCTTCAATCGTATTTAATTTTTCAATATTCTCCCCATACGTGATGTTCAATTGGAGTTCTTATTTTTAGACAAAAAATAATAAAATTAGAGGACCGGATAAAATTTTTTTCTTTGTTTTTTTCTAGTTTCTATTTTAATTTTTTTGAGAACAGAAACAAAAACATAGAAATAGTAGTTGAGAAAATAAAACTTTAGGGACCAATTTGACACTACCCAAAAACTTTAAGGATCACCCTAAATAGTTTGTCAATAAGCTCTTTGATTAGCCTATCTAGTGGCCCTTTAGGCATTATCTTTTGCCTCTTTGTAGTGGTTAATGTTTGGTCTATCAAATTCTATTTGCTAACAATCTTCTTCTACATAATGATTGTTTAGTGTGTGTTTTTTTTTTACCTCTATATCCATTCATAATTCCCATGATGGGAGGCCTTGTTTTGGGTTGGGATTCGGGCTTGGGGGGTTGTATGTGTATTTAATGTCCTTCAAATGACATCCCACATGCATTCCCTTGAAACCATGGATTGGATTCTTCTCCCTCACCTAACCAATTCCCCATTCCCACCTACAATCAATCATCATGCATTTTCAATTCATTTGGAATAAATTACATTTTAGCCCCTTATTATAGCATAATCTTTATTTCAAGAGGTTAGTCCACAAACTTAAAATATTTTTATCCATACAGTCCACGCGCTATTATTATTTTTTGTAATATACAAAAGTTACAATGAATTTTTCATGTAAAAATTACACTAATTTTTATACCGTGCAATGAGTTTAGACTTTTAACAAAATTATTGGAATTCTAATGTGAAAAAGCCTATATTTTAATCCATTAAATACTTACATATTTTGACAATGTTATCCTTAAACTATGACAATTGTGTTTATATGTTTCATTTCCATTTGGTTTATAGCGAAACAAATGCATCATATGTCTTGTTAACCGTTATTCTTACCGCATAAATTTCTAATAAAATGTTCAAGATCATCTTTTGTATAGACAATATTAATATATGTATATGGACATTAATTCACTATGTTAAACTCTAATCATCCTAGGAAAATCAAATCTTAATCACATTAGGAAAACACTAGTCACTGTCTATATATTTAAATCAATTGTATATTTCTGTAATATTGTAATTTTCATACACATTAGTACAATCGTCTCATATTCTATCTCAATATTCCACCTATCAATTATTCTACCGGACAAAATTGTTGATCGGATATATAAAATGTACCAATTTCAAACACTAATTTCATGATTTATTTGGTAAACAACCAAAATTAATTGATTATGGACTGAAGTGCAAATCAAGTATAGTTGAAGGGTGAAATTGTTTGTTTTTTTCCAATTCAACCCAAAAGAAAACATATACACACATTCACACTATAAGAATTAGGAAAAAAAACAAAAAATAGAACAATTAGTTGATGTACAAAGTGATAGATTCAAGACAAAGGATAAGACTGTGTTAGACAATCAATAATGTTCAAAGTTTTTTTATCATTATTATTGTTCTTGATGGCTGCCTTCTGAATGACAAAAAATTTGCTAATTTCAAAAAAATAAAAAAAAATAAAAATCAATTAAGAGCATCTATCCTACACCTAACCACTTCTCTGTACATTATGATGGGTTGTGTTTTTAACTTTTTTAATAAACAAAAATGAGCTAATCGTATATATTCTTTGGTATTTAATGACTTTCAATCCTTAGGGAGTCCAACCACTATTCAACTTCTAATTTGAAACTCAAATTATGTCTGTAATGGTTAGCCACGTCATATCATATGCTGATGCGGTATGACTGTCCACTGAAATTATATCATCCTACTTGTTATCCTAAAAAATATTAAAAATACATCTGATTAACTTTTTGATATGATTTTCGTTGTAATTGAACTATTTACTTTAGATTTTATTGAGGACAGACGTAATAAAGCAAGGATTAATTATATTTTGTTCTCTGTTGTTTAATCGAATTGCATTTTACGCTCTTGTAATATTTTTGTCATCACTTATCATTCGTGGTTTAGATTAAAGTGTAACAATTATATTTTTTTTATTAAATTAATAGTCAAATCTCAAAATATAAAAATTAATAAATTATTAAAGATTAATTGACATTTATTCTCTCAGACTAGATCATGTCAGTTCGGTTACAATGATGAACTTGTTATTTTACGTAATTTTAATAAATATTTAACAATTGTGTTTAAATTTGAATCACACAATATAAACAATGATGGAAATACCACAAAAGCACACGGTAAAAGTGTAAGCAACCCATAAGGCAATTATAGTGAAAGTCACATGACTTTTATATTGAAGGCAATTTCACTATAAAGCAATTATAGTGAAAGTCACATGAGAACGTTTGTCAAATACTTAATTCCAAGTTGTAGTGTTTTATGAACGAATCCATACATATATAGACTATCTACACGAATTATATTTGAAGGCAATTTGTGTTCCAAAGTTAAGAAATTTGTCTTGTTATAGACATTTCAATCTTTTTGTCTATTTTGTTAGATTTAAAGAAAAATATAACTTTAACACTTCAGTTAGAAGTCTAAAGATGTCAAGGGTCTATTTCCAAAATACAAGAGAATAAAGTGAAAATAAATCTAAATATAAAGAGATAAATTGCAATTATCCCTAATCTCTATCATCAGAGTTATCATATCAAATTATATTACTATTATTAGATATTGTGATAGGCATCACAAATGATAAGTTGAAAATTTTCATTTTATTTATTAAGGATAATTATTGATTCATGCACCTATGTAACAATAATTGCGTCATAAATTGAGAAAAAACAACACCATTTATGTGCACTAACAAGGCATAGGTTTGGAACATGAATCATATTCATAGGTAGGAGTGAGCAAAGTGATTGAATTAACACATAGATTTTGTTGGTATGTGGCTCAAATATTTTGAAGTCTTACCATGTTTTCATTGCTTGAAGACTTCAAGTTCAAGTTGGTTAAGGCAATTGAGATGTGACATCACATTGGAGGAGATTGTATGAACCCCACCCATGTGATAGGTCCCCTTTTTTTGTTGTAAATTTTTTGTCTCCATCTCTAAGATATTTGCCCAATAATTTTGAGAGAGCATTATGAATTAAAAACTGTTGCATTGGTGATAAGAATGAGAAAATGGCTATTGAAATTGACTACGAGGAAGGACAAGAGTCATAAAAGACGGTTTTACCAGTGAGGGGTAAAAGTGAAAATGACACTATTATTTATACTATTTTTGTAAACACTTATTTTTTTATAATTCAAATTAAAAGTAGATTTTCAACTTTATTTTTGGACTTAAAGCCCGAATTTTGTACTCTCTCAAATCAATTGATTTGAGGAATAAGCCCGACTTTAATTAATTAAAATAAATGAGTGACATGTCCTAGCTTTTCTTTCTTTCTTTCTTTCTTTCTTTCTCTTTTTTTTTTTTTTTTTTTTTTTTTTTTTTTTTTTTTAAATAATGAAAATCATATCTTACAAAATAATCTTTAAAGAAAACTAATTTTTCATTCTGACATTTTAAAAATATCTTTATTTAAAAAAGAAAATTACTCTTCCACTCCAAACCCTACTTAGTTGCCACCCCCGTCTCTCTCTACCAATTGCACCACCAAACTAGAGACCGCCACCAAATCGGTTGCCACTGCGACCACGCCACCCCCAAACCAGCCGCAACCATCCCCGCTATCCACTAACGACTACTACTACCGTTTGATCATCCATATGTTGCCACCACCACCACCGATGTCCACTACCACCACCACCAAATGATCTCTCTCTTTCTCTCTCTATCTCTCTTAGGTGTAAATAATTCTAGATCTATTTTTTGTTTGAAAAATTCCAAATGAACAAAAGTGGAACAAATATGAGAATCTACAATTTGCTATAGATTTGTATAATTTTTACAAAATCTAGTGTTGATTTATAAAGTTACTGTTATTTTGATTTCAATTTACCTCTCTCCAGTGTTTCAGATCTAGAAAATTCTACATCTATTTTTATTTTTAGTGCAAATGTCAAATCCGCGTTTATAGTTGATTTTTGTTGTGATGGATGTAGTGGTGAATGTTTGTTATGGTGATTGGCGGTGGTCAGTTGTGAATATTTGATGTAACAGTAATGGTGATTTTTATTGTGGTGATGCTGGTGATGAATGTTGTGGTGGTCAACGATGTGGTGGTGGTAAAAATAATTAATCAATTCATTTTTTTTTACTAACCAATTAATCAATTAAATTTGGAACAATTTCAATTTGTCCTTCTAGAAGAAAATACTTTTTTCGTAAGTCATTTTCTCCAACTTTGAGTTACATCTACCCACATATTACAATCATGTCTAATTGATAGGAATTTTACCAAGACAACCTCCTAAGATATGATTTTCATAATATACGATCTTTTTATCTCGTGTTCACGAAAGAACCAACAAGGTATGGATAAAGTCAAAACCCGTTAGTTTAATCATATGTACAGTGATTGATAATATAATTCCTTGTAACACCAATTGAAATCTCATCCTAATCGTCATACTAATTTGACTAGATGCTTATATAAATTATATTAAATTGGATCACATAGGACACTCCTCTATTTATTGAGAGTGATATATCATGTATTGCATACTCATACATTCACATGTATGTCTCACTATACCCAATGAATACCTTTGAAATTTCGTGGTTAGAGTACAACACTTAGTATTATCAAAGTATAACCCATACATGTAACAATAATACCTCAAGTTCTAAAGCTTATAAATATAATTATATCTCGGATATCCTATTTTCACATTGAGCAAAGATACCTATTGGATATCAATGATGGTCACATTGTTCCCTTACTACACTAATAAGTTCCTTTGTAGTTATTCTAATATCTCATAGTAATAGTTGTTAGGATGCCTTTAATAATTAATTGGAAAATTTCGAAGATATCTCAAACTACCCTCCTTATTATTTAAGGAATTAATTGCCTTTTACCCTATCTACTTTGGTCTTATTTTATTTTAGTCATTCAACTTTAATACACATCACCCCCTTCTATTCTTAACTAAGAGGATAAACTCGTATTTTATTCAAAAAAATATAACATTACTTAATTACTTTTTTTTTTTTAATTTAAATATGATATTTAAAGGTAACAAAAGGAAAAAGTTTAGATAAAAAATTTATCTCTTCAAATTAGGAAAAAAATCCAATTTTATTGTAAGTACAAGGGGATAAAGTATAGATTTTTAAAATAGAGGGAACAAAGTAAAATAAGATCAAAGTTGATCTGGCATAAAAACTAGATCATCAAAAATGGTTCATTTGGTGGCATTTAGTTAGTTGTTTTACTTTTTTTTATTTCTACTTCCAATAAACTGGGTTGTGAATTCTATTTCCGTTTTATAATATTCGGGGAACAGAAACATGTTTGTTAACAACTATAGACACGGAAAGTCGGACTGACAACAACAACAAAAAAAAAAAAAAAAAAAAGGAGATAATAAGGGGCGTGTGCATTGCGAGTCCCTGGCTGCTGATAGCGAATTTTAATCGCTTTGAATTACTTGCAAATGCACGAGGTCAAGTTTTAATAGTATAGGAAGAGTATGGTTGTCGTATCCATAGGGATTTGTTTAAATTGTTGTTAAGTACCACAATTATCATAACCTAACTTTATCTAGGCAATCCAATTTTAGGTTTTTGTTATAGAAATATAAAACTAAACTAAACTAATTAAACTAAAATACTAAGAAAACGCCTATGAGAATAAATTATCTAGGGATTAACTTCGTTCACTTAAACATGTTTAATTTAGTCTAGTTTACATAATGACAATTAATCTATCCGACAATCTAGGTGTCTAAAACTCACTCACTACCTCTCCTGAGTGTAAAGTGAATGAATATGCAATTCATGTCAATACCGATATCCCTATCTAACGTCTAAACGATTACATGAGTCTCGCCCCAACTTCACGGATTGCACACGTTCTAATAATCTTCCGAAACATTAGAACATCGCGATGTGTTTAAATCCTAGTCCGAATCCGGGATTACCTCTCCTGAGTATCAAACCCCTTATTCTCAAATCAAGCACAATATCATAACAAACATACTATAGAAGTAAAAGAATGGTAAACACAATCAAATAGGGAAGAACAACTGATAACAAAACATAGTATATGTAAATTTCATCAATCCCTAAATAATAAATGTTTAGATCATGGCTATAACCAAATATTTAACTTAAAATGATATATACAGGATCAAACAACCAACAAGAGTTAAGAATAAAAGAGAGAAATAAGGGAGAATAGTCGATATCTGAAGAATTGATAGTTTCACATCCATAAAATCCGCTCCGATCTTGTTTCTTCTTCTCCAAATGTGTTCTCCTCTTCTTGGTCTAATCTTGAGCTCTCCAAAAACTCCTAAAAACGTCATTGGTATGAGTGAGAAAGAGTGGATACAAGTAGAGGTGCAAAATATTCAAAAAATATCTAGAAAATATCTTGTTTGCTAGTGTCGGGTCGCTGTAGCGGAACAGAAGATCGCTGCAGCGATCAGGGGGTCAGAATCACAATGACGGACCACTATTGCAGCGACCGAATCATTGCTGCAGCGATCTATTTCGCTGCAACGATCAAATTATCGCTACAGCGATATAGGGACAGTGTCTGGCGCCTAATTTATCGGATTGAGGTGATTAAAAAACTTATGGAAAGCTAAGACGTAGATATCCAACTTCTATGTTTTGAGGTTTTCTAAAATTGGATTGCACCATTGTAAAAAATGGTCTTGCAGTTATAATACTTTCACGTATTTTGCACCGTTTCTCCCATTTATTTATAAACCTACAAAATAACACAAAAACATATTAAACTAACAAAAATGATTGAAAACATAAATATTTGAACCTAAAAATACTTGATTTGTTGGTAAATAAATCACTCATCAAATACCCATAAACTCAAACATTTGCTTGTCCTCAAGCAAAACCACCCACACAAGAAAACAAACTACTACAACGAATTAACGAACTTAAATACTAAAGAAGAAAAACTCAAACGAACTAAAAAAACGATGCTTGAGTTTTGAATTTCAACTAATCGACCAAAACGTTTTCCCTCAACGGCCCCCAATCATATTGAGTTTAAGAATAAAACGAACCATGTGGTGTTTTAGAATTTCAACATTCAGTAATGGTAAACGTCATTCTAGATCATGTTCAAGTATGTGTGCAAAAACTCTTATTACACAACCGTCCAAAGACTGAATTAGATTATCCACCAACAAAATTCATGAATTAAAACCGAAAAGATTTAGGATTTCTATAAGCCAGATTGAGTTCTACTCTCCACTAATGTAAGTTAAGAAATTCTAAAAGATCAAAAGCACTTGATTCGGTTTTTATCAACTGGCCAAGGGTATATCGAGAATATAAAACAGGATAGCGTCTTTAGATCAGTGATACCCAAGGCACTACACTTGGCACTTAAACACACTCCTACCCACAAAGACAAATCTGAAACAACCACGAACTTACTTTTTAAAATTTAGTACTCACTTGTCTAAACAAACAAAATTCAAACCATATTTTTTTTTAACGACCACACTCCCAAACTTATTTGATTTGTACAATTTCACGGGTGTAGAACTACGATAGAAAAATAACAAGTACTCAAATACTGAACCAATCAAAAGTTCGCCCAAAACTCAACCGCTCACTTCAAGTAGCATAAACAAATGCTAACTTGATTTCAACTCAAATCGTGCCTTTGGTTTAGCGACAGTGGTTTGGAAAAAAATTAATTGGCCAGGGTATTTGTTACTTGTTCAAAATTGAAACGACTAACAGGCTTTGACAGGGTAATGATGGGTAAAATATATTACATGCAAGGCTTCAACGGCTCAAGCGATCAAAATGAATGCCTAAATCATATTTCCTGAACTACCTCGCCTAGGATTTCGCCTCGAATTTCTGCTAATCAGGTTCTAGAATCCCTTAAATTATCATGAACTTGGCTACTGGATAATTGGCGTTAAATCAATTGGATAGCTATTACAATTAGTTTACGTGCTCGTTCAAATTAGGATCCATAATGACTTTTACCAAAACGAGATGTCAAGCACATAGAACACACATGAATGGGTATTACCCTTGACCTCAATAAACAACTAAGGGATAATATCATCATCAGCTAATGGTCCAGAAGAACTACAAAACTCAGCACACAATAACAACAATTACAAACACACTTATATTAAACAAACATGCATGAAATTAACTAAAAACAATTAAAATTAACATAACACAACAAAAATACATCAAACTATAAAGCATACAAAACATAAACATCACCCTCAAACTCAGAATGGGCAGTGTCCACAGTAACCCAATCATCAAACTCAACAAATGATATTTAGCATGGTGACGAAGGGGGTTTTAAACACGTACCTGAGAGGCGAGACAATATCGCTTTCGAGTGTAGTCGGTGGTGATGGATTGATTTATTTGAAAATTTGGGCTGACTCCCAAGAAACACTTGGTTTAATATCCTTGGCTTGACACGGAGAAGGGTTCGGCAAATAGCAGTTTCTACCCATAGTATGTGTCATACAACACAACATATGGGTCTTGATTCTCAACGCCCTCAAGCTTGGTGAAATGTGGCATTAATTGGCACGTGCTCTCAACTTGATTCTTCTCCAGCTCATGTACTTGGTCGGCTTGAAATAACGGTGCTAGAAGTGGTGGAGAACAAGTGAGCCATATCTAATCCACATAGATGTGATCATCTTGGATCGGGGGTGGCATCAAAATTTGGATCTCAAATGGTGAAGACTCACAGTTGTTGTCTTGTGATTCCTCATTGATGATCCATGCTTGCGTTTTCTTCTCATTTGAATCATTATTGTTGAATGCTCCCAATTTCCTTCCGCTCGTATTCGGATCCTCATGGTGGCTTTCACATATAGATGTGGCTTGTGCATCTCTCAGTACCACCACTTTTGACTTGGCCTCAATAAAGTAAATAAGTTGACCGATTTTCATCTCGAGGGACTTTACGGTCACATCAATTTTAGTGCAGGTCATCTCAATATTGTCAAGACGATCCTCACACTCATTGAGATGGTCATGTGTTTCCCTCCAGAAAATCTGAGTCTCCTCCATAAATTCAGCGAACATCTCTTCCAAGGTAGAGGAAGACTCCATATGTTGGTCTAGGGTGTCAATCTATGGTGCTGAAATGGTGGAACTATCGCCCAAACTTTGGTAACTTGTTAAATAATTCTAATATTGAAAATCAAACTCCGCCATGTCTTCCAACAACCAATAGGCATTGTTCGCGCTTAGGTCATAAAAAGAGGTAGTACAATTTTCTCCTTCTACAAAGTTCTGGTTGCAGCTTGTAACCCGTCGAGGAAATTCAGTAATTGACACTCCTTCAAGAAATCATGATTTGGAAACCAAAAGGGCAACATTTTATATCTATCCCAAGCACAATAAAACGACTCAGAATCTCGTTGAGAAAAGCACAATAGCACTTGTTGATGAGACATCTTCAAGTACCTCGCAATACAGACAAAACTAAAAACATAAATTAAAAATAAAATAAATGCCTAAATTAAAATCAAGTTACTTATTCACAATATCAACAACAATCTAAAAGTCAATCCCCAACAACGGCGCAAAAATCTTGATAGCGAATTTTAATCGCTTTGAATTACTCGCAAGTGCACGAGTTCAAGTTTTAAAAGTATAGGAATAGTAGGGTTGTCGTATTCACAGCGATTGGTTTAAATTGTCGTTAAGTATCGCAACTATCGTAACCTAATTTATCTAGGGGATCCAATTTTAGGTTTTTGTTATAGAAATATAAAACTATTATAGAAATATAAAACTAAATTAAACTAATTAAACTAAAATACTAAGAATAATGTCTATGGGAATGACTTATCTAGGGATTAATTTCGTTCACTTAAACGTGTTTGATTTAGTCTAGTTTACATTAACAGTTATTAATATATCCGTCAATTTAGGTGTCTAAAACTTTCTCACTACCTCTCCCGAGTGTAAAGTGAATGAATATGCAATTCGTGTCAACACCGATATTCCTATCTAGCGTCTAAAAGATTACATGAGTCTCGCCCCAACTTCATGGATTGCACACATTCTAATAATATTTCGAAACATTAGGACGCCGCGATGTGTTTAAACCCTAGTCCGAATCCGGGATTACCTCTCTTGAGTGTCAAACCCCATATTCTCAAATCAACCACAATATTATAACAAGTATACTATGGAAGTAAAAGAAAAGTAAACACAATCGAATATGGGAGAAAAATCGATAATAAAACATAGATTTACATAAACATAGTATATTTAAATTTCATCAATCCCTAAAAAATAAACGTTTAGCTCAAGGCCATAATCAAATATTCAACTTAAAACGATATATACATGATCAAACAACCAACAAGGGTTAAGAATAAAAGAGAGAAACAAGGGAGAATAATCGATATCTAAAGAATAGATGGTTCCACGTCCGTAAAATTCTCTCTGATCTTGTTTCCTCTTCTCCAAATTTGTTATCCTCTTCTTGGTCTTATCTTGAGCTCTCCAAAAACTCCCAAAAACGTCCTTGGTCTGAGTGGGAATGAGTGAATACAAGTAGATATACAAAATATCCAAAACATATCTAGAAAACTGGTGTATGGTCGCTGCAGGGGAGCAAAAGATCACTGCAGCGATCAGAGGGTCAAAAACACACTGATGGACCACCGCTACAGTGATCAAATCATCGCTGCAGTGATCTATTTCGCTGCAGCGATATAGGGACAGTGTCTGGCACCTGATTTATATTTTAGCCGTATCTTTCTCGTCCAAACTCCGATTGAGGTGATTTAAAAACCTATGAAAATCTAAGACATAGATATACCACTTCACTTTTTTGAGATTTTCCAAATTCAAATTGAATAATTGTAAAAAATAGCCTTGAAGTTACAACACTTTCACGGATTTTGCACCGTTTTTCCCATTTATTTATAAACCTACAAAACAACACAAAAGCATATTAAACTAACAAAAATTCTTGAAAATACACAACTATTTGAACCTAAAAATACTTAATTTTTTGGTAAATAAACCACTCATCACCTGCCTTCTAGAATGTTTCCTAAACGGTCTTTTACTTTTCCTTTGCCAAACGAGACCCAGTTTGGGAGGCCAAGACTAGGGTTTTTTTAGTGTTTTTTATTTCTCCAAATTTTCCTATAAATAGAATTCTAATTCTCACAGTTTAGTCATTCAGAATTTTAGAGAGAAATCCTCTTAGGGAGCAATTCTCAGCAAAAGCCCATTCAGGAAGCCGTCTTCGAGAGAGAAAAAGTCGTGTGTTGGGGATCTTTGCCAAGGAAGGTATGTTTCTTCTCCCTTAATTATCTTCATCATTTATTTTTATCAAAATTTCAATTCTTGCAAGTTTAATTATGATGAAATCATCTAATGACTCAATGAAAACGTCGGGACAAGGTTCTTCCTTCCCAAACTTAGATGAGGATATCTTTTTTTTGTTTTGTTTTTAATTTTACTATTTTTTTTATTCTTACCATATTTTATTTAAGTTGTTGTTATTCATAAAAAAATAAAAAATAATAAAAAAAATATCTAAAAAAAATGAGTTGGTTTTGCAAGAACTAATTCTTACAAGCCTAATAGAACAAGAGAGATATTTTCATACCATCAATTCAATTCCCAAAATAGAGTGAAATTTAGAAATGATCAGTTTAGGAAATATCTTCCTTCGGTAAATCACTTCATGGGATTCCACTTAAGTCTTGGAAATATTAAATCCGAAAAAAATTGTTTTCGTAACTTTCCCTTGATTCTCATCTCAATAGGGTTTAAGAAAATGTCTAATCTAGACTTCTTTGACTTAATTGGGCAAATTAGGAAAGTAAGCATACACTTGTCATATTCATTCATGTAGCAAGCAATATAATATTCCATTTTGCATGTTGCCCTTTTGCACTCCTTAGAAGATATATTTAGGACACTTTTCACCACATATACTTTTCATAATTTATTTCATTATTTTTTTTAGATATTATAATTCATGACATCAAACACTTGTTTTTTACTACTTAGTATATGCCTGCATAAGACACGTACACCACTTACACTTTTTATTGGCCCAAAAATCTACCCAAGAAGAGGGTCAATTGGGTAATTATAAAAATTAAACAATTAAATCTTTAACACACAAGTTATCAAATTTCCTAATTGATTATTATCTTGTTATATAACGGAAATGTATTTAACTAATTATTCACCCAAACAAAAAAAATATAATAAAGCAGCACACAACGATTTATCTTGGTTTAGGAAGCTACTCTTATCTATATCAAGTCCCCCGATCTCCACATGGATTTTTCAATCCACTAATCCCCTAATTCCTTTCTCAGGTAGGAACCAAAACTCTGATAATCATTTTCACAGGTTTATGATTAACTTAATTCTTTTCGCAGGCTTATAATCAAACCTTTATATTTTTACACTAATAAACTTTTTCCTTTTCACAGGTTTTGGAACAACCTCATCTTTTTTCAGGCTAAAGACAAACCTAATTCTATTACAAGAAAAATCAAAACCTAATCCTTTTAAAAGGCTAAAGATCAAACACAATCATTTTCACAGGCTAGAGATCAAACCCTAACTACCTTAACTAGACACCATCCTAAATATATCTAATACTCTCACACTCCCAAATAACAAAAATTTACGAGTTTCTTCCCACATGAGTTTCTGTCACCTCAAAATAATTATGCACAATTAATATCCTGAAAACTATCTGATAGAACTACATGAGAAATAAATCTAATTTAATTCAATTTAAAGCACAAATAATATATAATCAGATTTCGCAAGCAAAAATCATTTCTAAAGATATGTAAGATTTTCAAATAGAGAAATGATTTTTCTAAAATAAATATTTCATGTAATCAATTAGATAATCTCAGAAAAGGAAACTTAAATTAACGTGGAAATATCTCACCTGGATTTCTCGAAAATAGATAAGATAGCTCAGTGAAGAATAAAACTGGTAATAAAAACTTTTGTGCGCTCCGATCAAGAACTCTTTTAAAATAGCCCTCTTATAAATATTTCAACAAAAATCACTCTTGTTTTTTTTAAGTAAAGGTTGATTGTTCTTGATTAATTAAAGTTGAAAATGCATATCTCTATAAATAGAATTCTAACTAGGCCTATAATGACTATTTTTTAAAAAGATAAGATCTAAAATATCACTCTAAGACCTCATATATCATATATTATTAAAGTAGGTACATTTCATTTAAAAATACTCTTTACAAAAGATTGATTTGGTCCCAAAAATATTTTAGATTCAAAACACTTATAAATAGGAAGTAGTTTTACTAATTCAATTCAAAGAATCAATTAATATATGGACAAAATTCATAAGATGTTAATGATATATGATATATAATAGTAGACTGCCCAAATCCCCAAAATATCTCATTTTTCAACATTCAAAATCATAAGATTTGGGTAAATGATCACACAAAATGAAATAGTCAACATTAAGTAGACTGTACCCTTCGGTTAACCAGTTACCATCGGTTAACGACCCCTTGCAATGATCAACTTTTCGACAGTTGTACACTTTTCTGTCAATCGATCGACCACCATGATCGGTTGACCAATTCGATTAGTGAGCTTCCCATTTTTCTTTGTTTAAGCAAACGGTTACGTTAGTAGACCGATCGTTTTTGTCGATTGATCGAATTGGCCAGCGGGATATCATTTTAACTCCTTTGCTACTATTTTTGCTAATCGACCAACCTATTTCATCGATTGACCGAATTGACCAGAAACTCATCATTTTATGTGTTAAAAATATTTTCTCACTTCAAAACTTAATCAAAAATATTTTTATGATTTTAACATTTTATAAAATCTATTAGAATCTTAAATTTATCACTTTTGACGATACAACACATTAGATTACTCATTTTAAAGTATCTGTTTGATCCCGATTCGGGTTGCATTAAAAGCATAAGAGTTATACGTTGTTTTTACCTGGAAATACAAAAAATCTTCAATACTCTAAAAATCTTCAATGTCTTCAATTTGCACCCGTCTTGAATTACTTCATAAAATCTTTGTCTTTGTAAATCTTTAATGATTAATCCTTTTTTATTCATTCTCTTTCTCATTTAAACATATGAAACTTCTAATCTGAAGTAATTGTCTATCAAAACATTATGTTCAACAATCTTTTCATTTTTTATGATGACAATTAACTTTGATGTTTTCTTAATAAAAAATATAACCACGCTTCCCCTAAATATGAGGACGGGTTTTTAACTCGTTTAAGAACCATTATGAGGAAAAAAAAACATTTATAAAAAAATCAAGATAAGCATAATTTATTATTGCTCCTCCTATATAATTATAATCATTAATTCATGCTTAGGAGAACAAATACTCTTTTTAAAACATCATACACTTTCTCTCCCTTTGTCATCTCAAAAAGTAGGGATGAAAGATCAAAATATCTATTTTAGGTACATATCATTATGCCCAGTCATACCTAAATCCCAAATATTTTTCATAAATTGATCTTCAGCTAGAGGTTTAGTAAAAATATTAGCAAGTTGGTAGGAAGTATCAATATATGCAATAGTAATATCTCATTTCTAAATGAAAAGATGATGTATCTCTATATGCTTAGCTCATGAGCGCTGTGTTGGATTCTTGCTTAAGCGTATAACACTTTTATTATCATAATAGATAGGAACTTTCTCCATGCAAATACTAAAATCATGTAATTATTGTTTAATGTACAGAATTTGCGCAAAACAATTACCAGCTACCATATATTCCACCTTAGTCATAGATAAGGCAATAGAATTTTGTTTCTTGCTAGATCAAGAAACTAATGCATACCCAAGAAATGACATGAATCACTTGTGCTTTTACGTTCAACTTTGCATCCCACAAAATGAGCATCGGAGTAACTATTCAATGTAAAATCACTCTTCTCAGGATACCATAATCCTAAATAACAAGTTCCATTTAGATACCGAAAGATAAGCTTGATAGCAATTAAATGCGATTATTTCGAGCAAGATTGAAATCTCTCACACAAACATACACTAAACATAATGTCAGGTCTACTAGCTATAAGATACAACAAGCTACCGATCATACCTTGATACATTTTTTAATTGATATTTTTGCTTGTATTATCTTTTTCGATTTTTGTAGTTGTTGTCATGGGAGTTTTGTATTCTTTAGCACCATTAAAGCCATACTTTTCAATAATTCCTTAGTGTACTTGACTTGAATGTTAAAGATTTCTTCTTTAGTTTGCTTGATTTATAGCCCAAGAAAGAATATTAGTTATCCCATCATACTCATTTCGAATTCTACCTGTATAATCTTGGCAACTCTTGGCAAAAATCTTCATTAGTAGAACCGAAGATAATATCAACCACATATATTTGTACTAGCAGGATGTCAGATTCATTTTTCTTAATAAAAAGGGTTATATCACTTAGACTATGTTGAAAATCATTCTTAATTAAGTACCGACTAAGTTTCTTATACCAAGCTTGAGGAGCTTGTTTGAGTCCATACAAAGCTTTATGCAGCTTAAAAACATGATCAAACAATTTATTATTTTCAAAGCCAGGTGGTTGTTCCACATAAACCTCATCAGTTAAAATTTTCATTTAAGAAAGCACTTTTAACATTCATTTGAAATAATTTAAAATTTCGTGAACATGAAAAAACTAATAACATTATAAAAACTTCTAATTGTGCAACAAGAGCTTATGTTTCATCAAAATCTAATACCCTCTTCTTGATTCTAGTCATGTGCAACTAATCCTGCTTTATTTCTAATTACCATATCTGTTTTATCATTTTTATTATGATAAATCCATTTAGTGCCAATAACAAGATGAAAGTCAGGTTTATGAACTAGATACCAAATTTTATTCCTCTCAAAGTGAAGTAATTCGTCGTGCATAGGAGAGATCCAAGATTCATCAATTAAAGCTTCGTTAACAGCTTTAATTCGATTTGAGATAGAAATGCAATATTAATAATATCTCTAAGGGAGGACCTAATATTTACACATTTTTCGAAATTACCAATTATTTCTTTTACCGAATATCCTAGAATTGTCCTTATAGCTCCTAGTAAGGTCGTCCATTATTTTTGTGGTTCCTTATCCTAACAATTTGATGATTCCTTTCCTAATTCAGCTTCTTGATTCTTTTACTTTGTTATTATACCTGCATCATCATCATCTAAATCCTTTTTCGACATAAATAGATTAGATTATTCAAATAACACATGCAAAGATTCTTCCACAACTAATGAACATTTATTATAAACTCTATATGTCTAACTGTCCAAAGCATATCCAAGAAAAATACTATGATCAGATTTAGCATCAAACTTTCCCAAATTATTCTTATCATTGAAAATAAAGTATATATATCCAAAAACTTTGAAATACGATATATTTGGGATTTTTCCATTCCAAATCTCATAAGAGGTTTTATTAAAGCCTCTTCGGATAGATACTCGATAAATAGTGGGAGATGTAGTACTTATTGCTTCGGCCCAAAAGTATTTAGGAAAATTAGTCTCATTTAGTATAGTCCTTGTCATTTCTTGAAGTGTTATGTTATTTCTTTCCACAACACCATTTTGTTGTGGTGTTCTTGGTGGAGAGAAATTTTGAGAATATCCATGATCACAATAGCTAATAATTTTCTCTTTTTTTAAATTATCTGCCTCTATCACTACAAATGTTAACTATACATGATTGTTTCTCATTTTACACACGCTTTCAAAATTTACAAAATATATATGTAACATCACTTTTTTTAGATAAAAAAAATACCCATGTAAGTCTAAATAGTCATTAACAATAACGAATGCATAAAATTTTTCTCCTAAACTAGCAATAGGATTAGGATCAAATTAATCTAGATGCAGTAATTCAAGACATTTTGATGTAAACGTATGCAACTTCTTTTTGAATGATGATCTAGATTGCTTACCTAATTGACATGCATCACATATTTTATTTTTAACATATTTAAGAGTAGGTAATCCACGTACAAGAATTTTCTTAGACAAATTAGAAATCAACTCCATGATGACATGCTCAATATGTCTTTGCCATAACCAACTATTTTTAGATAAAGTATTTAAGCATCTAAAATTTTGTGTTGAAAAATCCTCAAATGAACAAGTGTAAACATTCTTAACACGCAATACCACAAGTAAGATACTACTATCATGCCCATTCTTAACTATGCATCATTTATTAAATAACATTATAACCCTTGTCACATAATTGACTTATACTAAGAAAATTATATTTAAGATCATCTACTAATAAAACATCTTCAATAGTAGTAGAACCATTATCGATATTACCTATACCAATAATCTTACACTTTGCGTTGTCTCCAAAAGTCACATAACCTCCATCTTTAGATGTTAAAGATGTAAATTTAGATATGTCGCCTATCATGTGCCGAGAACAACCACTATCTAGAAACTATTTTTTTCTTGTTTAATAATACTTTCAGAATAACTTGGAAGGAGCTCCTCAAATAGTTCCAAAGTGGTATGTAATCTAAGTGAGTCCAATCTTGTTACTTGGGTCAATGTTTGTTCATTTAGAAACCTATATCTATTTATCTTTAGATAATCTTTGAAAATAGCTTCAGATAGTATGCCCTACAACATTATAGTTAAAACATCTAACAAGATTTTTAATTTCAGAAAAGAATTTATGAAACTTTTGTTGCGTAATATTTTTCTAAAAACCAATTCCAACTTTGTCAAATATTTCTCTTGAACTTCCTAAAATCATTTTTAGATTATTTTCACCACCCGTGAATTTGAACACAATAGAACTAAGGCCCAAAAATTTGGATTTCAATTTATTGTTTTCATATTCAAATTTAACCAATTGTTTGTTAAGTGTGTTAACTGTACTTTGTAGAGTATTTATCTGAGAACACTCATTTTTATAATCATGTAATAGTTATTGATAGATATCAAATAATTCATCAAAGTTTAAAGGACAAGAACTAGAACATTTAGATATCTCATCTCTAGTGGCCATTAGAGAAAGCATAGATGAATCGTCACTACTACACTTTTCGGAGCTACTTGATTCCGAGTCATCCTAAATAGATTTCATGGACTTTTTCTTACCATTTTTCACCTTTTTCTTTTCTTTTCGTTTTTTCTCTTTGTCATTCTTTGGCTCGGCATAATCAGATTGGAAGTGATCAATTTTATGATAATTTTAGCATTCAATATTATTCATATTGAAATTTTTCTTTACTCAGAATGTTCATCGGGTCATTCTTCTGAAATTGTTGGTAAAACGTGCCACATATTTCTTGTTCACTATCAAGACTTATATAATAATTGTCATCATTCTTCTCATCCTTTTGAGCTTTTGGTGCCAAATATTTTCTTTTATTGCTTCCAGATCCATCCTTATATCCACGAATAGCTAATTCATGCGTTATTAAGTTACCAATGAGTTCATCGAGCGTATACTTGGTAAACTCCTCACCTTCCTCGATCGCCGTTACTTTGGGTTCTCATGCGTTGGTTAATGATCTCAGAATCTTTCACATTTTATCCTGTATAGTATACGACTTTTCGAATGCTCCAATACTGTTACAGATATTGGTGAATCGAGTGTACATTTCCTGAATTGATTATGCGTCACCCATTTTGAACAGTTCAAATTGATGGACCAAGGCATTGATTTTAGGATTTTTCAATTGATTTGTTCCCTCATGTGTGAATTACAATGAATCCCACATTTCATTTGCAAATTCGCAACCTGAAACCCTGTTATACTCATTTGCATCTAAAGAGCAAAACAAAAGATTGATAGCTTGAGCATTAATTAATAGATTTTATTTATAAGTCAAATCAAGATTTTCTTTCTTTTTAGCCACTCCATTTTATTTGGAAATATAGGGACCATCCTCAATAACCAATCACGCCTCATAGTTAGTGGCTTGTAAGAAAGCAGTCATTTTGGTTTTCTAGAACATTTAGTTATCTCATCTCCAGTGTCCATTAGAGCAAGCATAGATGAATCGTCACTATTACACTTTTCGGAGCTACTTGATTCCGAGTCATCCTAAATAGATTTCATGGACTTTTTCTTAACCTTTTTCACCTTTTTCTTTTCTTCTCGTTTTTCTCTTTATCCTTCTTTAGCTCGGCACAGTCAGATTGGAAGTGATCAATTTTATGAAAATTTTAGCATTTGATATTATTCATATTGAAATTTTTCTTTACTCGGAATGTTCGTCGGGTAATTCTTTTGAAATTGTTGGTAAAAAGTGCTACATCTTTTTCTTGTTCACTATCAAGGCTTATATCGTCATTGCTATTATTATCCACATCCTTTTGAGGTTTTAGTGCCAAATATTTCCTTTTGTTGTTTCTAGATCCATCCTTGTATCCACGAATAGCTGATTCATGCGTCATTAAGTTACCAATGAGTTCATCGAGTGTATACTTGGTAAACTCCTTACCTTCCTCGATTGCCGTTACTTTGGGTTCTTATGCGTTGGTTAATGATCTCAGAATCTTTCACACTTTATCCTATATAGTATACGACTTTTTGAATGCTCCAAGACTATTACAGATATTGGTGAATCGAGTGTATATCTCCTGAATTGATTATGCGTCACCTATTCTGAACAGATCAAATTGATGGACCAAGGCATTGATTTTAGGATCTTTCAATTGATTTGTTCCCTCATGTGTGAATTGCAATGAATCCCACATTTCATTTGCCAATTCGCAACCTGAAACCCTGTTATACTCATTTGCATCTAAAGAGCAAAACAAGAGATTAATAGTTTGAGCATTAATTAATAGATTTTATTTATAAGTCAAATCAAGATTTTCTTTCTTTTTAGCCACTCCATTTTATTTGGAAATATAGGGACTATCCTCAAAAACCAATCAGGCCTCATAGTTAGTGGCTTGTAAGAAATCAGTCATTTTAATTTTCTAGAATACATAATTATCACCTGTAAACTTGGATGACGATGTACAAATTTTCCTTCAACTGGTGAGTTCATGTGGTGTGCCATGTGATCTTTTTAGCTAATATTTTAAGCCTATCGAGCTAAACCAGTTTTAGTACCAATTGTTTGCCCAAAGATCTACCTAAGAGGGGTGAATTGGGTAATTATTAAAATTTAAACAATTAAATCTTTAACACACAAGTTATCAATTTTCCTAATTTATTAACACACAAATTATCAATTTTCCTAATTGATTATTACATTGTAATGTAACGAAAATTTATTTAACTAAGTGCATACCCAAACAACATAAATATAACAAAACAACACACAATGGTTTATCCTGATTTGATAAGCAATTCTTATCTATGTTCAGTCCCCCGAGCTCCACAAGGATTTCGTAATCCACTAATCCTCTTGTTTCTTTTCAAGGTAGGAATCAAAACCCTTATAATCTTTTTCATAGGTTCAGGATTGACCTAATTCTTTTCGCAGGCTCATAATCAAACTTCTTACATTATTACACTTTTCCATCTTCACAGACTTAGAAAGAGCCTTATCTTTTTTCAGGTTAAAGACTAACCTAATTCTATTACGGGAAGAATCAAAACTTAATCATTTTAAAAGGTTGAAGATCAAACCTAATCTTTTCACAGGTTAAGGATCGAATTCTAACTACTCCAATTAGACACCGTCCCAAATATATCTAATTCACTCACACTCACAAATACAAAAACAAATTACGAGTTTCTTCCCATAGGAGCTTCTACCACCTAAAACAATTATACTCAAATAATGTCCCGAAAACTATTTGATAGAACTACATGAGAAATAAATCTGATTTAATTCAATCTAAAGCACAAATAATATGTATTTAGATTTCGCAGGTAAAAATTATTTCTAAAGATATGCAAGATTTTCAAATAGAAAAATGATTTTTCTCAAACAAATATTCCAGATAAAAAATTAGATAATCTCAAGAAAAAAAATTAAATTAACTTGAAAATATTTCACCTGGATTTCTTGAAAATAGGTAAGATAGCTCTGTGAAAAATAAAGTCGGTGATGAAAACTTTTGTGCGCTTCGATCAATAACTCTTTCAAAATAACCCTATTATAAATACCTCAACATATGTCACTCTTTTTTTAAGTAAAAGCTGATTGTTCTTAATTAATTAAAGTTGAAAATGTAGGTCTCTATAAATATAATTCTAACTAGGCCTATAACAACTAGGTTTCAAAAGATAAGACCTAAAATGTCACTCTAATACCTCTTATATCATATATTATCAAAGTAGGTATATTTCATTTAAAAATACTTTTTAGAAAAACTCAATTTGGTCCCCAAAATATTTTAGATTCAAAACACTCATAGATAGAAAGTAGTTTTACTAATTCAATTCAAAGAATCAATTAATATATGGACCAAATTGATAGAATGTTAATGATATATGATATATAATAGTAGTATACTCAAATTCCCAAAATATATCATTTGTCAATGTTCAAAACTATAGGATTTGGGTAAAAGATCACGCCAAACGAAATAGTCAACATTAACTAGACTGCGTTCGTCGTTGACTGGACGCCATCAGTTGACGACCCCTTGCAACGGTCAACTTTTTGACCGCTGCACCCTTTTCCATCGGTCAACCGGCCACCATGATTAGTTGACCAATTCAGGCAGTGAGCTTTCACTTTTTCTTTGTTTAAGCCACTGGTTACGTTAGTCGACCGACATCTTTTATTGGTTTACCGAATTGATCAATGGACTCTTGTTTTAACTCTTTTAAGCTACTATTTTTGTTATTCAACCGATCCATATCGTTAGTTGACCGAATTGACCAAAAACGCATCATTTTATGTGTTAAAAGTATTGTCTCACTTGAACACTTAATCAAAAATATTTTTATGATTTTAACACTTTATAAAATCTATTAGGATCTTTTATTTATTACTTCTGACGATACCACATGTTAGATTACTGGTAGCGGAATATTACGTCGTTACTTTCACCACAAGTGTACGGGTCAAGTTTTAGTAGAGTGAGAAGAGTAGGAGTTGTCGTATCCAGAGGGATTGGATTAAATTGTCATTAAATACTGCAATTGTCATAACCTAACTTTATCTAGGGGACTCAATTTATAGTTTTTGTTAATATAATATACTACACTAAGGTAATTAAACTAATTAAACTAATATACTAATATTGATGTTTAAGGGAATAAATTATCTAGGGATTAACTTCGTTTATTTAAACGCGTTCGATTCAATCTAATTTACATTAACGACATTCACACTACCCGACAATCTAGGTATCAAAATCTCACTTACTACCTCTCTCGAGTTTAAAGTGAAAGAATATACGACTTCGCGTCAACGCTGAAGTCCCCCTCTAGTGTCTATACGACACTTAGTCACATGAGTCTCGCCCCAACTTCATGGATTGCACATTTTCTAATACCCTCCTAGGTCATTAGATCGTCACGTTATGTTTAAACCCTAGTCCGAATCCGGGGTTACATCTCCTGAGTGTCAAACTCCGTATTCTCAAACCAACTACAATACCAATATAGGCATATTATGGAAGTAATAAAATGGTAAACACAATCGGATAAACATGAACAACTATTAATGAAACATTGATTTATTCAAACAACGTTTTCATGATGTACATCACTCCCTAGATAATATATGTTTAGCTATACATGGCCATAGACACATATTCAGCTAGAAACAAGCTAAATAAAATCAAAACAATCAACCAAACTAAGAAATAAAGAGAGAAACAATGAGACTAGCTGTTATTTGAAGAATCGGCGCTAAAACCGCTCCGAGATCGTTTCCTCCTTCTTGGAATTGTGATATTCTCTTGGTTGAAATGCCTTGGAACTCTCAAGACCTCCCAAAATGTTCCCAATTTTGTTCTAAGATCAATCCCAATCAAGGAAAATGGGAATGGGATCAAAATATCAAGGAAAATATCTAAAACACACTTTACAGCTGGGGTTTCACCGCTGCAGCGGTGGGGATGTCGGTAGGCTCACCACTACAGTGGTGGAAAGTCAGTGGGCGTTCTGCCCTTTCACTACTGCAGCGGTGAGCGATCAGAAGGAATGGAAATTCTTTGTTGTTTCACCACTATAACAGTGGATTTTCTGCAATGAATCTTTGATCATCTTTATCATTTTTCCACCGTTTTTCTACCGTTTTGCTTGATTATCAATCGTTTTCACTCCTAACCCCTGCTTTGAACAAAAACAAATTAAAATATAATAAAACACTATAATAATACTTGAAAATTATCAAAATCAGTTTGGGAATAAATAGATAAATTTCACCTATCAAACACTCCTAAACTTAGAATTTTGCTAGTTCTCAAGCAAAACACTCACACTAAAATAAACAAAGACAATTAAATAACTAACATAAATACTAAAAATGAATAAAAACACAAACAACGGCATGCGAGTTTTGAATTAAACTATTCCGACCAAAATATTTTCCCTCAACAGCCCCTAATCATATCGATTTCAAGAGTAAAATGCACCATGTGATGTTCTAAAATTTCAACATTCAATAGTAGTAAGCGCCATTCTAGATCCTATTTAAGTGTGTGTGCGAAAACTCAATTATACAACCATCCACAGACTGAATTGGATTATCTACCAACAAAGTTCATGACTAAAAATCGAAAAGGTATAGGAAATCCATATGCCAGACTGGGTTTCACTCTCTACTAATGTAGGCTTGGAAATTCAAAAAAATCAATAACACTTGGTTCGGTTTGTAACATTTAGCCAAGGGTATATCGGGAATGTAAAACAAGTTAACGTTATTAACTTAACGATACCCGAGGCACAAAGCTTGGCTCAATCACACTCACAACCCCACAGATTAATCCGAAACAACCCTAAACTTATATTTGAAAAGGTAGTACTCATTTGTCAAGACAAAACAAAAATAAAACTATATTTTTTTTCAACAAACACACCCCCAAACTTATTTGATTTGTTACAATTTGACAGGTGTGGAAATACGATAGAAAAATGATAAGTGAATACTCAAATACCGAACCAATCAATAGTTCGCCCAAAACCTAACCACTCACTTCAAGTAGCATAAACAAATGCTAACTTGATTTCACTCAAATTGTGCCTTAGGTTTAGCGATAAAAGTTTGAAAAAAAATTCAATTGGCCAAGGAATTTGTTACGTGTTCAGAATTGAAATGACTAACAGGCTTCAACAAGGTAACGAGGGATAAATGATACTACATGCTAAGCTTTAAAGGCTCAAGCGATCAAAATGAATGCCTAAATCATATCTCCTGAATTACCTCGCCTAGGAGTTTGCCTCGAATTTCCCCCAAATCAGGTTCTAGAATCCCTATTGTCATGAACTTGGCTAATGGATAATCGGCGTCAAATCAATTGGATAGCTAGTACATTGAGTTGCTCGTGTATGTTAGGATCCATAATAACTTTTACCACAACAAAACGTCAATCACACAGAACACACATAAATGGGCATTACGCATGACCTCAATAAACAACTAGGGGATAAACTCATTATCAGGTAATGGCTCAGATGAACTACAAAACTCAGCACACAACAACAACAACAAACATACTACAAACATAAACATACTAACACTAAACTAAACAAGCATGCATACAATTAAACAATAAAACATTTAAACTATATAACTAACAACAATAAAACATAATAGCATACTACACATCACCCCTAAACTTAAAACGGGCAGTGTCCACAATGACCCAATCATTGTTCTCAACAATTGAAATATTGCATGCCGATGAAGGAGGTTTAGAACACGTATCTGGGAGGCGAGACAATCTCACCTCCAAATAAAGTCGGCGGTGATGATCTAATTTATTTTGGAAACTTTGGTTGTCTCCCAAGAGCGCATGGTTTAAAGTCCTCAGCTTGACATGGAGAAGTACTCGTCAAAGAGTGGTTTTCGCCATAGTAAGTATAATACATCACCACATATGGGTCTTGATTCAGAACGCCCTTAAGTTTGGCGAGATTTGGCATTGCTTGGCTTGAACTCAACAAGACTTGTCTCCATCTCATGTGCTCAGTTGGCCTGAATGAACATTGCAAAAGGTGGTGGAGGACAATTGAGCCACATTGGATCCTCATAGATATGATCGTCTTGGATCGGTGGCGGCATCAATAGTTAGATTTCAAGAGGTGAGGAATCACAATTGTTAACATGTGATTCTTCATTGCCAATCCACACTTGAGTTTTCTCCTCAGTAGGATAATCATCGTTGAACGCACCCAAGTTCCTCCTGCTCGTATCCGGTTCCTCACGGTGGCTTTCATGTTCGGATGCGATTTGTGTATCTCTCAGTGCCACCATTTCTACCTCGACTTCAATGAAGCTAACAAGCTGACTGATTTGAGTCTCAAGAGACTTTACGGTCTCATCAATTTCAGCGTTGATCGTCCTAATTTTGTCAAGACAGTCCTCATGGTCATTGAGTCGGTCATTCGTTTTCGTCTAGAACGCCTGAGTCTTCTCCATAAATTCAGCGAACATTTCTTCCAAGGTGGGAGAACACTCCTCCTATTGGTCCAGGATGTCAATCCATGGCGCCAAAATGGTGGAACTATCCCTCAAGCTTTGGTAGCTTGTTAAATAATTCCAATTCCGAAAATCAAGCTCTTTTATGTCTTCCAACAACCAATAGGCTTCATCCGCAGTTAGTTGGTTGAAAGAGGTGGTACCTTTTCCTCTTTCCACCCAAGTTCTTGTTGCAGCTAATAACCCGTCGAGAAAGTTCAGTAATTGACACTCCATCGGGAAACAATGATTGAGGAACCAGAATAGCAACTCTATGTATCTATCCCAAACACAATAAAACAGTTCAGAATCTCGTTGAAAGAAATGCAATAGCACTTGTTGATCTAACATCTTCAAGCACCTTGCAAAAAAAAAAAAAAAACTAGAAACAAAAATTATAAACAAAATAAATGTCTAAATTAAAATCAAGTTACTTACTCACAATATCAATAACAATCTAAAAACCAATCCCCGGTAACGGCGCCAAAAGGTTGGTAGCGGAATATTACGTCGTTACTTTCACCGCAAGTGTACAAGTCAAGCTTTAGTAGAGTGGGAAGAGTAGGGGTTCTTGTATTCATAGGGAATGGATTAAATTGTCATTGAATACCGAGATTGTTATAACCTAACTTTGTCTAGGTGACTCAATTTATAGTTTTTGTTAATATAATATACTAAACTAAGTTAATTAAACTAACTAAACTAATATAGTAATATTGACATTTAAGAGAGAAAATTGTCTAGGGATTAACTTCGTTCATTTAAATGCGTTCGATTCAATCTAGGTTACATTAACGACATTCACACTATCCGACAACCAAGGTATTGAAATCTTACTCACTACCTCTCCCAAGTGTAAAGTGAATGAATATGCAACTTCGCGTCAACGCCGAAGTCCCCCTCTAGCTTCTATACGATACTTGGTCACCTAAGTCTTGCCCCAACCTCATGGATTGTACACTTTCTATTATCCTCCTGGGTCATTAGATCGTTGCGTTGTGTTTAAACCCTAGTTCGAATCCGGGATTACCTCTCCCTAATGTCAAACCCCGTATTCTCAAACCAACCACTAGCATACTTTGGAAGTAATAAAACGGTAAACACAATCGGATAAACATGAACAACCATTAATGAAACATTGATTTATTCAAATAACATTTTCATGAAGTATATCGCTCCCTAGACAATATATGTTTAGCTATACATGGCCACAGCCCTATATTCAACTAGAAACAAGCTAAACGAAATCAAAACAATCAACCAAACTAAGAAATAAAGAGACTAGCCATTATTTGAGAACCAACGCTAAAATCAATCCGAGATCATTTCCTCCTTCTTGGAATTGTGATTTTCTCTTGGTTGAATGGCCTCGGAGGTCTAAAAACCTCCCAAAAAACATTCCCAATTCTGTTCTAAGATCAATCCAATCAAGGAAAATAGGAATGAGATCAAAATATCAAGCAAAATATCTAAAACACACTTTACAGCTGGGGTTTTACCGCTGCAGCGATCGCTGCTGCGGTGGAAAGTCAGTGGGCATTCTGCCCTTTCACTACTACAGCGGTGAGCGATCAGAAAGAATGAAAACTCTTTGTTGTTTCACCGCTACAGCGGTGGATTTTCTGCAATGAATCGTTGATCCTCTTCATCATTTTTTCACAGCTTTCCCATCGTTTTGCTTGATTATCAATTGTTTTCGCTCCTAACCCCTGCTTTGAACAAAATCAAATAAAAATAAATTAAAACATAATAAAATATTATAATAATACTAGAAAACTATCAAAACTGGTTTGGGAATAAATAGATAAATTCCACATATCAATTACTCATTTTAAAGTGTCGTGGCTAATCCTAATTGGGGTTGTATTAAGGGCATAAGAGTGATGAGTTGTTTTTACCTACAATTACAAAAAATCTTCAATGTCTTCAATTTGCACTTGTCTTGAATTGCTTCATAAAATCTTCGCCTTTGTAAATCTTCAACGATTAATTCTTTTTGAGTCATTATTTTTCTCTTTCAAACGTATGGATCTTCTAATCTAAAATCACTTAATAAAATCATTAATTCCATTAAACATCAACGTTCAATTATCGATCAAAACATTAGGTTGACCATTGTTCATTCTCATATACGCCATTTATGTTTGTCATAATAGCCATGTTACACATTAGGTCTCTTCCTCACATAATTATGTTAATTCATTTAGGTCCATATCATAAATAAAAATAGATTCACATCATGCTAGTTTAAATTGTCATCCTCATGTTATGTATTTTGCATTCATACGTCATTTAGATTGATTTTCCAACTTCAATTAAAGAAGTTCATCGGAAACATATATAAAACTACCCCCCGGGGATTATCCTTATCAAATCTCTTAATATTTTATAAGAGGTCATGCATGAGAGAACATTCCCAAAAATACCAAAATGTGTCTCATCTTAATTTGAAAAAATAAAAAAATCATAAGAACGAAAAGGTTTTCAAAATAAAATAAAATTTTCAAACTTAAGTAATTGGACATAAGGTACTCTTTTTAGAAAGATGTCTGGGGGTGCCTAAAACCTTCCCTGAGTATTAGGGGTATTAAAAAAAACCACAGATCCACATACCCGCCTTGAACCAATCAACTTGGCCCGAATCCACCCAAACCACGTTCATACAACATTGCATCTAGTCCGTTTGGGAGAAAACAGGATCGTCCGGTTCCGGATACGAATCGGAGCCTGACGGATCGGATGTACCCGATCCAATCTAAAATATAGTGGACGACGTCATATAGGGTTCCACACCACCACTGATGAAAATCCTAGTTTCCTAATTTTCTCATTCCTTTGTTCCTTATTTTCTATCCGTCTGCTTAGAGAGAAAGAAGAAATACGCTCCTCCTTTCCCAATCTGTTCTGCCGTCTCCTATTTTTGGGGGATTTTTCTAGAATTTTCATGTTTGTTGGATTGAATCCTACAAATATAGAGAATTATTTTAGCCTTCTTCCTTCCCACTTCAACGTTCCTAATTCTAGATGGCACAAAGTTCACCATGGAAGGCATAAAGTTCACTGTCGTAACTCTCCAGTCACTAGACCAGACAAACTCGAAGAAATCCACTTATCTAAACATCGCAGACAAAGAGATCTATACCATATCAATGACGCTATAGCTCACGATACCATATCTGTATGTGTTCCAAACTTCTAATTCCATCAGCTTCTTTGTTCTTTAACTTTTTTGAAGGTTTATTTTGTTCGATTAATTGCCTATTAAATACTATTGTGAATTTGTAATTAAGTTTTTCATTTCGTTTATTTACTTGTTTCTTTTGTTCCCAATTTCTAATTTCTGATTGCATGTGTAGGCTTGTGAATTTGTGATTAAGTTTCTGAATCCCATTTTTTTCAATTTTTTATTCTTATTTCTTAATTGGAAACCAACCCGTCAACCTAGCCACACCGACCTGCAACTTGCATAGGTGGCCCAAAACTTGACCCGACCGAATACATAGAGGGTTTTGGCCCAGACCATTCCCAACTTGCCACTTTTGGATTGGCCCATTGTTTCATCCCAATACTGACACGCCCGACCCCCGTTCACCCCTACCCCGTGTAACCATCTCCTAAATTCTTTAAATGAATCTTTGGTTTGACTTGCTTTTTAAGTCAAAGTTACTTAGGCTTTTTAAATTGATTTCTTAAAAATATTTAGTGACCTACCACACTATTTAAACCCAATGTTAAGTAGGGATTCCATATTTTTAAAATGGCCTAAGTACATTTTGAGGAAACCAGCGCTCTAAAAAAAAACCTCCTCGTTTATCCTGTACAATTGCAACATTTTTTCTTTAACTATATGGTGGCCAAGTGATGGTGGTGGTCGGCGGGGTGCTAATGAGAATAGTTTTATATGAGTGAATAAGAATCAACATTTTTCATTTATGATATTTTTAAAGAATTTCAAGAAATACTCCCAAATTACTCTCAGAATTTTGGGAACAAAAATATGTTTACCAAAATTGTTTTTGTACATTAATCTCAAAATTTAGAGAGCAGTAACAGAAATCGGAGAATGGAACAAAAATTAGAAATCAGGGGGTGAAAATTAGAAATCAAAATTTTGGGAATGCGGGTGAGTCTGCTGGCATTGCACTTCTAGTATAAGAATTAGTAAGATGTTTTTGAGAGAATTTTAACAGAGTTACGGCTAGAAAAAATGAACATACCTTAACTAATCACCCATTCTTCTATTTATAGGAGATGGAAGGCTTGCTTAGAAACTCTTCTGTAAATCTCGGTCAATCTACATTAATGCCCCGAACATGGATTAGTTTTTAGCATAGGTTAAAGCTCAGATCATGCTCGGAGAATTCGAGGATAGTCCTTTGCTGCATCCCGAGCATAGTAGAAGTCTCAATTCATCCTCGACTCACCCAAGGATGATCCTACTTGGTTGGGCGTAATCATTATCCCCGATCATATTTAAAGAACCCGGATAGCATCTTTGGGTTCCACAATTTTGCTCTGTTTCACATGCTTGACACGTGAAATCTATTTAATTTGTCTTAGGGACACAATTTTTCCATGTGAGCAATGTTCTTACACATGACAACTGATAGGTTAAAATAACCTATCTATTTCTAAATCGAATTTGATAATTTTCGAGTGTATTAGTAATATTTAATTGCATTTTAGTTTGTTTTTATGTAATTCAGGTGTAGGGACGTAAACAAGTGATAAACAAGTGAAACGGTGAGAAAACGATGAAGAAAATATGAAAAAACACAAGGATTCAAGACAACAGACCCATCGCCTCAGCGGTGAGAATGCTGAGAGGCTGCTGAAAATGCACAAGTCCCATTGCCGCGGCGGTGAAAGTGCAAAGAGAATTAGGCTTGTCCTACCGCCGCGACAATGAAAGACCAGAAAGATTAGGGCTCCGCCCACCACCGAAGCAGTGATCCCACCGCCGCGGCGGTCAGCTCTACACAAAATTAAGATATTTTCAGATAATTTTGGACCCTTGAACCTATAAAATTATTCTCCCACTTTGCAAGGAACGTTCCTAACATTAGACACTTGATATTAGCCTATTTTGAAGAGGTCAAAGAGGAGATTCACATACTGGAGAAGAGGAAACACTTTTGGATCGATAGTTGGCGACAGTAGACTACTCCACTTTAAGATTTGATATTTCTTTATTTCTTTCTATCTTTGTAATTTAACATTTTATTGTGAATGATGATGAATCCCTCTTGTCTTAATGTTTCAATGGCTAAGATCATGGTAGGCTAGATAAATATTATCTAGGGGTTGTTGTAATTCATGTGAATACTTGTTTGGTCGAATATATGTTACTTTAACGGTTGTTTGTCTAAATCTGATTGTGTTTACCATTTTATTACAATTTTAATATACTTGTTAAGGTATTAGGGTTGGTTTTGAGAATACGGGATTTGACACTCAGGAGAAGTAACCCTGGATTCGGATTAGGGTAAACACAACGCGACGTTCTAACAACCCGAGAGGGCGTTAGAAAGTGTGCAATCCATAACGTTGGGTCAAGACTTATGTGACTATGTGTTCGAAAAGATGTTCGAGGGGGGATTTGGCGTCAACGCGAAGTCACATATTCATTCACTAAACACTCGGGAGAGAGAGTGAATGAGTTTAAGATACAGAGATTGTCAGATAGGATAAACATCGTTATTGTTAACTAAACGAAGTCAAACATGTATTAAGTGAATGAAATCAATCCCTAGGTAATCAACTTAATTAGAACTAACCCAATAGTTTTAGTTTAACTTAGTTTAAATATTTAACTTAAAACAATTCTTGAATCGTCGAGATAATATAAGACTATGCCAATTGTGGTATTCCATTAATCAAACACATTTTCCAGTGGAACGATATCTAATCTTAAAGATCCATTACACTAAAACTTGACCTCGTGTATTGGCGAGTAAGTCAGACGTGAGCATAAAAATGTCTGCATCCAAGTTTTTGGTATTGTTGCCGGGGATATGTGTTTTGATTTGGTTGATATTGTGACTAAGCGGTTGAATATTAATCCTGACAATTCTTTTGTTTTATTTATTTTTAATTCATTTTTTTTATTTGTTTTATTAGTTATGATCAAGCAGTGCATGCAACGTAGAAGAAGTTTGGAATTCTTATATCTTGATCCCGAGATCGATTATACCCTGAAAATGATAAGGGGAGAGAGAAGATGCCAACTTCAATACCATGAATCGAGATCCAATGGAGCATACTAACCCAAATTCCCTGTCTATGAGGGATTTTGGTGAAAAATACTTAACCACGCAGGAAGGTGTTATAGACTACGCCTCTCTATGGAAGCTGTAACGAAAGACGTACCAAAAGCCGCACCTAAAGCCATACCTAAAGCTGGCATACCTTTTGCGGATGGTCCGGACAGTTTCGAATCAAGCAAATTTTTTTTCGGCTCAATCGAACTGGAAGGTGATGAGGAGAGGATCAAGCGCTATATCGAAAATGAAAAATGAGTTATAGAGAGTATCCCCCTCGTTGACGACTAATCTTGCAATTTGCTAAGTCTAGCTGGGGACGGTAAATCAAGTGAATTTTTTTATATGAAACTTAGGGTATCAAGTTTTGCCAAATTTTTGCTACTAATTACTTTTTGGAGGCCGAAATGGTCTCGGAGCATGTTTGGAGGTGAATTAAGGAGTGTGGATATTCGGGGATGTGTTTCGGACTTACAGTCGTTGAACTAGCGAAGTGGAAGCGTATGGTGTGGAGCCTTTTTTGTAAAAACTTGAAGAAATCATGAAAATTCAGCAGGCAGCTCACCGCCGAGGCGATGAGAATACAGGATGTAAAGGTTTTTAAACAAACGTTTCACCGTCGCAGCGGTAAAACTTCAGGTTGCAAAGGGTTTAAAAAGGGCGGTGAAACGACAAAATGTTTAGGTTTTAAAAAGGCACTCCACTGTCGAGGCGGTGATTCCCACCGCCGCGGCTGCGGTGAAGCCTCTGTTCGATTGAAACCATCATGCTCATTCTAACCCGCTACAACCTGCTCTAAAAATTCCAAAATCTCTCTATTCCCATCCTTCCAAATCGTTTTAAACCCTCAAATTCATCCTTCCATTTACAAAATTTGTGATTTCCACCACAAATCATCCACCAAAAATCAATTTTCAACCCCATTTTCGCGATTTTCTTTATCACTTTGGAGTTTTTATTTGATTTTTGGTGATGAACATGATCTCTATGGATTGTTGCATTGTGTGAGACAAGATTACATGCTATATTGTAGAAATTTTGTTAAATTTGTTGTGATTGGTGTGTGCCCTTTTGCGATTGCGTCGGTTTTGATTCGGGGGAATGCTTTTCACTTTGGAGAGGGTATATCAAGGACTCTAGGATATCCAACTAGACAATCGCGTTCTGCACTAGGAACAATTCAACATTCGAAATGAGAATGCGGAGCTCCGGATATTCCTAGATCAATATACACGCCGGCAAGATCAAGTCCAATGGCTCTTTGGCGCTTGCATCGGAATCGACATGAGCACTTATTCACCAATGCCGCAATTACCGCCACACCTCTTGCAACCGCCATACTTTCCTTTCCGATGAGACAGTGGTGGAGATGACTTTCCTCCTAAGGAACGGTAGGGGGTGAGACTTTTACGTCTTATCTCCTAAGTATGTGTCGACACCCAATTTTACTTGTTATTGCTATAAACTGTTATTGGGTTCGTTGCTTAGTCAATGAGGACACTGCCTCTTTTTAAGTTTGTGGGGAATGTATATCACGTTTTGTGTTGTTAAAGAAAGATGAGAATGATAGAATTTTTTTTTCTTATATTGTATTAAACTACATATGTTTAGTTTTTGTTAAAGATGTTTTATGTTATTAAAATTTTGATGTGTGTTGTAGACTTTAATTTATAGTTAAGTTTTAATTTCAATTTTTGTTTATGCATGTGTGATGTTTAGTTTAATGCATGTATGTTAATATTTAGATTTAGTGTAGATATGTTAATGAATCAAGTCGTATACGCATGTTGAGTTGTTGAGTTCAACTGGGCTATTTCCCGATAATGAAAATCATCCCCTAATTGTATATTGAGGTTGGGGGTAATGCCATTCATGTGTGTTTTGTGTGCTTAGTATGTCGATTAAATAAAAATTATTTTGATCCTAAATCGCACGATCATATAGACTCGGTGTATAATTATTTGAATGATTTGACGCCGATTATTCAGTAATAAGTTAATGACAGAAATGAGGAATCTAGAACTTGATTTGGGGAAAACTTGAGGTGGAATCCTAAGTAAGGTAATTTCGGAGGCGTGATTTAGGCCTTCAATTTTTTCGCTTGAATCTTTTAAGCTAACCTGGAAATTTTATTCTCTCATTCCCTT
This sequence comes from Eucommia ulmoides, assembly GCA_016647705.1. Taxonomy (NCBI): domain Eukaryota; kingdom Viridiplantae; phylum Streptophyta; class Magnoliopsida; order Garryales; family Eucommiaceae; genus Eucommia; species Eucommia ulmoides. Next base: position 34,302,303 of record CM028327.1, on the reverse strand, counting down.
GTCGAAGTCAATAAACTTTTCAATTCTGAACTCCTTTCTATACTTTAGCCAATTAAATTTTTCCAAACTATTGTCGCTAAGCCTAAAAGTAAAAAATTGAGTGAAATCAAGTTAGTATTAGTCTATGCTACTTGAAGTGAGTGATCGGGGTTTCAGACGAATTGTTATTGGTTCAATATAAGTGTATTCATTTGTCATCACGCCCCTGAAATTGTACAAATTCGAATAAGTTTGGGGGTGTGTCAGTCTAAAAAAAAAACATGTGAATATAGTTTTTATTTTCATTACTTTCGACAAGTGAATGCAAAGTTCTTAAATTTCTTGTTCAGGGTTGTGTTTTAAATGTGTGGGGTTACGAGAGAAAGATAACGACAAGCGTTTGTGCCTCAAGTATCGTTCAATTATAACGATTTTCTATTTTCTATTCCTATGATATCGTTGGTCGTTCTCCGAAGACAAACCAAACCCTATTGATCTCTATGAATATCCGAACCTATATTAGTGGATAGTTGAGATCAGTCAAGCGTATGTTTTTCTTGAATCCTTTGAGGTTTAAGTCATGAGCTTAGCTATTGAATAATCCAATCCGGTGTTTGGATAGTTATGTACCTGAGTTCTCACATACACACATTTTAAATGGATCTAGAATGATTTTAACTGATATTGAGTATTGAAATTCTAGAACACCACGTGGTGTGTGTTATTCCTGAACTTGATTTGATCAGAGGTTGTTGAGGAAAGAACCATTTGGTTTCTTCGATTGAATTTGGAACTCGCTTGCATTTACTTCTTATTTGTTAATGTTTATCCATTTTGAGTTTAGTAGTTAGTTAATTAGTATTAGGGTGTTTTCCTCGACGACTAGCAAAATTCCAAGTTTGGGGGTATTTGATTAGTTGAAATAACTTATCTACTTCTAAGCCAAATTTTGTAGTTTTCGAGTGTACTAGTAATATTTAATTGTATTTTAGTTTGTTTTTGTAATTAAGATGTATGGACGTAAACAAATGACAAACGAGTGAAACGGTGGGAAAACGGAGAAGAAAATATGAAAAAACACAAGGATTCAAGATAGCAGACCCACCGCCTCGACAGTCAGGCCACCGCCACGGTGGTGAGAATGCTGAGAGGCTACTGAAAATACACAAGTCCCACTGCCACAGTGGTAAGGCCATCACCGCAGCGATAAAAGTGTAGAGAGAATCAGGTTTGCCCCACCGCCGCGGCGGTTAAAGACCAGAAAGATTAGGGCTCGGCCCACCGCCATGGCGGTCAGCTCGGCACAGAATTAAGATATTTTCAGATAATTTTGGACCCTTGAACCTATAAAAGTTGTTCTCCCACTTTTCAAGGAATGTTCCTAACATTAGACATTTGATCTTAGCCTATTTTGAAGAGCTCAAAGAGAAGATTCACATACCGGAGAAAAGGAAACACTTTAGGATCGATCGTTGGCGATAGTGGACCACTCCACTTTGAGATTTGATCTTTCTTTCTTTGTTTCTATCTTTATTTTAACGTTTTATTGTGAATGATGATGAATCCCTCTTGTTTTAATGTTTTAATGGCTAAGATCATGGTAAGCTAGATAAATATTATCTAGGGGTTGTTGTAATTCATGTAAATACTTGTTTGGTTGAATATATGTTACTTTAATGGTTGTTTGTCTAAATCCGATTGTGTTTACCATTTTATTACAATTTTAATATGTTTGTTAAGGTATTAGGGTTAGTTTTGAGAATACGAGGTTTGACACCCGAGAGAGGTAACCCTGGATTTGGATTAGGATAAACACAACACGACGTTCTAACAACCCGAGAGGGTATTAGAAAGTGTGCAATCCATGACATTAGGTCAAGACTCATGTGACTATGTGTTCGAAAAAATGTTCGAGGGGAACTTCGGCGTCAACGCGAAATCACATATTCATTCACTAAACACTCGGAAGAGGGAGTGAATGAGTTTAAGATACAGAGATTGTCAGATAGGATAAATACCATTATTGTTAATTAAACGAAGTCAAACGTGTTTTAAGTGAGTGAAATCAATCCCTAGGTAATCAACTTAATTAGAACTAACCCAATAGTTTTAGTTTAACTTAGTTTAAATATTTAACTAAAAACAATTCTTGAACCGTCGAGATAATATAAGATTATGTCAATTGCGGTATTCAATTAATCAAATACGTTTCCCAGTTAACGATATCCGATCTTAAAGATCCATTATACTAAAACTTGATCTCATGCACTTGCGAGTAAGTCATATGTGAGTGTAAAAATGTTTGCATCCAAGTTTTTGGTCAACGCAATAATAGTGGCTAAAAATGCCCTCATCAAAGTTTCGGGACTAAAATGCAGTTAACCCTTGTTTAAGAGGAAACTCTTTAATTGACCTTAATATGTTTTAAAAAATTATTTTCTCTACTCTCTCCCTAAGATTCAGCTATATGTTTTTATTTACGATTGTATCTTTGTACATAAATATATTAAAATTGCACATTTAAAAAAGAAATTTTTTATTATTTAGTCCACAAGAGATATAGAAATCGGAAAATAGACCCCTTACTACTATAATAAAGTTTTTACTCCCCAAATACTTTTTAAAAAATAGTCTTCTACTCTTTGACTTTCATTCTCATAATTTACATAAAATGTCATTCTGTAAAATATAACATGACGTGAACATTCACAATTTTATTTGTTATTTTTAAATATTTAGCACATGTTTATTGTTTATTGTATTGTTTTGAATGTTCACAATTTTTATGTGAACCATTACGTTCTTCTTTATATTCACACGTTCTTCTATTTTATGGTCTTTTGTTATATTCACAAAAACAACGATCTTTCGTTTTTTTCACTAACCACAATGAACGTTCAACAAAAACAAAAATTGGTATGATTATTCACCAAACCACAATGAAATTCACTAAAACAAACACATCGATATGAACATTCACAAAAAACAAACAAAATCAACAAAGAACATTCGCAATGAATAAACAAAAAAACTCCACCCAAATCAATAAAGACCAACAAATTAAAATAGATCTAAACCAACAAAATGCGTTTTTTGATCTGGAATTTTTTAGATCTGAAAAAATTCAGAGGCACAATTAACAACAACAAATCAAAATATTGAAAAAAATCTAAGATAAACAAAAACAAACTGATGATAACATTCACCCAATGTAAATGAACATTCATCAAAACACACATCACTATGAACATTCACAAAAACAAGATGTAGAAATGAACATTTAATTTGGAAAACACAAACCAATTTGAACAATCACCCTAAGATATGGAAAATTTCAAATATAGAAATTTCTAGATTTAAACAAGATATGGGGGGAGAGAGAGAGAGGTGACTGTTGATGGCGGAGAGCTACAGCGACTGTTTGACGTTTGCGGCGATTCTAAATCTTGAACATCTCAATCCAAGACGTTGGTTTGTTCTCTTTCTAGAGGAATCACTTTAAACCCTTAAAATTTGCACCTCTTCAATTCTCTCTCTCTCTCTCTTTCTCTCTCTCTCTCTGTCGCTGTCTCGCTCTAAAAGAATAACATTTTACCCATAAATTATTCACCAGTTTGAATCTCTTTTTGGCTCTAAAAATATTCTCCATAACCACAAACCTTTTTTCACCGTCTCCAAAAATTTTTACCTCCTACCACAAATCTATCATCACTCTCTATTTCTATTTATCACTCTAACATATCATCTATCACTTTCTCTCCAAAAGAATTACTTCCCACCCACAAATCTGTGTCACCGTTTTGCTTCTTTTTCTTTCTCTAAGAGATCTTCTTTCACTCTCTCTTCCCAAAAGAATTATTTCCTGGCAGCGGTGACTGTTCGTCATTCGTCATTCATGGCAATTCTAGATTTGTGTGGTTGAGAGAGAGAGAGAGAGAGGTGGCTGAATAAGGTTAGAGATTAACGGCTCGTTTGGTTGGACGGAATGGATGAGAGTGGAATGGAATGGAGGAAGTAATGAAATGAAAGAATGAATGGAATGGAATTGTCAATGAAATCACTATTCCATTCTCTTGTTTGGTTGATATGAAATGAGAGAACAAATGAAATAGTAAATATAGTAAAATTCCAATTATGCCCTTATAAAATTATTATTCCATTCTCTTATTTGGTTGATATAAAATGAGTAATGGAATGAAATTAAATATAATAAAATTTTCATAATGTCCTTTTAAATTTTAATTTGAATATATATATATATATATATATATATATATATATATATATATATATATATATATATATATAATAGGAAAAAGTACATTTTAAACCTTCTAAGTATTGACACTTTTCTATATGGTCTCTCTCCATTTGAGCATTTTATTTTAAACCCTCTAGGTATCAGTACGTTTTTATTCGAGCCTTTCGTTAGAAATTCGATTAAAACTAATCGATTTTTTAGGGCAAAATCGTTATTTTACATTTTTTTCATTTTTTAATCATGTTTTAATATATTTTTTTCTTGTCTTTTTTTTTTCTTTTTTTTTTACTTCTCTCTCTCTCCCCCGCCCCTCCCTCTCTCTCTTTCCCCCTCTCTCTCTCCTTCATTCTCTCTCTCCCGACACTTGTTACCGGGGGTGGCATCACCCCCGTAATAGGGATGATACCCCTTGTTACGGGGTGATTCCACCCCTATATAAAACAGAGGGTGAACATCTCCTAATACGAGGATGTTACCGCCCCCTGTTGTGGGGGTGGAACTTCCACCCCTGGTCTGGCCGGCAGCAAGAGGGAGGGAAGAAGAGAGAGAATAAGGAATAGAAAGAGAAAGAGGGGAGGAGGGGAGGAAGAAGAAGGAATGAAAGAGAGAAAGAGATGAGCGGGAGAGAGAGAGAGTTGAGCGAGAAATCAAAAAAAGAAAAAATAGAAAAATAAATAGAAAAATCATTAAAAAATTAAAAATATCTAAAAAGACAGATTTTTCCCTCTGTTCTGTTATGTTTGACAAATTTTTTTACGGAATGACCTAATAAAAATGGGCTGATACCTACAGGGTTTAAAATGAAACGCTCAAATAGAAATGGACCATTTAGAAAAATTTCTATACCTGAAGGGTCTAAAATGTACTTTTCCCTAAGAAATAATATCATATATAAAAATATTCAACATCTATTATTTTTTAACATACACAACTACTATTTTTTAAAAGAAAAATTATCAACCAAAAACTATCATTCAAGCCAAACAAATAAATAAATAAATAAATAATATACAATTTCTACTTTTTAACCTGCATAAACACTTATAAAATAAATAAAATAGATGAACCAAAAATTAAGAAAAAAACAAACTATTTTAAGTTCAAATACTAAACAAATTCATTCCAATCACCAACGTTGTCACCATATTGTCTCCAAAATATTAAACAAATACTAAAACCAACTATTTAAGTTCACCATATTGTCTCCAAAATATTTCAACCATATGAAAACATCAACATTTGCTTAACCAAACAATCAACCAAGAAAAACATATCATAAGCTTCTATTTAGAAGTAATTTTACCCATTTTTCCTTTTCACTGCCACCAAGGAAGAGGAAAAGATTGGTCGTGAAAAGACTACCACATATTATATAACCGGTTTTGTACTTATCAACAACCGTGAGCCCAACAAGTTTATGTAGCTCCCCATTAATCTTCATTTGCTTCTCAATCAAATCAAATCCCACAGCTTGGCTGGTGTACTCCGTCAGGTTAAAATTGAATTGCGGCTCCTTATTCTTAAACCCAGAAACCCTCAGCAAATCACCAACTCTGTACCTGTAAAGCCCTATAAATTCCCTACCCAAAAATTCAAAACCCTTTTGAAATCAGATAAAAAAAATTCGCCAGAAAAGCATAAATTCTTACCGGTGTAGGTTGTGATCACGAGTTCATACTCCTGTCTGATCTTAACATCAACCAAATCAACCAATTTATGTTGCTCCTTCTCCGTTAGAGACTTGGGCACAGTGCTGCCGTTGTTCCTCTGCACCAGCAAGAACTTGAAGTACCCCATCGTCGAAATCAACGTATAAGAAACCTCACTAGGTTTACAGAGAGGATTCAAATTAACCCCAAAATAACATTCCGACGAGGCATATATCGTACAAACAAGCGGCAAACAATTACTGTAATAATCCAACGTCAGAATGTACTACGACATTGACCCCATCACGATCACATCAACATACTTCATGTTCAGTTACAACCTCGTAATAATCCCCTGCCGTGAACCCTTCCCACATTCCTCCTCAATAAATTCTGCCAATTTCGAATCAGGTTTCAGGATCTTCATTACAGCTTCCCTCACCTACACATCGAAAATCTGTTCATTCAATGTCCCCGTCTGAATATTATTGCAGAAGACCGGCCAGGGCTTCTCTAGGAACCTTATGGCCTAGATAAACCCGGAGGCAAACACAGCGCCAACGCGGAGAAACTTGTGGCAGAGGATTAGGCCGCAAGTATATAGCTACCAAATTTTTGTTGGCCATTACTGCATATCAAAATTAACAAAACAAATAAAATATGGGTATAAGTTATAAATACAAATTCGAGAATTTCCATTTTCTCACCAGGTAAACAAGGTAATCATTGTCTAAATTTTCTTAGAACATATTTGAGAATCACTAAACCAGGTAAACAAGGAATCTCCAAGACCAATTTTATCTCTATGGGATATGTAGCTGGAACTTCGCTACCAAACGTGTTTTCATTTTTGTAAAACTCCAAAATGGAGACATAATTGGAAGTAGAAACAGAAAAAGAAAAACACTAACCAAACGCCTCCAGAAACTCCCACAAAATTATGTTAAGCAACTATATAATTCCTAATATTCTTCTACACATCCAAGATTTGTGCATATGAAGATGAACACACCAAGAACCAAAGCCTCAAGTTTATATAGCATGAAAATCTTGGTTTACTATCTTTTCTCATGCTATGGATCATAACAGATTCAATTGTCATTTTCGCTTTCAAATTTTTGTTTCTGAGCCAAGTTTTCTCTGACTAGGAAAAAGAAAACCAAAAACAAAAACAAAAGAAAGAGAAAGCGAGAAAATGCATCTACTATACTACCAGGAAAGAGAGAAGCACTTTAATTAATTACTAAAAAAATCTTCTGCTATTTAGGTCAATCGATCGTACTATATTGAACTATATTGCACAAGAAAGACAACTACATGAATATATTCAGTCCAATCGATCAAAAGCAGGTTAATTAACTCTAATTTCCAATCGTCCAAACATGAACAAAAGAAGTATTAAACCGAAACATAATGATGAATCTCACGTCCAAATACGAACGAAACGTATAATCACAAAACCAATTTCCAATCGATCAAAAGCAAATCGATCACGAGCAAACATGAACGAAATCAAGAACAGTAAACAATCCAAGAGTCGATCATTAATATGCATAAACACGTGTACCTATGGCCGATCCAAGAGCCGATCCAAGAGTCGCAGCTTTAAAATCTAAGGAGCGGCTAAGCTAGGGTTTCCGATTGATTTTGATTTGAGGCTGATCGAATTTGGTTGCTAGGGCTGCTATGCGAGAAGATGGATCATGCGATGGGCTAAATCGAGCTATCTGGTTTGTTTTGGTGATTAGGCTGCTAATTGTTCAAAGGTTTAATTACAATGGCTATTATGTAATTTAGAATGTTGATTTCATTGGACTAGACTTGATTCCTACCCATTTTAAATGGAATCCCATTCTAGCCCATTTCATTCTAATGGAATCACAAAAGTGATTCCATCGGAGAACCAAACAACAAAAATAAAAATCGATGGCGAAATGCGAATCCATTCTGCCTCCAATTCCGTCCAACCAAACACGTCGTTAGGGTTTTTTAACTATCAAAGAACTAAATACTAAGAGATGGATTAAATAACAATCTTTTTGGTTAAGAGGCTCATTAAGTAAAAAGAAACCAAAATTAGGCTAAACAATAAAAACCCTTTTAAAAAATAATATTAACATTAAATAGAATTTTATTTATGTCTTAATTTTTAATAACTAATTACACTTAAGGATTGTTTTATTTTTCATATTTACACTCACATATGACGTAAATGAATTCATGTAGTCGACTCTACTTAAGTGGGACAAATACTTAGGTGTTGCCATTGTTGTATACTCGTTTAATCTAATACTAATACTTAAAAGTGAAAGGAAAAAGAATGTTTTAATGAGATTAAAGAATAGTTATTTCTAGCTTTATGGAGAGTTCTTATATATATATATATATATATATATATATATATATATATATATATATATATATATATATGAAATAATGTGTCACGGCACTCAATTTTGTCTCTTTTTTGTTTTAATTAATTAAATTTTTTCTAATTAATGTAAAAATATATGTCTAATTTTCCTTGTCCAAATTTTAAATTATTTAAAAAAATAACTGTGATTCAAAAAATATTTTCACCCAAAAAGAAAGTAAATATAATATAAATTAATTAAATTAGAATTTGTTAACTTACAAAATTTGATAAAATTAATCCTAATTTATAGTTATTTGTTTGTTATTTTATAGTATATTAGTAAAAATTAATTTGTAGAAATATTATTTCACTTTTATGATTATTTATACAATTTTTAATAGTATATTTATATTCGATATTTATAAAACGTCATTACTCATAAAAATTTATGTATTCGCTTCTGAATATTATTACTGAAATAACCAAATGATATCTATGTATTCCATACTTCAATATTAAGAATTTATTATAATTTTTTTTTAAGTCCGCACAATGCGCGAGTTTAAAACTAGTATATTATAATAACGGAACGTATCTCTAGTATAAGAAATTATCGTGAAAATATACCTAAGTTTTCTTTATTAATTGCAAACAATCTAAAATATAATTGACTATTGCAAATTTGGGTAATTAATCAATAAAATCACAATGTTATGTAATAGACTATATAATTAGGGAATTTGATTATTTGGTCCTCAAAAGACAGTATATTGAGAAAATAGTCTTCCAAATGTCTACATTAAAGTTTTAATCCTCGTAACCTTCTTAGAATTTAGTCCTTGATCATTGCCTCTTATTTGTGTTGTATTTACAATTTATGTCATTTTATTAAAAAATGTGATAGTTATTTTTTTAAAAATTACCAAATCACCAAAATCATTCTACGCGATTCACCGTTAATAGAAATTTAAAAAAAAAAATACACTAAATTAATCTACGAAAAATCTTTTTTCCAACGATATGAATTTTGATTTTTTGGGTAACTTTTTGTTGGTTTATGAATGTTCATGTTTTTTGAAAAATGGAGATGAACATTCACCAAAACAAATTCACGATATGAACATTTACCAAAACAACTATGAACATTTATAAAATAAAATAAAATAAATAAATAAATAAATAAAACACGATATGAACATTCGCAAAAAAATAAAACAAAATCAACACAGAATAAATTCACGATATGAACATTCACCAAAATAACTACGAACATTTACCATTTTCTCAAATACATTTATCAAAAACATCGATATGAACATTTGCAAAAAAAAAAAAACAAAATCAACACAGAACAAATTCACGATATGAACGTTCACTAAAACAACTACGAATATTTATCAAAAAAATCGATATGAACATTCGCAAAAAAATGAAACAAAATCAACACAGAATAATAGAATAACAAACGTGAATATGAACATTTAACAAAGAAATTGATATGAACATTTGAAAAAAAAAAAAATAGAATCAACATAGAATAACAAACGTGAATATGAAACATTTACCAAAATGATCAAACATGAACAATCACAGTTAATAAACCAAACTCTACAAAATCACAATCGCAACACCTAAATTAAACAATGAACATTCAACAAAAAAACAAAACATAACAAAACCTCTTAACATTCTCATTACCAAAATATTACACAAATTACAGAGCTGAACATTCACATAATCTGGAAATTCCCAGATCTGAAAAATCACAGAACTGAACATTCAAACTTACCAAAAATCAACAAACGACCAACAAATCAAAACGAACGATTCACCAAAATAAGAATGTTCACATAACACATTCACTGCGATCTGAACATTCACATGGAAACAAAATCAACTAAACACGTCACAAAACTGAAAACACTCACATAAATATGAAAATTTTTAGATCTGAAACAATATGAACGTTCAACAAAACAACTACGAACATTTACCAAAAAAAATCGATATGAACATTCGCAAAAAAAATAAACAAAATCAATACAAAACATCAAATATGAATATGAATATTTACCAAAGAAATTGATATGAACATTCAAACTTACCAAAAATCAACAAACGACAAATCAAAACGAACAATTCACCAAAACATGGATGTTCACGAGATCTGGAATTTTTTGCGTCATGGAAATCCTCGAATCGAGAAAACGAACACCTACCTCAAGCGCCGGTTTCTCAAATATAAACAAATCGATCGTTCGAAAACTGAGGATGAATAGATTCGACGTGTTTGCAGAAATCCGGCGTGTTTCAGTCAATTAATCGTCAATGGACGATCGATTCGGCGGTGGTGTTCGTGGTTTGCGGCAATCGTCAGCCGTGGCAGCATAGGCGATGGAAGTCGAATAGGCGTGCCAATGGTTAGCGCGCGGTCGTTGTCGGTCGTTCGGTGATTGAGAGAACGCTTTCGTTCGTCGTCTTCGTGTGCAGGCGTGACGATGGTTGGGTAGCAATCGTTCGACAATGGTGGTTGGGTTGCAATCGGTTGCATTGAGACTCGAGAGGGGGATTGGGGGAGGCAGCTGATCAAGAATGAAAGATACAAGGGTTTAGAAAGTTAGGGTTTCATGTATATATGCAAGGGTATGTTTGTCCATTCAATTTGTTTTAATTTTGAAAAGAATTTTTCTCTAACAATATTTTAAAAAAGGTTTAAAAAATAATATTTTTCAAAAACAAGTTAAATGGGGAGAGAGAATGTAGAAAAAGACCTAAACAATAAAAATCCCTAATTAAAACTACTCACAATCTTCGAATCTAAAAATAAAAATTTAAATATAATAATAATAACAATAAAAATCCCAAATTAAAACTACTCACAATCTTCAAATCTAAAAATAAAAATTTAAATATAATAATAGTAATAATATATTTTATGATTAAAAATTGGGGGTACATCATTTAATCACATTTATTGTTTTCTAAAATATCACTAAATTTTTCCCCAATTTTTAATGAAGGAAAGAAGCAAAATAATATGTAGAATTTTACTTCGAGCCAATGAAAATAAGTGATTTGTTTAGCTAGAGAGAGAGACAGCGTGGGAGAGAGAGAGAGTGGCCATGAGTTGTTTACAAATATATTTTTTTTTCTGAAAAAGGTGATTTATAACTTATTTACAGAATAAATATAAGCCGGGGTTAGAACCCTGGTTATACAGTTGCAACTTTGGGGTCTCACGTCCAAAAAAAAAAAATGGTGCAACTGTATAACCGGGGTTCTATACCTCGGTTTATATTTATTCTGTAAATAAGTCATAAATCACATTTTTTAAGTAAAATATATGTGTATGTGTGTGTGTGCAAACAACTGGAGTGGCCATTGATGAAACCAAGTCGCAAAACAATATCAGACATCAGTTGATAAGAGGCTGCAGATGAACATATCTCTGATTTCACCTTTGTTAAACCCGTACTTCCTCAATAACCCTTCTTTCTTAAACCCTACTTTCTCCAGCACCCTCTGTGACCCTCTATTCTCTTCCTCCACCAGAGCCTCCACCCTCACCAACTGCGGCAATTCCTCGAACACCTTGCCTACGCCCATCTTCAACGCCGTCGTCGCTATCCCCTGTCCCCAATAGTGCACGCCGACGGCGTACCCGATGCGGGCCCTGTGAGCGTCGCAGCCCAATTCCGGCCTGACAGAGACGTACCCAATTGAGCGTCCATCCAAGCAGATTGACCGTCGCCATGGGTGTGGTATGGCGACATCCCGGAGATATTCCAGGGCTTGTTCCTTGGTGGAGATGGTGCTCCAACGAAGATATTGGGTGACTCTGTCGTCGCTGGCCCACGTCAGGAAATCGTCGGCGTCGGAGAGTTCAAAGGGGCGGAGAGAGATTCTTGAGTAGTCCATGGAAATGGTGAAGTTGCTGGAGTAGAAATTTGAGAGCCCTTTTTGTTCTGTTGGGAATTTATGGGTAGAAATGCAAAACTGCAAATTGTTTGGGGGGCAAAAATAGACTTAAAGCAGACGACTTCTACAGCAGCACCCAACCAGCAGCCTTTCTTGACTCTGGGCTTTGATAATAACTTAATTTTATAGTGTTGAAATTTTAAATAGATTATTTGATAAAATTATATTGAAAATTAAGTGCTGAATTTTTTTATTTGTTTGATAATTATAAAATTTAAATGCTGAAAATTATTTAATTTACAAAACTACACTTAAATCAAGATGATGATGATAATAAAAAAAAAAAAAACAATAAAATAAAAAAAAACATCAATAATACTCTAAAAAATTTAAATATATAAATTATTACAAGTCAACAATAACATAAAATTCAACAAATTGGCTAAAGTTTAATACATATTTGATCTGTTTATCATCTAACCAATTAGATTGGACCGAAACGGAACTATCTGATTGCAACCACAACATTCAACAATTTCTACTACTAGTTTGATTGAAAGCAACATTCTAGGATCTGAAGATTTAGGGTTGTGATTGTCCTGCTCGATGTTCAAGTCCAAGCCGTTCAATGATTGTAGTCTGTTAAGAATTTGATCGCAATCATTTCCATCCATTGCTCCAATAATTATCCTAAAATTTTAGGACAACAAAAATATCATCATAAACTACAAAGGAAAGCATTTACGATTGTTGTAATAAGTGTTCAAAGTCAGTCATTAATGCCTCAAAACCCTTAATAAACCATTAGACGAGATGAATAAGAACATCATTTAAGAAATTTGATATTGATGTACGAATGTAATTTGATTACGATAATGTAGGAACTAAACAACAACGTAATTTCAAAATTTAAAAGAGACATAACAATCAGAAACGAAATGGAAACGATTTCAGAGTTTAAATTCAAGTTATAATTTTTAATGGTAAATCCATTCATTTCAAATTCAGCCATCCAAATGCAACCTAGATGAATATTGGTGAACTTCCAAAATTCATAACACTGATGTAAATGATACCTGGTGGTGGAGACTGTTTGAGAGGCGCATAATGAAAAAATCGAGATGATAATCTTTCTGTAGTACAAAATCAAAACAAGTTTATGAACTGGAACCCAAACATGACAGGCACGGCAAAATAGAAGAAATATACACGAGGAATACAATTCGTAGCAGAACATAGAAAGGATGTCATCTGGTAGTCCATATGATCAATAGCGTGTAAGGAAGAAATCAGTATTGCCATGCCCCCAACAAAAGGAACATATAATTAAGAATGTTATTGGTGAAAGAAAAACTGCATACAACCCCATATCAGAGTAAAGAGAGATGCATAAACTCAACAGAAAGAAAGAGAAATTTAATCAACATATAAATAGTCATATACCCTAATGACATCAAAATCAGAGTAACAAGGCAACATCACATACCTTGATGGTTCCCTTATCTTCGAAGGGTAGTTATCCGGGCTGCGTGATCGAGATCTCCCATAGCGCGGGGGAGATCTGCCTCTAGGGGCTCAAGAACTTTAGAAACCGGTCTAAACTATGCAGATGGGTCTGGCCTAACAACAGCATCGTTACCATCTGTGGCAGGTGCAGAAGGGACAACCTCTAAAGTAGACGAATCCTGAAGTTGAGCAGGCTGGAGGGCAGAAGCCTGATTCTGAGCACAAAACTCAGACAAGTGATGCTGATAGTAGGCATGATATGGATCCGAAGCAATCAAAAAATTGAACTTGGGATTCCCAGCATTGTTAGCAATGATCCTCTTTCTCAAATTCAGGCCCATTCTTCGCCACAACTTGTGCTGTCTTATCAACAATATTTCGAATATTCGGAGGAGGGTGTATAATACCAATGGTTCTCATATGTGTGGCAACTGATGCAAGAGCCAAGTTGGGCGGGTCTTCTTTCTGATCTTCCTCCATCTCCTGCTTCTTATCATTGTTTGATTCCTCGGGCACCTGTGACAGGGGTAAAGGACCAAGATCCCCATCAGACGGCGGTGCCGGAAGGGGCAAAATTGCAGATGTACTTAACATCTTTCTCCTTCAACTAAATAATAATTTTATGAAACTAATGTGTGCCAATTGACTCGACCTCGGTTAACTTTCGGAATCAAACCATATCATGAAAGATAAAAACCTGCAAAGTAACAAAAAGATTTAGAATTTGCCCTCTACTGCATAACATAAATATAAGAAAGGACAACGAAGCACGAGGTCAGGCTCATCCTAGCACACACTGGAGAAATAGTGAGTTAAACAGGAAGAAACCCAACAAAAACACACCTAGATTACTCCAAGTGTTCACGAAAAGATCATGAGGACAAAATCGAACCATGTAATCCACATACTTCCCTATCATCCCATTTGATTTTCTTGTAGCCTTTCCTCTCTTCTTTGGTAAGATTTCAAGCTAATTCAAAGCCAAAATTCATTAACTGAACCTCTTGATGGAGTAAAATGACACAAACAAATAATGGAAATGAGAACCATTATCTTCAAACAAATTCATTCCAAATAAGAAGCTCCATAACTAAAATCAAAAGCTACGCATTCCTTAAAGCTAAGAAGTATGAACCCAAGTACACAAAAATCACGCCAAAAAAAATAAAAATCAGCAGATGAATATTTGATGTGAAGTTCGAGTTCGACAAGAGCGTATAAAGATCAATGCATAGGTTTTAGTAGAAGTACCAGAGCCCATGAGTTCATCCAGCAAAGCTCTCTATGCATCCATGGCTGGGATTTGAGTTCTGAGAAATGTCAATCGTGTTTGATTTAGAGTTGCAATGACAAAATCAAAGGCTGACGGAAGAGAATTTAACCAAGGCGTGCGAACTTCAATGAATAAGCAGAAAATTTCTCCAAGAATTAGGGTTTCATCGGATGAATAATCGTGATTTTCTAATCTCAGTTAAAACACTCCAAACTATAAAACATAAATTTCAGATTTGCAGAAATTTGAACGAAATTTAAACGAAAAATAGAAATTTGTTGAAGAACGAAGAACAGAAAAACAAAAATCTGAACGAAAAACAAAAATCTCGATCGCCCCCTCCATCGCCTCAGCTCGCTGCCTCCATCGCCTCAACGAAGATCGATCGATTGTCGCCTCTTATCTGCTCAACAAAGATCGATCGATATCGCCACCTCTTGATTGATCGAACGCTGCCTCCATCTCCTCAGCTCGCTTGCTACGGAAAATCAAAACGAGAAAGACCATCGAATGAACAGAACAGAATAACCCTGCATCCCTAAGGGCAAAACGGTCAATTCATTTATTTTTTTAATTTGAAAAGTGCTCAGCGCTTTCTGCAAAAAAAAATAAAAAAAATAAGAGGAGTTTTTGCTAATTTTTTATTTAATATTTCACTTAATTTTTAAATTAATTTAATTAATTAAAAAAAATTATTACATTTATTAAATACACTTAATTAATTAAATACTTAATTTAATCAATATTAAGTGTTTAATTTTTTTTTTCAAACATGCTCTTGGATTGGTCGATGCATTATTATTTTTACAAATAGTGATTTAAGAACAAAAAGATTTGATAAATTATTATTTATAAATATTTTATTTGAATAATTATTTTAATATTTTTTCATTTAAATAGATAAATATTTATGTGTGTAATTTAAAATTCTCTTAAATTTTAATAATAAAAAATATAAATATATATCAAACAATATGATTTTTATTTAAGTAATTTAATAATATAATTTTAGTAATATTATTTTGATTATACTATTTTTATATCTATTTTAATTTTGTAAAATTGATCAATAGTCCTAAATAGGGAGCTTAATTCATAATTTGTCTTATTTTAATTTTAACTTGAATATAAATATTTTAATTATGTTTTTATTTATGTTTTTAGTCTCATAGTCAATGCTTTTTCATATCTCCAATAAAATGCTTTTAATTAAGGTTTGCACAGTCTACCGCATAGCGTCACCCTCCATCGCCAACTGTCACTACTTATCGTCGGACTTGAAAACTCTCGTTGCCAAAATCCAACCACCGGCTGCCGAATATTTTTTTTTTAGTTATATATAACTATTTTTTAGTATATTTTTTAATTATATGTAATTATTTTTTTTAATAGAATTTTTAAAGACACTACCACAAGCAAAAATTATGAAAAAATCTACTGTTTAAAAGAGACTAAAACAATCTTAGTGCTCAACACTAAGTAATCCAAGCCTACCCACATTACTTATTAACGGTGAATAATCCAACCCACTACTTGGTTTGGTATTCTCGAGCCTATAACCTATTATATACCAATATTTAGTTTCAAGACCCAAGCCACCCATCACCTTTAGAGGGCTTGCGCCAATTGGTCACTTTATAACTTCTAGCTTCTTCACTTCATAGTAGAGAACTCAATTGGTTTGGTAAAGTCCCAAGCAAAAGTTAGCACGCCAAAAGCGAAGGTAGCTCTTCGGATCTTACTGACGCTGGGGAGCAAAAGCATAGAGAGCAAACAATATTAGATTCCTTGTTACTCTATATTTTTCAGTTACATTCTGTAAGTGTAATTTTTAGTTATAGTTTAATATGTTTTTTTGTTATGTTTAAATAATTTTTTAACAACTGACAAACGAAAAATTAGTTGAATATAATTAAAAAAATATAATTAAAATATATATTAAAAAATGTAACTAAAAGCAATTTTTGCGACTGGTTACCAAAGTTTCGTCGACTAATAGTGGCCGAAATCCGACGATGGCTAAAACTAAAGTATTTATTTGTTTTGAGACTTTTTATTAATTTAGTTTGATTAGTATTTTTATATCAATTTAATAAAATAATTTTGATATATCATTTTAAGTATATATTGTTTTTATATTTATTTTAATAATATAATTTTAGTAATATTACTTTAATTTTAACAATATTTATTTTTATTTTAATAATATAATTTTAGTAGTATTAATTTTAATTATACCTATTCAGAAGAAGTGAAATCTGTTGGAGGGATTTGAAAATAACACTTAATTAAAAGGGATAAGAAAATCCTATTTTCTCTATTTCAAATTTCATTTTACAAATTTAATGAATTTTATAAATCTCTTTTAGTAGTATCCAAACAAGAGATTAAAAAAAATAAAAAATTATCAAATTCTTTTTGAAAATGAAATCCCTCCTTAAATTACCTTACCAAACACTAAACAAATTTGATAGGTTAATAGCACAAATTAATCACAAATAATTATATTATATCATGGATAATGAACAATCCAAAGCCCCTCAAATGTATAGAAAAAGATAAAATAAAATTACATAAGAATTTAAGATTTTTTTTATTTTTTTTCTGGGCCTCTGTGGAGTGAATCAACTCAGCAAATTGGTGAATAGAAGGAAGAAGATGAAGAGAAAAGTTGCTGACTTGCTTGAACTTGCATCTGATGAACCATTATCTGTCAACCACAAATAAATAAAATTTACTTTCAACATTATGTATTTAAATGTAATCCTGAAATTGAAAAAAAAAAAAATGTGCATTATAAATGAGGTTGTTAAGACTTAAAAATTAAATGTAAATTAATATTATAAATTAAAATTTAATCCTGAAATTAATAGAATTAGGAAACAATGCATGAAAAAGGAAAAAAAAATACATGTATTCATCAAAATAATAGTGTTTCACGTGCGGGTCTAAAATTAATTAATATTAAACCGATAAATTCAATCTAATTGATGTTAACAAAAAACTAAATAAATAAATAAATAAAAATTGTGAACAAAAATTATAATTATAAATAATTTATTTTCAAACACAATTTTTATATTATTGACTTGTACCTGAAGGATTTCCTGAAGTACCGGTCGGAGAAGAAGATGCTGCACAGATTGAGAAAAATCATTGTAGAAATGGAAACAAAATTTTGTTCTCAAAAATTGAGAACAAAATGAAAACAAATTCTTTTGTTCTTATATTCCTGTTTTTGTTCTTCAATTTTCTAGAAATGAAAAGCTAAGGTCCTGTTTATTAAGTGTTTCTTTTTCTACCACCAGAGTTCAATTCTCTTGAGGAGGACTTCAAGAGTAAAATTTTGAATGTATTAGGCCGATATAGAGAGGTTTGCCCTTAATATTGTCCGGAAAAGTGATCAATCGAGATGAGTGAAAAGTTGGCCCTGACACACTTATTGTCATAAAAAGGTGTTTTTCTTTTTAAACATTTATGCTTATGCAGAAATATGGGGGGGAAATTGTATATGTTCTTTTTGTTCCACATTTATGTCTCTGCAAAAATATGGGGCAAAAAACATAATTGTGTTCACTGTTTACCTCCAAGATTTTCAGAACAAATTTACAAGAAAGGAATTAAATTGTTCCCAAATTTATACTTTTGTTCCAAAAATTTTAGGAACAGAAATAAAAATCTGGGGAACTGAAATAGTATCAAAAGCCACTTTTTAGCGTTTCAGTTTCTATTTTTTCATTTGAAAGAGAAACAAAAAAAAAAAAGAAAATTAATTCTTGAATTAGAAACCAAATAATAATAATAATAATAAAATGTTAAAAAAACTAAACAAGAGTTTTCAGAATGCTTCCAAGTTTCATTTCTTACCTTTACATTGGTTGAGCGGCGGGGTCCGAACATTACAGGCGTCCGGCAGCGCCAAAGCCTGAGTCCGGTTCATGCTCAGTCCCAGGGAGGAG
Organism: Eucommia ulmoides; assembly: GCA_016647705.1. Lineage (NCBI taxonomy): Eukaryota > Viridiplantae > Streptophyta > Magnoliopsida > Garryales > Eucommiaceae > Eucommia > Eucommia ulmoides. The sequence continues at coordinate 34,283,402 of CM028327.1, read as the reverse complement.
GCGCCGCCGCCATTGACAGCATCGCAGAGGCACTGCGGCCGCGAGCGAACGACGGTGGCTAGTTGGGTGCAGCAACCGGCCGGCGGGTCGGAGGAGGCGTAATTGAGACAAGGAGACATGGAGATTATCACATTAGTACAGTTACTGGACTGAGCCATGGCTCGAGCCCAGAGCGCGGTGGCTATAACCATGATCAAACCCATCTCGATTTTCCGGCTCGCCATGGATTCGAATTGGATCAAGAAGAAAAGGATGAATTTTTAGAAATTGATCTTGATCTTGATCTGATTTGATTTGGGAAGCTTCGTTTGTATAGTTTAATAATTTTTTTTTAATGAATTTAATTAGGCTGTGGACAGACAGGTTTGGTGATGATGAACTACTACTGTAGAAAATTGCTTCAAAGGTGTTGACTTTTAGACAGTGTTTGGTAAGTGCTCTCATCCCGATCATTCCCATCCTATTCTTACTTTTTTGAGATTAAATTTTGAACATCACATTGGGTAATCCATCTCACTTTTTTATTTCCGTTCTCATTCCATTCTCATCCCAGAATTGTGTCCACTTTTTATAGGCACGCTGACTGAACAGTCCTAAAAGGCACAAAAAACTACTAATTAAACCTTCTCACATTTTCTTGCATCGCCTGATTCTTTTGCCATTTTAGTGACGATAATGCCCTCCTGTTGCGCCTCAAGACTGAACAGCCCATATGATCTCGTCTAACCTCCCATGTTTTTGGGGATCTATTTTTGGTAACAAATTCAATATATTGCGGGCACTCTATATCGTTTTTATGTCATATTTCCGTATGAAAAAACATAAAAATTGAAACACTAAATTATCAGCGTTTGATTCTCTTCGAAATGAAGTATTAATCGCATTTTTTGGAGATTTCCATGGTGTGCATGTTACATATAACATCCATGTAACATTACTGAGTATGTGTCAATGACGATGATTTTATTGATGTTACATGTAACATTTGCGCGTTGTGTCCATGCCAAAATAATTCCGTATCCATGATGTGTGGAGTTATAAAAAATGTTACATGTAACATCCATGTAATATTACTGAGTATGTGTCTATGACGATGATTTCATTGATGTTACATGTAACATTTGCATGTTCTGCCAATAATTCCATATCCAAAGTGGGGTTGTCATTAACATTACTGAATATGTGTCCATGACAATGATACATGTAACATACTTTTGGAAACTGGAAAATGTGATTGTATCTGTAAAATGTTACATGTAACATTCGATTGTTGGTTCTTAAAATTGTCAGTTTTTTCAAGTTTGTGTCTCTGAGATGCAACTCAAAACATTACAAATGAGTGTCAACCCATCAAAATAATAGTTCGTGCATCCAAAAAATAGTTGTGTTGTACTTTACACAACACAAACAACAAATACCAATTATACCTTTCATACAAAAATGAAATTTAGCTACGTATGATGTTTAAACCAAATAAAGACAGGTTAAAAAGCAATTTGTTCTAATCTATACAGAACAAAACTCTAGTTTTCCAGTTGTTTTATGCTTCTTCAGCATGACGTGTTTGGTTATTTTTCCTTATTTGGAAGTCATCGAAAGTCCAAGATCTGGGTAGATCATTGAGGAATTCGTGCACGAGTGTTGCTCTTTCTCTTCTAAAACCTTCAATGCCATAATTAACGTTGATTTGTACGCTGTTGAATATGCTCTTCATGACATGGATTATAGCAACACCGCAATCAACGCTGCGAAATATATTATGTTAAGAGAATTCATCAAAAACTGGTGTGTTTGGGTAATATAATTAATTAGCGATAAATGAAGTGCACTTACACAGATGATCCCTGATTTGACACATTATTGGAGTTTGAAATTTCAGCATCCAACAATTGATATTCATTGGCTTCCTTTGACAATAATGCATTAACATAACGAACCTACATTTGAACATGGAACAAAATGGTGAGGATTATTCATTCAACATTGCACTGGCAACAAAAAGCTTCAAACCTATGTATTGAAATTCACAAGTCTTTTTGCATTCTCGTAAAATCTATCAACATCTCCAGGACGTCGGAGGTTGATCGAATTGTAGTGTGTCCACTTCTTCTCCTATTTATCACAAACAAGTAGTGTCCAGTGTCCCGTTGATGATGTCAATCCTACAATATTTATTGGGAAATGCATAAATCTATAGTTGTTGGAAAGTGCTTCTATAATTTTTGGGTTAAGATTGTCAGCCAATACTTTCTTGTCCCCCTCTGTAATCCAAAACTGTATATATTGTAAAACATTTCAAAAAATTGGTAACACGCAATGTGTGCATGCAAATCAAACAAAAAAAAAAAAAAAAAACACTAAAAATATAAAATAAAATAAAATGTAATGGTTTGATTACCCAGCAACAACTATTGATGAAATATGACCGATTTGGCAAATCATAACCAATCCCTTTTAAATCACTTGCAACCTTTGCTTGATCAAGAGACATCATCTCCATACATCCATTGATGACCTAAAAAACGTTTTATTAATCACCAACATAATGTTATAATCATCTGTATATTTCTAAATCAACAAAAAAATGCAAGTAACATGACCGTTGTGTTGCATGTTACATGTAACATACATTTATAGGCTTGTTATGTTACATGTAACGTTGAAAAAAACTTCATGAGATGTGACTATTAAAATGTTACATGTAACATTACACCTAAAAGTTACATGTAACATCACAAAATGAAAATGTTACATGCAACATTTCGCCTATTATAACAAGAAGTCACTCACAATATTTGACAATTAAGTCTCCCACATCAACTCAATCAAATCAATAATGGATACTTGAGCGAACACCCATTCTGCTCCCCAAACAAATGCTCTGCAATAAAAATGAAAAAAGTAAAACAAAAATAATGTACATCCAATGTCCATCGTTCCAAAAATAACATATTTGACACTTAAACTTACCCACGTCCATCCTCTCGTATAATCAAATTGAGTTTGTCCCAGTCATCGTCTGCAATCATTTTTGCAACGACGCTGTTGTGTGGAGGCAATTCTTGAGGTTCATCGTCGTTGTGGGCCAATGTATTTTGCTCATTACTCTTCATAATATCAGGGACTGGTACATCATACTTTTTTCTTCAATCGTCGCGGTTTCTTGACAGGTATATCATATTTGTGGATTGAGTCATCATCCGTCTTCCGTGTCCTGATGCGACTCTTGACCTGTTTTACAAGTGAACACCTCCATCACGTTTTTTACAAGCGAACAACCGAACACGATCAAACACAACCACTCCTCCATGATCACTTCCATCACCTTCACCTTTGTCGTCCCCCATGGTCATCATCCAAGAAGACTATTGTCTTCTTATTCTTCTTCAACCGTTCTCCTATGGTTTGTTGTCTGCTTCTGCACGTTCGTCGTCGTTCTCCATCATGAGTGTCGTCGTTCGTCGTCGTCTCCATCACGTTGTTCGTCATCATCTTCTTCGCGTCGTCCATCATCCTCCATCATCATCGATTTCGTCTGCTTATAGGGTTTTAATTTCGAAATCGATTTTGAAATCCAAACCCTATTTCGATTTCGAAACAGGGTTTCGATGTCTCTTGTTTTGTCGCCTTGTTCGTCGTCTTCTCCATCGACCGTGTTCGTCTGCTTTTCGATTTTGTCAACCGTGTTCGTCGTCTACTTTTCGATTTCGAAATTGAAACTCAAAATCAAATTTGATTTCGAAATTGAAATCGATTTCGGATAGGATTTCGAAATCGGGGTTTGAAATCGATTTTGGTTTCCTATTTCAAAATTGAAACTCGAAATCGATTTCGAAATCGAAATCTAAATAGGAAATCGATTTTGAGTGTGATTTCGATTTTGAGTGTGCATTGGTGAAGAAGAATAAGTTTTTCGGCTTGAAATCGATTTCGATTTCGAAATAGGATTTTGAATGTTTGATGATTTCTTGATTATGGTTTAGGGTTTGTTTTTGATTTCTTCAATAAAATTGTTACCAAACGCGATTCTGTTCTCGGATCGAAAAAAAAAAAAATTATCGTTACCAAACGCCTTCTGTTTCCAAGAAGGAAACAAAATTATCATCTCATCTCATCTCATTCCCATCCCACTGCATGGGATAAGCACGAAACGGTTACCAAACGAGCCCTTATTAAATACTAGGTTAGCGCAGGCGTGAAGCATGGAATTATAAATGCTTAATTGAAATTATTTTAATAATTTTAATATTTTTAATTGAATATTTCATTTTTCGTAAAAAAAATCAAAATTTCAATAAAAATATCAATTTTTTTTTTTTTTTTAAAATAGGTCCATAATGTAATATGTGTAAAATAAAGCTGAAATTATTTTTTTCCTAAATTGTGTAATACCTTTCTAATTTAGATTTTTTAATAGTTTGATTCTAGGGATGCCCTAATATCAAGTTTTATATATACCATTGTATAATTCATGAGAATTAATGAAAAAAATCGAGATCCTTTTTTAATATAGCATGAGAGCTATGAATTAGATCCGATCTCAAAAAAAAAAAATAAAAAAAAAAAAATAAATAAAAATAAAATTGAAGAACCCTAATCACCCAGCCACCTCTTCTCTGCAAAAAATCCTCAATTGAATCCAGCCGCTGCTGCCGTCTTAAGCCATCTTACCATCTAGATCCCTTTTGTTTGTTGCTTCAGTTCGCCTGAGCGACGTGCTCGTTTGGTGCTCGATTCGTTCAATTGGTATTTGGACTGCCTTCCGTTGCTGCTGCTCACCGATTCATCCGCCTCAGATCCAGATCTGAATCCAACCTTAGATCCATCTATGCCACCGCTCAGAAACCCACGGCTCAATCCAAATCCTGAGGGGTACGAACGTCGTTGCTGTTTTTCGTCGTTACCTTGGTCTTCCTCTGCCACTGCCACTGGCTTCACCACCATGTGCGTCTCTGTGGTCTCAATCTTCGACTCTCACGGCATGTTTGGTTGGATGGAATCGAGGGCGGAATGGAATCGCATTTCGCCCTCGATTCCTATTCTGTTGTTTGGTTCTCCAATAGAATCACTTTTGTGATTCCATTGGAATGAAATTGGATGGAATGAGATTCCATTTGAGATGAGGTGGAATGGGATTCCAACCCAATAGAATCAATATCTTAAATTGCATGATAACCCTTATAATTAAGCCCTTGAAAATTGAGAACAAAAACAGAAATTAGAGAACATAAATTGAAATTAGAGAACCAAAAGTTGGGAATAAAAATAGAAAATTGAGAACAAAAAATTGAGAACAAAACTAGAAAATTGAGAACAAAAACAAAAAATTAGAGAACAGGAAATTGATAACATAAACTAAAAATTGAGAATAAAAACAGAAAATTAGAGAACAGAAAATTGATAACAGAAACAAAAAATTGAGAACATAAACTGAAAATTGAGAACAAAAATATAAAATTAGAGAACGAAAAATTGAAAACGAAAACTGAAAATTGAGAACAAAAACATAAAATTAGAGAATAGAAACAGAAAATTGTGAACAAAAACATAAAATTAGATAATAGAAAATTGAGAACGGAAACTGAAAATTGAGAATAAAAACAGAAAATTGAGAACAAAAACAAAAAATTTAGAACATAAACTGAAAATTGAGAACAAAAAATCGAAAATTAGAGAACAAAAAATTAAAAAAGGAAACTGAAAATTGAGAACAAAAACATAAATTAAAGAATAGAAACTGAAAATTGAGAACAAAAATAGAAATTAGAGAACGAAAATTTAAAATTGAGTTGAATAGTGAAATATAATGAAATGAGGAAAGGAATAGAATAGTGAAATATAATAAAATTTTATTATAACCAACCAAGAAGAGAATTGAATAATAATTTTATAAAGGCAAAATAGAAATTTTACTATATTTCACTATTCTATTCTTTCTTTCATTCCATACCAACCAAATAAGAGAATGGAATAGTGATTCCATTTACAATTCCATTCTATTTCTTCTTTCATTCCATTCATTCTTCCATTCCATTCCACCCTCATTCCATTCCGTCCAGCCAAACATGCCGTCAGATTTTTAAGTTTCAAAGGCGAGAGCTTAGGTTTTAGAAGAGATGAATGCTTAAAGAGTGAGGGCCAGATGAACGCTTATGAATGGAGTTTGTCTCTAACTTCTCTACCGATTTATCTTCTCAATCGTTCTTCGTAGCTGTTGTAGTCATTGGTATTCGCTGCTGATTTGCCCTTTTTTTTTTTTTTTTTTTTTGCCATCCGATCATCACCAAAATCAGTCAATTCCAAAGGTTGTTCGTTGAATAAAGGCTGCCCAACTTGACCTTTTATCCACCAGAACCATAATACACCTCAACCCCAACTTGATATCAGGCTGCCCAACTTGATATTGAGTATCCAGTATTAAAGAGTAAATATTTGAAACCCTCAAAAAGCCCTTGAATATCCAGCAGCAGCTTGGAAACCTTTTTGTTGTGTAAATTTGCCAGCAGAGCAGCAATTTCAACGCAAATCCAAATTTGTGTCAAAGAGTGAATTATCAATTATTTAAAAAAAATCATGAGTGGAGAAATTTATGAATCCTCTGGGATTAAATCTGTTTCGGTTATAATTAAGTCCGAATTTGTTTTTTTAACACTGAAATTACTCTTACTGAAGCAAATTACCATATATTGTCTCAACTGATGGAAATGTAAATCGCTGAAAGGTACAAGATTTGTACATTCGTGACAAGACTAAACCACTTGCAGAATCTGATGAACACTATGAAAAATGATATGCCAAGAATAAAAAAGTCAAACGGTGACTAATAATGTCTATGTCTCCATATATTATTAGGTGTTACTTATGCTTACCTACTGCCCGCAACATCTTTACTCTGAATCAAAAGGCCTTTTCTACAAGACAAAATAGGTGAATCCTCTTTATGTATTATAAAGAATTGACTGAAATCTTCCAAGAGTTGAACCATCATGATAAGGTGGTTATGAAAGATCCAGATGATGTCAAAGCCCACCGCCAGTTTGTTGACGGATTAAGAGTCCATATCTTTCTCATTGGATTGGATGAGGTCTTTGATTCAATTCGATGTGAGATTTTGCGAAGAGACTTAGTACCCTACCTGGAGGAATGTTACTCATTAGTTTGATGGGACGCGGTACGTAGTATCACCTTGAAAGTTGATTCTGGAGCATCTGAACCTAGTGTCATGGTGGCTTGGAATCGATCTAATCAAGATCAACAACCTCGAGCACAACCCAAAACTGGTAGAACAACCAAGGATGTTGACAAGTCTTCATACATATGCACTCATTAGCATAAAACTGGTGATACCAAAAGTGATTTTTAATTGGTAGGCTATCTGGAATGATGGGATCTGATTTATGCAAAGAAAAATCACCAAAAGCCTTCCACAATAACAGTTGCTCAAACAAAAACGAAAGATGAAATCACTGACAATGCCTCGGCATTGGTAATAGCTACAGACAATAGTAGTAAGGTTTTAAATATTTCAACATCTATTTTGAATAATGCATGGATAATTGATTCTGGTGCAACAGATCACATGACATATGATTTTAAACCGGTCTTACTACTCAATCACTCTAATCAAAAATTTGTCTCTACTGCAAATGAAACTTCGACCCCAGTTATTGGGGAATGATTATCAACTCTCACCAATACATTAAATTTAGATTTCAGTCTTAATTGTTCCATTTTTAGATTATAATCTTTTGTCAGTTTCTCAAATAACTATTGCCTTATCTTATGTTGTAATTTTTTGGATTGATTTTTGTGTGTTTAAGGACATCAAAATCAGGATGATGATTGATTGTGGTATTAGACGGGAGAAGTTTTATTACTTGGACTTGGAATCAAAGAGTTCTGAAAGCCTCCGACAAGCTTTGGCAATGGGATGTTCTGAAGACAGAAAAAAAAAAAAAAGGGAAATAATGTTGACACATTAACAGTTTGGGCATACTTCTTTTGGATATCTGATAGGTGTGAAAAACCTATCTATTTCGAAACCGAATTTGTTAGTTTTCAAGCGTGTTAGTTATATTTAATTGTGTTTTAGTTTGTTTTAGTGTAAAACAGGTGAAGGGACGTTAAAGGGCGATAAACAAGTGAAAACGATGGAGAAACGGTGAACAAAATGTGAAAAATAGGATTTCGGTGAATGAAGACCACCGCCTAGGCGGAAAAGAGGCAGAATGTTGGAGTGCTGAAGGGCTGGACCACCGCCTAGGTGAGAAAACAACAGATTGTTATGCAAGCAGCCACTGCCTAGGTAGAGAAACCACTGCCTAGGCGAAGATCCGACAGAAACTTAACCGACTTAAGCCACTGCCTAAGCGATGAACCGCCGCCTAGGCGGTGACACTCTGCACAGAAATATCTATTTTCAGATATTTTGAAGATATTTTCCAAACCTTGCCTATAAAACCCTTTTCTCCCCCAATTACCAAGAAGTGAAGACGTGAGAGGAGGCTTGGTTGATATTTTGAGAGCTCCTTCCACCTTAGTTAGTTTTAGATAATTTAGGAAGTAGATTAGATTAGTTTAGAGAGTTTTCTTGGCCAATCCTTGAAGAGCTAGAAGAGGAAGTTCATCAATGGAGAAGATAAAGCTCGGGAGGATTGTTCTTTGGCGAAAGTGGACTACTCCACTTTGAGATTTGATTTTTCTTCTCTTGTTTCCATCTTTGTACTTAATATTTATTGTTGATATTGATGATCTCCTCTTGATTTAATATTGTATTGGCTAAGAACATGTTAGTTTAATTAAAGATTAGTTAGAGAAAGATGTAGTTGTGTAAATACTCGTTTGGTTTAATATATGTTTCTTTAACGGTTATTGCTTTTAAGTCCGATTGTGTTTATCATTTGATGACGATCTTAGTATGCTTGTTATGGTATTAGGGTTGAATTTAAGAAACTAGGGTTTGACACTCGGGAGAGGTAATCCTGGATTCGGACTAGGGTAAACACATCGTTACGACCTAACGACCCGGGACAACATTAGTTAGTGTGCAATCGATGACGTTGGGCCAAGACTAACGTGGCCTAGAGTCGTTAAGACATTGAGGGGGACCTCTTCGTCGACACAAAGTCGCGTATTCTCCCGTCTTACACTCGGAAGAGGTGGCGGAAGAGTTTACGAACCGAGATTGTCGGATACCTAAACTCCATTGTTGTTAACTAAACGAAATCAAACATGTATTAAGTGAATGAAATCAATCCCTAATTAATCAACTTAGTTAAGACTATCCCACTAATTGTAGTTTAGCTTAGTTTAATTTTAATTCATTTTTTCCATCCTCAGGATAACATGAAACTACGTAAATTGCGGTATTAAATTATTCACACTTTTCTCTGTGGGAACAATATCCGATCTTCAAGATCCACTATATTAAAACTTAGACCTCGTATACTTGTAAGAGTAAATAGCGGCGTATTCCACGCCCCTACCAAGTTTTTGGCGCCGTTGCCGAGGATTGGCAAAGTGGTTATTATCGATATCGTGAGTAAATGACCTGATTTTAATTTAGGCATTTTTAGTGTGTATAATTTTTCTTTGTAGTTTTGTTTTTGTTTTCCTACAGGATGCTTGAAGATGTTAGATCGATAGGTATTCTTGTGTTTCATTCATTGAAAAATCTCGCTAGTCTTGAGGGCACGTGTGGGGCCGAGGATTATAAACCAAGCGCTTCTTGGGAGGCAACCCAGGGTCACAAATAAGTTAGATTCATCTTCGTCAATTTGAGTCGGGGGCGAGATCCTCTCGTCTTCCAGGTATGTGTTCTAAATCCCCGTCTTCAATATCATGCTATATACTGTCATTGGGATCATTGACGACTCGTTTTGGCCATCATCTGTGTTGAGTTGGTGGTGATGTGTAGTATGTTTTAGTATGTGTATATGTTTTTAGTTAAATTTTACTATTTTTATCTTTTGCATGCTTGTTTAGGATTAGTTTGTTTAGTTTAGTTGTTGTTTTGTGCTGAGTTTTGATGTCATCTGGGCCTATACCCGATGATGATTCTGTCCCCTGATTATTTTGAGGTCGAGCGTAAAGCTCATTCATGTGTGTTCTGTGTGCTTGACGTATCGTCTTTATAAAAGTTATTGTGAATCCTAAATGCATGAGCACGTAAACTCAATATAGCACTATCTTATTGATTTAAAATTGATTATCTGTCAATTAATTTCATGACAATAGGGATTCTAGAACCTGATTTTGGAGAAATTCGAGGCGAAATCCTAGGCAAGGTTGTTTAGGAGATATGATTTAGGTAGTCATTTGATCGCTTGAGCCTTTTGAACCCTACCATGTAATATAATTATCCCTCGTTACCCTGTCGAAGCCTAATAGCCGTTTCAATTCTGAACACTTAACAAATACCCTAGCCGATTGAACTTTTTCCAAACCTATATCGCTAAACAGAAGGCACAATTTGAGTGAATCAAGTTAGCATTTCGCTACTTGATGTGAGCGGTTGGGTTTACGCCAAAATTCTAATTTGGTTCGGTATTCGAGTACTCGCTTGTTGTTCATATTGTTTGCACATTCCTAAGGTTATAAGAATTCAAATACGTTTTGGGGTGTGTTACTTAACCATTTTTGCACACTCTTAAAATTATAGGAATTCGGATGAGTTTGGGGGTGTGTTAAAAAAAAAAAAAAAAAGGTTTCTTTTTTACATGACAAGTGAGTATGACGTTCTTAAACATTTGTTCAGGGTTGTTTCTAAAATATATGGGGTTTCGAGTGTGAGAATGCCAAGCGATGTGCCTCGGGTAACGTTAAGTTAACGACGTTAACCTGTTCTCTATTCCAAAATACCCTTGGCCATTATTCCAAATCTGAACCAAGCCCTACTGATCTTCATGAACCTCCGAGCCTACATTAGTGGAGAATAGATCCCAGGTCAGGCGTATGGATTGCCTATACCTAAAAGGTTTTAGCCATGATCTTTATTTAGGGATAATCCCATCTAATCAATGGATAATAGTATATTTGAGTTTAATCACACACACTTAAACAAGATCTAGAATGACGCTTACTATTTTTGAACGTTGAAATTCTAGAACACCACATAGTGTGATTTATGCTTGAACTTGATAGGATTAGGGGCTGATGAGGGAAAAATCATTTGGCCGGTAGATGATAATCAAAACTTACACATTTTGTTTTTAATGTTTTTCGTTTGTAGTTCTTAATTTCGTAATTAGTTTGTATACTTTCTCGTATTGTGTGGGTGTTTTGCTCAAGGACTAGCAAAATTCTGAGTTTGGGGGTATTTGATAGGTGTAAATTATCTACGTATTTTCAATCCGAATTTGTTAGTTTTCGAGTACATTTATAGTTATTTTTATATGTTTTAATATGTTTTTATACTTTTTGTATAAATCAAGTGTGTGGAGCAAAAAGATAGGAAACTAGAGTGAAAACGATGAGATCGAACCGAAGGCGAGTCGAAGTTACAGTGGATAAACAAGCAATGAGGCAAAAATATGAAGGAAGCCCACCGCCTAGGCAGTGAAGATGCTGAGAATGACAAAAGGCTACTGACAGCCCACCGCCTAGGCAGAAAATTTCTCCGCCTAGGTGGAAACCCCAGTAGAAACATTTCCAAGTCCATCGCCTACTTCTTCACCTAGGTAGTTACCAAACCTGCAAAGTCGGTACAGGTGCTGTAACTTCAAGGCTATTTTGGACTATGATTCAATCCTATTTTGGAAATACTCAAAACATGGAAGTTGTATATATTTTTCTTAGCTTTCCATATATTTTTGAATCACCTCAATTGGAGTTTGGATGAAGAAGTTACAGCAAAAACAAAATTGCAAACTTACAGTAACTTCGCCTAGGCGAAATTCCGGCAGAACGTTAACCGACTTAACTTCGCTTAGGCGAAAATCCTACAACACAGCCTTGATATTTCTTAGATATTTTTAGATCTTTTGGCCTAATTTTTAATCCCTTCTTTCATCTTCTTTTCCCTTCTCTTCAGCTCCTAAGGCCTTAGGCCATATTTTAGGGTAAGGATTAGGGATTTTTGAGGGAAAGCTCTCAACCCAAGGTGGAGGATCAATGAGGAAGCGATCGATCGACGTTTTTAGTGGCAAATCTCCAGTTATCGACTAAGTTTCTCATTTCCTCTCTTTGTTTTCTTCATTTTGGTAATTGTTGAGCATGTTTAGCTCATTTTACATTGTATAAACGGTTAGGGCCATGAGTTAAACATGGATTGTAATAGGGATTAATGTACTATTTATAAAAATGTAGTTTTGGTTGAATTTGTATTTCGTTTATGGTTGTTCCTTATAATTTTGATTGTGTTGTCGTATTTTCTATGATTATATGCTAGTTTAGATATATTGAGAATACGAGGTTTGACACTCGGGAGAGGTAACCCCGGATTCGGATTAGGGTTAACACAGCACGACAATCTAACGACCCGGGAGGGCGTTAGAAAGTGTGCAATCGATGACGTTGGGGTGAGACTCACGTGACCTAGAGTCGTTAAGACATTGAGGGGGACTTCGGCGTTGACACGAAGTCACATATTCTCCTGTCTTACACTCGTAAGAGGTGGCGAGGGAGTTTACGAACCGAGATTGTCGGATACGCCGACCGCTATTAATGTTAACTAAAACGAAATCAAACACATTTAAGTAAATAAGTTAATCCCTAGGCAATCTACTCCCCTAAACAATCTCAAATTAATATTTATAGTATAGTTAACTTAATTAGTATTTTAGTTTAGTATTAGTAATTAATTAAATTCCATTTTTAGCGCCTAGATAAAATTAGGTTATGATAATCGCGATACTCGATAGTAATCTCAACCAATCCCTGTGGATACGATACCCGACCGAAAGGTCCACTATACTAAAACTTGATCCGTACGCTTGCGGTGAAAGTGGCAGCGCTTATTTAGCGGCCACCAAGTTTTTGAAAAAACTTGGTAGGGGCGTGGAATACGCCGCTACTTACTCTCACAAGTATACGAGGTCTAAGTTTTAATATAGTGGATCTTGAAGATCGAATATCGTTCCCACAGAGAAAAGTGTGAATAATTGAATACCGCAATTTACGTAGTCTCATGTTATCCTGACGATAGAAAACATGAATTAAAATTAAACTAAGCTAAACTACAATTAGTGGGTTAATCTTAACTAAGTTGATTAATTAGGGATTGATTTCGTTCACTTAAGACATGTTTGATTTCGTTTAGTTAACAATAACGGAGTTTAGGTATCCGACAATCTCGATTCGTAAACTCCTCCGCCACCTCTTTCGAGTGTAAGACGGGGGAATATGCAACTTTGTGTCGACAAAGAGGTCCCCCTCAATGTCTTATCGACTCTAGGTTGCGTGAGTCTTGGCCCAACATCGTCGATTGCACACTAACTAACGCCCTACAGGGTCATTAGGTCGTAACGATGTGTTTACCCTAGTCCGAATCTAGGGTTACATCTCCTGAGTGTCAAACCCTAGTTTCTCAAATCCAACCCTAATACCATAACAAGCATACTAAGATTGTCATCAAATGATAAACACAATCGAACTTAAAAGCAACAACCATTAAAGAAATATATATTAAACCAAACGAGTATTTACACAACTACATCTTTCCCTAACTAATCTTTAATTAAACTAACGTGTTCTTAGCCAATACAACATTAAATCAAGAGGATATCATCAATATCAACAATAAACATTAAGTACAAAGATGGAAACAAGGGAAGAAAGATCAAATCTCAAAGTGGAGTAGTCCACTTTCGCCAAAGAACAATCCTCCCGAGCTTCCTCTTCTCCATTGATGAACTTCCTCTTCTAGCTCTTCAAGGATTGGCCAAGAACACTCTCTAAACTAATCTAATCTACTTCCTAAATTATCTAAAACTAACTAAGGTGGAAGGAGCTCTCAAAATATCAACCAAGCCTCCTCTCACGTTTTCGCTTCTTGGTAATTGGGGGAGAAAAGGGTTTTACAGGCAAGGTTTGAAAAATATCTTCAAAATATCTGAAAACAGATATTTCTGCCAGAGTGTCACCGCCTAGGTGGTGGTTCACCGCTTAGGCGGTGGTTTAAGTCGGTTAAGTTTCTGTCAGATCTTCGCCTAGGCAGTGGTTTCTCCGCCTAGGCGGTGGCTGCTAGCATAACAATCTGTCGTTTTCTCACCTAGGCGGGGGTTTTCTCGCCTAGGCAGTGGTTCAGCCCTTCAGCACTCCAACATTTTGCCTCTTTTCCGCCTAGGCAGTGGTCTTCATTCACCAAAACCCTGTTTTTCACATTTTATTCACCATTTCTCCACCGTTTTCACTTGTTTGTCGCCCTTTAACTTCCTTTCACCTGTTTTACACTAAAACAAACTAAAACACAATTAAATATAACTAATACGCTTGAAAACTAACAAATTCGGTTTCGAAATAGATAGGTTTTTCACACCTATCAATACCCCCAAACTTAGAATTTTGCTAGTCCTCGAGCAAAACACTAACACTAAACTAAACTAACTAATGAACTAACCAACTAAAAAATGAAAAACTAAACTAACACTAAAGAAGTATATGCATGTAAATATAAAGTTCAATCGAAAGGACCAATTTGTTCCTCCCTCAACATCCCTAAATTGGATCAAGTTCGGGAAGTAACCCACACCAAGTGGTGTTCTAGAATTTCAACGATCAATATCAATAAAAACCATTCTAGATCCATTTGAAGTGTGTGTGTGAGAACTCAAATGTGTAACTAGTCAAATATCGGATTCGATTATTCAATCGTTAAGCTCATAACTTAAACCATTGAAAGATTTAGAAAAACCATACACTTGATTGGAGTCTACTATCCACTAATGTAGGCTTGGATATTCACAAAGATCAATAGGACTTGGTTTGGTTTTGGAGAACGACCACGGGTATCACTGGAATAAAAATAGCAAATCGGTTTAATTGATCGATACCCAAGGTAAAATCGCTTGTCTCTATCTTCTCTCATGTCCCCCACATTTTTAGAATACAACTCTGAATAAGATAAGAAGATGTCTATATTCACTTGTCGAAAGAGAAGAAAATGAAAACTATAATCCTAAATTAATTCGAATTATTATAGTTTTAGGAGAGTGCAAAAATAAGTTGGAGAAACACACCCCCAAACTTATTCAAATTTATAAAATTTTAGGAATATGTAAAAAGAAATGATAGAAACACACCCCCAAACTTATTTTAGGAGCGTGTAAAAAGAAATACGAAAGTGACAAGTGAATATACTAATACCAAATCAATAAAAATTTATTAAAAACCCGACCGCTCACTTGATTTCTCTCAATTTTGAAAATTAGGCATAGCGAGATTGGTTTAGGAAAAATTTAAATGAAAAAAGTATTTGAACATTTTCAGAATTGATTACGTTATCGGCTTCGACAGGGGAAATAAGGAATGAAAATTTTCAGGTTAGCTATAACGGTTCAAGCAAAAAATTGATGGCCTAAATCGCGTCTCTGGAATTACCTTACCTAGGATTCCGCCTCAAGTTTTCCCCAAATCAAGTTCTTGTTTCTTCATTTTCTATCATGAGCTTAATATCGAATAATCAGCGTCTAATCATTCAGATAATTATACATTGAGTTCAAATGTCGTGTGATTTTAGGATCGAGATAATTTTTACCCAATTGACATGTTAAGCACACAAAACACACAAGGAAGGTATTACCCCCGACCTCAATATGCAATTAGGGGATAATTCTCATCATCGGGTCTTGGCCCAAATGAACTCAACATCTAAACATGCAAATACAACTTTATACATACACAATACTAAACTAAATCTAATGCTAACATACATTAATTAGTCTAACATTACTCATGCAGAGACAAAAATTAAACTAACTAAATTAAAAATTTAAAAACTAAAAGATTCATTAAAATAATGAAATACATACATAAACATAATTTTGTACAACAAAAAATTTTGCATTTTGTTCAAAAAAATAATAATGATTCATCATTTTCTACAAAAAATAAAAATGGATGAACATCCACTAAACTATCATCTATTCCATACCATCCAGGCCTGAACATGGCAGTGTTCCAACATCAACGAACCCAATAAATATATAGCATGCATGCAAACAAAATGGGTTGAACACATACCTAGGGAATAAGACTTATTCCCTACTATTCACCTGAAGAAGAATCATTATCATCATCACGTTGGAAAGTAGAGTGTGGTATTTGGAGCAGATGTGGCAGCACAAATGGCATCGGAGGGTAATCGTCCATCTCAAGGCCAAGGCCATCCCAAATCTTCCGTTGAACTCGATTTTGCTGCCTCAAAAATTGGTCCAAGAAAGAAGCGATCTCATATTGATTTTAGAGGACGATCTGAAGCTTGTTATATACCCTCTCCTAGGAGTTTTTATTTCTGGCTCCAGAAGGTCCCGCCGTCTCGTCTGTTGGCTCTTCCCCTTCCTTAGGCTCGGGCTCGACTGCCTCTTGCGCCCCAGTCTTCCACAACCGATTAATCTTTGGCAGATCAAGTGGAATGATAGGGTCGCATAGGCTTTCCTCGGATACCGTCACTCCATATAGTCGAAAAATGTGGGTCAATAGTAACGAAAATGGGAGCCTACCCTTTATCGTCTTCGTAGCATGTATAATCGATGAATAGATCAAGAATCCAACATTTATTGGTTGCCCGGTTTGAATTTTGTAGATAAAAAAAGGCCCTGTCCTTTGAGACGTCTGAAAGATATGACGTCGGTAGGAGGCTTCCACAAATGAAGTGGTGCCAGATTTTTGGAATTGACTTTAGGAATTTTACAGAGAAGGTAGCGACATTCAGCCCCTAGTGTTTCCATTTTACTTCACCAGATGTGATCTTTTTGGTGACCCTATGCAAAGTAGGATCTTGGCGTTCAGGGGACCCTGGTGCCGAAAGTCCAAAGAGATGATTGATAAAGTCAGGGTTGAAGATGATAGGCCAATTTCGAACCCTTGCTTGGTTGTCTATGGCCTCAATAGCATTAGCATAAAATTCTTTGACCAAAGCAACCTCGCCCGGGGGTGGAGATTTACAGAATTGCTCCCATTTGCGGCTTCGGATTTCTTGTTGAAATTCCACCAGGAGATCCTCTATCGGACTGAAACCCCGTTGGCGTATGCATGCTCGAAAAGCTTCATGTTCTTTGAAATGTTCCTCCACTTGTTTTGACACGAAACGGGTGGCATCATAGTCAATGTCGGTCGGCACCCTGGGTTGTGAGCTTGACCCTTCTCCTCTTGCCCTCTTCTTTGCTACCCTCTTCAGCATTTCCTAACAATCACAATTACAAAAACCCAATACAACCTCATCATATATGAACAATTGAAAATCATAAACCTCCCTAATCACTTTGTCAAGAACACATACATCCCAAAACGAACACCCATTTGAACTTTTCAAACAAATTTCACAAATGTGACATCCTATCTTAGTTCACATACTCAACCAATCCATTTTAACATGCTCATTACCAAGAATCAAACCAAAAACCCATAGAACTTCGGAATCGCGAAAATAGGTTTAATGGTTTTTGGGCAAAATTTCAAAACCCAATGATTTCTTTGATATAATCATGCAAACCAACCAATAATTTCAACAACTAGACTACATGTAAAGTAAAGGAAACTTACTTGTTGAGAATTTATGGTCCAATCGAAAGAAAATGAAGAAATCGCTCCGTTCGCGCAAAACCCTAAATTTTCGGAAATAGGGGTGGAGATTTGATTCGTGGTGGTCGATTCGTGATGGAAATGACTACTTTTGGTAATGGAAGGATGATTTTTGAGTATTGGAACAGTTTGAAAGTGAGATTTTAGAGAGAAGGTGGAGGATTTTGGGGAGGGAACCTTGCAATTTCATTGAACGAACGGGTTCTTTTTAACTGCAGAAGGTCCACCATTTAGGTGGTGGTTTTTCCGCCTAAGCAAAATTACACCAGTGTGAAAACTCATATTGTTCTGCTGCTAATCCGCCTAGGCGGTGGAGCGTATTTTCAAAATTTGTTGCATCCTGTAGTTTTACCGCCTAAGCGGTGGTTCACCGCTCGGCGGTGGGTCTGCAACTCCTACTTTCATGTTTTTCTTAAATTTTCAAAATACGGATCCACCTCGTACGTTTTTACTTTGCTTGTTCAACGTGTTTAAACTTAAAATACTTCCCCAAGCGTCCACACTCCTAAATTCACTTCTGAACACATTCCGAAGTCATGCCGGCTTCCAAAAAGAATAAATAATCAAATAAATAGTAACAAAAATCGGGTAATTTGATACTCTAAGTTTCATTTAAAAAAAATATAGCGCTTGAGTTACCATCCCCAGCTAGACTTTCGTGTTGCTAAGTATTTTTCACCAAAATTCCCCGTAGACAAGTAATTTGGGCTCAAATGCTCAGTCAGATCAAGATCATGGCTTGAAGTCGGCTTCTCCTCTCAGTCCTTATCATTTGCAATAAGCTCAATCTCGGGATTGAGAATTAAGAATTCCAATCTTCTTCATCGTTTCTCGTACTGCTTGATCTCATTAACACAATGAAACAAAAATAAAAATTAAAAACAAAACAAAATAAATGTCAGAATTAACAATCGACCACTTAGTCGCAATATCAACTTAAAATTCACACTAAGCCCTGGCAACGGCGCCAAAAACTTGGTGCGTTAACCGGACTAGAATACGATACATTTGCTTTTCCTATTTAAAATTTAAGTCCTGAGCCGTTACCATGTATCTCTTGCAATATTCAATAAAATTCACACTAATCCCCGACAACGGCGCCAAAAACTTGGTGGCCGCTAAATAAGCGCTGTCACTTTCACCGCAAGCGTACGGATCAAGTTTTAGTATAGTGGACCTTTAGGTTGGGTATCGCATCCATAGGGATTGGTTGAGATTACTATCTAATATCACGATTGTCATAACCTAATTTTATCTAGGAGCTAAAAATGAAATTTAATTAATTACTAATACTAAACTAAAATACTAATTAAGTTAACTATACTCTAAATACTAATTTGAGATTGTTTAGGGGAGTAGATTGCCTAGGGATTAACCTTATTTACTTAAATACATTTGATTTTGTTTTAGTTAACATTAACGGCGTTCGGCGAATCCGATAATCTCAGTTCATAAACTCCCTCGCCACCTCTTTCGAGTGTAAGAAGGGAGAATACATGACTTCGTATCAACACCGAAGTCCCCCTCAATGTCTTAACGACTCTAGGTCACGTGAGTTTCACCCCAACGTCATCGATTGCATACTTTCTAACGCCCTCTAGGGTCGTTAGATTGTCGTGTTGTGTTAACCCTAGTCTGAATTCGGGGTTACCTCTCTCGAGTGTCAAACCCCGTATTCTCAATATATCTAAACTAACATATAATCATAGAAAACACAACGACACAATCGAAATTATAAGGAACAACCATAAACGAAATACAAATTCAACCAAAACTAAATTTTTATAAATAGTACATTAATTCCTATTACAATCCATGTTTAACTCATGGCCCTAACCATTTATATAATATAAAATGAGCTAAACATTCTCAACAATTACCAAAATGAAGAAAACAAAGAGAGGAAATGAGCGACTGAGCCGATATCCGAAGATTTGTCGCTAGAAACGTTGATCGATCGCTTCCTCATTGATCTTCCACCTCGGGTTGAGAGCTCTCCCTCAAAAGTCCCTAATCCTCACCCTAAAATATGGCCTAAGGCCTTAGGAGCTGAAGAGGAGGGAAGAGAGGAGGAGAGAAGGGATTAAAAATTAGGCCAAAAGATCTCAAAATATCTAATAAATATCAAGGCTGTGTTGTAAGATTTTCGCCTAGGCGACGTTAAGTCGATTAACGTTCTGCCGGAATTTCGCCTAGGCGAAGTTACTTCAAGTTTACAATTTTGTTTTGGCTGTAACTTCTTCATCCGAACTCCGATTGAGGTGATTCAAAAACCTATGGAAATATAAGAAAAATATATACAACTTACATGTTTTGAGTATTTCCAAAATTGGATTGAATCATAGTCCAAAATTGCCTTGAAGTTACAACACCTGTACCAGCTTTGCAGGTTTGGTGACCGCCTAGGCGAAGAAGTAGGCGGTGGACTTGGAAATATTTTTACTAGGGTTTCCACCTAGGCGGAGGAATGTTTTGCCTAGGCGGTGGGCTGTCAGTAGCCTTTTGTCATTCTCAGCATCTTCACTGCCTAGGCGGTGGTCTGGACACCTAGTCGGTGGACTTTCTTCATATTTTTACCTCCTTGTTTGTTTATCCACCATAACTTCAACTCGCCTTTGGTTCAATCTCATCATTTTCGCTCCAATTTCCTATCTTTTTTCTCCACACACCTGATTTATACAAAAAGTATAAAAACATATTAAAACATATAAAAATAACTATAAATGTACTCGAAAACTAACAAATTCGGATTGGAAATACGTAGGTAATTTACACCTATCAATATCTCAAAAGATTATTTCTCAATTTATTTACAAATGTTGATATATATAGTTTTCAGTGTGATACTTGTGAACTTGCAAAATGCCATCTTGCTTTGTTTCATTACAATTGAATAAAAGTCCACTTCCATTTATGATTATTGATTCTGATGTCTTAGGTCCATCAAAAGTCACTACTTTGGGTGGGTCACGTTAGTTTGTAACGTTTATTGATGATTGTACCAGGATGACATAATTTTGTTTGATGAAATCAAAAAGTGAAGTGAACTCGATATTCTAAAAGTTTCATAAAATGATTGAAATTCTGTATTATTGGCCCAGTGATCTACCCAAGTGGGGGGGTGAATTGGGTAGTAATTATTTATCTTTGTATCTTCAACACTTAAAATTATCAATTAATCAATTTATCCTAAATTTATTATTATCTTTATAAGGCAGCGGATAAGTGTTCAAATTTATGTGCATATCCAAACAGTAAGAAATAAAGAAAATAATAATGCAGTACACCACAATATATCCTGGTTCACCAAGCTATTTTTGGCTAATCCAGTCCTTTAAGCTCCACGGAGATTCGCACCCACTAAACCACTATGATTCCTTTAATCAAGTAGGAACCAAATCCTTACAAAATGATTCTGTTCACAGGCTCAGAATCAACCTTTACAATTTCATTTTCCCATGCTCAAGAATAACCTTTTTCTTTTTCCTAGGCTCAAGAATAATATTTTTGTTTTCCCAAGGTCAAGAATAACCTTATTTTTTTCTTAGGCTCAAGACTAACCTAATCCTTTCACAGGCTAAGGATCAAAATTAATTCTTTTATACCGTAGGCTAAGAATCAAACCTCACAATCACTCCAAGTATCTTTTTCACCGGTAAGTATTGAACTGTTACAATTCACACAATATAATTATAATTAGGAAGAATTACGCCTATCTTTTTTCACGAAAAAATAGTAACCCAATTTTTTTATGCACTAGGTAAAGAATAAACCTCAATCTCTTTACCAAAAGAGATTGAAACCCTAAGCTACCCTTGGTTAGATATTCCCAATAATATCTAACCCGCACACAACTCACCAATTAAAAAATTGATAAGCTTTTTCCCACTTGAAGCTTCTACCAACTCTCTAGTAAAGTAAAATATCCCATGAGTCATTATGTGTCCAACCATCGTTTATTAGAATCAAACATGTCAATTGTGAATCAATTATATGTTGTATCTATTCTTAATAGTGTGCAGGAAACCTTATCTGATCCTAGGTGAAAAGCAGTTATGAACGGAGATGAAATCTTTGGAAAACAAAAATGAAACATGGGAACTAGTTGATCCTCCACTAGGAAGAAAACCAGTTGGATGTCGGTGGATTTATACCGTGAAGTACAAGGCTGATGGCACAATTAAACGCTTTAAAGTGACACTGATAGTAAAGGGATATACCCAACCTTATGGGATTGATTACATAGAAACATTTACACCTATAGCCAAAATAAATACAATTCGTGTTTTGCTGTCTTTAGCTGTAAACTTGGATTGACCCGTACAATAATTTTATGTGAATTTTACAATTTTACATGGTGAATTATTTGAAGAAATCTACATGGATCTCCCACTGAGATGCATGATACCCAAAAGACATAGCCGAAAGGTTTGCAAACTAAATAAATCATTGTATGAGTTGAAACAATCTCCTAAAGTATGGTTTTACAAAATCTATGATAGCCTTTGACTACCATCAAAGCAACTCAGATAAGACTCTTTTCCTCAAAAGGGAGTAAGGTAAAATAACTTTACTCATTGTATATGTGGTTAATATGGTTGTTACAGGGAATGATCCTAATAAAAGGAAGGCCTTGCAAAATTACTTGTCCAAATAATTTGAAATGAAAGATTTAGGCTGTCACACCCCACCCCGGACACCCATCCCGTGAGGCCAGCGTGACGTAGACAGGACACCGCCCACTTGACTAGCCAACCTTAATACGTCACCGAACCACATAGTAAATCTATACAACACCTATAGTAATTTCATTTGATAGGGAGACACCGTCCTGAATATAAAACAATCAAACAAATTCCCTGAACCTCTCTTAGATTTCTTCTCTGATATCTCGTCTCAAAAGACTCATTTGCATGACCCGCATAACTCTATCTAGCGCCAATAGGGGACCGACCGACTCCTAACTATTCCACTTGCGAGTGTACTGCCTTCTTAGTAAAATATTTTTATAATAATAATAATAATTTATTCTGCAACATCTAAATCGATGAAGCTTAAATATGTAAACATCACGTAACTCGTAAAAATTTTCCTAATATTAGCAGTGAGAATAAAACACAATATATATATATATATATATATATTCCATGTAAAGTTATTTAGTATAAGAGTCATGCCAATCACCATAATAAATAATGAATCACCCAGTATAAGCAAAATACCACATCTCAAAACACCTCTCAAACACACACACGCTGGCCAGCCCTAGTGATCGTTTTAACCTCACGATCGGGAGTTGCAACGGTACCGTAACATTCATAGGAATGCCTTCCTACGAAATATCCACAACCCTTTTTGGGGAGAAATATAATCCACACCCCTTACAGGGAGAACAATTATGGCATCGTCAAAATCAAATATAGCATCATCGAATCATAACTCCATAAATATTGTTTACTCAAGATCGTCAAATCACCATGTCTATCTCTTTTCCTCAAAACCAACTTTTAAATCCAAAAATCATATTTCACATTTCCTTTTAAACGTCCGATTCTATCAAAACCATTTTTTCACCCCTTATTTTTAGAAAACCAGACATTTTTAGAAAAATAGATGTTTCTTATTCTCTTTTTTAAAAACACCATCTATTTTGACCAAATCCAGCGGAAATTCATTTCCAACTTCTTTTTGAAATCTATCGAAGTCTAGTTTACCAATTTATTCAAATCCTGCTTGATCCATATTGTTTATAAATTCATATAGTTTAGGTAATCACAAATGTCATCTCATATATATATATAGAAAAATAGGTTGGCAAGAAGACAGTACACTCACCTCGATATCTGTTTTGAAGAACCGACACTGACCACACTCTATCTGGACGTCGGTGCCTGCGAACCTAATAGTGACAGAGCCTAAATTAATATTTTACCTAAAACATCCTAATCATACAATACAGACCCTATATTTCAAATCGTTACTATTTTATGTACCATATAATTAAAATTAATTAATCGTTACGAAATTATTACGATTTTAGGATTTGTAATGCTAAATAAAATTTAATTTAATGAAAATTAATAATCGATTGAAATTTCACTTGTTCCGAACGTTTTGACGATCACGAAATGGGTTTTGGATTTTCCTGGGGTGTTTTCTGCAAATTTCTTATTTTATTTTTCCTTTTTCTCTTTTTTTCTTTTTTATTTTTTCTTTCTTTTTTTTTTTTTTTTTTTTTTTTTTTTTTTTTTTTTTTTTTTTTTTCCAGTTTTGTCTGGTTCCAGCTGCCTGTCACCGATGACCTTCGTTCGCCGCTGATCAACACACCCACACACTGTAGCCACCACCGTTTTCGTTTTCTGCTCTGCTTCATCTAGCATGGCAACCCACACCCACGTCGGAATGTATCTTCACCAACTCGAACCCACCTTCTCTATCTAACTCTCCGATCACCCCACTTCAATCACCTCCCACAACAACCACGACGGCGAACGGCATGCATCTACTCACCGAACGACGGCGATCACGTACCCATAATTTGATCAGGGCCACCACCCACGCCGGACGGCACCCCCTTGCCGGCGAACGTTTCTCTCTCTCTTCTCTGTTTTTGGTTGGGATTCACCGGCACACACACACACCCCCTTAGCTAATCACCCACGCACAACGAACCACCCTCACACACGTTGTTGATCTCCGATTGATCGACGGCGACGACAGACACACACACTCATGCCGGAGCAACGACGACAATCCGAACCTACCGTCCCGAACCTTCTCATCTCCCTCTCGATTTTCAAACCGTCCCGAACCTATGCATGGCTGGGTTTGATCATCTCACGCCACGTCGCCCACTCCCGATCCCCCTGTCTCCGGCGGCATATACGGTAAGTATATATATATATATATATATATATATATATATATATATATTTAAAAAATTCTTTTAATCAAAATATCCTTTCCTCCCCTAATTTTCTTAAAATCTCATTTTCGATTCAATTTTACATTTAATATTTTCTTAAATTACAATTCCACCCTAACAAAATTTTAATTCAAAAATTAAATGCCAATTTTGGATTGAATGTTGTTTAAATTTACAAATTCACCCCAAAACTTTTTAAATCAAATAATAAATTACGTCACCTACCCCGTTTTTTTTGAAACATTTAAGATACGACTTAAAAAAATAAATCCGGGTCTTACATAGGCCCTCTAAAATATTTTCTTGGGATCGAAGTATCCCGATCTAACAAATGGATAATTATGTCTCAAAGAAAATATGCTCTAGATCTATTACAAGAGACTGGTGATAGGTGTGATCTACCTATCTATTTCTAAACCGAACTAAGTTAGTTTTAAAGCGTTTTTATAGTATTTTATTACATTTTAATTAGTTTTTATTCTTTTTATATAAATTAGGTGTGTGGGGGTAAAAAGATAGGAAAACGGAGTGTAAACAATGAGATTGAACCAAGAATAGTGGAAAAATGAGCAAGGCGGCAATATTCTGAAAGAAGCCCACCACCGCGGCATCCAGACCTCCGCCGCAGCGGTGAAAATGCAGAGAATGGATTATCTTGCTGAACGTCCACTGCCGGGGTGGTGAAAATGCAGGATGTCACCAAAATTCACCGTTGTCTTCACCGCCTAGGTGATCAACCAACCGACCTACTCGCCACCGAGATAGTAACCTTTGCACATATTAGATATTTTGTTGAGATATTTTCCCTATAAATACCTTCTCATTTCCTCTCCTTTCCTTTAAAGGAGTTCTGGCCATTAGAACCCTTAGGGCTTAGTATAGAATATAGAGAGAGTATGGGGAGTTCTCAAACAAATAAGAAGGAGAAGATTACCACGCGGAGAAGGAGAATCGATCGGTGGACGGTTTTAGCGGCTAATCTGCGGATATCGGCTAAGTTCATCCATTTTTCCTTTTATTTCTTAACTTCGATATTTGTTTGAGCATGTTTAGCTCTATTTACATTATATAACCGGCTATGGTCACAAGCTAAATGGGTTTTTGTCTAGGGATTAATATATTTATGAAAATGTTGTTTTGTTGAGTTTGTGTTTAGTTAGCAGTTGTTCTTCGTTATTTTGATTGTGTTTGCCATATTGTTTGTTTATTATGCTTAGATAGATATATCGAGAATTCAGAGTTTGACACTCGAAAGAGGTAACCCCGGATTCGGACTAGAGTAAACATAACGCGACAATCCAATAACCCGGGAGGGAGTTGGATTGTGGGCAATCGATGACGTTGGGGTAAGACTCACGTGACCTACGGTCGTTAAGACATTGAGAGGAATTTATTCATTGACACAAAGTCGTGTATTCCCTCATCTTATACTCAGGAGAGGTGACGGGGGAGTTTACTAACTGAGATTGTCGATAGGGTAAATATAACGCGACGATCCAATAACCTGAGAGTGAGTTGGATTGTGTGCAATCAATAATGTTGAGGCGAGACTCATGTGACCTAGGGTTATTAAGACGTTAAGGGGGACTTCTTTATTGACACGAAATCGTGTATTCCCTCGTCTTATACTCGGGAGTGGTGGCAAGGGAGTTTACGAACTAAGATTTTCGATTATCCCCAAACTTGGAATTTTGTTAGTCCTCGAGCAAAACACTCACACGAAAATGAAAAACACAACTAAATGAAATAAAAAACAACCTAAAAATAATCTAAACATAATGAAATACGAGTTTTGACTTCTTCTAATGACCAAATCATGTTTCCATCAACAACTACCATTCATATCGAGTTCAGGCGGTAAAACACATCATGTGTAGTTCTAGAATTTTGACATGCAATAATGGTGAACGCTATTCTAGATCCTGTAAACGTGTTAGTGCGAGACTCAATAATATAACTATCCAAGACCGGATTGGATTATCCACCAACGAAACTTATGACTTAGACCGTATAGGACTAGGATATCCATATACCTGATTGGGGTCCACTCTCCACTAGTGTAGGCTTGGAAGTTCATAGCGATCAGAAGGTCTTGGTTCGATTTTGGAATATTTGGCCAAGGGTATTTCAGAATAGAAAACGGGTTAATGTTGTTAACTTAACGTTACCCAAGGCTCAACGCTTGACACACTCACTCTCGAACCCCCATAGATAAATTGGAAACAATTCTGAACTAACATTTAAGACTGACATACTCACTTGTAAAAAAAAACACGAAATTTAAATTATTTATTTATTTATTTATTTTAATGAACCACACTCCCAAACTTATTTGATTAGTATGATTTTACGGGTGTGGTTAAAACAAAAGAAAAACGACAAGTGAGTACTCGAATACCGAACCAATCCGAAGTTCACCCTAAACCCAACCGCTCACATCAAGTAGCATTTGCAACTACTAGCTTGATTCACTCAAATTTGTGCCTTCGATTAAGCGATAAAGGTTTGGAAAAAGATCAATTGGCTAGGGTATTTGTTCATGTGTTCAGAATTGAAATGTCATTTAGGCTTCGACAAGGTAACGAGGGATAAACATGTTACAAGGTAGGCTTCAAAGGCTCAAGCAACAAAAAGAATGCCTAAATCACGTCTCCTGAACTACCTTGCCTAGGATTTCGCCTCAAGCTTCCCTTCAATCAGGTTCTAGAATCCTTAATTTGTCATGAGTTTGGCTAATTGATAATTTGCCTCAAATCATATGAATAGAAATACATTGAGTTTATATGCCTGTGCAAATTAGGATCTACAATAATTTTGATCAAAATGCATTGTCAAGCACATAGAACACACATGCATGGACATTACCCTTGACTTCGAAAACAACCAGAGGTAATATCATCATTAGGTAACGGCTCAGATGAATGCAAAACTCAGTATGCAACAACAAACACATTCTAACCTAAACACACATGCACACGATAAAACAATAACACATTTACTAACAATACTAAATACTACATCACTTCTGGACTTAAAACAAACAGTGTTCTCAGCGGCCCAATCATCAATCTCAACATATAGGAAATTAAAGCATGCTGACGAATGGGGTTTAGAACACGTACCTGGGAGGCGAGAGAATCTCGCCTCCGAATAAATTTGGCTGTGATGGATTTAATTTATTTTTGACCTTGGGTTGCCTCCTGAGAAGTGTGTGGTTTAATGTCCTCGGCCCAATATTTTCAGAACACCCTCAAGCTTGGTGAGATTTTGCTTTTTTCAGATCAATCTTTCAAAGAAACACCTCACCGGCTTATGTACGTGGCCACGCACCATAAAACGACTTGGAATCCCGTTAGAAGGAATGCATCAATACCTGTCGATCTAACATCACCAAGTGCCCTGCATAAGAAACAAAAACCAAACTACAAACAAAAAATTTATACAAAAGAAATACCTAAAGTAAAATCGGGTCATTTACTCACAATATCGATAATAACGAAAAAACACAATCCCCGGCAACGGCACCAAAAATTTGTACGTCGAGGATTTGATCCTCGCGTATTGACTACTCGCAAGTGTACGAGGTCAAAGTTTTAGTATAGTGTGATCGTTAGGATCGGGTATCGTATCCACAGGGATTGGTTGTCGTTGTTATTGAGTACTGTAATTGTCACGACCTAACTTTATCTAGGATAAAAAGAATGTATTTAATTAATTAATACTAATACTAATACTAATATAACCTAATTTAATCTATACTAATTCTACTAATACAAGATAGTTATGGGATGGATTATCTAGGGATTAACTTTATTTACTTAGACGCGTTTGATTTCGTTTAGTTTACAATAATAGTGTTCGACCTATTCGCCAATCTCAGTTCATAAACTCCCTCGCCACCTCTCTCGAATGTAAGACGAGGCAATACGTGACTTCGTGTCAACGAAGAAGTCTCCCTCAATGTCTTAACGACCCTAGGTCACCTGAGTCTCACCCTAACGTCATTGATTGTATATAACCTAACTCTCTCCCAGGTTATTGGATCGTCGCGTTGTGTTTACCCTATCAACAATCTCAGTTCGTAAACTCCCCCGTCACCTCTTCGGAGTGTAAGACCAGAAAATATGCGATTTCGTGTTAATGAAGAAGTCCTCCTTAATGTCTTAATTACCCTAGGTCACATGAGTCTTACCCCAATGTCATCGATTGCCCACAATCCAACTCCCTCCCGGGTTATTGGATTATCGTGTTATGTTTACCCTAGTTCGAATCCGGGGTTACCTCTTCCGAGTGTCAAATCCTGAATTCTCGATATATCTATCTAAGCATGATAAACAAACAATATGACAAACACAATTAAAATAACGAAGAACAACCGCTAACTAAACACAAACTCAACAAAACAATATTTTCATAAATATATTAATCCCTAGACAAAAACTCGTTTAGCTCATGGCTATAGCAGGTTATACAATGTAAATGAAGCTAAACATGCTCAAACAAATATCGAAGTTAAGAAATAAAAGGAAAAATAGATGAATTTAGCCGATATTCGAAGATTAGCCGCTAAAACCATCCACCGATCGATTATCCTTCTCTGCGTGGTAATCTTCTCCTTCGGATTTGTTTGAGCACTCCCCATACTCTCTTTATATTCTATACTAAGCTCTAAGGGCTCTAATGGTTAAAACTCCTTTAAAGGAGGGGAGAGAAGAGGGTATTTATAGGGAAAATATCTCAACAAAATATCTAATCTGTGCAGAGGTCACCGCCGCAGTGGTGAGTAGGTCGGTTGCTTGATCACCTAGGTAGTTAAGACAACGGTGGATTTTGGTGACATCCTTCATTTTTACCACTGCGGCAGTGGACGTTCAGCAAGATAAGCCATTCTCTGCATTTTCACCACCGCGATGGAGGTCTGGACGCCGCAGTGGTAGGCTTTGTTGATCTCAAGATTTTGATGAACAATTAAGTATTGATATTTTGGTGGAACTAATATTTGATCAAGTGTTTCAATGATTTAAAGTTCCAGTAATGAAGATGTCAAATTGAATGGATGCTTAATGAAGATATCAAGATGATGATGAAGTATTAAGAGTTTGACGAAATTAGGAAAAATAACTCAGGTAAATATTAACTCTTAATATCCTATTTATGAACACATATATGGTACAAAATGAATCTTATCTTTTATGTGTGTTTTTGTTAAGAATACTTATTTGCTCCTTTGTGAATTAAAAAGAAATATTTTTGAATGACTAAAATTGAATATAAGAGTGTTAGTGGAGCTTATTTAAATATAAATATGGATAAATGGGCAAAATTGTAAAAGAAAGTAGGTTAAAAACGAGATCAGAGAAGTGATTTAGAAGGAGGCAGTCGACTGAGGAGTCGACCGAAGAAAAAAATGAAACATCCTGAATTGAAGAATCGATCGACCGGTCGACCTATGAAAAATCTGAACTCTCTGAATCTACGAGTTGACCAAGCGGTCGACTGGTGGAAGCATGAAAAACTCTCTGAGTCTGTGAGTCGACCAAGCGATCGACCTATGCTTGCTACGGAGATGGTTTGGCTGCAAGCTGAGTTGGGCAATCGACTAGGCAGTCGACCGTATGTGCTGGTTCAGGATATAGTTTGATCCGAATTTAAATCCAAAAGTAACCATTTTTTGTTAGGATTTAAGAGAGATTTAAGGGATATTCTCTATATTTAAGATATGGTTCATATACTAATTAAATCCTTTCAATATGGTTCATTGAATGTTAATATTTCTCAATTTAGTAGTTGAAATAGATTCTATACTTATTTATTTTGATTAAGAAAAACTTTGGGGGTTTAATTAGAAGATTCGAAAGATGTTTTTAAGTGAAATTGAACCTAAAAGAAGTCCTTATGTTATAAGAGGTCTATAAGAGCTTTTTATTATCATGATACTTGTAAACTAGCAGTTAGAAGGTTGATTACATATTCCTTTAAATAGTCCTGCGAATTTTATTAGAAAATAATCATTCTAAGAGAGAAAATCAATTTATATCATTTTGAGAGAGCTTTTATAAGAGTTATCATTCTACGATACTGTGAGCTATTCTAAGAGTGATTATAATAATCAACTGCAATCTATTCTTGCTGATACTAGATTTGAAGCTATATTGTTCTGATCATTATTTCTGTGGATTCAGGGTAAGATCTTTTCATATTATTTATTGTTTATTATTTTATTTTGGAAATTGATCTTAGAAATTATTTTTGATTTTTGAAGAAAATATTATTTCAAATAATTTCTTGAATCTGATTACGTGCTCCAATTTGCTACCTATATTCTTGTTAAAATCAAATTTCTGTATCTCACGTATTTCTATCTCTAGTTGAGATATTAATTGAGTTTTTATTTGTCTGGGGTGGTAGAAGCTCCAAGTGATATTTACTTATTAATTTTTGTATTGGTGAGTTATGACGGATTAGGGATATTTAATCAAGGGTAGCAGGGTTTTAGTCTCTTGCTGTAAAGAGATTGAGATAGTGATTCTTCTTGAATAAGAATTGTGTTTTTAAGTGATTTTGTAACGGGTCAATCCTTACCGGGTAAAAGGATATTTGGAGTGTTTTGATGAGGTTTTGATTCTTGAGCCTTAGTGTTAAAAATAATTAAGTTATTCTTTAGCTTGTAAAAAGTAGTTTTTCTTTAGCCTGAGAAAAGGAAATTGTAAAGGTTGATTTTGAGCCTATAAAAGAATTGGTGTGCGAGTTTGATTTCTACCTTTAATGGAATCTTGGTTTTAATGAGTATGAACTCCGTGGAGCTCGGAGGACTGGATTAGCCAAGAGTAACTTGGTGAACCAGTATAAATCTCTGGTGTGCTGCTTTCTTAATTTGTTTATTTTTGTTATTTGGGTGTGCACTTAGATTTATTTTAATTCCGCTGTGGTACAAAGATAATAATTAACTTAGGCATAAAATTAATTATTTGATTTATTCAAGTATATTATGATAATATTTTTTAATTACCCAATTTATCCCCCTCTTGGGTATTCTACTGGGCCAACAGGCTTCTTTAAGAATATTGCCGCCTTGTTCATTTTTTCACCGTTCTCTGACTGTTCTTGGTTCGATCTCATCGTTTACGCTCCGTTTTCCTATATTTTTGCCCCACATACCTAATTTATACAAAAAAAATAAAAACTAATTAAAATGTAATAAAATACTATAAAAACTGTCAAAAACTAACTTAGTTCGGTTTGAAAATAGATAGGTAGATCACACCTATCAACTGGTATGTCAGCATGTCAATTAGTTGATATATCAGTATAAGAAGATCTAGAGCTATGTGTTGAACCCAACCAGGTACCGGTTGATAAAGGAAGATAACCAAGACTTATGGGGAGATAGTTGTACTTATCTCACACCAGACTAGATCTGACTTATACCTTGAATATTGTCAATCAGTTTATGCAAAATCTTGAAAAACAACATATGAATGCAGTTATTTGCATTTTGAGGTACCTAAAGTCTGCTCTAGGAAAATAGGTATTATTCACTAAAAACACAAACCATCAAAACATAGAGGCCTATACCGATGCTAATTGGGCTAGTGATGTGGGTCGGAGGACTGGATTAGCCAAGAGTAGCTTGGTGAACTAGTATAAATCTCTGGTGTGCTGCTTTCTTAATTTGTTTATTTTTGTTATTTGGGTGTGCACTTAGATTTATTTTAATTTCGCTGTGGTATAAAGATAATAATTAACTTAGGCATAAAATTAATTATTTGATTTATTCAAGTATATTATGATAATATTTTTTAATTACCCAATTTACCCCCCTCTTGGGTATTCTACTGGGCCAACAGGCTTCTTTAAGAATATTGCCGCCTTGTTCATTTTCCACCGTTCTCCGACTGTTCTTGGTTCAATCTCATTGTTTACGCTCCGTTTTCCTATATTTTTGCCCCACATACCTAATTTATACAAAAAAAATAAAAACTAATTAAAATGTAATAAAATACTATAAAAACTGTCAAAAACTAACTTAGTTCGGTTTGAAAATAGATAGGTAGATCACACCTATCAACTGGTATGTCAGCATGTCAATTAGTTGATATATCAGTATAAGAAGATCTAGAGCTATGTGTTGAACCCAACCAGGTACCGGTTGATAAAGGAAGATAACCAAGACTTATGGGGAGATAGTTGTACTTATCTCACACCAGACTAGATCTGACTTATGCCTTGAATATTGTCAATCAGTTTATGCAAAATCTTGGAAAACAACATATGAATGCAGTTATTTGCATTTTGAGGTACCTAAAGTCTGCTATAGGAAAATAAGTATTATTCACTAAAAACACAAACCATCAAAACATAGAGGCCTATACCGATGCTAATTGGGCTAGTGATGTGGGTGACAGACGACTTACTTCTGGATACTTTTCCTTTGTTAGGAGGTAACCTTGTGACATGGAAAATCAAGAAACAAAATGTTGTAACTCGCACAAGTGCAGAAGTTGAATTCAGAGGTTTGACAAATGTATTGTGTGAGATATTATGGCTAAGACTCCTTTTACAGGATCTGGGTTATCTATCTGAGCAACTTATCTGACTATTTTGCGACAGTAAAGTAACATGTAACATTACGCATATTCCAGTTCAACATGACCATATAAAGCACGTTGAGGTCGATAGATTTTTCATCAAGAAAAAGTTGGATGGAAAAATTGTGGAATTACCTAAGATTCGATCAGAGGATCAGATGGTTGACATCTTTACTAAAGTAGTCCCAAATCAGGTATTCTTAAAAATTTTAGACAAGTTGGGCATGTGGGATATCCATGCACCAACTTGAGGGGGAGTGTTAAATAAGGCTGAAATTGTACTTTCTTAAATTATGTAATAACTTTCTAATTTAGATTTTGTAATAACTTGATTCTAGGGATGCCCTATAATCAACTTCTATATATACCATTGTATAGTTGAAGAGAATCAATGAAAAAAATCAATATCCTTGTCCAATAATATGTGTATTGGTTGATGAATATTCTAAGAGTGCAAACTTAAACTAAAAGAATTGTATTGAAAATGTGCAAACATTTCGATGTATTATTAAATTATTATAGAGAATATTTTTTCATCATAATTCAAAAAAAAAAAAAAAAGAAAAAAAAAAAGAAGGATTAAGAAGAAAAAAGTAATAATTGAATTTATGAACTAATTAAAAAACACGATTATATATCGCATACAATTGGGTATACATTAAAAATAAAACATAATTTAGACGAATCATACACATATAAAAACTTTCCAAAAAACAATACTAAATATTTGTGCAAGAAATGATTTTTTCTATAAAAATATATGTGCCATTAAAATCCACTTGAAATGTATTTAAAATTCAATGAATTAAATATTTAATGAAGAACTCCTAAAATGCAAGAAAATATAATGGAGAGCTCTTGTTATTTCAAAAATATAATGGAGAGCTCTTGTTATTTCACCTTATGAGCTTTCACTTTTAGTTATAGTACTAGATTCAAAGAAAAATAGGTTAATAATCTTTTAAAAAATGAAATATTTTTTTTTTCTTTACCATAGTATTATTTGTGGCTAGTTAAAAATCTTTAAATATAGAATGCATACTGTTGATTCTAAGATTTTGATGAATAATTAAATGTTGATGTTTTTTGTGGAACTAACGATTTTATTGAGTGTTTCAGTTTATTAGTTCCAGTTATGAGATTATCATGAAGATATTGTGACAAATGCTGAATGGATACTAAAGACAATGACTAATATGATGAACATTAAGAGATCGAAGAAATTGAAGAACCTAGGGAAACAATTGAGGTTAAATTTTTACTTTTAATGATTTCCGATTAGGATCACACACGACACAAAATATTTTTACAATTATGTGTGTTTTTTATAGGATCCTAATTAATTAACATATTTTCTCCTATGTGTAATTGAAGAAAGATAATTGATGAAAATTAAATTCAATATTTTAGTGGAGCTAACCGAGAAAAGAAACCGGTTAAAAAGGTAAAAACGTCAAAGAAAATGAATTAAAATCGGATTAAGGAGAAATGTTCCAGCTTGAGCAGTTGACTGGTCGATCGACAGATGCTTAAAAGGAGAAGTTGTTGGATCGTTCGATCGACAGGTAAGTCGACCTATGGCTAAAAGAGGAAGTCTCTGAATTTTTCGGTCGACAAGTGAGTCAACTTGTGTAATTCTTTAGATCGTCCAGTTAACAGATGAAGTATGGGTGGTCGACCGATGGGCGAAGGATTTTTGGCTTGGTTACATCCTGAATCGGATAGTTAACAGACAGGTCTTGGTCGGTCGACTGATCAGACGGTTTCAGGTTCTGTGGGATTTCAAGTTTTGATTCAAAAAGTAGTCGTTACTAGCCATTTTATGGTTAGGATCTCCGAGATATCTTAGGAATCTGATGGTTTTTAAGTTATTGATATTTAAATATTCCTATACATATGGTTCAAATATTTTTGATGTCTCTCAATTTGGTACACGAAATTGTTTCAATCTTATTTAATTGAGTTTGAATTAAAGTTTTAGGGACTTAATTGAATATTTTAAGTGAATTATACCAGGAATGAATCATTATGATATAAAGGGTCTATTGGTGTAATTAAATGTCATAATTTATGGGAACTAGCCATTGGAGGGCTTGTTTTATTCCCTTATAAATAGACCTGTGTTTTTTGCTTCTAAGGATCATCAGATATCAATATAATTTGAATTTATTCTGAACTATTTAGCTCTCGCACTTTTTAAGAGTTATCATACTGAGAGTTTGTGAGATCTTTCTTGAGAATCATTCTTTTGAGATTATTTGTTCGATCACCGATTTGAAGTTACATTACTGGTCATTATTTATTCGGTGGAATCCTGGTGAGATCATTCCAAATTACTTACTATTAATTGTTTCTTGATGCTATTATTTATTATTTGAAATTTGATCTTTGAAATTGTTTTATGAATTTTTTATTGAAAATTCGTTTTGAAACAATTTCTTGAGAAAATTTGATTACGTGCTTAACTGTTTGCTACTCATCTTTATTTGAAATCAGATTTTGAAATTCTTACTTTTCTATCACTAGTATCGGAACATTAATTGAGTTTGAATTTATCTGAGGTGGTAGAAGCTCCGAGTAGAAAAATCACTTATCAATTGTTTGTAATTGATGAGTTGAGTGTCGAATTAGATACTACTGGGAGTGTCTAATCAAGAGTAGCTGGTTTCAATCTCTTTTGGTAAAGAGATTGAGGTTTTGATCTTTACCTAATGTATAAAAAGATTATGTGTTAATTATTTCCTGATTGAATTTGTGAGTAAATTGTAAATGTTTCATCCTTACTTGGAAAAATGATACTTGGAGTGATTGTAAGGTTTGATTCTTAGTCTAAAGTGTAAAAGAATTCGGTTTGATTCTTAACCTATGAAAGGATTAGGTTAGTCTTAAGTTTGGGAAAAAGATAAGGTTATTCTTGAGTCTGGAAAAAAAAAAAAAAAAAAGGTTAATTTTTAGCCTATGAAAAAGATAAGGTTATTCCTAAATTTGTGAAAAAGAAATAGGTTGATTTTGAGCTTGAGCTTGCGAAAAGAATCATTGTGTAAATGTTTGTTTCCTACCTGTTAAAGAAATCTTGAGTTTAGTGGGTGAGAATCTCCGTGGAGTTCGGAGGATTGAATTAGCGAAGAGTAACTTGGTGAACTAGGAACTATGTGCTGTTTTATTTACTTTACTTATATATTGTTGTTTGGTGTGCATCTAGTTAATAATATATTTTCGCTGTTATAAAGAGATAATGATTAATTTAGGATTAAATTAATTATTTGAATTTTTGAAATATTATTATTTTGATGAAATTTTATCACTACCCAATTCACCCCCCTCTTAAGTAGTTCACTGGGCCAACACATGCATTTGTTATTTTAAAACATATCCTTAAAAAATTCGGTGTTTAACTGTCACATATTTTTCAAATTAAAATAATAGTTTGTTATCAAAGAGGTGTTAGCCTGATTGGTAAGGAGATGTGTCATAGTTTCTTGTCAACTAGGGTTCGACTTTTCTGAAGAGTACTTCAAAAATTAAATCTTGAATTTAATCCTGAATCATCAGGCCGATGTAGTGGAGTGCGCTCTTAAAACCACTTGAGGAGATGATTAGTTAAGGTGCGTGGAAACTAATCTAGATACCTTACTGTAAAATTAAAAATAGAGAGCAGTTCGTTGAATTCAACAAAGACAAAATATTCGTAAAAAAATATGATCAACCTGTCATTTTAAAGGTATTAATTATTCTTAAAATTTGTTGACATCCATTTTTAAATAAAAAAATTGGTTAAATTTTATTTTATTTTAAAATAAGTTTATCTTTTTTTCTTTTTTTTTATAGTCATGACACCTTATTTAATTAACCATTTACTCAGTTTCCTAAGAGAAATATGGACGGCGGTTTCCAATATGTACTTGGAAAAATAGAATGGGTTGTGTACTTATGGGGGGAATAGTTAGGTGGCATTTGGTTAGCTCACGTTGGGTAACCGTTTCTATTTTCATTTCAGCAATGGAATGGGATGGGATGGGATGAGATGAAAATTTTATTTTTTTCTTGGGAGTAGAATTGCGTTTGATAATTATTTTTATTTTTGGGAAGAGAATCGCATTTGATAACGATTTTATCCTAAAATCAAATTTTTTATTTTTTTAGATTTTTTTTTTTTGTTTTGGCCGGCGACGACGATGGCAGCAGGTGGCGCCGGAAGTTGTCAGGTGGCCTGCGGCGGCGGACAGTGGTTGGACGGCGGATGAACAGTGAAATTGGTTTTGGGAATTATGTAAAACAATTTTTTTTGTTTTTCATTTCTTAAGAAAAAAATGGACACAATTCTCAAATGGGAATGAAATAGAAACGAAATAAAAAATTACCAAACACTATTCTCAAACAGAATTTCCAAAAATCTGGGAATAGAATGGAAAATTCTGGAATGGAAACGGTTACCAAACGGGGCTTTAGTGTTTTCACTTTTCCCTGCCCACTTAGGATGGGATGTGATAGATGATAATTCTATTTCCTTCTAAAAACAGAATCACGTTTGGTAACGACATAATTTTGTTTTCTTTTGAAGAACAAAATCATGTTTAGTAATGACATTATTCTAGAATTATTTCCTCAATAATTATTCTTTTTATTTACTTATTTAAATGTATGATAATAAATATCAAATTACACTAAATTCAAAAACATGAACATTAATTAAAAATAGATATCTAAAAATATTAGAACGAGTTTATTAGAATTGATTTGATGACATTAAACCTAAGGGGATGACCCTTGATCGATAATCCCTGTCATTGTTGTTGTACCTAAAAATATTGGTATATTAAATACAAACACCGTAAATATTGAAAATCAGCACCAAATGAAGTTTAAAAATGAAAAACAATAGTGTGAAAAACTGCAAATTCATCACTGCTAATATTGAAATGCAGCACTAAATGAAGCTGAAAATTAGAAGAAAAAAAAAATGCAAAACTACAAAATCAGCACTGCTATTATTGAAATTCAACACCAAATGAAACTGAAAAATGACATTCAGAACTGCTTACAGCAAAAAACATGCTCACATTCAGCATTAACGTCAACAAATTCAACAACACAATAATTATCTTAAACATAAACTTAAACACAAACAACAACCTAAATATTGTCTTAACGTAAATAAAAACAAACAACGAGTTAATATTGTCGACAACTGTCTTAATTATGACAGTGTCCACAACCTCCCAACTTTGGCCATTATAGAAAGCATGAGCGAACATTGGAAGAATCAGCATTTACATTACTACCGCCAAATGATCATGACTGAGTTGTTTTAATTGAAAGAGGTTCAGAAAATGCAAGTGAGTTTTTTTTCATGCTGGGTGAATAACCTTCAACAACCTAAATGACAAAATAATAATTTATAGAAATATATAAACAGCACAAAAATAATGGGAAAACGTTTAAGATGGGGTGAAAGAAAAGAAAAGGAAACCAATACACAAAACAACGTACTCGTACATTTAAATTGCTTGCCTCTATGATATAGATCTTCTTCATGAAGGTAAAGTCAATGCGGGTACGGAAGAGGAAGACTGAAAGGATGTCAAACAGAACATCAACTTCGATCTTACCATTTCTTAAGTAATTTAAAAAGTATTTGACAAGACATTTATTCACCTGTATTGGTCCAAAGATTTACCCAAAAAAAAAATAGATTGGATTGAATAGTGATAAAATTTTAAATAATAAATTAAAATTCAAGATATCAATTTATCTAATTGATTATTATCTTATTAAACGGCAAAAATATATTTATTATAAATGTACACTCAAACAAATAGAAAAGTAACAATGTAGCACAGAAGAATTTATCCTGATTCGGCAAAATACTCTTACCCACGTCTAGTCCCCTGATCTCCATAGGGATTTCGTAATTCACTAATCTTTTTATTTCTTTCTCAAGTAGGAACTAAACCCTTACAATTGTGATTCTTTTCACAAGTTTAAAATCAATATTTATAACTTTGATTTTTTTCACAGGCTCAGAACAAACCTATCCCTCTTTCACACTATTGCACTTATCCTTTTTGTTGGCTTGGGAAAAACCCTTACAACACTCTAATTCTATTACAGGTTGAATTAAAATATAATCTTCTAAAAGGCTAAAGATTAGCCTAATCTTTTTCACAAACTAAATATCAAACCCTAATAATTTTTCAGGCTAAAGATTGAACCCCAATTTTTTTCATAGGCTAAATATCAAAGCCTAATTATTCTGATTAGACACTGACCCAAACGTATCTAATCCACTCAAACTCGCAAATATAAAAGATTTTCAAGTTTCATCTCACAAGAAACTTCTATCACCTCAATACAATTATATTTAATTAATATCCCGAAATATTAAGTGATAGATTCTACGTTAGGTACAAATCTGATTTAAATAATTTAAAGTACAAATAGTAGAAATTAGATCTCTTAAGTAAAAATCATTTTAAAAGTTTTTCACAACATTAGATTTAAAAATGATTTTTATCAAAACACCTTATCCAAACAATTAAACAAATAAAAATAAGTAGCTTAGAAAGATCTTACCGGAATTCGTTAGAAACGATTACAATAACTCAATAGCGAATACAAACCAGTGAAAAGAACCTTTAGCGCTTTGATCAAGAACTCTTTCAATAAACTCACATATGAATTTCAGTGAAAAAATCTCTCTTATAATTGCCAAAAGGCTAAGGTTCTTGATTATTTTTTATGAATTCCACAAATCTCTATTAATAGACCTAGAATGACTAGTTTTCAAAAGTTATGATATTAAATGATACTTCAAGACCTCATATATCATATACCTTCAAAATAAGTATGTTTTATTAAAAAAAAAAAAAATACTTCTAGAAAAGCTTAATTTGGTTCCTAAAAGTTTTTTCAAATCAGAATCCTTAAAAATAGAAAGTAGTATTATCAATTCAATTAAGAGAATAATTAAATGGGTGGACCAAATAAATAGAATACACATAATATATGATATAAATATATTAGTAAACCATTTAATACCCTTGAAAAACTCATTTAAAATTATCAAAATAAAGGAGAATTGATAAATAAAAAAAAAAAAAACTAAGTCAGTCAATCACTTTAACTACGACCATCGGTTGATCAAGCTTCCCCACCGGTCGACCACCTA
Source organism: Eucommia ulmoides (assembly GCA_016647705.1). Taxonomy (NCBI): domain Eukaryota; kingdom Viridiplantae; phylum Streptophyta; class Magnoliopsida; order Garryales; family Eucommiaceae; genus Eucommia; species Eucommia ulmoides. The sequence continues at coordinate 34,242,982 of CM028327.1, read as the reverse complement.
CTACAATGATTAGAATAATGACCATTGGCCTGACTCTGGTCAATTGACTGACCACATGGTCAATTGACCGATCAAACCAGTTGGCTACCTCATTTTCAGCTACTAGTTTCGTTAGTCGACCGACCACATTTGTTGGTTGACCAAATCGATTAGAAGGTCACCCATTTTACTTTCTTAAACCATTGTTTTGGTTAGTCGATCAACCCCTTTCGTCAGTTGACCAAAATGACCCAAAAAATCATCATTTTAAGTGTTGAAACAGATTTTTCAATTAGACTCTTAACCAAAATATTTTAATAACTTAACACTTCATAAAAACCATATTAGGACCCTCTTATCACTGCACATATAAGATTTATTAATTTTTAAGTGTCTTGGGTGATCCTAATTCGGGTTGCATTAAGGGTGTTAGCCTAGATATCGACCCAAGAGAAAGGGTGAATGAGGTTTTTAAAAACTTTTCATTTTAACTATAAAATATTTTTACTAAAATCTTAAATCAAACTTATTAGTTCTTGTGTTTGCGTGTGCAGCTTAATAATCAATCAAACCAATATAAGCAATATAAAGAGTAAGGGATAGACACAAGCAAATCATAAGACACAAGCAATTTATATTTGTTCGGCAAATCCTTCGCCTACGTCTACTCCTCCGCACTCCCGACGAAGAGTTCTAATCCACTAATCCTTAATTTTCTTACGGGTCAAGATAAAACCTTTTACAATTTGCTTACGAGTGAAGATCAACTTTTTATAATCACTCAATCTTCTTATGGGTGAAGATAAAATCTTTCACAAACTTCTTACAAGTGAAGATCAAACCTTACACAATTTTCTTTCCAGCGAGATCAGTCCGCCACAACCAAATGCGCCTCTTTTGGTCTTCTTCAACTTCTTCACAAGTTGATCTTTGATGTGGTGATGTTGAAAACCTTCCTTACTTGTATGTTTCTATGAAGTACAATCTCTCAATACAATACTCAAAATAGATTTGTAATCTAATTTCCAAAAATCGACCTGGGAACTCTAAACACTCTCTACAAAGATTATAATACTTTGACTTACTAATGTTTAATGCTTCTCACAAATATCACTCAAGAAAATATAGATGAACTTTAAGTACAAGAGTGATCACATAAGAACTGTAAGAATAAGAATCAAAGAAATGATGTTTATAAAATATCACTTGAATGCTTGAAGATCTTGTAGTATATCTCTTTGTAATCACTTGTGTGAGATTGGTACTTCTTGGATGTTCTTAATTCTAGCAGTTTTATCTCATTCTATATAGCTAGAAGTATGTTGAGAAGACTCAAGAATGGAGTGTTGATCTCTTGTGACCGTTAGGTTGAATCCCTCAATGTATCAAAACAATAAGGCTCATCTCAATTGAATTCTCTACACAATAATAAACTTCCAACCACTTTTTCCAACATATTAAATGCTAGACAATGCTCCCCAATATCAACCAGACCCATGATTCATGGATGAGTGTGAATACAATAATGTTTCATCAATAATATCAAGTGTTCAAATTTGAATATAGACAAATTGCCAAGATTCCATGAATAAAGCTATGAAGAAGTTATGGTGGATGCATTTTTCAATAAATGCATAATGAATGAGTTGGAGGCTCCTCCACATTTAAACATGTTCAAGATAATGAGGGAGATGGTTGGTGAAACTTAAATGGGAGACAAATCATGGTTGCACATTTAATGACCAACTCTACCTATAAAGGTAAAGGTATTCTTTAATTAAAGGTGTTCCCCACTTGCATGTCTTGACAAATACATGTATTATACATGTATACATATATGTGCACGAATTTGTACTTCTAAATACATGATGTATAATGAATTTTATATACGAATACAAGTCATTTGAGTATTTAGAAGGATTCCAAAATATTCAAACACTTAAACACATTTTTCATGTACAAAACAAAATTTTCAATGTCATTGTGCCAAATGTCAATTAAACTTTCATATGATGTCATGTATATCAATCAAATCATCTAGACACATCATATAAATATATTAAAACATTAATTGACCAATGATAACAAGATTTGATATGTAAAACCGATTTTGAGTTCATGACAAAAATCTGTAAAATGTTTTCTTGAATGTTCAAAAGGATTTTGATCAAGTTTCTTCAATTTAAGGCTGATTTGATCAAATTGATTGATGATTATGATGTTATACATCCATAATAATGTACAGGAACATTAATATATCACTTAGAACAAGCTAAGATATCTAAAATGTCAACCTGAAAATAGAGCAGGAGAGAGAAAATACACTACACAGAAGTAGTAGACTACATGTCTGGAATGTAGTCAGCTACTTGTGCTGTAATTTCAGAGCAAGTGTCGTTTTTGTTCGTTTTTTATTTTTAGCCTCGGTCCATGATCGTTTATCAACCTAAACATTTTTAAAACATGTAGCAATAATATTTAAAATATTTTAATGATTGAAAAACACAATGTACCTTGTGATCATATTGAAAACTCATTTTCTCATTTTTTGCATAATTATAATCAAAATGTAAAATTTTCAATTGAGTAAGGTATGAACAATCTTGTTACATGGATCATAATATAATAATGATATGGACATGGTCAAAATATTATATTAAGTTTTTTCATATTGAAATCATGTAAAGTACCTTATGACCACCTAAAAACCAAGTTTAAGTAATTTAAACATATTTGTGATCAAAATGTGAATTTCTCATATGTGCGTGTATTGATCAAATCATTGACATCTATTATGATATATAAGTATATTAGATATGTTAGGATCTAGATATCACAAATGTATGCATATATTGATCATATTATCATTGTAAGTATATATTGAGCATATTGAACATGTAATGTATGTAAAGTGTGTGCTAAACTGATTATATCATGATATAAACATAAATTGAGTATATTAGATTAAGTATATCATGTTATCATTATATAATGAGCATATTGAGTATGTTAGATCAAACAATGCGTACAATGTACCTTGTGATCACATTGAAAATAAGTTTTTTTTAATTTAAGTATATTGTGATCAATATGTCAATTATCCAAATAATCATGTATTGAGTAATCCAATCACATGTGTCATGATATAATCAAATAATGAATATGTTCAAATTATAATATCATGAATGTATGTACTCTCGGTGTGTGTGTACATCCAAATGAATCAAAGTATATAATCTCTTCAAGAGTGACATTTTATAGACTTAACTTTATAAACTTAATCTTACCAAAGTTTTGTACTTTTGATATCGAGATTATACTTGCATTTCACACTTAATATTCTGTAGTGGTTAGCACATATAATGTATAATTGAATCTTAATACCTGCACTTAAGATATCATTTTGATTAGTACACTCAAGATATGATTCAATTTAATATATATTAAACATATAATTTATGTATAATAATATCAATGTGATATCATCATATCATTAATATTGACATCATCAAAATACATATCACGACATTATCAAAACACACATATTGACATCATCAAAACATACATATCAACAAAAAGTATAAAGGTAATATTTTTTTTCCACATAATTGTCTTTAATGTCTTCCATACTCTTCAAATCTTCATTGCCTTCATCTTGCACCCGTTATGAATTCTTGAATGATTATTTTTTTCAACCAAATCTTTTTCTCATTTCCACATATGAAACTTAAATTTGAAACCACTCAATAAAAAAATTAGTTCTTTAAAATATCAACGTTTAATTGTCTATCAACACATTAAGTTCAACAACCTGCATTTTGTAGAAAACAATAAAGTACTAAGACTAACTTCAGATAAATGCATGAACACTTAGCAAAATAAACACTCAGCAGAAGAAAAAATCAATAAACACTCAGCAAAAGAAATGGAAAGCAAACACATATATGTTCTTTATTTTTCTCTATTGATGTTCTTCATTTTTTTTTTCATTGAAGCAAATGAAACAAATAAAGAAAATCAGCAGAAGAAAAAATGAACATAAATTCACATAACAATAAAGAAAAAACAACAAAAAACTTAGTAGAACAAAAATCAGGTAGGAAAAATATACAACAAAACTCAGCAGAAAACTCAATAGAATAAAAATCAGGCAAGACATAAATGACATTTCTAAAGAATTATGGAAATAATCCCCAATTAAATGATCTAATTATGGAAATTTCTAAACAATCAGGAAAGAATTATGGAAATTTCTAAACAATCCTCAACGTTATTGATGTTGGGAATTTTGGTCAAACATCCACCTAGTTAAGGAACTTTTCACACCTGTACATGAGGGCTCCTCAATGGAGATCATCATGATGATTGTTCGAGTACATCCTTGGCATACTACTTGTGGTTGGCATCCACCAAAAGATGGACCCAAGCGGAAAGCGCCAACTATCGCTCTGTCGTGCTACTTGTGGTTGGCATCCACCAAGGGGTGGACCCAAGTGGAAAATGCCCACCACCACACTACTGTTTTGTCTCTGGGTGTTGTCCATAAAGTAAAAGAACTATTTGGACTTTGCTGATCACCGCCCTATTGTGCTATCTCTGCTCAACAAGCATCAGCGATGAGCCCTTTGTTGATGATCAACAATCTGTTGGCCTATCTGTGAATGGCAAACATCATGATAAGGCATCTTTATCTCCATTTCTGCTCCATCTAGGAGATGTCCACTTTCTCAGGTCGTCTGAGATGGAGTTCTTAATCAATAAACCTCTTCAGGATATGATGGGTTGGTGACCGTTATTTGGGTTAAAGCCTAGGCCCATTGGATTAATCTCTTAACACGCTCTCCTATTGGCCACGCAACGAGTTATGGTAATTAGCTAATCTTATATCCCTAATCATATAGTTCTAATTGTGCTCTACTCCTATAAATATCCAGGCATTGAATGCCCCAAGTAATGCTCAACCTTTGATTTGAAACATATTTTAGCCTTCTCCCCCGAGCTTTTACTCTCACGCCGAAAAGACTTCACCGGGAACAACCCCGGTGGGTCTTTATACAGATACTAGCTCTCTAGAATTCATCTCTTTGGATTGTAGCTCTTTGGACTTCAGCTCAAAATTGCAAAATATTGATCATTAAATACGGAGCGCTTGAGGACTCTAGGCCTTAAATCTCCAATTCAGCATCTCAACAAGAAAAACCCACATGGAACCTGGTTAGACCAACTCATGGTGTTTATTACATTTGGACACTAGCAGTATGGCGACGTATATGGGAGGAGTACAAGAAGCCTTCTTCTAGTTATCACTCTTTGGTCGGCTAAGACTTGATGATCACAACGTTTGATTAGATCTTCAAACAACGAGATAAAGCTCCTACCGTGAACAATCACATGAATAACCAACCCTCAATAACACGTATAAGGTCTCGAGCTCAGGTGCCCGAGCTCCCACTAATAAGGATAATCCATCGTCCACAGGCCAAACGGGTCATTTGACCTTGCCCTTTGGCCCTTTTGTAGGGCAGACCTCAGAAGTTGTTGAGGCCTCATGTATCAACAACTTGGAATGCTAGCTCAACGAGTTCTAGAAGAAATTCCAAGACATCTTCTCTCTCCTTCCATCGACCCCCGCTCCAAGGAGAATGGGCTCTCCAACTCATAGGGCAAGAGGAGCAATCTCAAAACTCAGAAGACCGGGTGATCCACTCCAATGGGCACGCGACTGGGAACCCTCCCCAGCCCCGCGACCAAGGGTCAAAAGAGTGAGAGAGGGTTCTCCCGGCTATAAGGATATCCCTATTTCCTCCTCCACGAAGACATAGTCCCAGGGACCAATTAGAGTCTCTTCCAGGCTAAGCTCTCAACCGAGTTATAAGGTTTGACAGGAAGGCCTAGCGTGAGCACGAGGTAGGATCCTATTTTCCATCATCAAAACATCATGGTGTCCAACCTGCGAGTAGCCATGTAAAGGTAGAGCTTAGAGGAGGAGTTGTAGTAGAGTGTCATCTCGCTGATGTGAGGCCCTCCTTTATGAAATACAAGGGGTATGAGAAGCAACTAGGCTCTCTACCAAGTTGAGGTTCCTCTTTGTAGATGAGGTATTGGATTAGGCAGCGCCTCTATAGGACCTCGGATCTTGTGGACCACTTTTCAATCTTCAAGACCCACGTGGACATGCACACAGCCTCAGTGGTGCTAAGGTGTAATTTTTTCTGCTCACCATTTTAGGGGTGGCGAGGTCCTAGTTCCAAGGCTTGAGATCGACCTCTATCTCTACCTTCCGTGGGCTCGATCAGCTCTTTCTCACTCAGTTCAACCACTTGTTCTAGAGACTGAAAACCATGGATCACATCCTTGTCCTGTTGCAAGAACATGGTGATTCCCTCGATGATTATGTGGAGATATTCAACCGAGAAGCCAATGCCACTAATAGGCTCTCGGAGAGTGTCATATATCTATCTTCGTTGACATGCTCAAGCACTAGAGGTTGTCGTACGACCTCTACTCAAACCTCGCTATAAACCTCTATCAAGCTCTGGAATACAACACTCATTCCACAATATAAACCTGAGGTCTGCGGCTACAAAAAGAGAGGGGGCTACGAATAAAAAATAAAACTGAATAGCATAAGGGCTCTATCAAGGCATAGGTCTTGAAAAAGCTTCAAGAAGAGGACCACATTGGTTTGCCTTGGGGGCCGACGACCATTCCTATGATCCAGGAATCGATTCCCGACTGTATCCCCTCACAACATTTGTGTCTAAAATCTTCTCGAATATTTGTAGGGACTTCTTTGGCAATGACCAAGTATTGAATTCTACCATGACTAAGGACACATCATAGAGGATTGTTTTGAGTTAATGAATGAGGATAGCTTAGAGGTAGAGCCAGGTAGCCCCTATGTCCTGCCATGGATAGAGACAAGTAGCCCTCTAGTCGACCTTCGAGCACAGCTTCGAGGCAAGCTGAGCAACCGTTCATCCTATCATAAATGGAGATGAGTAACCCTTCAGCTAACCTATGAGCATAGCTTAGAGACAGAGCCGAGCAACCATCTTTCCCACTATGGACGGAGAAGAGTAACCCTCCAACCGACCTAGGAGCATAGCTCAGAGGTGAAGCCGAGTAGCCCTCCATACCTCTATGGATGGATAGAGTAGCCCTCAACTCTACCTGCAAGTACAACTCAGAGGTAAAGTCGAGTAGCCTACCGTCCTACCATGGATGGAAACGCGTAGCCCTCCAGCTGATCTATGAGCACAACTTAGAGACAGAGCCAAACAACCTCCCGCCCTATCATGGATAAAGCCAATTGGCCTTCCATTCTCAGTGAAGGACTAGCCATTATGCTATAATTAATTTTGAAAAGAATTGCCGACAAAAATAACCCAACGCTAAGCGTCGAGGGTGATAACTGGATCCCCTACACAACTCGATATTCCGTACCCAGGGATAGACTACGGTCATCCACCAAGGGTGGGGAATCGATCCAGTCTAAAGGTCTATAGAAAGCATTTATCTCCTCATTAGCCGACCATAGGTCATGTGTCATAAAGGAAATAAAGGTCATACATTGACTAAATTTGAGATAACCTAAAATGGCTCAGGATTGGGCCCGAATACGGAAAACCCACCAATAACCAGCCACAAGAGTCCAACCTAAGTATTGTTCCCCTAGGAACTAAGAAGATCAGGCACCATGCAAGAGATATTTTTGCCATTAACTACCCTACGATCGTGGTTTAACCAGTTGGTGTTCTAGGCTGGGAGGAAGGAAGGCCATGGGCTTGGGAATACAATAATTGATCCAAGGTACACAAGCTTTGGTAGTTAACTGTTTTGGAAATTCAAATTTTATTGTAAGTAACATGCAAATCCCAACCTACGATCACCGAACATCGTCTGTGTGGTAATAACAAAAGGGGAAAGCCTTGGCGTTCGACTAAACTCCAACCACCAATCTAAACCTGTATGGTAACTACATAAGGGTGTAAGTCTTAAAACCCCATAGTTTACACCGAACACCACTCAGGTGTATTAACTCTGCCCAATAGTAACATAAGCTGAAGCCCCAATATTTTCGCTGAACTCCACCCAGGTGTACTAACCCTACTTGGTGATAATGGATGTTCAACCCCCATGATGTACGCTAACCTACGCCCTCCCCATTAGACCCTGCTCGGAGCCCGAGCATCAGGGGACTTTAGGAAAAAAAAAGACTCAAGTGTCTGAATCCTCCCCACAGACAAACACACATACAGATAAGGGAACAGAAACACTTTAAAAAATAAATGAACTTGTGTATTCCTATGTTAAAAAAGAATTACAAAGTGGAGTTCTTAGCCCGGTACATCTCAGCTCGACAAAAAACTGAAAAACATATGACTACAAAGAAAATGTGGAAATTGAAAGCTAAAAAATCTGAAGTGCCCTAACAATGTTGGATAGAGATCTAATCTTGGTCCACGTCCCCAGTGATGTCCACGGGGGAGGACCTTTCCTTGTAAGCTCTATCTTTAGGAGATCTAGTCTTAAGAGATCGGGCAATAATCTCACCATCCTCAACGTCCTCCATATTATTGGCCTCTTTTCCCTAGCTGCAGTATCACCATTGGGATCCAAGAACTCCATCTTGATCATCTCAAAGGGGATGTATGGAAATTGACGATAGGGGTACTTAATCACATCACAGAAGCCCTCATCCATGAAGTCCAAGCTAATCGACATCTAGAAGGCTTCAAATACTGACCCCTTCTTCCACTCTTCTATGGCCTCTGCGTTGGTCCATTCTATAGCCCGTTCTATAGCATTCCTCTATTTCTGGTCGGTTACCTATAGCTGACGCTTAAAATTGTCCTACTTGGCCTGGAGCTGTTTGTTCTTGATGGAAAGCTCTTTGACCTCAACGAGCAGTCCTATATTTTTCTTCCCGATAGAGGACAACTTAGCCTGGAGGTCGATCTCCATTTTGTTTTTTCTCCACAGAGCTTCTCGGCGGGACTTAGCCATACCGGACAGGCTGTTCTCCTCGGTGAGGTGTTTGCCAAGTACTGAGAAATGGAACATGGCCTGCCACAAACAAATAGTTAGAAGGAACAAAGTGAAAACTCATGAAATCATCTATAAGTATGGGAAGAACCCTGCACACTTATCTTGTCCATATTCCTGAAGATCTCTACTGCAAATTTCTCTAGAGAGGCGCTCTCCAACTTCTTCTGGTTAATAGGGGGAGAACTATATCCACAAAGATGGGCACTAGCACTAATTTGTCTAGTAGACACATGCCAACCTCTAGACCGTATTCATGACCCCAAAAAATACAGGGTTCGAGTCTAGTAAAGGATTAAGAGTACTCTCATACCGGGATCGTTTGCTCTTCTTGCTTTGATGCTCAAAATATTTAACTCGCTGCATCCCTCTCCCCTGGGAATCCTCCAGAATCGAGAGTATCTCCTGGGCATTGGGGGTAGATTGGTGAGACTCTATAATGACCACTCTGGTGGGAGTTGGGGACGCTACCTTGAGTCTCTGACTCGGGAGCGATATAAGAGCTTCCCGCTATTGTGGCTTATTTTTGGGCCTTAATTTTCATAAGGAGGGAAACCTTGCCTATTCCTACCAAGGACAAAGAGTGAAACTCAATTTCAAGATTGAATTAGTTCGAGTGTTCAAAAAAACTGGCTAGATGAGAAGGACTAAATGTTGGATGGATTTGACAGGAGCTCAGTAGGGGGTAAGGAAGCATCCCTATAGAAATAAATATCGTAAAATACTGATCGGAGGATCTCATTCACCTAGTAGAAAATGGTTTAGAGCACATTCTCCCTATGTGTAGTGATTTCTGGATGGACAACTTCATTCTTCTTCGTTTGTTTCTCGTTTTCTATAAATACAAATAAATCACAAGTCAGATCAATATTCTTAGCTCCGAACACCCTCCACCATTGAGGTTCTTTTACCAACTCTTCCCTAAGCTTGCTGAACGGGGATCAAGCGATCATTGTCATCTGGGCTGAACTCCCAGCCTTCTGCCCCTAAGGTAAAAATACTTTGGCCTTCATCCTTGAATCTTTGATTCTTGTCTATTTCCTAAATTACAACCTGGAGGATACATAGTGTTGGCCCAGTGAACTACCCAAGGTGGGGTGAATTGGGTAGATAAAAAATTATCAAAAAAAAAAAAAATACTTTAATAATCCAAATAATTCATTTTAATTTTAAATTAATTATTATCTTTATATCACAGCAGAAATATAAAATCAATTAGGTGCACAACAAATAACAATATAAGTAAAATAAATAAAACAGCACACCACAATCAAGGAAGAATTAACACTTAATCTTTTTATACCTTAGGCAAATATGAAAATCTCAATCTCTTTACCGAAAGAGATTGAAATCAGCTACCCTTGATTAGACACTCCCAGTAGTATCTAATCTGACACTTAACTCACCAATTACAAATAATTTATAAGTGATTTTCCCACTCAGAGCTTCTACCACCTCAGATAAATTAGAACTCAATTAATATCCCAAAACCAGTGATAGAAAAATGAAATATTCAAAATCTGATTTTAAACAAAAATTGGGTAGCACGTAAATGAGCACGTAATCAGATTTCTCAAGAAATTGTTTCAAAAATATTTTTCAATAAAAAATTCTGAAAACAATTTCAAAGATCAAAATTCAAATAATAAATAATAGAATCAAGCAACAATTAATAACAAGTAATTTGGAATGATCTCACTAGGATTCCATCGAATAAACAATGATTAACAATCCAACTTCAAATTGGTGATCAACAATAATTTTTTTCAATATCTCAAGAATGATTTTCAAGACAATTCTCACAAAACTCTCAGTATGATAACTCTTAGAAAGCACGGGAGCTGAATAGCTCAGAATGATTGATATCTCATCACTCTTCGAAGTGAAAAATACAGGTCTATTTAAAAGAGAATAAAACAAGCTCTCCAACGGCTAGGTCCCACTTGTTATGACATTTAATTGCTCTTATAGACCCCTTATATTATTAAGACTTCATCCTGGTTCAAATCACTTAATTATGGCTTTTAAACTTCTCATCTCCCAAATATTTCTCACTCACAATTAAATAGGATAGAAAGAATTACATGTACCAAATTGAGACATATTCAAACTTAATGAACCAAATCTATAGGGATGTTTAAATATCATTTAAATAACTTAAAACATATCAAATCCCTAATATATCTCGTGAATCTTAACCATAAAATGGCTAGTAACAGCTACTATTAGAATTTTCATAAAATCCTGAAACAGTGCCATAAGTCGACTTACCAAGGATGACCGGTCGACCGCTCGATTCAGGACGTAGCCAAGCCAAAAATCCATCGCCTATTGGTCGACCTATCTGTCGACCTAGAGATTCAGAGAGTTTCACTTCTGGTCATAGGTCAACCTCCCTATCCACTGATCGATTCAGAGAGTTTACTATTCAAGCGCAGGTCGACTTATCTGTCGACTGACTAATGCTGGAACACTTCACCCAATTCGATTTTAATTTATTTTCTTCGACGTTTTCACCCTTTTAACCGATTTCTTTTTTCAGTTAGCTCCACTACATTCTTAAATTCCATTTTAATCAATTATCTTTACTTCTTTTTCAATAACACATAGGAGCAAATAATTTCACTAATTAGGATCCTATAAAAAATACACATATTTATAAAAATCATTTTGTGTCGTGTGTGATTCTTATTGAGATATTAAGAGTTGAAATTTAACTTGCGTTGTTTTTCCTAGGTTCTTCAAATTCTTCAATCTCTTAATCCTACTTCATCGTTGTCATCATATTTTAGCATTCATTTATTACTTGTCATCATATTTTCATAATTGGAACTAATAAATTGAAACACTTAATAATACCAACAAGCTAACTGTAACTATCAAAATCTTCAATTTCATCTTTTTTCTAGTAGATCTTATATAGCATAAAGATATCACATATAAGCTTTTCTGATAAACATGCCATAATTCTAAGACAATAAAAGAATATGTAAACCAACACAGGTCTTAGAATTTCTTACCAACTCATTTAAGCTTAATTTCTTACTCATGGCATGGTCTCCGGAAATCACATGACTTTCATTTTTAGGTGTTAAAGACGTAAATTTTTACTTTATTCCTTGTCACGTGTTGAGAACAACCACTTCCTCGGAACAATTTATCCTTGCAAATCGATGTTATTTGATAACCTGCAAGAAGCACCTCAAAGTGTATCTAGGTGGTACCCAATCTAAGTGGGTCCGATCTTGTTAGCAGGGACAATTTTAGTTTCCTTGGGAACCCAAACTTGCCTGCAATTAGATATTCTTGAAAAATATTTACGAATAGTATGCCCCGCAACATTACATTTAAAATATCTAATAAGATCTTTAGTTTCAGAAAAGAGTTTATGAAAACGTTTTTGTTTCAGATTTTTCTGAAATCCAATACTGGCTTTATCAAAGATACCGCGTGAATTTTCCAAAAGCATTTTCAAATTATTCTCACCGCTGGTGAATTTGATAACTATTGAAAGTAAATCCAACATCTTGGATTTTAATTCAACGTTTTCAGATTCATAATTCATCACTTACTTGTTTCATGTGTTAATTGTACTTTGAAGAGCATTAATTTTTTAACACTGAATTTTATAATCATGCGAAAGTTCTTGATAAACATCAAATAATTCATCAAAATCTAAAGGGCCAAAACTTGAACATTTTGGTACCTCAAATTCAGTGGCCATCAAAGCAAGCATAGACGAGTCATTACTGCTCAATTTTTTTGAGCTACTCGACTCTGAGTTATCCCATGTGACTTTTGTTTATTTTTTCGTACTCTTATTCACTTTCTTCTTTTTCTCATTTTTTTTTTTGTCTTTCTTTAGCTCGGGGCATTCGGTTTGGAGGTGGCCAGTCTTATGATAGTTGTAGCATTCCAAATTGTTCATGTTGAAGTTTCTTCTCCCGCGAAAGCGCCGAGTCATTCTTCTAAAATTATTTATAAGAAGCACCACATCTTTCTCTTGCTCACTGTCCAGACTTTCATCATCACTATCATCATCTTCTTCAATTTTTTGAGCTTTTAGCATCAAGGATTTTCTCTTGCTATTTCTGGTGTCATTCTCATATCCTTTAATCGCCGCTTCATGAGTCATCAAGTTGCCTATGAGATTGTATGGCGAGCGTTTGTTACACGCTCACGTATTAACTACTCACAAGTGTAAAAGGTCAAAGTTTTAGTATAATGTGATCTTTAAGATCGAGTCTCGTATCCACAAAGATTGGTTGTTGTTATTATCAAGTATCGTAATTGTCATGACCTAACTTTATCTAGGTTAAAAAGAATGTATACAATTTATATTAAACTAAACTAATTAACTAAATTATCTATACTAATATAATGAGATGTTTTAGGGGATGGATTATCTACGGATTAACTTGGTTTACAAATACCTGTTCAATCTCGTTTGACTTACGTTTACGGTGTTCAACCTATTTGACAATCTCAGTTCGTAAACTCCTCCGCCACCTTTCCCGAGTGTAAGACGAGGGAATACGTGACTTCGTGTCAACGAAGAAATCCCCCTCAACATCTTAATGACCCTAGATCACGTGAGTCTTGCCCTAATGCCATTGATTGCACACAATCGAACTCCCTTTTGGGTTATTGGATCGTCGCGTTGTGTTTACCCTATCGACAATCTCAGTTCGTCAACTCTCCTGCCACCTCTCCAGAGTATAAGACGCGGGAATACGCAACTTCGTGTTAACAAAAAAGTCGCCCTCAACATCTTAACGACCCTAGGTCACGTGAGTCTTGCCCCAACGTCATCGATTGCTCATAATCCAACTCTCTCTCAGGTTATTGGATCGTCGCATTATGTTTACCCCAGTCCGAATCCGGGGTTACCTCTTCCGAGTGTCAAACCCCGAATTCTCGAGATATCTATCTAAGCATAATAAACAAACAATACGGTAAACACAATCAAAATAGCGAAGAACAATCATTAAAGAAACACAACTTAAACAAAACTACGTTTTTATAAATACTATTAATCTCATATATAATCCACGTGTAACTCATGTTCATAACCATTTATACATTTAAATCGAGCTAAACATGCTCAAACAAATATAGAAGTTAAGAAATAAAAGGAAAAACGGATGAACTTAGCCGTAGTCCGAAGATTAGCCGCTAAAATCGTCCATCGATTGCTTCTCATTTTCTGCGTGGTAATCTTCTCTTTCCGATTTGTTTGAGCACTCCACATACTCTCTCTCTCTCTCTATTCTAAACTAAGACCTAAGGGCCCTAATGGCAGGGGGTGCAAAGGAGAGGAGATGAAAGGGGTTTAAATAGGCAAAATATCTAAAAATAAATATCTAAATCTGTGTAGAGGCTACCTCCGCGGTGGTGAGTAGGTCGGTTAGTTGATCGCCTAAGCGGTAAAAACAATGGTGGACTTGGTGACCATCCTGTAATTTCACCGCTGCAGCGGTGGACGTTCAGCAAGAAATGGCCCTCTCTGCATTTTCACCGCTGCGGCGAAGGTCTAGACGCTACGGCGGTGGGCTTTTTTTAAGAATCTTGCCGCCTTGCTTGTTTTTCCACCGTTCTTCGACCATTTTTGGTTCGATCTGATCGTTTACACTCCAGTTTTCTACATTTTTACCCCACACACGTGATTTATACAAAAAACATAAAAACTAATTAAAACGTAATAAAAATAACTATAAAAATACTCTAAAACTAACAAAATTAGTTTGTTAATATGTAGGTAAATCACACCTATCAGAGATAATCAATTTTGCATTTGCCAAGATCCTTAGCTTCCTAAATTGCCGTCACCTTTGACCCTCATACTTTTGTTAAAGATCTTAGGACCTTTCGAACTCTATCCTCCATGGAGTATGGCTTTCCAAGTTGACTCAAGTGATTGCAAATGTTGTTGCAGCAAGTATACATCTCATGAATCGATTCAGTTTCTTCTATTCTGAACAATTTAAATTTGCTCATAAGAGCGTTGATTTTCGATTGCTTCACTTGACTTGTCCCTTCGTGGGTAACTTGTAGCTTATCCCAGATCTCCTTTGTAGATTTATAACCTGAAACTCTAGAATATTTATTAGCATCTAACGAGCAAAATAAAATGTTAATAGCCTGAGAGTTTATAGAGAGCTTCTGCTTATCAGAAGTAGTTAGTTGTTCATTTTTATTCTCGACTCCATTTTCCATTGGAACAAACGGACAAATCTCGATTGTTAGCCACAGATCATAATTTGTAGCATGAATGAAGGCTATAATTTTTTATTTCCAGAACGAATAATTTTCACCTGCAAACAACGGTGGTCGGTGCATAGACTGCCCCTCAGCTAGTCTGCCTATTATGTGCGCCATGTGATCTTTGTTAACTAAGTGTGTCGAGTTAAACCAGCTCTGATGCCAATTGTTGGCTCAGTGAACTACCTAAGAGGGAGAGTAAATTGGGTAGATAAAAAATTATCAGAAAAAAATTACTTTAATAATCCAAATAATTAATTTTAATTCTAAATTAATTATTATATTTATATCATAGCAGAAATATAAAATCAACTAGGTGAACACCAAACAACAATATAAGTAAAATAAATAAAGTAGCACACCACGATATATACTGGTTCACCAAGCTACTCTTGACTAATTCAGTCCTCCGAGCTCCACGAAAATTCACACCCACTAAACTCAAGATCCCTTTAAAGGTAGGAACTAAACCCTCACAAAGATTCTTTTCATAGGCTCAGAATCAACCTTTACAAATTCTTTTTCAAAGGCTTAGGAGTAACCTCTATTTTTTACAGGTTCAAGAATAACCCAATTCTATTACAGGGAGAATCACGACCTAATTATTTTATACCTTAGGCTCAAGAATCAAAATCTCACAAAAAACACTCCAACTATCATTTTCTCAGGTAAGGATGAAACCTTTACAAAATCACTCACAAATTCAATTAAGGAAGAATTAACACCTAATCTTTTTATACCTT
Source organism: Eucommia ulmoides (assembly GCA_016647705.1). NCBI lineage: Eukaryota > Viridiplantae > Streptophyta > Magnoliopsida > Garryales > Eucommiaceae > Eucommia > Eucommia ulmoides. The sequence continues at coordinate 34,226,951 of CM028327.1, read as the reverse complement.
AGACAAAGATCAAAACTTCAATCTATTTACTGGAAGTGATTGAAACTAGCTACCCCTGATTAGACACTCCCAATAGTATCTAATTCGACACTCAACTCACCAATTACAAATAACTGATAAGTGATTTTCCTACTCGGAGCTTCTACCACCTCAGATAAATTAGAACTCAATTAATATCCTAGAACTAATGATAGAAAAGTGAGATATTCAAAATCTAATTTTAAACAAAAATTGGGTAGCACCTAATTGAGCACGTAATTAGATTTGTCAAGAAATTGTTTCAAAAATATTTTTCAATAAAAAATCTAAAAAATAATTTCAAAGATCAAAATCCAAATAATAAATAATAGAACCAAGCAACAATTAATAACAAGTAATTTGGAATGATCTTACCAAGATTTCACCAAATAAATAATTATTAGCAATGCAACTTCAAATCGATGATCAACAATAATTTTCTTCAATATCTCAAATGATTTTCAAGACAATTCTTCCAAAACTCTCAGTATGATAACTCTTAGAAAGCACGAGAGCTGAATAGCTAAGAATGATTGATATCTCATCACTCTTTGAAGTGAAAAACGCAGGTCTATTTAAAAGAGAATAAAACAAGCTCTTCAACGGCTAGTTCCCACTTGTTATGACATTTAATTGCTCTTATAAACCCCTTATATCATTAAGACTTCATCCTAGTTCAAATAACTTAATTATGGCTTTTAAACTTCTCAATTAAGTCCCCCAAATATTTCTCAATCACAATTAAATAGGATAAAAAGAATTACATGTACCAAATTAAGAAATATTCAAACTTAATGAACCAAATCTATAGGGATGTTTAAATATCATTTAAATAACTTAAAACATATCAGATCCCTAAATCTACAAAATCTTGAAACAGTGCTATAAGTCGACTTACCAAGGATCGCCGGTTGACCTCTCGATTCGGGATGTAGCCAAGCCAAAAATTCATCACCCATCGGTCGACCTAGAGATTCAGAGAGTTTTACATTTTGTCATAGGTCGACCTCCCTGTCGATTGATCGATTCAGAGAGTTCACTATTCAAGTATTGGTCGACTTATCTGTCGACTGACTAATATTGGAACACTTCACCCAATTCGATTTTAATTTATTTTCTTCGATGTTTTTGCCCTTTTAACCAATTTCTTTTTTCAGTTAGCTCCACGACATTCTTAAATTCCATTTTAATCAATTATCTTTACTTCTTTTTCAATAACACACATGAGCAAATGATTTCACTAATTAGGATCCTATAAAAAATACACATATTTATAAAAATAATTTTGTGTCGTGTGTGATCCTAATTGGGATATTAAGAGTTAAAATTTAACCTGGGTTGTTTTTCCTAGATTCTTCAAATTCTTCAACATCTTAATTCTTCATCATCTTTGTCATTATTTTTTAGCATCCATTTATTACTTGTCATCATATCTTCATCATTGGAATTAATAAACTAAAACACTTAATCAAACTGTTAATTCCACAAAAAACATCAATATTTAATTGTTCATCACAATCTTAGGATCAACACATAGCACCACCTAGCATCTTGGGGCAACAATTTTGCGAAGAATAGGGTATGGGAGAGCTCTATGCTAGGATTTATTACCTCTGCTCTGAAGATAATGTAGGCCACTATCACTAACCTCATGTTGTTCAGAACAAGTTGTGATGGACATAGGTCATACTTCTTACAGATGGCCCAGATCAACAAGTGAATGGGAAACTTGAGTTCGGCCACGAGCTAGTGAAAGTAAATGGTAAGGAAGCCTATGGGCGGCAATATGTGCTTACTCCTTAGGAGTCAAAATTTTACCACGACGGAACTAGAGAAAGTGTACGTGCTACGGGGCTTCCTCAGCTCTTTCTCAGTGATTGTGGACTGAAGTCCCCATAGTGGGTTGAGCACAGAGACAGACGTGTAGAGGACTTCGGTGCCCTATTAATGATCAGTGGTTTAGGGGAATTACCTCCAAAATCCAAGTCATTGTCACTTGACCCTTCTCTGGGACATTTCCAGGGTACCTCACAGAGCTCGCTTCACTGTATTCGTCTAGATGGCCGACCACAGTTACAAGTTTAGTTAGGGATTGAACCTCTCCACTAGAATAGCATGGCCAATCCTCTAGAGAAGAGATAAAAACTCTCAAAGAAGATGAAAACCGTCCAACACCCTGATAAAAGGTAGAATAAGTCTGCTCCGATGAGTTGAACTCCATGCTTAGGTCTGAACGGGAAGAAAATGAATCAGACAAAGATAGATATTGAAGGACTATTTTTGGTAAGTGAAAGAAAATTACCGAGCAGATGGGGCTTTCTCAAAAACTCACGAGTATTGAATGAGGCCTTAGAGCCTCCTACTTATAGGGAAAATTTAGAGAGAAAGCCAAAGCGTCGCTTCAAACGGTCATAATTGCCTTGATTCTTGGAATTTGTCAGAAAGGGAAGGACATATGGCGTCCCTCTAATGGTACCAATGTCAAGCGTTGCTTAAAGGATGCCACCCCAGGAGTTATTCATACCAACGTACGGCGACATAGGAATCCCAACCACTTCACCCCGCAATGCTTGGTGCTCGGTGTTTCAGACTGGGGGGCAACTAATACGGGGGATTTTGGTCAAACATCTATCTAGGCATGGAACTCTGTGCACTTGTGCATACGAGCCCCTCAATAGAGACTGTTGTTCCCTATATTTTAACACTTTGATTTTATTTGCAAGCGCACGAGATCAAGTTTTAATAAAGTGGATCCGAAGATCGAGTTTCGTCCACTGGGATTTTTCGTAGGATTAGTTAAGTACTGTAATTGACATAACTTCAAATTATCTAGATGTTTAAAGATTTGAAATGTGTTTACTAATTAAAAATTAATTAAGTCTAAAAACTTGGAATTACTTCTATGAAAATGGATTACCTAGGGATTAATTTCATTCACTAATACATGTTTAATTTAGTCTAGTTTACATTAATGGTGTTCAACCTATCTAGCAATCTAGGTATCGAAAACTCATTCACTACCTCTCCCGAGTGTAAAGTGAGTGAATATGTAATCGTGTGAACACCGATATCCCTATCTAGTGTCTAAACGATCACATGAGTCTATCCCCAACCTCATGGATTGCACACATTCTAATAATCTCCTGAAACATTAGAATGTCGTGTTGTGTTTAACCTTAGTCCGAATCCGGGGTCACCTCTCCCAAGTGTCAAACCCCATATTCTCAAACCAACCACAATATCATACAAATCATACAATGGATGTAATAACATGGTAAGCACAATCAGATATACATGAACAACCATTAACAAAATAGACATTCACTCAAACATGCATGTTCATGAACTAATCAATCCCTAGTTAATAACTACTTAGCCACACATGATCATAACAAAATATTCATTAAAACATGAGAATATTATCATCATACAACCAATAAAGTTTATAAACAAAGATAGAAACAAAGAAGGAATGACAAATCTAAAAATTGGATAGTTCCACTTCTGCAAAAATCGCTCCAAGATCGTTTCCTCTTCTTTAAATGAGCTCTCCACTTCTTAGGTCTGATCCAGGGCTTCTAGTAAGTCTATAAATGTGTTTTGGCAAGGTTGGAAGTGGGTGAATACAAATAGGGGCCAAAAATATCCTAAAAACATCTTTGTCAACTATTGCTTGATCGCTCCAGCGATGCAAGGCATCGCTGCAATGATGGGAAGTCAGTAGGGTTTCTTCCCTTTCATCGCTATAGCGATGAAGGCCATCATTGCAATGATCAAGGTCCAGTGGCCCTGTAATGCTGGCATTACAGCGATGAGGCTGTAGGTTCCTTTTTTGGATCTTTTTCAACGCTTCTCCACCAACATCCTACCGATTTGCTCGATTTTCAACCTTTTTCGTCCTTACACCAAATTTACATAAAAACGGATAAAAATGAATTAAAACACTACAATAATACTCAAAAACTACCAAATTCGGCTTGAAAATATATAAATAAATTCAACTTATCAAATACCCCTAAACTTGGAATTTTGCTAGTTCTCGAGCAAAACACCTTTACACTAAAATAAACTATCACAACTAATTAAGGAACTTAAATACTAAAAACGAAAAAAACACAAATGAACTAAAAGTAACAATGTGTGAGTTTTGAATTCAACTTATGAACCAAAACATTTTTCCCTCTACGTCCCCCAATCATATCGAGTTTAAGAATAAAACACATCGTGTGGTGTTCTAGAATTTCAACATTCAATAACAGTAAACGTCATTCTAGATCCTTTCCAAGTGTGTGTGCGAAAACTCAATTATACAACCATCCAAAGACCGGATTAGATTATCCACCAACAGAGTTCATGACTTAACAAGGTACAGGATTTCCATACACCAGATTGGGTTCCACTCTCCACTAATGTAGGCTTAGAAATTCAAAAAGATCAAAAGAATTTAGTTCGATTTTTGTTAACTGGCCAAGGGTATATCGGGAATATAAAACACGTAACCGTTATTAACTCAACGATACCCAAGGCACATGTTTGGCACTCAATCACACTCATACCCACAAAAATCAATTCGAAACAACCCCGAACTAACATTTTGAAACGTAGTACTCACTTGTTTAAACAAACAAAAATAAAACTATATTTACATTTTTTTTAATCACACCCCAAAACTTATTTGATTTGTACAAATTCAAGGGTGTGGAAATACGATAGGAAAATAAGAAGTGAGTACTCGAATACTAAACCAATCAAAAGTTCGTCCAAAACCCAACCGCTCACTTGAAGTAGCATAAACAAATGCTAACTTGATTTCAACTCAATTTGTGCCTTAGGTTTAGCGACAGTGGTTTGGAAAAAAATTAATTGACTAGGGTATTTATTACGTGTTTATAATTGAAATGGCTAGAAGGTTTCTATAGCGTAATGAGGGATAAAACATATTGCACGGAAGGCTTCAATGGCTCAAGCGATCAAAATAAATGCCTAAATCATATCTCTTGAACTACCTCACCTAGGATTTCACCTCGAATTTCCCCCAATCAGGTTCTAGAATCCCTAAAATTATCATGAACTTGCCGATTGGATAATTGGTGGTGGCCTCTATTTAAGCGTCACCACTTTCACCGCAAGCGTACGGATCAAGTTTTAGTATAATGGACATTTCGGTCGGGTATCGTATCCACAAGGATTGGTTGAGATAACTATTGAGTACAACAATTGTCATAACCTGACTTTATCTAGGCGACAAAAATGGTATTTAATTATTTAATACTAATACTAAAATACTAATTTAACTATACTAATACTATATTGAGATAGTTTTGAGAGAATAGGTTGTCTAGGGATTAGTTTCGTTTACAAATACGTGTTCAATCTCGTTTTAGTTTATATTAACTGCGTTCGACTTATTCGACAATCCCAGTTTGTAAACTCATCTGCGACCTCTCCCGAGTGTAAGAACGAGGAATACACAACTTTCAGTTAATGAAGAAGTCCCATTCAACATCTAAACAACCCTAGGCCACGTGACTCTCACCCCAATGTCATTGATTGCACACAATCCAACTCCCGACCGGGTCATTGGATCATCGTATTGTGTTTACCCTATCGACGATCTCAGTTCTAAAACTCCCCCGTAACCTCTCCCGAGTGTAAGATGAGGGAATAAGTGACTTTGGATCAACGAAGAAGTCCCCCTCAATGTCTTAACGATCCTAGGTCACGTGAATCTTGCCCCAACGTCATAGATTGTCCATAATCCAATTCTCTCCTGGGTTATTGGATAGTGGAGTTTGTTTATCTTAGTCTGAATCTGGGATTTGTCAAACCTTGTATTCTCCATATATCTATCTAAGCATAATAAACAAACAATATGGAAAATACAATCAAAATAATGAAAAACAACCGCAAATAAAACACAAACTCAACTAAATAACATATTCATAAATTTATTAATAATCCCTAAACAACCTATGTTTAGCCAATGGCTATAACCATGTATACAATGTAAAATGGCGTAAACATGCTCTACAACTACGAAAATGAAGAAAATAAAGAGAAAAAACGAGCGACTTAGCCGATATCCAAAGATTTGGCGCTAAAACCATTGATCGATCGCTTCCTCCTTCATCTTCCACCTTGGGTTGAGAGCACTCCCTCAAAAATCTCTTAAATTCACCATAAAATATAGCCTAAGGGGTTGGGGGGTGGTTCCACTTGAAAAGAAAAGGAGAGGAAGGGTTTAAATAGGTAAAATATCTAAAAAAATATCTTAAGACTGTGCAGAGCTGACCGCCGCGGCAGTGGGATTCACTATCGCGGCGGTGGAGTATGTCGGTTTAAGGTTCACCTAGGCAGTAGAGAAGACGGTGGACTTAGTGACATCCTGCATTGTCACCACCGCGGTGATGGATCTCAGCGCTGTGGCGGTGGACGTTCAGCAAGAATTGGTGCACTCTGCATCTTCACCGCTGTGGTAGAGGTTTGGACGCTGTGACGGTGGGCTTATTTCCCAATATTATCTCCTTCCTTGTTTTTTCACCGTTCTCCGACTGTTCTCGATACGATCTGATCATTTATGCTCTGATTTCAGACCTTTTCACCCCACATACTTGTTTTAATACAAAAAGAATAAAAATATATTAAAACATATTAAAAACGTAATAAACGTACTCGAAAACTAATAATATTCGATTTAGAAATAGATAGATAATTCACACCTATCAATTAGCGTCAAATCAATTGGATAGATAGTACATTGAGTCTACGTGCTCGTATAAATTAGGATCCACAATGACTTTTACCAAATCGAAATGTCAAACACACAGAACACACATGAATGGGCATTACCCTTGACTTCGATAAACAACTAAGGGATAATTTCATCATCGGGTAATGGCCCAGATGAACTACAAAACTCAACACACAAAAACTACTACTTCAAACATAAACACATTAATACTACTACTAAACAAACATGCGTACATTTCACTAAATAACCACAAAACAACAATTAACTACTAAATATGCATAAACAAAAACTACAATTTAACTTAAACTATAAAACATTTAATAACTATTAGAGTTAACTAATAAAGTCTTCAAACTAGAAAAACATACAATAATTAAAGTGTACAAAATAAAACATAACATAAACATCATGCATACAAAACAACATAGACATCCCCTGAAACTTAGACTGGTCAGTTTCCACAATGACCCATCAGCGATCCCAACAATAGGCATGTAGCATGATGATGATGAGGGTTGCGAACACGTACCTAGGAGGTGAGACATTAAAGTCTCACGTCCTACTGACCATCGTGAGAAATGCCATCCCCACCACCGCCATGGTGGGATAGATTGTGTGGTAGTTATTGAAGATGTGCTGGGAATGGGGACATCGTGGGGTAGCTACTCATATCGTAGCCTGCTTGCAATTCGAAGTAGTATAGAGCCTAATGCATCGTCTGGTTATACTGCTTCTGGTACAATCAGAATGTAATATTTTCATTGCGAATTTGATATTGCTCATTTCAAATCGCAGTGGCGTCTAGCTGAAGAGTCTGAAGTTGCTCCTCTTGATACACTACCTGTTGGTGAAGACTTTCCAACGTGATATTTTCTTGGACAGAAGCCTCAGCACTTTGAGCCACAGACGACCCTGCTTCTTCTTCCTCTTGGTTGTCAACCTTGTTGCTCCAGATTCGCTTCATAGCTTAGAAATCCAAAAGGTTTTTTGGGGCGGCACAAGTAGTAGCGCGTAAATTACGTTACTACTTTCACCGCAAGTGTACAGGTCAAGTTTTAGTAGAGTGGGAATAGTAAGGGTTGTCGTATCCATAAGAATTGGATTAGATGGTTGTTGAGTACCGTGATTGTCATAACCTAACTTTATCTAGGCGACTCAATTTATATTTTTGTTAATAAAATAATATACTAAACTAATTAACCTAATATACTAATATTGATGTTTAAGGGAGTAAATTGTCTAGGGATTAACTTTGTTCACTTAAACGTGTTCGTTTCAATCTAATTTACATTAACGGTATTTATATTATCTGATAATCTAGGTATCAAAATCTCACTCACTACCTCTCCCAAGTAATGAATGAATATGTGACTTCACGTTAACGCCGAAGTTCCCCTTGAGTGTCTATACGACACTTGGTTATATGAGTCTCACCTCAACCTCACGGATTGCATACTTTCTAATGACCTCCCGGGTCATTAGATCGTCACGTTGTGTATAAACCCTAGTCCGAATTCGGGGTTACCTCTCCCGAGTGTCAAACCCCGTATTCTTAAAAATCAATCCTAATACCATAACAAGCATATTAAGATTTTAATAAAATGGTAAACACAATCGGATAAACACGAACAACCATTAATAAAACATAAATTCAACCAAACAAATGTTTTTATAAAAGAATCGCTCCCTAGATAATATATGTTTAGCTATACATAGCCATAACCAAATATGCAACGACAAATAAGATAAACATGATCAAATACCAAAAATGGTTTAAGAAAAAAGAGAGACAAAGGAGAAAAGTTGTTGTCTGAAGAATGGAAGGATCCACATCCACTAAAACCGCTCCGATCTTGTTCCCTCTTCTTGGAATTGTATTCTCGCCCCTTGGTATAGTCTTGGAGCTCTCAAGAACACTCCCAAAAACGTTCTTTATGTGTGGGAGCAAGAGGAAATACATATGGGATCCAAAATATCAAGAAAATATCCCAAAATATCTATTCTAGCTACTATCGAACTGCTGTAGCGGTAGGAAGTCAGTAGACTTTATGTTGAATAACCGCTGCAGGGTGGTTTCACTGTTGAAATAGTGACACTCTTTCATCTTGTGGCTGTCACTTTCTTGTTTGAACTCCGATTGAGGTGACTCAAAAATCTATGGAAATCGAAGACAGTGATCTACAACTTCTATGTTTTAAGTTTCCCAAAATCAAATTGCATCATGTTAAAAATTAACCTTGAAGTTACTACACCTGTACTGATTTTGCCTCTTTTTACTCATTTATTCAAAAACCAATAAAACAATACAAAAACACATTAAACTAACAAAAGTGATTGAAAACACACGAATATTTGAATCTAAAAGTACTTGATTTGTTGGTAAATAAACCACTCATCAAATACCCTTAAACTCAAACATTTGCTTGTCCTCAAGTAAAAACACAGGAACAAGAAAATTAACTATCATAATAAATTAACAAACACAAATACTAAACAACGAATAAAAACACAAACAACAACATGTGAGTTTTGAATTCAACTAATCGGACCAAAATATTTTCCCTCAACAACCCCTAATTATATCGATTTCAGGAGTAAAATGCACCATGTGATATTCTAGAATTTTGACATTTAATCATGGTAAATGTCATTCTAGATCCTTTCAACGTGTGTGTGCGAAAATTCAATTATATAACCATTCAAAGACCGAATTGGATTATCCACCAACGAAATTCATGACCTTAAACTGTAAAGAATTAGGATATCCATACGCCTGACTAGGTTCCATTCTCCACTAATGTAGGCTTGGAAGTCCATAAAAATCAAAAGGACTTGGTTCGGTTTGGAACATGGCCAAGGGTATATCGGGAATATAAAACAGGTTAACGTTATTAACTTAATGATACCCAAGGCATAACGCTTGGCACACAATCACACTCAAACCCTCATAGACAAATTTGAAACAACTCTAAACATATCTTAAGACCGACATACTCACTTGTCAAAAGAAACAGAAATTTAACTATATTTACATATGTGGTTTTTTTTTCTTTTGTTTTTTTTAACGTACCACACCCTCAGGCTTATTCGATTATTACAATTTCATAGGTGTGGTTAAAACGAAAGAAAAATGACAAGTGAGTACTTGAATACCGAACCAATCAATAGTTCGCCCAAAACCCAACCGCTCACTTCAAGTAGCATAAATAAATGCTAACTTGATTTCACTCAAATTTGTGCCTTTGGTTCAGCAATAAAGATTTGGAAAGAATTCAATTGGCCAGGGTATTTGTTATGTGTTCAGAATTGAAACAGCTAATTAGCTTCGACAGGGTAACGAGAGATAAACTTATAGCATGATAACTGGTACACGCAAGGATTTCATCATTGTCCTCGCGGTATTGACTACTCGCAAGTATACGAGGTCTAATTTTAATATAATGGATCTTGTAAGATTGGATATCGTTCCACTGGGAACACGTGTAATTCGGTTGAATATTGTGATTAAAATAGTTTTACATTATCTCGACTAATCAAAAATTGTTTGTGTTCTATTTAATCTACTAAGATAAATGACAACTATTAGGTTAGTTCTAATTACACTGATTACTTAGGTATTGATTTCTTTCACATACTGCATAATTGACGTCATTAAGTTAGTTATAATGGTTTTTATCTATTCCGATAATCTCTGTATCGATAACTCCTCCGCTACCTCTCCCGAGTTTAAGACAGGGGATTACACAACTTAAGCCAACGTCATGGATTGCATACGTTCTAACACCCTCTCGAGTCGTTAGAACGTCACGTTGTATTTACCCTAGTCCGAATCCAGGGTTATCTCTCCCGAGTGTCAAACCCCGTATTCTCGATTTATCAATACAATCATAATATCAAGAATAACGGTAAACACAATCAGATTTAGACAAACAACACGTTAAAGTAACATTAATTCATTCAATTTAACATTTACATGATTTCAACTACACCTAAGTAACATTTAACTAATACTACAAGATCTTAACCATATACCATACCAAAGAAGAGTGATTCAACATTATTAGATATGAAAAAGTAATTACAAAGAAAAAAACAAGAAAAGAACGATCAAATCTGAAAGTGAAACGATCCACTGTCGCTAATAATCGATCCGCAAGTGATTCGTCTTTACCCGAATGATGAATCTCCTTCTTGATATTCAAAATATGGCTTAAGAACTCTTTATTAGGGTTAGAGTTCATTAACTATCTTTTTCAGACGTGGGAAATGGGTATAAATAGGCCAAAGGTTTCAAAAATATCTAAATAGATATTTTGCCTTGTTCCGCGAAATTCACCTAGGCGGTAGAATCTTCGCCTAGGTGGAGTTTAAGTCGGTTAGAAATCCTCCTAGGTGATGGTTTATTCTCCTAGGCAGAGGACTAACTTCTTCATCTTCTTTCATTCTGACTGATTTCGCCTAGGCGGATTTCAGCATTTAAGCACTTCCAACATTTTGACGGATTTCCACCTAGGTGGTGAAAATTTTGCCTAAGCGGATTTCAACATTTTAGCACTTCCAACCTTCTGATGGATTTCCGCCTAGGCGGTGGAAACTTCGCCTAGGCGGATTTCAACATTTCAACTATTCAAACTTCTAACGGATTTTCGCCTAGGCGGTGGAAACTTTGCCTAGGCGGATTTCAACATTTCAGCTGTTCAACCTTCTAACGGATTTCCGCCTAGGCGGTGGAAACTTCACCTAGGTGGATTTCCGCTATTCTTGAAACCTCCATTTTTTCACCTTTTGGCTACCATTTTTTCACCATTTTGCTCAGTTTGTCGATTGTTTACGTCCCTACTCCTGACTTATAAAAATAGCTAAAAAGATATTAAAACTTTAATAAAATACTCGAAAACTGGCAAATTCGGTTTAGAATTAGATAGGTATTTTACACCTATCAAATACCCCCAAATTTGGAATTTTGCTAATCCTCGAGCAAAACACCCTAATAGTAAATAATACTAACTACACTAATTAGCTAATTTCTAAACTAAAAAAAAAAAAAAATCATTAACAAATAAGAAGTAAATGCCTGTGAGATTCAAGTTCAATCAAAGAGACCATGTAGTTCTTCCCTCAACAACCCGTAATCAGATCAGGTTAAGGAATAACACACACCACGTGGTGTTCCAGAATTTTAACACTCAATATCAGTTAAAATCATTTTAGATTCAATTGAAATGTGTGTGTGTGTGAGAACTCAGATTTATAACTAATCAAACACCGGATTGGATTATTCAATGAATAAGGTCATGACTTAAACTTGTTAAAACATTCAGGAAATCCATATGCTTGACTAGGCTCAACTATCCACTAATGTAGGTTCGGACATTCACAGAGATCAATAGGGCTTGGTTTGGCTTTGGAGAACGACCAAGGGTATCGTAGAAATAGAAACTCATTATAATTTTAACGATACCCGAGGCACAAACGCTTGTCGCTAAATCTCTCTCGTAATCCCCTATCTTTGAAGATATAACCCTGAACAAGATTACGTAAACTTGTATTCACTTGTCACAACAATCGAGATTAAACACTATATTCACATAGTGGTTTTTTTTTTTTTTTTTTTTCCTTTACACAAACCCCCAAACTTATTCAATTTTGTATAATTTTAGGGGCGTGTAAATACAACTAAAGGATTGACAAGTGAATACGCTTATACTTAACCAAAAACATTTAAACTGAAACCCCGATTGCCCGCTTCAAGTTAACATAATCTAATGCTACTTGATTTCACTCAATTTTTACTTTTATTCTTAGTGACAATGGTTTTGAAAGATTTACTTGGTTAAAGTATAGAAACAAGTTCAGAATTGAAAAATTATGGCTTCAACAGGAGAACGAGGGAATAAATTTTCAGGTTAGTTTCAAAAGGTTCAAGCAATAAAAATGAAGGCCTATATCATGCCTCCGGAATTATCTTTCCTATAATTTCACCTCAAGCCTCCCCAAATCAAGTTCTAGATTCCTCATTTTCTGTCATGAACTTATTACTAAATAATTGGCGTCAAATCGTTTAACGAATTATACAATGAGTTTATGCGATCGTGCGATTTAGGATCAAAATAATTTTTACCTAATCGACATGCTAAGCACACAAAACACACATGAATGGCCTTACCTCCAACCTTAATATGCATTTTGGGGATAATTTTCATCATCGGGACATGGTTCGGACGAACTCAAAAACTCAGCATACACGTACAACTACATTCATTAACATATCTACTCTAACTCTACAAACTAACATTACTTATGCTAAAGATCCTTACACATGCATAACTAATCACTACACATGCATAACAAAAAGAATTTTAAAATTTACAAAAATTGAAATAGTAATACTATTATAAGCCAAAATTTGTCCACAAAAAGAATTTTGTCCCATTCACATAAAAAAAAAAAAATCATCATTCATATTCCAAAAAAAAAAAAAAAAACTACATGCTTGCATGTTTAATACCCCTAAACTTGAACGAGGCAGCAAACCCAATAACATAATAGAAATCCAAGTATTGAAAACTGGGTCGGACACATACCTAGGAGGGAAGACATACAAGTCTAACCTCTTACCGTTCATTGGGGAGGAGATGGTGGTTGTGGCTCATCAGTCTTGAAAGGCGACACGGGCGTATAACGTGTCATGTCGATTTCGAGGTGCTCAAATAAAATCCTTTGATTTTGATCTTGCTGCCGAATGTAGTGCTCCATGTAAATCTCCATCTGAGAAAAATTATTTTGGAGTTGGCTCATGTTAGATTGGAGACCACGAATATCTCGCGAAATCTGGTTTAGTTGGTCACGGTGGGTTGTGGGCGTTGGTGGCTCCGAAGGGCCGGCTTCTTCCTCGTCAGAACCCTCTTCTCCCTCAACTGGTCCTCCCTTCCACAATCGGTTAATCATTAAAAGATTGAGCGACTGTTTAGGTGGCAAGGGGCTTGTCGCTGTGACACGCACTCCGGCACGCAAAAATAGAGCGTTAGGAAGGAGGGAAAAGAAAGGCCACCCTTCGTCATTCTGGCAGTATGAAGCATAGAAGAGTAGATATGCCAACAAACATTGATGGGGGTCCCTCTATCGATGTCATATAGCATAAAAGCGCCCTCCTTGGAAACATCTGAAACATGGAAGGTGGGGAGCAGATTCGCGCAGATGAATTGATGTCATATCTTCGGGATTTATTTCAGAAATCGCGCCTTAAAAATGGCCTGACCCTGCCATGTGTTTTTCCATTGGGCGTTACCCATGGTCTGGCCTGAATCACAACATTCATTGTTGGTGTGGCGGCTTCGAATAAATCCCGCGAGGCTTCCAGCCCCATCAAACCCAGCAACTCATAGAAGTGGTCCGCACTGAACAAAACTGGGATGTTTTGGGCCTTCATCTAAAAGCCAGTGGCCTCAATAATATTTGTGTAGAATTCGCGTACCAAGGCCAACTCCCCTGGAGGGGGTGAAGCGCAGAACTATTCCCATATTCTACTTTGAATGACTATCCTGAATTCTTCAGGGTGTTCTTGCAAAGGTCCGAACCCCCTTTAGCGAATGCCGGGACGCCTACTTTCATGTTTGTTGAAATGGTCCTCGGCTTGCTTGGAAACGAATTTTAAGGAGTTATAATCCGAGGCAACCGAAGATTCTTCTGTGCATGGTTGCTTAGATGCTCGACGCTTTGCCATTTTGCCTATAAATCACAATCACAACACAAGCCACAACAATAATAATAGAACACACAATTCAAACCATTGTCAGCAAACACACGATGCCCTTTTAACAAACACATACCAACCAAAACCAAGCAATACAAATTTCACAAGATATCATACCAATCAAAACCAAATCACATTTTTTTCGCAATGTAGCCTAAAATAAACGATTCCCATTGTGTATCTACACATAAACATGATAGGTTTTACCAAAAATCAGTCCTAAATCCCTAATAGCATGAAAAACGCAATACTAGGGTTTAAAAAGGTTTAGGATTCTATCCAAATCCAAGGATTTTTGAAATAAACATGCAAATCAAGCAAATATTTCAACAAATAAATGAAAAATGGAATCATTGATACTTACTTGTTGAAAATTTTCGATCAAATCACTTGAAGATGTGGATTTCGCACTGTTCACCGCTTAAACCCTAGATTTTCGAAAATGAGGAAGAGAAATCCAATGCTTGGATGAAGATTCTTGGTGGAATTCCAAGTTTTTCGCAATTTAGGATGAATTTTTAAAGGAAGGAACGGATTTGGGATGGTGAAATTGAGAGGTTCTTGAATATTTTAGGAGGGAAGTGTCGTTTGCGAAGATGAAGGCCCCTATTTAAAACAAGACTGCCGTGAATTCGCTTAGGCGGAGGTTTTTTCGCCTAAGCGAAGTAGCGCCTTTTGTTTTTTTAAAAGACCTATGGTTATTAATTCGCCTAGGCGGTGGATTTTTCGCCTAGGCAAATTTACGCCAGTGTGAAACCCTTCGATTCTGTTGTTAATCCGCCTCGGCAAATTTATGGCAGTATGGAAACTCAGTCTTTTTTCCTTTTTTCGCCTAGACGGTGGTTTCTCAACCTAGGTGAATTTACGGCAGTGTGGAGTTTGGCTAGATTCCTTCATGTTTTTACATTTTTGCTCTACACCTCTTAGTTCCAATTCGTTCCTCAAATGATTTTTAGCATGTAATTCAACCCTAAGTATCTAGCCTCATCAATTCACCACAAAAAATAATATTTCAAAATCAATACGATCTCCAAAAAGTAATTTATACAAAAGTTGGGAATGTTCGTTACCCTTGACGGCATATCAAAAGATGTTGCTTGGTTTTACGTCCCTAACTGGACGTTTATGAATTCCGGCTTTCTCCTTCAACGAGGGAGATGTTCTCCACAACTCGCTCTTCATCCTTGAAGTAGTGCTTGATCCGCTCTCCGTTGACTCGGAAAGTTCGTCCGTCTTTGCCTTCTAACTCGATAGTACCAAATGGATAAATATGCTTGATTCGGAACGGTCCAGACCACCGGGACTTCAACTTTCTGGGAAAGAGTCTCAGTCTTGAGTTAAACAACAGAACTTGTTGTCCCGGATTGAACTCCCTTCGGACTATCATTTTATCATGCCACCTCTTCGTTTTATCTTTATAAAGCTTGGCATTCTCATAAGCCTCGTGCCGAAATTCCACTATTTCATTCAATTGGAGGAGACGTTGCACACCAGAAGTCTTTAAGTCAAAGTTAAGTTTCTTAATTGCCTAGAATGCACGGTGCTCCAATTTAATGGGCAAATGACACACTTTTCCAAACACCAATTGATACGGCGACATACCAATCGGTGTCTTAAAAGTCATACAGTACGCCCATAAAGCATTATCAAGCTTCACCGTCCAATCCTTGCGATTAGTATAAACCGTTTTCTCCAGAATTAGCTTGATTTCTCGGTTTGAAACTTCAACTTGGCCATTTGTCTGTGGGTGGTATAGTAGCGCCATCTTGTGCCTAACTCCATATTTTGCCAACAAAGTACTAAGCATTTTGTTACAGAAGTAGGTTCCCTCATCCCTGATTAAGGCTTGAGGTGTCCCCAACCGTGTCATGACATTTTGTTGAAGGAACTTTAAAACCACTTTAACATCATTGGTAGGTGTTGCTACGGCCTCGACCCATTTAGACACATAATCTACCGCTAACAGAATATACTCCTTGCCAAATGATGGCGAAAATGGCCCCATGAAATCTACGCCCCACATATCAAATAACTCAAGTTCAAGAATAGACGTCAATGACAATTCATGCCTTCTCAATATGTTACCCACCATTTGACATCTATCACAAGTTTTCACAAACGTGTACGAATCTTTAAACAAAGAAGGCCAGTAAAAACCTGATTGAAGTACTTTCGATGCTGTCCAAGTCACACCAAAATGGCTGCCACAAGGTGATGAATGGCAATGGTAGATAATACTAGCCATTTCCTCCTCCGGAACACATCTCCGGATCACCTGATCAGCACATTTCTTGAATAGCAATGGCTCCTCCCACAGATAATACTTAGCATCGAAAAGAAATTTCTTCCTTTGAGCTCTAGTCAAATCAGGTGGTAATACATTACATGCAAGATAGTTCACAATGTCCGCATACCAAGGAAGTGCATTTTCAACTAAAAATAGTTGTTCGTCAGGAAATACTTCCGTGATGCTAGACTCCTCACCAACGTTTTCTTGAATCAATCTTGACAAATGGTTGGCAACAACGTTCTCACTCCCCCTTTTATCCTTTATTTCAGCATCAAACTCTTGCAATAGAAGAATCCACCTTATCAATCTCGGCTTGGCATCTTTCTTTGCGAACAAGTACCGGATAGCCGCGTGATTCGTGTAGACGATCACTTTTGACCCAATGATATAAGATCAGAACTTATCACAAGCAAAAACAACAGCTAGCATTTCTTTCTCAGTCATGGTGTAATTCTCCTGGGCATCATTCAATGTCTTGCATAATAGATTGAGCGGAAGATCTTCTCATTCCGTTGGCCTAACACTGCGCTAACGGCATAGTCACTCGCATCGCACATAATCTCTAATGGAATCTCCCAGTCCAGAGCAACCATTATTGGAGCCGTGATCAACTTCTCCTTTATCGCCTTAAAAGTCTCCATGCAAGCCTCATTAAATTCAAATGAAGTATCCTTCTCAAGAAGGTGACAAAACAGCTTCACCGTCTTCGAGAAGTCCTTAATAAAGCACCGTTAAAAGCCGACATACCCTAAGATACTTTGAACTCCTTTCACATTAATCGGTGGTAGAAGTTTCTCAATCGTTTCAATCTTTGCTCGGTCCACCTCAAGCCCCTTGGAAGAGACTCAATGACGCAAGACGATCCCCTCTTTAACCATAAAGTGGCACTTCTCCCAATTAAGAACTAAATTATTCTCCTCACATCGGTCAAGAACAAGGGCCAAATTGTATAGACAGTGATCAAAAGACGACCCAAAGACTGAGAAGTTATCCATGAAGATTTCAATTTTCTCTTCCACCATATCAGAAAATATTGCCATCATACACCGTTGAAAAGTTGTCGATACATTGCAAAGGCCAAACGGCATATATCTATAGGCAAACGTCCCATACGAGCATGTGAAAATAGTCTTTGCTTGGTCCTCCGGTGCAATGGCTATTTAATTGTAACTTGAATAGCCATCAAGAAAGTAATAGTACTCATATCCGGCTAATTGATCTAGCATTTGGTCAATGAGAGGGAGAGAAAAATTATCCTTCCTCGTCGCCTTATTCAATTTTCTGTAATCAATGCACACACGCCATCCCGTGATGGTCCGTGTAGGAATAAGGTCGTCCTTATCATTCTTCACCACTGTCATACCTCTTTTCTTGGGCACCACTTGCACCGGACTAACCCACTCACTATCGGATATAGCAAATATAATTCCAACATTCAAGAGCTTCAACACCTCCGCTCTCACCACTTCTTTCATAGCTGGATTTAGCCACCGTTGATATTCAACAGAGGGTTTGAAAGCATCCTCCATCAAAATCTTATGCATGCAAACCGAAGGGCTAATTCCTTTTATATCCGATATAGACCAAGCAAAAGCGGATCTATGCCTCGTCAAGATTCTCAGCAACTTACTCTCCTCTTCTTCCATTAAAGATTATAAAATTATAACCGAATTGGTTGAATTCTCTCCCAAAAATATATACCGAAGATGTTCCGGTAATTGCTTGAGTAATAATCCAACGTAAGGCGGATTTGATGTCTCGGGAGAGTTTTCAACTTCTTCAATCTCCGCCACAGGAATAGGATCTTCTACGTCTTTAGATTGAGTATCCAAAGTCAGCACGTAGTCCACAACATAAAGTTCCGTGGTAGAGCCTTCCTCACCAAGATCCCCCATAGATAAGGAATTTGTGAGAGTATGCTCTAACGAATCCATCTCCATATTTGCAAGAAAAAACTCCCTCACGCAAGATTCCACAACATCAACTCGATTGCAATTGGGAAGTTCATCTGAAAAGTTCATAGTTTTAAAAATGTTGAACCTTATCTCTTCATCATTCACTCTTAACATCAGATTTCTATTATGCACATCAATTAAGACATTTTCCGTTGCAAGGAAAGGTCTTCCTAGGATGATCGGAATTTCTCTATCTTCTTTCATTTCTAGCACAACGAAATCCACCGGAAATATGAATTTGTCTACCTTCACTAGCACATCCTCAATGACACTTTTAGGATAGGTTAACGAATGATCCGCCATTTGAAGAGAGATCGTTGTCGGCTTTGTACTCCCAAGTCTTAACTTCCGATAAATGGAAGAAGTCATCAAATTAATACTTACCCCAAGATCACAAAGAGCCTTATCAAAATGAGATTTCCCGATAGTACGCGGAATTGTGAAACTACCCGGATCCTTCAATTTGGTAGGCAACTTCCTTTATAGTATTGCACTACACTCATCCGTTAGCATTACCATTTCGTACTCCTCCAACTTTCTCTTCTTTGTCATAATGTCTTTCAAGAACTAGCCATAGTTGGGCATTTGCTCCAATGCATCCGCAAAAGGAATGTTGATGTGCATTTTCTTGAAAATTTCAAGAATTTTTTCAAATTAGGCATCCAACTTCCTCTTTTGGAATCTTTGAGGATATGACAATGGGTACTAGAATCGGTGGATTTTCTGAAAATGTTACTCACCCCGGCATCACCTTTTCATCTCTTCTTCTCTCCTCGACTTTTTCTTGATTCTAATCCTCATTCAAGTCTTCACTCAGCTTCTCCTTTCTTTCATCAATTTTTACTTCAACTTCCTCCTCCACAATTGTTCTTGGTTCATCATGATGAAATTCATGACTCACTCCTAGCTCGTTTTCCATAGGCTTGCTCACTTCCACTTCTCTTCTGCTCCTCAACTTAATTGCCTTGCATTCCCTAGGGTTAGTTTCTGTGTTGCTTGGAAACTTCCCCTTTTGTTGCTCTTGGATAGACTTAAAAAGCTGCGCGATTTGAGTTTCTAAAGACTTCACCGTGGCATTTGTGTTTGTACATGTTGTATCGATTGAGTTAAGCCGTGTTTCATGTTTGTTCAGCCGGTTATGCATCTCACGCATCATATTCTAAGTCTCCTTCATAAACAAACCCAAGACTTCATCCAAATTTGATTTTGGATTATGCATTAGTGGTTGTTGCATTTGACGATTGGATTGTATCGGATATCCCAGAGCTTGATTTCCATATCCTGGAGGTGGTCGCAAAGAGTTCTGATTGTTCACATATGAGAAGTTCTCATAGTTGTAAAGTCTAGGATTGTAATGAGTTGGAATGTTGGTAGCGGGCCTAAAAGTATGGGCTCGATTGTTTAGAAAGTAACATTCCTCGAACTCATTATCCAATCCGGATTGAGAACAACTTGCTACAATCTCCTCCCCTTAACTTGACAAAGCGCCTTTGTAGACATAGCGACCAATTGATCCGAGAGCTTGGACACTTGGGTCGATAACGTTGCAATATGGTCAGATTCTTGGATAGAAGAGACCCGTCTTCCCGTGTTCCTTTCATTCGGCCATTGATAATTGTTAGCCGCCATTTCTTCCAATAGTGCATTAGCTTCGGTCGGGGTTTTGGACAACAACGATCCCCCTGAGGCAGCATCAACGATCGTTCTAGTTTGGCCATCAAACCCATTGTAAAACAATTGGGTTTGAAACCAATCCTGATACTCGTGTTGGGGGCACCTTCGCAATAGATCCTTGAATCTCTCTCATGCCTCAAATAACAACTCAAATTCTCTCTGGCGAAACTGCGCAATCTTGCCTCGGAGTTGAGAAGTCTTCGAAGATGGAAAGAACTTAGTAAGGAACCTTTGTGCAAGGTCCTCCCAAGTATTAATGCTCTCTGGTTGGATCGACTGGAACCAACCCCTTGCTCTATCTCGTAAAGAGAACGGAAATAAACTCAACCGTATGACATCTTCGGCAATACCATTTATCTTTATAATGTCACAAATCTCGAGAAAGGTTTCCAAGTGAACATTGGGGTCTTCATGAAGATTCCCGCCATACTGGTTTTGTTGAACCATGTTACTTAGGGTAGGCTTCAACTCAAAATTATTTGCTTGGATAGGATGCCTTCGGATCCCTGAATAATTATCTAGCATTAATGGTCGATAATAGTCCCTAAGGACTCATTGTGGCCGCTCTTACTCCGGAGGCTAGAGTGCGTGCGGCTCTGGTGGTTGCGGAGCATTCTCACATCCCCCGGCCATAGTGGTAGCTTTCTCCTTTTTCTGTTTACTAATGCATTGACTACGCCACATGCACTGCTTAGTTCAAATAAATAAATCAAATAAACAATTAATTGAATGAAATTAAAAGCAAAAGAATTATCATGATTAACATTCAACTACTTGATCACAATATCAACTCAATTGAAAAACACCGTGCAATCCCTGGCAACGGCGCCAAAAACTTGGTATGCGCGAGGATTTCATCATCGTCCTCGCGGTATTGACTACTCGCAAGTATACGTGGTCTAGTTTTAATATAATAGATCTTTTAAGATCGGATATCGTTCCACTGGGAACACGTGTAATTCGGTTGAATATTATGATTAAAATAGTTTTACATTATCTCGACTAATTAAAAATTGTTCGTGTTCTATTTAATCTACTAAGATAAATGACAACTATTAGGTTAGTTCTAATTACACTAATTACTTAGGTATTAATTTCTTTCACATAATGCATAATTGACGTCATTAAGTTAGCTATAACGGTTTTATCTATTCCGAGAATCTTTGTATCGATAACTGCTTTGCTACATCTCCCGAGTGTAAGACAGGGGATTACACGACTTCATATCAATGAAGAAGTCCCCCTCAATGCCTTAACGACCTTAGGTCACCTAAGTCTTAAGCCAACGTCATGGATTTCATACGTTCAAACGCCCTCCCGGGTAGTTAGAATGTCATGTTTTATTTACCCTAGTTCGAATCCAGGGTTACCTCTCCCGAGTGTCAAACCCCGTATTCTTGGTTTATTAATACAAGTATAATATCAAAAATAACGGTAAACACAATCAGATTTAGACAAACAACACGTTAAAGTAACATTAATTCATTCAACTTAATATTTACATGATTTCAACTACACCTAAGTAACATTTAATTAATACTACAAGATCTTAACCATATACCATACAAAATAAGAGGGATTCAACATTATCAGATATGAAAAGTAATTACAAAGATAAAAACAAGAGAAGAACGATCAAATCTGAAAGTGAAACGATCCACTGTCGCTAATGATCGATCCGCAAGTGATTCATCTTTACCCGAATGATGAATCTCCTTCTTGATCTTCAAAATATAGCTTAAGAACACTCTACTAGGGTTAGGGTTCATCAACTCTCTTTTTCAAACGTGGGAAATAGGTACAAATAGGCCAAAGGTTTCAAAAATATCTAAACAGATATTTTGCGCTATTTTGTGAAATTTGCCTAGGCGGTAGAATCTTCTCCTAGATGGAGTTTAAGTCGGTTAGAAATCCGCCTAGGCGATGGTTTATTTGCCTAGACAAAGGACTAACTTCTTCATCTTCTTTCATTCTAACTGAGTTCCGCCTAGGCGGTAGAAACTTCGCCTAGGCGGATTTCAGCATTTCAGCACTTCCAGCATTTTGACAGATTTCCACCTAGGCGGTGGAAATTTCGCCTAGGCGGATTTCAACATTTTAGCTGTTCAACCTTCTGACGGATTTTCGCCTAGGCAGATTTCCACTGTTCTTGAAACCTTCATTTTTTCATCTTTTGGCTACCCTTTTTCCTACCATTTCGCTTAGTTTGTTGATTATTTATGTCCCTACTCCTGACTTATAAAAACAACTAAAAAGATATTAAAACTTTAATAAAATACTCAAAAACTGGCAAATTCGGTTTAAAATTAGATAGGTATTTCACACCTATCAATAAGCTTCAACGGCTCAAGTGAATCAAATGAATGCCTAAATCACGTCTCCTGAACTACCTCCCCTAGGATTTCACCTCAAGTTTCTCCCAATTAGGTTCTAGAATCCCTTAAATTGTTATGAATTTGGCTAATGGATAATTGGCCTTAAATTAATCGAATAACTATACATTGAGTCTACGTGCTCGTGCAAATTAGGATCCACAATAACTTTCAACAAAACGACATGCCAAGCACACAGAACACACATAAATGGGCATTACCCTTGACCTCGACAAACAACCAGGAGATAATATCATCATCGGGTAATGGCCCAGATGAACGCAAAGCTCAGCACATGCAACAACTACTACAAACATAAACACATTTAAACTAATCTAAACAATCATGCAAACAATTAAACAATAAAACATACTAACATACTACACATTACCCCCCAAACTTAAAATGGTCAGTGTCCAGAATATCCTAATCATCAATCTCAATATTTGAAATAAAGCACGCTAACGAAAGGGGTTTAGAACACGTATCTGGGAGGCGAGACAATCTCGGCTCCGAATGAATTCAACAGTGATGGATCTAATTTATTTTTTACTTGGATTGCCTCCCAAGAAGCGCTTGGTTTATTGTTCTCAGCCCGATATGGAGAAGTGCTCATCAAAGAGCGAATTCTGACTATAGTAAGTGTTGTACAACACTACATATGGGTCTTGGTTCAGAACGCCATCAAGACTGGAGAGATTTGGCATTGATTGGCTCAAACATTCAACAGGACTCATTTCCAGCTCATGTACTTGGTGGGTATGAAAGAAAATTTCTAATGGCGGCGAAGGACAAGTGAGCCACATAGGATCCTCGTAAATGTGATCATTTTCGATTAGAAGTGGCATCACAATGTGGATCTCCAATGGTGATGAATCACAATCGTTGATCCATGCTTGGGTTCCGTCTCATTCGAATAATCATCTTCGAATGCTCTCAAGCTCCTCCCACTCGTTTTCGGTTCCACATAGTGGCTTTCATATAATATGGCTTGTGTATCTCCCAGTGCCACCACGTCTGACTCAGCCTCAACATAGTAGATAAGTTGACCAATTTATGTCTGAAGAGACGTTACGGTCGCATCAATTTTGGCGCCGACCGTCTCAATATTATCAATATGATCCTCGTGCTCGTTAAGTCTATCATGTGTTTCCCGCAAAAATGTCTGAGTCTCTCCCATAACTGTGGCAAAAATTTCTTCTAAGGCGGGGGAATAATCCATATCTTGAACCAGAATGTCAATCCATGGCTCCGAAATGGTGAAACTATCCACCAAGCTTTGGTAGGTT
The DNA here is from genome assembly GCA_016647705.1 of Eucommia ulmoides. NCBI lineage: Eukaryota > Viridiplantae > Streptophyta > Magnoliopsida > Garryales > Eucommiaceae > Eucommia > Eucommia ulmoides. The sequence goes on along the minus strand of CM028327.1, from coordinate 34,202,849 downwards.
GTTGAATAATTCCAACTATGAAAATCGAACACGGCCATGTCTTCCAACAACCAATAGGCTTCATCCACAGTTAGTTGGTCGAAAGAGGTGGTACCGTTTTCTCTTTCAACCCACATTCTGGTTGCGGCTAATAACCTGTCGAGGAAATTCAGTAGTTGACACTCCCTCGGGAAACGATGGTTTGGTAACCAGAATAACAATTCCTTGTATCGATCCCAAGCATAATAAAACGGCTTGAACTCCCGTTGAAAGAAATGCATAAGCACTTGTTGATTTAACATCGTCAAGTACCCTGCAGGAAAAATAAAACTACGAAGAAAAATTATAAACAAAATAAATACCTATATTAAAATCAAGTTATTTACTCACAATATCAACAATAATCTAAAAATCAATCCTCTACAACGGTGCCAAAAACTTGGTAGTGCATAAATTATGTCACTACTTTCACCACAACTGTACGGGTCAAGTTTTAGTAGAGTAGAAAGAGTAAGGGTTATCATATCCACATGGATTGAATTAGATGGTCATTGAGTACCGCGATTGTCATAACCTAACTTTATCTAGGCGACTCAATTTATATTTTTGTTAATAAAATAATATACTAAACTAATTAACCTAATATACTAATATTGACATTTAAGGGAGTAAATTGTCTAGGGATTAACTTCGTTCACTTAAATGTGTTTGTTTCAATCTAGTTTACATTAACGACATTCATGTTATCCTACAATTTAGGTATCGAAATCTCACTCACTACCTCTCCCGAGTATAAAGTAAATGAATATGTGACTTCGCATCAACGCCGAAGTCTCCCTTGAGCATCTATACGACACTTGGTGACATGAGTCTTGCCCCAACCTCATGGATTACATACTTTCTAACGCCCTCCCGGGTCATTAGATCGCCACGTTGTGTTTAAACCCTAGTCCAAATTCGGGGTTACCTTTCCCGAGTGTCAAACCCCCTATTCTCAAAATCAATCCTAATACCATAACAAGCATATTAAGATTATAATAAAATGGTAAATACAATCGGATAAACACAAACAACCATTAACTAAATATAGATTCAACCAAACAACGTTTTTATAAACGAATTGCTCCCTAAACAATATATGTTTAGCTATACATGGCCATAACCAAATATACAACAACAAATAAGCTAAACATGATCAAATATCAAAAAAGGTTCAAGAAATAAAGAGACAAACAAAGGAGAAAAGTCATTATCTGAACAATAGATGGATCCACGTTCACTAAAACCACTCTGATCTTGTTCCGTCTTCTTGGAATTGTGTTCTCTCCCATTGGTATAGTCTTGGAGCTCTCAAGAACACTCCCAAAAATGTTCTTTATGTGTGGGAGCAAGAGGCAATACATATAGGATCCAAAATATAAAGAAAATATCCCAAAATATCTATTCTAGCTACTGTTAGACCGTTACAGTAGTGGAAAGTCAGTAGACTTTCTGCCGAATGACCGTTGTAACAGTGGTTTCACCGTTGTAGCGGTGGCACTCTTTCTTTGTTTGACTGTAACATTCTCGTACAAACTCCAATTGAGGTGATTCAAAAACCTATGCAAAACTAAGATAGAGATCTACAACTTTCATGTTTAGCAGTTTTCCAAAATCAAATTGCATCATGTTCAAAATTGACCTTGAAGTTATTACACCTGTACCAACTTTACCTCTTTTCACCAATTTATTTAAAAACCTATAAAAAAAATACAAAAACACATTAAGCTAACAAAAGTACTTGAAAACACACAAATATTTGAATCTAAATGTACTTGATTTGTTGGTAAATAAATGACTCATCAACAAGCTATCGTCAGAGATTACCATACCCGCCTTCCGAAAAAACTTTATAAGAAGAGAGGGGAAGGGCAGACCGGTTTTGTGTTCCGGATGGCATATTGGATTGAAAAATTGATGAGAAAATTGATGATCAATGGCTTACCAGTCTCAATAGCATATGATGTTAAGACTCTATCTTTGGTAACGTCAGTCAAATGAGACGTCGGGTGTAGGTTGGCACATATGAAATGGAACCAATTTTTTGGAAAGTGGTGCAAATACTTGAATGGGAAAATAGAGAGATCTGGTCCCGTATGTAACCAACATACATTGCCAGAACATAGCGTCCTGATGACCGTTTGTAAATCTTCCTACTCTATGTTTTCATCAGAATCTTCTTCTGGTTCCTCAGGAACCAACCCTAGTAGCTCGTTTATTGTTTCAGCATCAAACTTCACCACACGAGTTTGGACCCTAGTCCAGTGGTTCTTAGCTTCTATAGCATTGGCGAAGAATTCACGAACCAAAGCAATATCGCCTGGGCCTGGTTGTCTACACAAACGCTGCCAACCTCTTTCCTGAATCACATTTGTAATTTCATCTAGAAGCTCATTTATTTCGATAAAGCCATGCTCACGAATAAAATTAAGCTTGTGCTCAAACCGATTGAAATGTTGCTCCGCTCATTTCGAAACGAATCGGCTTGAGTCATAATCTCAGGCGGGATCGCCGGATCACGAACCGGATCCCTCACCCCTTTAACATTTCGCAACGAATTTATTCAACATAGTTTCTTTTCAATTCAGCACACAAAAACCAGCCACCAAATCACAATGTAGATCTTAACAAATCAACAAATCGAACCAACCCTTCAAGAACACCAACAATACCCAATTGGTAACACACAAATCACAAGATTTCAACACAAAATGCATAAACTTGTCAACAAATCTTGGATCTAACAAACGAACCACCACTAAACAAAGTGTTCTTCACCAAAAATCGACCCAAAATCACAATAGTATAAAAATCGCAATAGGGGTTCAAGGGTTCCACATCAACGTTCCAATTTCTCAACCAATCTTCAAATGAACAAGCAAATCAACACAATATGGTAGCACACAAGTGTAATGTAGTTTTGAAACAACTTACTTGATGATTTTTTTGAGTTCCCAATGGTTGAAAATAAAAGATCTCTCATCTTTGAACTCTAACCCTAGAACCAACGAATTTAGGGTTTAAATACGATTTTGGTAATTAATTTGCGGTGGGGATCTTTGTTTTTTAGTATGGGATGATTGATATAAGGTTATCAAATGGTTTGGAGATAAAATTTGAACAGGTTTCGGGAGTTAGGGTTTGAGAAATCGCTTGTCTTGAAACGGTGCCCAATTTATCGAAATAGAGACGCCATCGTTGTAGCGATGAAAGTCCAATGGGCTTACTGACTTTCCATCACTGCAGTGGTGGTTACCTTCACTGTAGTGGTAGAACAACATAATGTTTTTTGCTTAATGGTTGCTGCAACAATAGATGGCACCGCTGCAGCGATAAAGGCTGTATTTTTTTCTTTTGGTTTTTCTGTATTTTTTCAAATGGATGGCCACCGTTTTGTTTTCGCTCCACTATTTCATCATGTTCAAGATCAATAACTTCCGCAAATTCCCGAGTTGATCCATTAACTCACAAACTCGCTTAGTGATAACTTAAACCTCCAAAAAGTTATTATATCAAAAATTAGCAAAAACCAATCCCGTAGGTTGTATATCAAAAAAGTCGCTTGATTTAACGTCCTGAGCTGGACTTAGAAATGATCCACATCAGTCGTCAATGAGGGAGATACTCTCCACAACTCGTTCTTCATTCCCAAAATGGTGTTTGATTCTTTCTCCCATTAACACCGAAAATTTATCCGTCGTCACCTTCCAATTCAACTGAGCCAAATGGAAATACTTGTTTGATCTGGAATGGTCTGGACCATCGAGACTTCAATTTCCTGAGAAAGAGTCTCAGCCGAGAATTGGAAAGTAAGACTTGTTGTCCCGGGCTGAACTCTCTCCTGATAATGTGCTTGTCGTGCCACTTCTTGGTTTTTTCCTTGTACAACTTAGCGTTCTCATATGCTTCGTTTTAAAATTTCTCTATCTCATTGAGTTAAAGGAGACGTTGTTTCCCTGAAGCATTGAGATCAAAATTGAGCTTTTTTATGGCCCAATAGACACGATGCTCCAATTCAATTGGCAAATGACACATTTTCCCAAATACCAACCAATACGGTAATATTCTGATCGATGTTTTAAAAGCCATGCAGTATGCCCATAGTGCATTGTCTAATTTGACCGTCCAATCCTTACAGTTAGAGTGAACCGTCTTCTCCAAGATCTGCTTTATTTCTCGATTAGACACTTCGGCTTGGCCGTTTGTTTGGGGATGGTAGGAAAGCGCCACCTTGTGCTGGACTCCATACTTTGTTAGTAGAGTATTGAACATTTTATTACAGAAGTGGGTTCCTTCATTACTGATTATGACTTGAGGAGTCCCGAACCTTGTCATTATGTTCTTCTGAAAGAATTTTAGAACTACCTTAGCATCGTTGGTTGGCGTAGCCACTGCCTCTACCTATTTTGACACGTAATCCACCACCAGCAAGATATGCTCCTGACCAAAAGACAGAAAAAATGGTCCCATAAAATCAACTCCCCATACGTCAAAGAGCTCCAACTCAAGAATGGACGTTAAGGGTAACTCATGCCGTCTTGAGATGTTGCCAACCCTCTGGCATCGATCACAGATTTTCACAAATGTATATGAATCACGAAAAAGTGTCGGCCAGTAAAAACCTGATTAAAATACCTTAGAGACCATCCGTGTTGCTCCAAAATGCCCTCCACATGGTGATAAGTGGCAATGATATAGAATGCTTGTCATTTTCTCTTCTGGAACACATCGTCGAATGACTTGGTCGGCACATTTCTTGAACAACATCGGGTTATACCACATATAATGCTTCACACCAAATAAGAATTTCTTCATTTGGGCACTTGATAGGTCTGGCGGCAACACCTTGCATGCAAGATAATTGATTATATACGCGAACTACGGAAGTTTAGCTTCAATATTGAACAATTACTCATCCGGGAAAACTTCCATGATACATGAATCATCACCAACATCTTCTAGCATTATCCAGGAGAGATGATCAGCTACCATATTCTCACTCCCCTTTTTATCTCTAATCTCGGTATCAAATTCCTGAAGCAAGAGAATCCACCGGATTAGACGCAGCTTGGCGTTCTTCTTTGCAAATAAGTACCAGATGGCAGCATGGTCCATATATATGATCACCCTGGTCTCTATAATGTAAGAACGGAACTTATCACATGCAAAGACCACCGCCAACATCTCATTCTCCATGGTGGTGTAATTCTCTTGAGCATCATTGAGCGTTTTGCTTGCATAGTACATGGATCAGAAAATATTCTCCTTGTGTTGGCCTAAAACAGTTCCAACCGCATAGTCGCTTGTATCACACATGATTTCAAATGGCTCATTTTAATCCTAAGCGACTATAATTGAAGCCAAGATCAATTTCTTCTTCATGGCATTAAACGCTCCCACACAGGCATCATCAAAAATGAAAGGGGCATCATTTTCAAGAAAATGGCATAACGGCTTCACCGTTTTAGAAAACTCTTTTATGAAACGCCGATAAAAGCCAGCATGGCCTAAGAAACTTCTAACTCCCTTCACATTAATCGATGGTGGAAGTTTCTCGATTATCTCAATCTTTACCCGATCCACTTCAAGCCCCTTGAAAGACACTCGATGGCCTAAGACGATTCCCTCCTTGACCATGAAATAGCATTTCTCCCAATTGAGAACTAAATGTTTTTCTTCACATCGGTTGAGAACAAGTGATAAGTTGTAGAGGCAATGGTCAAAGAATGAACCAAAAACCAAGAAATCATCCGTGAATGCTTCTATTATATCCTCTACCATGTCTGAAAAGATTGCCATCATACACCATTGGAACGTTACCAGAGCATTGCAAAGACCAAACGACATACGACAGTAAGCAAATGTGTCGTACGAGCATGTGAACGTAGTCTTTTCTTGGTCTTCTGGTGAAATGACTATTTGATTGTAGCTTAAATATCCGTCAAGAAAATAATAGTGGGCATAACGGAGAGACGATCCAACATTTAATCAATGAACGGGAGAGGAAAATGATCATTCCGTGTGGTCTTGTTCAACTTTCTATAATCAATGCACACTCTCCATCCAGTGATGGTTCATGTGGGAATTAGATCATTCCTCTCATTCTTCACCACAGTCATGCCTCCTTTCTTATGAACCACTTGCACCGGACTTATCCATTCACTGTCCGATATAGCATATATGATTCCGGCATTTAATAACTTCAATATCTCGGCAAGGAACACCTCCTTCATCATTGGATTTAGCCTTATTTGATGCTCAATAGAGGGCTTAAATAAGTCCTCCATCAAGATTTTATGCATGCAAATAGTTGGGCTTATTCCCACGATGTTGGAAATAGACCACCTGAATGCGGATTTGTGCCGTTTTAGGATACTAAGCAGTTTGTTCTCTTCTTCTTGAGTCAAAGACAATGAGATGATGACCGGATCGGTGGATTCTTCCCCAAGAATGTAAACCGAAGGTGATTTGATAATTGCTTGAGAATCAACCCACCGTGAGGTGGATTTAAGAGATCAGGTAAACTAACTTCGTCATCAAGGGTCTCCACTTGAACCAAATTCACTACGTCTTTAGGTACGGATTCCAAAGATAGGACGTAGTCCACAACACCTTCATTTGTGGTTGAGCCTTTTTCACCAAAATCCCCCATAGATAGGGAATTTGTGATAGCATGCTCCAATGGATCCCGATTCAAGTTTTCATGAAAAAATTCCCTAACGTATAAGTCCACCACTTCCACTCGATTTCAAGTTGGGCACTCATCCAGAAACTTCATTGTATTAAAAATATTGAACTTCACTTCATCATCATTTACTCTCAACATCAAGTTCCCGTTATGAACGTCAATTAACGCCTTCTTGGTGGCGAGAAAAGGCCTCCCAAGTATTATAGGAATCTCCCAGTCCTCTTCCATTTCCAAAACAATAAAATCCACTAGAAATATGAATTTGTCGACCTTTACTAATACGTCTTCAATTATGCCTTTAGGATAGGTCAATGAACGATCCACCATTTGTAGAGAAATCGTAGTCGGATTTGTATCTCCAAGCCCCAACTTCCGGTAAACAGATGACGGTATGAGGTTTATACTTGCTCCTATATCACAAAGAACCTTCTCAAAGTGAGATTTCCCTATAGTGCACGGAATAGTGAAGCTTCTGGAATCTTTCAACTTTTGAGACAACGTTTGTTGAAGGATCGCACTACATTCCTCTGTTAACTTAACAGTCTCATATTCCTCCAATTTCTTCTTCTTTGTCATGATATCCTTCAAGAACTTCTCGTAATTGGGCATTTGTTCCAATGCATCAACAAACGGTATGTTGATATGGATTTTCTTGAAAATGTCAATAAATTTAGCAAATTGGGAATCCAATTTCTTCTTTTTAAACCGTTACGGATATGGCAAAGGTGGAATGAGTATCTGTGGATTGTCCAAAAACGAGATTGAACCCGAATTCACCCGTGGGGCTTCTTTATTCTCCTCAACTGGAATGGTTTCTTTCTCAACATTAATCTTCTCCTTTGGCTCAACCTCCTTTGGCATTGATGTTTCTACTTCCCTTCTGCTCCTCAAAGTAATGGCTTTGCAATCCCTTGGGTTAGTCTCCATATCACTTGGAAACTTCCTCGAGGTTTGCCCTTTTGTGGCATTCGCGAGCTGACCAATTTGAGTTTCCAATGACTTCACAGTTGAATTTGTATTGGTGTACAGTGTCTCAATATTGTCATGCCTCGTCTCATGCTTATTAAGCTGATTATGCGTTTCTCGCATACTATTTTGTGTTTCCTTCATGAACGAGCCGAGCATATCTTCGAACAGTGGCTTATGACTTTGCACCGAATTTTGTTGCATAAGATAGTTTTGTTGTTGCGGCTCATATCTTTGTGATAGCAAAGGGTATCCGAGAGGAGGTCGCAAGGTATTTTGATTATTCACATAAGAAAAGTTTTCATGGTTCTGAATTCCGGGGTGGTAATGAGTTGGGATGTTGTTGGGGGGCCTAAAGGTATAGGGCCGGTTGTTGAAAAAATGACATTCCTCAAACTTACTATCAACCCCCAGTTATGAAGTACTTGCCAAATTTTTCGTTTCTCGACTAGACGAGGCATCTCTGGTAGAGAAAGCGACTAGCTACTCCATGAGTTTCGACACCTAGGTCGACAAGGTAGAAAGAAGTTCGGCCTTATAAATAGAGGCTACCTTTTATCCCATATTTCGCTCATTAGGCCATTGGTAGTTGTTGGCTGCCATCTCTTCCAAAAGTACTTGAGCCTCATCCAGAGTTTTGGATAACAGAGAACCTCCCGATACGGCATCTACCATTGTTCTTGTCTGTCCAGCCAACCCGTTGTAGAAGACTTGGGTTTGAAACCAATCTTGATACTTGTGTTGGGGGCATTTCCTCAATAAGTCCTTGAATCGCTCTCACACCTCGAAGAGTGGCTCAAAATCCCATTGGCGAAATTGAGCAATCTCCTCTCTCAACTGTGATGTCTTTGACAGTAGAAATAACGTAGTGAGGAACCGTTGAGCTAGTTCCTCCCAAGTTGAGATGCTCCCCAGTTGGACTGATTAAAACCAACCCCTGGCTCTGTCTCGAAGGGAAAATGGGAATAACCTTATCCGGATTACATCCTCTGCGACTCCATTTATCTTCACCGTATCACAAATCTCCAAGAATGTCACCAGATGGATATTTGGATCTTCATGAAAATTCCCGCCATATTAGTTCTGTTGAACCATGTTGATTAGGGCGGGTTTCAACTCAAAATTGTTTGCTTGGATCAACTGCCTCCAGACCCCCGAATAGTTGTTAAACATGATGGGTCAATAGTAGTCCCTAAGGACCCACGGTTGTTTAACCTCCGGTTCCAGTGGTTGTTGCGGTAGCGCTTGAGGCATTGACAGTTGTCGTGGCACACGATCGTCACTATCGTCAGCCATTTCTTGAGTTTGGTTTCTTCTCTCTTTCCTTATCCTCTTCAATGTACGTTCAATCTCTGGATCAAGAGCTAGAAATTCCAAACTCCGGCTACGTCGCATACATTGTTTGTCACTACAACAAATGAAAATAATTTAAACAAAAACAAAATAAAACAAAAGAATGTCAAGATTAATATTGAACTACTTGGTAGTAATATCAACTAAATCACTAACTTTAAATCCCCAGCAACGGTGCCAAAAACTTGTTCGCTATATTTTAATGCTTTGATTTTACTCACAAGTGCACGAGATCAAGTTTTAATAAAGTGGATCCGAAGATCGAGTTTTATCCACTGGGATTTGTCATAGGATTAGTTAAGTACTACAATTGACATAGCTTAATATTATCTAGACGTTTCAAGAGTTGAAATGTGTTTACTAATTGAAAACTAATTAAATATAAAAACTTGAAATTACTTCTATGAAAATGGATTACCTAGGGATTAATTTTGTTCACTAATACATATTTGATTCAGTCTAGTTTACATTAACGGTGTTCAACCTATCCGACAATCTAGGTATCAAAAACTCACTCACTACCTCTCCCGAGTGTAAAGTAAGTAAATATGCAATCATGTAAACACCGATATCCCTATCTAGCATCCAAACGATCACATGAGTCTAGCCCCAACCTCACTAGTAGCGGAATATTATGTCGCCACTTTCACCGCAAGTATACGGGTTAAGTTTTAGTATAGATGGGAAGGAGTAGGGGTTTTTGTATCCACAGGGATTGGTTGAGATTATTATCGAGTACCGCGATTGCCATAACCTAACTTTATCTAGGCAGTAAAAAATGATTTATAATTAATTAATAATAATACTAAGTTAATTAATCTAATTATACTATAATACTATATTGAGATGTTTAGAGGAAAAGATTATCTAGTGATTAACTTCTTTTACAAAAATGTGTTTGGTCTCGTTTAGTTTACAATAATGGTGTTCAACCTATCCAACAATCTCTGTATCGTAAACTCACTCACCACCTCTCCCGAGTGTAAGATAGGTGAATATGAGACTTCGCATCAATGAAGAAGTCCCCCTCAACGTCTTAATGACACTAGGTCACATAAGTCTTGCCCCAACGTTATTGATTGCACACTTTCTAACTCCCTTCCGAGTTATTAGATCTTCGCGTTGTGTTTACCCTAGTCCGAATTAAGGGTTACCTCTCCCGAGTGTCAAACCCCGATTTTTCACTATATTTAAACAAGCATATAAACATGACAAACTGACAAACACAATCGAATTAGTGAAGAACAACAGTTAAAGAAACACAACTCAAACAAACAACGATTTCATAAATATTATTAATCCCTAGACAAAATCTGTTTAGCTCATGGCCATAACCAATACAATGCGAAATGAGCTAAACATGCTCAACAAACTACTGAAGTTAAGAAAATGAAAAAAGAAACGGAAGAACTTGGCCATAGTCCGAAGATTTGCCTCTAAAACCGTTCAACGATCGCTTCTCCTTCTTCGTAACATGTTCTTTTCCTTCGGATTTCGTTGAGCATTCCCCAAAAACCTCTCAATCCTATTCTAACCCTAGGAGCTCCCTAATGGACGAAATAGAGGAGAGGAGAAAGATATATTGAGAAAAAATATCTAAAATGTGTGGAGAGTGACCGCCATGGCAGTAGGTATGTCAGTTTGGTCACTGTCTTGGCAGTAGATGTGGTGGTGGGTGAAAAGCCATTCTGTTGTTTCACCGCCGCGGTGGTGGATCTTACCGCTGCAACGGTGGATTTTCAACAAGATTAAACCTTTCTCTGCATCTTGACCACTGCGGCGGTGGGCTACAGGTTCTGAATTTTTCCTTATGCTTGTTTTTCCACCGTTCTTTCACTGTTCTTAATCTAATTTGATCGTTTATGATCCATTTTCATACATTTTCACTCCACACATATAATTTAAGACAAAATAAATAAAAACGTATTAAAACATTATAAAAAAAATACTTGAAAACTAACCAATTTGGTTTGAAAATAGATAAGTAAATTACACTTATCACTCACAGATTACACACGTTTTAATAATCTCCCAAAATATTAGAACATCGTGTTGTGTTTAACCCTAGTCCGAATCCGAGGTTACCTCTTTCGACTGTCAAACCCCGTATTCTCAAATCAACCACAATATCATACAAAGCATACTATGGATGTAATAAAATAGTAAACACAATCAGATATAGATGATTAACCGTTAACAAAAAACAGATTCACTCAAACATGAATGTTCATGAACTAATCAATCTCTAGATAATAACTACTTAGTCACACATGATCATAACCAAATATTCATTAAAATATGAGAATATCATCATCATACAACCAATAAAGTTTAGAAACAAAGATAGAAACAAAGAAGGAATGGAAAATCTGTAAAGTGGATAGTTCCACTTCTACAAAAATCGCTCCGAGATCGTTTTCTCTTCTTCAAATGAGCTCTCATCTTCTTAGGTCTAATCTAGGGCTTCTAGTAAGTCTAAAAACGTGTTTTGGCAAGGTTGGAAGTGAGTGGATACAAATAGGGGCCAAAATATCCTAAAAAAATATTTGTCAGCTGTTACTTGATCGCTACAGCGATAGAGGGCATCGTTGTAGCGATGGGAAGTCAGTAGGGTTTCTTCCCTTTTATCGCTGCAGTGATGGATAGGTAGAAGGTCCACTGACTTTTGATCGTTGCAACGATGAAAGCCATTGTTGCAGAGATCAAGGGCCAGTGGCCCTATGATACTAGCGCTAAAGCAATGAGGCTACAGGTTTCATTTTTTGATCTTTTTCAACGTTTCTCCACCGATGTCCCACCGATTTACTCGATTTTCAACCGTTTTAGTCCCTACACCTGATTTACATTAAAAAAAAATAATAAAAAAAAAAAAATTAAAACACTACAAGAATACTCGAAAACTATCAAATTTGGCTTAAAATTTTATAGGTAAATTCAACCTATCAATCGTCATGATGATCGCCCGAGCATCGCCATGGGGTGCTACTTCTGGTCGGCATCTACCAAGGGATGGACCCAAGTGGAAAACGCCAACCACCGCCTTGTCGTGCTAATTTTGGTCGGTACCCACCAAGGGATGGACCCATTTAGATTGTGTCGACCATAGTTCTGCCATGCTACTTCTGGTTGACATCCTCCAAGATATGGACCCAAATGGGAAGCGTCGACCACAACCCATCGTTCTATCTTTAGGTGATGGCCATCAAGTGAATGATCCATTTGGACTTTTCCGATCATCTCCCTATCGTGTTATCTTTGCTTGATAGACATCAGCGATGAGCCCTTTGTTGTTTTGCCGACCAACGCTTTGTTGTTCTATCTCTGGGTGGCAAACAGCATGATAAGGCATCTTCATCTCCATTTGTGCTTTGTTCAGGAGATCTCCACCTTCTCGAGTCATCTAAGACTAACTCTTCATGAATAAGCCTCCTCAGGACAGGATGGCCTGGCCTTTGGGCCCATTATTTGGGCCAGAAACCGAGGCCCATTGGATTAATCTCTTCACGCACCCTCCTATTGGCCATGCGCTAAGTTATGCTAATTAACAAAGCTCAGATCCCTAATCACGCAGTACTAATTGTGCTCCACTCCTATAAATACCCAGACATTCAATGCCCCATGTAATGCTCAACCTCTGATCTGAAGCATATCTTAGCCTTCTCCCCCGAGCTCTTATTCTGATACCAGAGGGACTTTATCGAGTACAACCTTAGTGGGTCTTTATACAGGTACTAACTCTCAGGACTTTAGCTTGAAATTAGGGATGTCACTGGTTCGGTTTTAGTCCGATTTCATATAAAACCAAAACCAAAACCATTATAAATATATCAAACCAAAACCAAGACCAAAACCATCGGTTTGGTTTTAAAATCAAATTATTTAAATTTACACAAAACTAAAACCAAAACCAAAACCACGAAACCATTTAAAAAATTTCAATTTTATAAAAACCAAAAATAAAACTAAAACCCCAGATCGTTATTTTTTATATATAAACAAAAGCATAGTTAAAATATTAAACATAAAATATTAATTGATTTTATTATATCTATTATGGCACTATTAATTGACCTTTAATTTCAATTTTAATCTTTTTTATTTATTTTATTATATCTATTAGGGTACAATTAATTGACTTATAATTAAATTATTCAATTACAATAAGACACAAAATTGTGACCTAATATAATTGTTTTTTAGGGCACTATTCGTTATCCCTTTATATTATATATAGAATATTATTTTTTTTCCACTAATTTAATTTTTTCGGGACACTACTTTTTTTTCTTTAAACATTTGATTATATATTAGTTTTTAATAAAATAATAAGAAAATTAATATTAAAAATATCAAATTTGCTTTTATGCGCCATTTTAATTTTTTTGCCTCGAAAAACACTTTTATAGGGTACATTACATGTAATGTCCTAATAAAAGTGTCCTAACAGACAATTTTTTATTGTAGTAAGAGGACCTCTTTCATATATGAATATATCCGATTCAGAAGGGAAGAACTTGCATCAGTTTCTCAATTTCAATTCAAACGTGGGTTTAATTCACACTCCATGTTCTGAGAAATGTTTACCATCCAAAAAGAGGAAAAAACGGAGTCTAAAGAAATGTGTTGAGAAAGGGCAGATGTATAGAACCTTTCAAAGAGATAGTGCTTTTTCAACTATCTCAAAATGGAATCTATTAAAATATTTTTAAAATATCGATTTCACGGTTTGGTTCGTGGTTCGATTTCATGGTTCAGTTTTGCAGTTTCTATCCTAAAACCAAAATCAAAACCGTTTCGGTTGCTAATTTCAAAACTAAAATCGCAACCAAACTATTTAGTCGGTTTTAAAACCAGATCATTCGGTTCGGTTACCCATTTTTTGTGGCATCCCTACTCAAAATTGTGAAAGTTTGATCGTTGACTACGGAGAGCGCTTGAAGACTCCAACCCCTAAACCTCCAATTCAACACCTCGGCAAGAAAAACTCATGTGGAATCTGACTGAACCAACTCAAGGTGTTTACTAGTTTTGGACATGAACAACTATAATTATCAAAATTTTACATATTTGGGAAACAATCCCCAATTCAATTCTGACAATTAGAATAGAAATTCACACAATGAACAATCCAATTCAAACTTGGCTATACGATCCTATGGGACTATTATGAACAATCAAAAGTAGCTCGCAGGGAGATTCTTAGTGGCATTCTCCGGAGCCCTAATTGAGGCGTAGAAGCAGACCAGACAATCGTTGATGCTCCAATTGAAGAGCATCAAGATTAAGAAGATGATAACCAAAGATAATAGAGACTTCAGCCAGACGGGGATGAGATCATCTTATTTGCCAAAAAAAGATTAAACCTTTCTCAAAAATGTAAACCTAAACCTCGATTAATTTCATGAACAAAATCAATTTAGTCGAAGAAATCAATTTAGCAACGAGCAACAAATGAAAGAGAGAGATAGAGAGAGCTTACATGATGGTGGTGGAGACTATGATTGCGGCTATGGAGAAGAGAGAACAGCAAATTAAGAAGACGCACGAATAGGAGACGACGATCCTGATGAAGGCTGAAGACAACGATGGTGATGAAGGTTAAAGGCTTGGCAATGGTGACGATGATGGAAAAATGAAGCAAAACAAAGCAAATGATTGAGGTAGTGGGAATTAGGGTGGGATGGATTCTCTCATTAGGATTTGAGAACATACTGAGTGTGTCCTATTTTTGGGATGGGAAGAGATGCGACTGAAAAGAATCAAGGAGTTTTTTTTTCAAGTCAAAAAATTTTAGAATGGAATGGGAATTTTCAAACACCAATCCTAAAAATTTGAGAGTGGGATGGGATAGGATGGAATGGGAACTATAATCAAGTGACCTATTTTTTATTGTGGGTTTTCTATGCTTTTTTTTATGTTGTGGCCAAGCACTCCTTTTCAAATGTAGGTAGGGATGACAATTAAAATCGAACCGACGGGAAATCAAACGAAATCGAATCGAATGGTCCAATTTTGAAACCGATTAAATGGTTTTGGTTGTTGTTTTCATTTTGTAATTACCAACCAAAATGGTTTTGGTTTTAGTTTGTGTTTTGGGATAGTAACTACTAAACAGAACTGCGTAACCGATATTTTAGATATATTTTTATGGTATATATACCTTCAATTTTCTTTATGTTTATAGTTTAACCCCTAATATATATATATATATATATAAATTAATTCTACCTATATATATGTTAGGGTTAGGATTCGTCATCTGTATGTGTTGTAGCCTAGCTGACTTCGAAATTCAATTATATCCCCCCATTCTCTAATCTCTAACTTCTCTCATCCCTGAGAGCTCTCTCTCACTCTAACAATGAATAGTTTTATAGTTTGATTTAATTTTTGGAATTTATATTTTATATTTTAGTTATGTTTTTATTTATATATAAAAAATAACGGTTTGCAATTTCGTTGTTTTCTTTTTGGTTTTCGTTTTTATTTTTTATAAAATCAAAAAATCTTAAATGATTTTGCAATTTCGCGGTTTTGGTTTTGTATAAAGTTAAACGTTTCGGTTTTAAAATTATTTTAAAAAGAAATAGATGATTTTGGTTTTTGTTTTGGATTTGGTTTGGTATATGTCTAACGATTTTGGTTTTGATCTTGTATAAAACCGGACCAAAATCGAACAATTAGGCCCCGTTTGGTTAGTGTTCCCAACCAAACCCAACCCAACCCAACCCAACCCAAAAATTCAGGGATTGATTGTTGGGAATGCGTTTGGCAATGCACAAAACCCAACCCAACCCAACCAAAAAAATAGGAATTGATTCTCAAAATCCTAAAGAAACCAGAAACAAAAAAAAATTATTTTTTTTTGTGCCCAAAAAACTCAACCCAAAGTTCTCAACTTCCGACTTCATCTGCCGGCCGACCACCACCACCCGCCGCCGCCTGCCGCCACCGGCCACTGTCCGGCGACCATCGCTGACCGCTGCCGCCGCCGTCCGGCGACCGACCGCCATCTCCGGCCACCTCCGGCGACCTTCGCTGCCGGCGGTTACCTCCGGCGACCTTCGCCGGCAGCCGTCTCCGGCCACCTCCGGCGACCTTCCACTGCCGCCGGCCACCTCCGGCGACCGTCGCCGGCCACCTCCGCCGCTGCTGCCAGCCGTCTGGCCGCCACCAAACAAAAAAAAAAATTAGTTTTAGGATAAAATCGTTACCAAACACATTCTGTTCTCAGCACAAAACAAAAATTGTCGTTACCAAACGTAATTCTATTCCCAAAATTCTCAACTCAACCCAATTCAATTCAACCCAACCCATTCCAGTTGGGTTCAAAAAAGTGGGAACACTAACCAAACGCCACCTTAACATCCCTATCTCTGAGCTCTCTCTCTCTCTCTCACTCTAACAATAAATAGTTTTGTGGTTAGATTTTATTTTTCAGAATTTAAAAAACAATGGTCCACGGTTTCGTGATTTTTTATTTTTATTTTTTATAAAATTAAAAAATCTTAAATAGTTTCGTGATTTTGCAGTTTTTGTTAGGTTTCACATTAAGTTAAATGGTTTGGTTTTAAAACCGTTTAAAAAAAAAAAGGCAATTTAATTTGGCTTTGTTTTTTGTTTGGTATATGTTTAACAGTTTTAATTTTGGTTTTGTATGAAACCGAACCGAAAGCGGACCATTGATATCCCTAAATGTAGGTTCTAGTTGATTTAAATATAAATTAAAATAAATAAATAAGATTTTTGAATTATTTTTATTTTTTTAAATAGTTAAAATTTAAAAATGGTTTGATTGTTGAATTTTTTAAGAGTATGAGGGAGAAAGAGATACTAGGAGATAAAAAGAAAAATGCTAATAAGTGAAGAGAGGGAGATAAATTTAAAAAGCAAATTTTAAATAAATTAGTAAAAAAACTGTAATTGAATGAAAATTACGAAAGTCATGTTATAAAACACTCTGTTGGCATAGAAAATTGACGGGGGAATTAAAAAATTATTTTGAACATTTTATTAAATATTTAAATAAATCAAAGGAACTTATGTAAAATTTTAAAAAAAAATTAATTAATTAAAAAATATATAAGGATAAAAATGAAAATTTCAAATATTAATATATTTTATAATAGAGAATCCACTAGAGATGTTTTCGAAAACATAATTAAGTAAAATTTTGTTTTGAGTATGTATATATATATTTAAACAAGTGGGAGATTCAAAAACCCCTTCCAACCATTTGAAAATAAAAAATAAAAAATAAAAAATAAAAAATCCAAGAGTTAATTAGTGAAGAGAAGTTTAGACAGTAGAGAACCAATCATAACCTTAAAAACATATTCATTACACAAATAGCAAAGCACACTCACTCGTCATTACATGCATAGAACAATCCATTCAAACTTAAGAACACACATTACATATAAAAAAGAGTTCTTATTTATTTTTATTTTATATAATAGTCTCTTAGGCAATCATATATATAGATATAGAGATAGAAGCTTCAAATATTATCCCATGCAAAAGCTCAGAAGCTGCTGAAAGCTGAAGCATATGAAGCCATGAAGAGGAATAATGTGAGAAGCTGAAGAGGAATCTCTATGGTGATGCCAATATTTGGGGTGGAATCATTTGATGGAACTGTTTTGGAGCCTGAAAGGCAATAAATACGAGTTAAAATTCAAACTAGCCATAGATTGTTTTTAGCAAGTGTGTGGTTAGTGTTTCTGTTCTTGCTTTTCGTTTCTGTTATCAAAAAAATTAAAAAGATTTTATAGAAACAATAGAAATACGTTTTTATTCTCACCTATGACATTTGTTCTCAAAATATGAGAATGGAACTAAAAAGCTTTGAATATATATATACACCACACACACACGGGAAAAAAAAAAAAAAAATTATGTTCTCAACTCAAAAAATTTGTACATAAAATTTGAGAATGGAGCAGATATAACATTTTTGTTTCTATTTTCTTGTTTTTGTTCGAGGGAACATAAACATTAAACAAATGTCACTTCAGGGTTTGTTTCGGTTCACAATTTGAAAACAGATTTATTAAAATTATTTTTTTCAGTGTTTTTGAAGTGTTTTAGTGCATCATTTTCTCTATTTTCTTTTTCTAGTAAAATGTCGGAGTCAAATGAAATCATATATTTTTGGAAATTACGTAAATAAAATACCTGACACTGATGGGTCGTTCTGAGAATCAGGAGTTTCGTCTGAAGATCCTCCAGGTGCAGCTTCCGGGGGACCTGTCGGAGAAATTGTTGGACCATTTGCCGCTACTCAACAACCCCAAAAATCAAACATAAACACGAATATACATTTTTAAGCTGAAATTAAGTTAATGTTTCATTATATATTGGTACAGTGTGACTGCTTAACGTAGCATTTGGTTTCATGAAATTTCGAACATTAAAATTGAAATTAAAAATGAACTCATGCAAAATACATGCGTTCATTTTTAATTTCACGGTTTAAATTTTGTGCTATCAGTCGTGGTTGAATGGAATTAGAATTAAAAGTAAGACATCTGAAAGTTTACATGCATACATTTCACATTCTAATTCCGTGCTTCCAAACACTGCCTTAATGCATTTGTTCTCACCGTTACACCGGCTCACAGGAGGAGTCTGCACATTACAGGCGGTGGGCATGGCTAGGGCGAGGGTCCGGTTAATGTTGACCCCCAGGGCAGAGCCACCTCCATCGAGGGCGGTACAAAGGCAGCGTGGTTGTGATCGAACAACGTTGGCTAGGGAGGCGCAGCAGGTGGAGGAGGGTGTGGCAGAGCTGCCGGTGACATAGTTGAGGCATGGCGCCATGCTAATGAGGACATTGGTGCACCCTGATTGAGCCATGGCTCGGGGGGACAAGAGGAGGGCCACTACTAAGACAAGAACTGGACCCATGTCAAAGGTTCCCTTTGAAGCCATTTTGTCAACCCCCTCAAGAATGTGTTTTGGGTGGAAGAATGATGGAGGGGGGGGGCTCATATTTATAGGAGGACAACCCAGATACAAAAAGAAAAAGATAATAATACACACACACACACACACACATATATATATATATATATATATGTTCCTAGAATATTAAAACAAACTTATGATAATAGAACAAAATTGTTCTCAAATTTTTATTTCTATTCTAAGTATTTTGAGAACATAAAAAAAAATTGGGTAACACAAAACAAATATTATTTTTATAATTCTATTTTTGTCTTTCCAGTCCTGTACTCATATTTTTCGAACAAATTTTGGAAATAAGAGAAGAAACAATAATTTTTTTTTGTTTATATAATTTTATTTCTATTCAAAGTTCTCCAACACAATTAAAATAAATAAAAAAAGAAAAAGGGAAAAAAAAATAGAATTGTTTTTTTAGTGTTTTCGTTCTCAAGTTTATTATTTTGTCTAGGAAAACTAAGAATAGAAACACAAATATGGAAAGAAGAAATATATATGTTGTTTTTGTAAACTTCTTATAAAATCTAAGAGCAGAACAAAAACACTTTTATAAATTTGTTCTAAAAAAACTGAAAATTAAAATGGAAAATGACTTTTTGTTTCACTCATTTTCTTTTTTCTTTTTTTTTCTTTTTTTTATGACGACTAAAATATGAATGGCGGCAAAAGAGTATTTCGGTGAACTACAAAGGGCCTCATGAGGTAAGATCTGCAGGAAACAAACAAGAAGTTATTATATTTAATATTTTTTTTTCCAATTGTCATCTCATTATATATTAATTAATTACAATAATAATTTATAAGCCTATCACTTCCTTCTATATCAAAATTACACACAATTATGTGTCCAAACTTGAAGTCAAAAGTAAATTAAGGAAAGAAAGTGTTGGTAACCTAAATAAATATTAACATTATTCTTTAATATAATTTTTTAGTTATATTTTCATAGATCAACCGACAATCAAAAATTAGTCGAATGTAATTAAAATATATAATAAAAAATGTTACCAAATAATATTAATGTAATTAAAAAAAAAAAACGATAGCTAGAGGTTCGATGACTGGGTGTGACTTGAATCCGATAGTCAAAATCTGATGACTAGCAGCAATAGGGTGGCCATTTGCAACGACCATAATTAAAATTTTAGTTTACATGAACTCGAATAAATGCAATGAAAACTAAAATATTTATTTGATTTGAGAATTTTTATTAATTTAGTATGATTTTAAGGACGTCCCATCAACTATGATGTTTAAGGTTGAAAGATAAGAATGAAAAACTTAAAACCCAAGACTTATAGTTTACCGGTTATCTAATGTGTCTCTTTAGCTAGTGGAAGGTCTAGTGTTTCAAATCTCCTCCCAACCATTTGTGAAAATAAATAAATTGAAACTTAACATAATTATAATTATAAAAATAAAAAGAGATATATCAAAAACACTTTGGTAAGTATGAAAATGTAGTTAAAGGTAGTTGAGCCCCAAAAACGCAAATTCAAACATTTTTACCTCAATTTCTCTTTTTGACCCTAAACTCTTCTTGTCTATAAATAAACCCCCTCAACCCCATTCCAACAATGCACAATCAAATTCATAATCCCATTAACCATCCCAAAACTTTTCCAATATTCACAAAAACATCCCACACTTAAAAGTTCTCATTCATCCAATGGCTTCGTCTCCCCACTTTCTTACACTTCTTGCCGTCACTCTGATTTTATTGGTTCTGCCGGTTTCCGGCCAGATAAATACGCCGTGCACGGCGTCTATGCTGGGCAGCTTCACCCCATGCATGAACTTGCTGACGAATAGCACCGGCTCAGGGACTTCGCCGACGGCGGATTGCTGTGAGGCCCTCAGGTCTCTGATGAGCAACGGCACCGACTGCCTCTGCCTTCTCGTCGGCGGAAATGTGCCTTTCCGGGTACCCATCAACCGGACGGTGGCCATGTCTCTTCCACGCGCTTGTAGCATGCAGGGTGTGCCACTCCAATGCAGGGGTAAGCCCAGTGATGGCCTTCTATTTCGTTTTTTCCTTTTATTGTTCTCTTTTTACTACTATTATTATTATTATTATTATTTGCAAACTCCCCCTGAATGTTAATGCTATAGATTGATCAAAATTATTTTTAAATAAAAAAATTATCAGGTTGTGCTTGAAAAATAAAATTACCATAATTTTTTTGTCATTATTTATTTTTTCTTTTTTATTATTTAGCCATATAATTGACACAGATTTCAAACTGAATTAATTTAGTTAATATTAACTAATGTTGAAATTGTATTTGATATAAGGATTAAAATTAACTGAAATATAGGTCAAGATCAGAAAAATAATTTGATATGAACGAAAAAATATCCCGACAGTTGAATAAAAAACTTTAAGAATTAAAAATAAAAGATTACACAATAAGAATTACGCATTATAATTATAATTTAGGTGAAATTTGGTTATAATTTTTTTTTTCTCACACAAATTAAAAAATTAAAAGTTTCACGTTTCTAGTTCAGTTTTAATTTTTTAGGGAAAAAAATACAAAATTGATATAAACACACAAAAAAAATTGCCATTGATCTAATTTCAATAATTTATTTATTTTTATTTAAACACAAACAAAATGTTTTTTTTTTCTCTATTTTTTTATTTTTATTTGCACTTCCATAGAAAAAGATAAAAGAAAAAACAAATTGGCACCTTAGGGACTAATGCGAATTAAATTCTAGTTAAAATTACAAAAAAGAAAAAAAAAATATATATTTATTGCATAAAGTAAATTAATATTTATTTTTTTCAAATATCTAATCAGCTAATTGATTTTTTTTCCCCTCCTATTCGTGGGTTGATATGCAGCCTCTAGTGCCCCTATTCCAGCTCCAGGTACAATCACAACTCTCATCCATATATTAAAAATCTCATTTGCCACTTCAAAAATATCCACTTACATTTTAATTCCACTATTTATCTCTTTCATAAAAATGTTATATATATATACACACACATATACAACGTAAGATCATGCCGGACCAGTTTATATGCACTTCAATTTTAAAGTCACACTCTTCCACATCAATCTGATACGTTTAGGATTTAAGTTCAAAATTGGAGAAAATCGAACCAAAAATATACATTATATTCCCCCATATAATAAAAGACAATAAATTATGTAAATTTTTTTGACAGGTCCTACTCCATTTGGACCCACCACCTCTCCTAACTCTGCTGCTTCTCCTTCTCCTACTCCCCCAGGTACTTACTATATGATTCCAACATCCAATTATTTTTCTCAAACAACGTTTTTCAATAAAATTATTGAGAAAGTTATATTTGTATGTTTATCTCCAAATTTGTTAAATTACACATTTAATTTTTTAAGCTTGATATTTGTTTCAGTCCTGTAAAATTTAAAATGCTGTTAAAAAACGAATTGTGCTCAACACGCGACTTTCCGGTGTAATATTTTTTTCATGTCATCAATTCACTAAATCTAAGGTGTTTTTTTCGAATAACAATTCAGATTTTCCTCTCTCTTTATTTGCATGAATCGTTGTTAGTGAAAAATTAAAGGCAAACCTTTTAAGTTTAGTTGAGTGATAAAATGAAAAAAAAAAATCTTCATCAGAATATCACGTGCTGAGCACACCCTATTTTTCATCCAAAATCATTAACAAATATTTTTTTATTTAGCGAGATTAAAACAAATGTAAAACTTGAAGGACCAAATATACAATTTGATAAATTTCAGAATCCACATAGATACACCTCGTACTCAAGGAACCAAAAATATTTTTTGATTGTGTATTGTTTTGGTACTCGAAACAATCACCTTCTTCAGAATATATATATATATATATATTATAGTTACGAACCAAACATATCTCGGTATAGTATTATTGTGTATTGGAAACAAATTTATTTATTAAAAATAATTTTGTTTTTTTTAGAGTAACAAACCAAACAGGTTCCAATGCAACTAATATTTGAATATTGTGTTTTACAGCTTCTAACATTCCGCAACCGGCTTCCCCACCCGAAGCCGACGGCACTCAACCTCTCACCCCACCTGAATCCGATGACACTCAACCTCTCACCCCACCATCTCCGCCACTACTTCCCGATGTACCACCGATTGTGCCGGTGAACCGACCTGTGCTAACTCCGTCTGCCGCCAAGAGCTCTCAAACTGTCTCACCAACTCTTCTATCGGTCCTTCTCGGAGCTATTGCTTTGAAATACTACTACCACTAATAACGAACTCACTATTTTTAAATATATTCCTGTTGTTTCCATTGTATTGAAGGGATATTTTTCTAGAGAGGAGGTGTTATGGACACATTATTCATAAAATAGTGATACACTATAGATTGATTGTTATTATTGAATTATTTATTAAATATATTTTTATTTATTTATTTATTATAATGGTGTAATAAATTAATAAAATTTTAGATTTTATCTTTTTATTAAATATTTTCTTCGTTTACCTGAAGTCATTTTTTTTTAAATTTTTCTTTTTTTTTTGGGAAAAAAATCACAAACTAGTGCAAACTTACAAGTCTACACAACACAAGTTTGAGCAAATCTGCACGTCTGCAAATAACCCATTTCCACGGACTTATAGGTCCACCCAAATCGATTTTGTATGAACTGTTCCTATAGGCCCGCTCAAAGCTGCTTTGCGCGGACCATCCATTTGTGGGGAAAAAGACCAAAAAAGTTGTTACTGTAACAACAGATTTATAGGTCTACGAAATAGCTTCTGCGCAAACCTCTAAGTTTGTTGTCACATTATTTTTCTTTTTTTTGGTTTTTTGTGGAACTTGTATCATGGGAACGGCGGGCAAGGGATTGGCGGGAAGGAGCGTATGGGTGTGGGGGAACAATGAGAAAGAGTGATCTAAACCAATCGATCCAAGTGGACTATCAACTGTTTAACCTTGGTTCATTTATTTTTCGTATTATTCAAGTTTGAGTCAACCTAAAACTTTATGCTCAAGTTTAATTTGTTTAATAATCGAACTATTCATGAATTTTTTCTAGTTTTTTTAAAAATATTTATTATTTGAATTTTCATGTTTAAGAGCTGTAGGAATAATATATTTTAAAAAAATAAATAAAACATAGTTGTTTATTTAATAAACGAGTTTGATTAAAAGCTTGAGGATGGTTCATTTATTAAATGAACATGTTTCGGACGAGTTATTATCGAGTAGGAGTAGCAACTCATTCTAATTAATTATTTTTCCGGGTGTACATTTAGCAATTTTGTACAATCACAAAAAAAATGTACGTATAGAATCACCCAATATGATATTCATTGCAACAAATTGGAAATTACCAGAACAACCTTGACCTCAAAAATCAAATGAACCCCCAAATAAGTGTGACAAACTTCAATATCTGCATCACATTTCCACAATGGAACAATCCCCATGAATCAAACACAGGCACCGATGCAATGATCCCCAAGTAGGTAAAAACATGCAAAAATAACCCAAAAAAATAATTGATAAATAATCACCAAACAGTTCCCAAAATACCCATTTGCAACAATGATGAGATTAATTTTGGGGGCTCTGTTTTTGGTGCTCTGTTTTTGGACCTCAGTAGTCAGAACCCAAATTGGAGGGTGCTCTGTTCAGGGCATAGATCTTGCGCCCTGTTTGGATCAAGGTAAAAAAGTTGTGTTTTCTGCTTCATGCTGCAAGGCACTCAATCAAGCAGTCCAAACAGGGTTTTACTGCTTGTGCTTGGTGCTTACACAATCTAGCCCCATGCTGCTCAGCCCCACATTTGCATTCCCTCTGTCTAATTGTTTCATATTAGTGCCTCCATTGACACAATGCCAAGGTAAATTTCAACTTTAATAGTGGTTTTTGAAACCATAAGACCCTGTTTGGTTTTGGTTTTCAAAAACTGTATTTTTATTTTCGCAAATAAAAAATTCAACTACTACTCTTTTAGCAACACAGTTACACAAATATACGAAACAATTTTCAGAATATTCTGTCTAACACATCATCTTAGTTGGCATTTGGTTAGTGTTTCTGTTTTTCTATTTCTACTTCCAATAAACTGGGATGGGATGGAAATTTTGTTTCCATTCTGGAATATTCCGAAAATAGAAACATATTTAGTATTTGGTAACAACCATTGTCCTAAAATTGTGAGGACAGAAATAAGAAACACGCTTGGTTACAACATTTTATTTTATTTTTTGTTTCTCAGATTCTTAAGAAATTCAAGAAATAGTCCGAAATTACTCCAAAAATTCTGAGAACAGAAACGTGTTTATTAAACGCGTTTTTTGTACATTAATTCCAAAATTTTGAGAGCGGAAACAGGAATCCAGGAAGAGAAACGATAACCAAATGGGGCCTTACCTTTTAATATTATACTGTTATTATTTTATAAATTTAATTTCAACTTTTCTATGTATTGTATTTTTTATTTCTCTATCTATTCTCACCTCACACATCCAACCAAAAACAAATCATTATCATCTCTCTTCAACATCATATCACTTTTGCTTTTTGGTTCTTTTAGCACACATAATTACTAAATACTTTTTTTTTCATAATTTATTTTGAACTAAACCAAACAACTTACAAATTTCGAAAACGGTATTCAGAAACTGCGTTCTGAAATTGTTTTCCAAAACAAAACCAAACAACACCTAAAACTTCCAAGATTCTTCAGTCCTGAACTATGAATTTAGAACCTTCAACTGCAGTTCCTTTTTTTTTTTTTTTTTTTTTTTTGGCTGTTGTCCTGATTTCTCGTTCAATTCATAATTCTGACATATAGAACCAGAACCTTGAACAAGAACAAATAGTACTCAACTACTCATTTTTAAAGGGTCAAATTGTGAAATTTGACAGTTCAAGGACCTAAGTGGAAAATGTGGTATAACGAACAGGTCAAATAAGTGTAGTTCATCTTGTACATCATTTCACCTGTCTCTTACATGACAAATTTTGTGCTAGTAATTTTTTTTCTCCTTGTTTATTTTAAGCTCCATTACAAGAATTAGCACCACCAGCAAGGCCAGTGCCAGAGCTACTTACACCACCTATTCCGGCGGAGTCACCGCCGCCTCCCGCCCCAAACGAGCTGGTTGCACCACCAACTCTGCCAGAGACTCAAATTCCGGCGAACTCACCGCCGGATACAAGCTCAATAATTGTGGAGAGTCCACCAAGCAGACCCACACCAGATCTGAGCACGTTCAATTGGGGCACAGCAACAAATGCTGGAGACAACAAGAGAATTTTGAAGCATCTTAGTCTCTTGCTTCTTGTTATTCTTTACTCTTCTATCCCCCATGTTTAGTCATTCTCTAAATTTTCCCCCTAATGAATTTTGTTGCTTATAACTTTTCTCACTTTTTAGAGAATCTAAAACTGTTTTCAGAATTGGAAAATTACTATATTGTCCTTGAAATAGTTTACTTATGATTTTCAATCCCATTCTTGCTTTTTCTTTTTTTTAGTCCTTTAAATAAGTTCGTAGTCCTCAAGTTAATATCAACTAACTTGAATCTGTTGATATCATCAACTAGATATTGGTTTTGCATTTGATTTTTTAAAGGTAGAAGCAACTAAAACATCGGCAAGGATCACTAAAAAATAAATTGATATAAAAATTGGATTAAAGAAAAAACTGAGAGTACCGGACTATCTAGTAAGAACCCCTTTCAGAATTTGTCTACTTTTACCTGTCTAAAACTCTATTCAGAACCTTTCCAAGTTCTATTTTGAAAACACTATTTTCCATTAGGCGTCTTTTGATAAATTTTTTATGTCTCGTTTGTTTTCAAAGGAAAAAAAACGTGCTTTCAAAAATTTGGAAAAAGAGGGTAAAATGCATGAACAATTACTTTTTTGTTTTTTTTTTTTCGCTTGAAAGCAGTTTTTCAACTGACCCTCCCCAGACTCTGCAATAGTGGGAGTCTTCATACATTGCACTGCCCTATCGCTCTATCCAAATTATCTCTACTATTTATGATATTCTTTCGGATCAAGAAGACCACCAAAGATATCCGCTTTAAATTGTTAAAAATACTTGTTTTAAGTAAGGTTGCGTTTGGGTAAGGGATTTGGGAGAGGGGTTTGGTTTGTTCAAAGGATTCCAAAATTTCTTTTTGACAAATCCCTTATTTGGGTATTTATTAGGAGAAATTTGTAAAATTCATTAGATCTATAAAATATGGTAAATGGAGGATTTCTAAATCTTTTTATTTTATGTGTCATTTACAAATTCATCTAAGGAGATATTTCAGATCTGACCGCCGCTGCTGCAATAGCCGATCACCGCCGGCCACCGCCCCCCACGGTGGTGATGATGGTTACCCAAATAATAACAACAACAACAACAACAACTAAGTCTTTGTCTCACTTAAGTAAGATCGGTTACAAAAATTCATTTACGCCATAATGAACGATCAAGGATCATCCTCTCGGTCAGATTCAATTTCATCAAATCAATTCTAATAGTCTCGTTTCAAGTCTTCTTAGGCCTACCTCTCCCTCTATTAGTCCCATGCACTTGAACTAAATTGCATTTTCTCACTTGTACTTCTATGGATCTTCTATGCATATGTCCAAACCACCGTAAACGATTTTCTCTCATCTTCTCTTCGTTGGGTGCTATTCCTAAATTCTCTCTAATAGTTTCATTCTTAATTTTATCCATTCTCGTCTACCCACTCATCCACCGTAACATCCTCATTTTTGTTATACCAATTTTCTGGACATGTTTTGTTTTTACTGTCCAACATTCTGAACCATTGAGAAATGTCAGTCTTATTGCAGTTTTGTAGAAATTTCCTTTGAGTTTCAATAGCATTCTACGATTGTATATTACCCCAACTGCACTTCTCTACTTTAACCATCCTGCCTTGACTCTATGAGTAATATTTTTCTCGATTTCGACATTACTCTGAATCATTAAACCTAAATATAAAAAATGATCCACTTTTGGAACCTCCTCATCTTCAATTTTGGCCGCACCATCATCTCTTCCAGTATTACTAAAATTATAATGCATGTATTCCGTCTTACTTCTGCTAACCTTTAGGTCTTTAGACAATAAGATTTCCCTTCATCTTTCTAATTTAGTATCAATACATGTTCTATTTTCATCAATTAGTACTATGTCATCCACAAATAACATACTCCAAGGTACTCCATCTTGGATATGTTTTGTTAGCTCATCCATTACTAGAACAAAGAGATAAGGACTTAAAGATGATCTTTGATATAAGCCTATATTAATAGGAAATGTACAAGTATCACCTCATCTTGTTCGAACACTAGTGACTATATCTTCATACATATCCTTAATTACCTCAATATATACGTTGAATACATGTTTCTTTTATAGCACCCATTACGAAGCTTCTCTAGGTATCTGATCATAAGCCTTCTCTAAGTCTACAAATATCATGTGTAAATCTTTCTTCTTCTCTCTATATTTTTTCATTAATCTCCTGATTAAATAGATAGCTTCAGTAGTTGATCGACTGGGCATAAATTCAAATTAGTTCTCTTCTATACTCGTTTCATATCTTATTCTATATTCTATCACTCTCTCTCAAAGTTTCATAGTATGGCTCATGAGTTTTATACCCTGGTAATTCGCACAACTTTGAACATCCCTTTTATTTTTATAGATGGACACTAAGATACTACTCCTCCAGTCATCAGGCATTTTTTTAGTTCTCAAAATGTCATTAAAAAATCTAGTCAACAACTCTATCCCAAGATCTCCCAGATCTTTCCACATCTCTATTGGAATCTCATATGGCCCAACTGCTCTTCCAATCTTTATCTTCCTTAGTGTTATTCTAACTTCCGAAGTCTTGATTATTCTATGAAACCTATAAATCTTATCTGAAGGTAAACTAGGCAACTCTAAATTAGATTCCTTAGTGTTGTTTTCATTAAATAAATTATAAAAATAACTTCTTCATCGTTCCCTAATCTCTTTATCCTTCACCAGGATCTTCTTATCATTGTCTTTAATGCACCTAACACTTCCTATATCTCTAGTCTTTCGTTCGCGTCACTTAGCGAGTTTAAATGTCTCTTTCTCCTGCTTTTGTATCTAACTTTTGATACGAATTATCATAAGCCCGAAACTTTCATTCTTTAATTACTTTTCTTGCCTTTATTTTTGCATGTTTATATTTCTCCCAACTCTCCCTACTTCAACATTTTTGTCAATATTTATAAGCTAATTTCTTGTCACGAACGGTTTTTTGGACTTCCTCATTCCACCTCCAACTTTCTTTATATCATGGTCCCCTCCTCTGAAAATTCCCAACTTCTCTTCTTATCTCTTTAATATGACTCGCTATATCACTCCACATTTTATTTACTTCCTCATGTCTCTATAACTCATCATTACTAATTTTATCCTTAAACAACTCCATCTTCTCGCCTCTTAGATTTCTCTAACAAATCCTTGCATGCCTACTTATCTTAAAATCTCACTTCCACCCTTGAAATTTCAAATCGGTTACCATCAGTCTATGTTGGGTAACAATACTCTCTCCGGGTATGATCTTGCAATCCTTACATATTAAGCGATTCTTCGTTCTAGTAAGGACAAAGTCTAAAATCATCTCACTCATTACATTCTTCTCCCCAAATCCATAACCACTATGTACTTTCTCAAAAGTTCCTCCTTTTTTCCTTACAAGTCCATTCAAATCTCCCCCAATAAATATTTTTTCTTGGTTAGGTATACTTTGAAGAACTTCGACCATATTCTCCCAGAATTCTCGTCTAACATCTTCTTGCAATTCCACTTGGGGAGCGTACACACTAATAACGTTAATAACCTCCCTTCCAACCACCACCTTTATAACCATCATCTTATCTCTAATTCTCTAAATATCGATTGCTCTATCCTTTAAATCTCTATCTACCATAATACCCACCACATTCTTATGTTTGTCCTTCCCCGTATACCATAACTTATATCTCGTACTCTCAATTTCTCTAGACATCTCTCCAACCCACCTAATTTCCTGCAAGCAAAGAATATTAATCTTCCTTCTCCTCATCACGTTCACCAATTCTCTAGTCTTACCCGTCAAAGTATTTACATTTCAAGTTGTTAATCTAAGTCTATTCACATGGACTAACTTCTTTATCCGCACCCGTCCACCATAATGCGGTAACTCTTACTTATTTGACACCGGGTGAAAATACAACGCGTCGCTTCCAGACGATACCTTAGCCCACCCTTGCTCATTTCTCAGTATATTATACGATCAAATTCTTCATCTAAAATAATTATCCAAATAAGGAATTTGTAAATGAATATAGTTATCCCTTGAATTTGTCAAATCACTTACCCAACCTTAAAGTATTTTTTAAATAAATGTCGAATATAGAGCCAGAGGTCACTGCATCACCAATGCAGTGGGATTAATCCAGAGCTGATAGGCTTTCAGACAAATCTCTTCCATGTAGAGTACCTTATGTTGAGATAGATGAGCCCTCCCGTGGGAGATGTTCAGGAGCCAGAGCCTCTTAGGCGTAGGAGGTCTCCTTGAGTCACTCTAACTAGTGAAAGGCACAAAAGCCGTTCCTAACGCGCATATTGCCGCTTTTTGAATTATAAAACCAAACAGCGCCTTAGCCACATTCTTGAAGTTAAGCTTTAGAAGAATCCCATTTTTCTCTACTTTTCTAAGACATTTTCAGCCCATCATTGCAAGCGAATTAGTAACTACCAACTAGCAACTAGACATTCAAACTAAATTGTTCAGAAAAATATAAAACAAATCTGAAGCATTAAAACTAAAAGTGAGAGAGAGAGAGAGAGAGAGAAAACATACTTTACTTCCAACCGTCAGACCATTCGGCCTCATCTGTGATGGGTTCCGGAATATTACCTGTCTGAATTGGCTCTTGACTCCATTCTGTATTATCGGGATATTGAATGTTATTTTCTTCTTCATATTCCTCATAATCATCCGGTTTTGAATCCTCATCACTCCTTTCGGGAAGGAAACAACCTTGGTATGAACCGTTGTCAAAGCAATGCCACAAAAGCTTGTTCCAGTATGGATCCTTAAAAAATAAAATAAAGAAATGGATATATTAGCATTATTGAATAACTAAAAACCTATGCACCATATATAACAGTTAAGAAAGTTTTACAATGTGCGTATGGTAAAACTAGGATTAACTACATTTTTTTTTTAATAAAATGAATATGCAAATCCCAATATAAAGTAAATAATTAAATAATATTTTCATCAGATTAAAAGTTGAAGAGGGAATTGCATTATGTATACTTTAGGGCAAAAACTTCAATTACTTAACGAATACGTAACGATTTTGTCGAGCTGTCTGAAATTGAACTTAAGTTGACGAAATACTTTCCCCTTTTTTGTTTTTTTTTTTTGATGAACCATGGTATATTTATATATAAACATGGACTAAATCTCAACCATTGCATTGAATAGATTTTTATTTCCATTTTTTTATTTCGGTCCCAGTTTTTGGGAACAAAAACAGAAATTTGGGAAGACAAACACTAACACAAATGAATATATTCGGCATTACCTTGCAAATGATGTGCGGATTTCCGACAACAATCAACAAAGACCTTGCCCGTGTAACGGCAACATTAAACCTCCTAGGATTACTCAAAAACCCCAAGTAATGGATTCTGTCGAACTGATCGTGCTTTATAGTTGACCGTACTGTCGATATAATTATAACCTCTCGCTCTTGCCCTTGGAATTGCTCAACACTCCCAACCTTTATATCCAAATCATCGAAGACTTCAAGGGCCTTCTTTATTTTCAGTACTTGTTGCCGATAAGGAGTTATTACTCCGATCTCTTCCTCTTTCAGCTCCTTACTTTTGGTCAAATTATGGATCAGTTCAACTACTTTGCTCACCTCAATCCGATTAAACCAAGATGGATTACTCCCTTCTCTCTCGTCACAACCCTGAATTCCAATAAAAAGAACCGGAAATTCCTTGTTTGGAAGAAGATCGATCCAATCTGCCGAAGATAACTTGAGATCGTCTTTACAAGAAATCAATTCACCACCATAGAACAATTCCGAAGGAAGATAGAGAATTTCCGGGTGGCATCTATAATTTAGAACCAATTTCGTGACGTAATTCGTGTCGTTGTTTCGGTAATATTTGCATTCGAATAGCCTCTCCAAGTAGGATTTTCCAAGCCCGTAAGTCTCGGCATCTTTTGAGAAAATCACCGGGCCCAACTGCATCGGGTCTCCGGCAAGAACAACCGTCGTGGATGGGGCCCAAAGATGTGCCAGAGGGACCAACGTCTCGGGCTCAGAAGCCTGGCCCGCCTCATCCAAGAAAATGTGCGAGAAGTGGGCCCGCCTCAGACCTTCCGCGTGTAGATACGAAGAGCTCGCGTAAGTAGATATAATGATTCTATACGACACGAGTTCCGACAACAGAGGGCATGCAAAGAACGAATCTTTGACGCAACAAAATTCGATTATATCAGGCTTTATATCGTCCACTGGACGGGTGACAGCATTAAGCCTAAAGATCTCATTCGTTCGAACTTCAACCATATTCTCCTCGAGGATTTTTTCTAATATGTGGTCGGCCGCACTGTTAGACGGTGCACATACAAGAATCCGAGCATCGTTTCTTGTCTTGTAGAGTTGGAGGATAGCCTCCACGAGGGTCTTGGTTTTTCCGGTGCCCGGAGGTCCATGGATCACGTATGGAGGCCCGCCTTTGCAGCCGAGGATCATCTCGACAGATCTCATTTGCTCCTCATTGAGCATACATGAGATAGGAACGAGCGGTGTGAATTCAATCAGTCTCCTTTTGGACGATTCAGATGGAAAGAGATTTTGCAGGTCTAGTTTTCCGGCCGATTCTATCGCTTGATATAACCGCCTCATGTTCATTCGGTTATATGTGAACTGAACATTGTATAAATTACCATTTCGGTGAATCACGTGAAATTCCTCATCGAATTTTAGATACACTTCTTCAGCCTCGACCCGGTGAATGTAACCCTGCACCAATAACGAATCTAAGCAAAAATGTACTTGAAAACAAATTTGTTTTCTGGTTTAAAAAAAATACTTTTAAAAAATCAAGAATTTTTTTATTTTATTTTTTTTAAGGAAGAAAATAGTTGATTTTTATATTTGAAGTGATTGATGGATCGGGACTGCTCTATTTAAATTTTCTCAAAACAAAATTCTTTTTGGATTAAGACATCCTTTATAAGGATAAAACAAAGATAGCATATATATCATCCCTACGCTATCAAAACATGCTTTGTATTTTACCTTTCGCATTTAAGTATTTTTTTTTTGGTTGCATTAACTTTCTTTTATTATAAAAAGTATTTAAAAAAAAAAAAAAGAGTTACCAGATGGTGCCTTATATTAAATTAAGGGAAAATGACTAGATGACCCCATTAAGAAGGTCAATCTACCAAACCATCCCACATGTTTTTAATTGAACCAAATAAACCTCAATTAAGTTAATTATACCGTTCAATCCCAATTTCAAATTTTTCGGAAAAATTAAGTAACGATAATTGCCCCCTACAAATTCGGAATCATATCTTTGACATCTCTTTCCATGCCATAAAAGTAGGAATCGTTACCAAGTTAGAAATAAATAACTTTTATGTTCTTAAAAAGCGATAATCTTTTTTGATACATCGTTTGCTAGATTTGTTTATAGATATATGATCATGGGTCATTGTCTTCAAAATAACATCTATTTGTATATATTTTATCATATAATTTAATATTTTTTGAATTCAACACGATGATAAATTCTATGTTGAATCAACAATATACGTCACTATTCAATCTAATTTTTGTGTTAATTTTTCATTTAATTGCATTTAACATTTTTTACAATAAAAACACAATAGATTTATAAAATTTTGTTGAAGTATCATGTGGAATTCAACACAAATGTAAAAACTAATGAAAGAAATGGTGAATGTGATATCCTTTTACTTGATTTGATTACAGATTTATCATCATGCGGTCATTGACTTCAAAGAAGCATACGATATATATTTTTTATATAATTTAATATTTGTTGAATTTAACACGATGATTAATTTCATGTTAAATTCAACATGCGTCACTATTCAATCTATTTTTTTGGTATTTTTTTTATTTAATTATATTCAACATTTTTTAAAATAACAACACAATAAATTTATAAAATTTTGTTAAAATAGCATATTAAATTCAACACTTATGTGAAAACTATGAAAATTCAAAAATCCCATATTAAATTCAACACGAATGTGAAAACTATAAGGATTCGGAAATACCATGTTGAATTCAACACGAATGTGAAAACTGATGATAAAAATGATGAATGTGATATCGTTTTGAAGATCGAATGTGAAAACTGATGATAAAAATGATGAATGTGATATCGTTTTGAAGATCTTATTCAGACGAATCTGAATATATAATTGGATCATGAAAAAAAATGTGCAAAACAATAGTTATTTTGGAATTAATACAACGATTTTGATTTGGTTTTATTTTAGTAATTGTTCCTATTTTTTAGAAAGTTATATATCAAGTACGTGATCATCCATAAATTCAGGAATTTGATAGCTGCTACACGAACAAAATTGATTGAATCTTCACAAAGGATTAAAATGTAACCCGAAAAAAATATTAGTTTCCTTGGAAGTTTGGGCTCCCTAATAGGAGCCCCTAGTAAACGCCCCTTAAATTAAATGATTGAGAAAATGTCGAAAGAAGGGATAAGCATTTTACTAGGTTTCCGTGTGTGTGTGTTTTTGCGGGCGTGAGAGAGAGAGAGAGAGAGATGGACCTGATATGCATGATCATTAGCAGCTACGTCGTCCTGAGCAAACTTTGCAAAAATATAATCTCCACATACAAGTGACGGTCTTCTCTCAGCTAAACCTGGGACCTCCAAAGTCAAAAACTGTAAACCTTTGCTGCTCATAGTGACACAATCCATGTCATAATCCCTCATGTCTTCCTGAAGCAACAATTCACAAATTTAGTGCAAAAGCAAAGCAAGACTAATAAGGTGGCCTTTGTTTATTGCAAGAAGGAAAAAATAAAAAATAAAAAAAACTTGAACGGAAATAAAACTCTTATGTTCCCAAATTTGAAACTAAACAGAATCAAATTTTCTATTTGAAACTAAACAGAATCAAATTTTCTTTGTTTCCATATTTCCGTTTACAGAAACATATCTGGGAACAGAAACACCAAGAGTGCGTTTGGCTGGGATATTTGAACAAAGAAATTTGATTTAAATCAAGGATTTAAAAATTTTAATCAAGAAAAATCTCCATGAAAATTTTACAAATTCATTTTCAAAATCTATTCCTTCTTAGATACCCCATCAAAAGGCTGATCCAACGTCAACTAATATATCTTTTCTTCGAGTTCGATACTTACCTCCATTTTAATCTCTTCCATCATCACCAAAGTATTGAAAAAAGAAACATAGTTTCTTTTCATTAAACCTTCTCTAATAGCATCAGGAATCTGCTTCTTTTCTACCAATTTTCTAATATTATCCGGAATCAAATACACAGGAAGTCTATTTTGGAACCCCCGGCTCGAACCCTTTGCTGGACGAGGACCCTTAACAACCACATCTTTAGAAGATTTATTAACCACCGTCGATTTCTTTCTTCTTCCCCTTTGGTACGGTTTGTTAGAACCCAACGATTGCGAAATCTTATCGTCCACCATGATGAATACCAGCCGTTCGATCGTCTCATCCTCCACGCTAAAATGCACCGCCGATCGGTGCAGCCCCGTCTCTTTAGCCTTGCAAGAGAGCCAAATGGTTAAGGTTTGCCTCGGCTGAAGGACTCGGTCTTCCAATGCAAAAGACTCCATGAATTCGTGGGTGTACTGCGTGTCAGAAAACTTTGTCGGTGGCTCCATTAGAGAGAGACTGAATGACTCTTCGGGTTTTGAATCGTAGATTTTGACCGACCAAAGTTGGACGGGTTGGTCAGTGGTGTTCTCGATCGTGATCAGATCGGAAACGGTTTCTCCGACAAATCCTGATCGGGGTTTTCCGCTGATAAACGGGAAAGGAATAGATATCATCACGACTTCACTCTCATCGGATGGATTGTAAGTGTAAACGGATTTATCATCCTGAAAATCAATAAATCCTATGTCGCCTTTGTCTCCGATTACAGACATTTTCTCATCCCAATCACCACCGGAAGAACCCATCAATCAATTTGTCTGACAATTTCAAATAATATCTATCACCCGAAAGAAAAATGATAAGTTTATGCCCATTATGAGGTATAATTAAACGACTACAACTAGGGAGATATATTCAGTGAAAGATATATGGTAACAATAAGATTGACATTCGCAATAATGTAGCAACTAATTTGAGTAAGGCTAAATTACAGAATAGAATTCCCGTGTCTTCCTCTATATACTGTTATTTTAGAATCAACATGATCCATGAACTGAAGCTTTATAATGAAATAAAACCAACTTTGAGAGAAATGAATAGAAGAGAAAGGAATCTCATTAAGAGAACAGGGGAGAAGATAAAAAAAGGGAGAACAACTCCTCTCTTTTGTTTGGTTAGCTCATTAAAAGAAAATGAGATAGTGTTTTTGTACAGGTTCACTTACTGTTATGCACTATTTTATAAAAGATCATACGAATCGATCACTTCCTTCCTCTACGAGTCTCCCCAATTTGGGGGGGAAAAAATATCGACTTCTTAAAAAAACAATCCCACTTCTCTTCTTTTCTTCTCACTTTAAATTTATCAAACAGTAGAAATGGGAAGAAACCATATTCTCTTATTTTCTCTTCTCCCTGTTTATCCTAATCCAAACAAAGCCTTAGTGCACGTATACAGTGGACTGATGTTGGAGATTACTTGTTGCAATGCAAACATTCAACAGATATATCAGTAAATAATGAGTAAAGGCTGTAAACAGTAGGAAAAGATAGATAATGTACCAAATCAGCCTAAATTTCCTTCTCACTATGAAGGAAATTCTCATTTAAACCAATAAAGCCACTTAAAAATTATGATTGACAACAAAAGCCTTTAATATTTACTTAATTCATTGGAATGCTATAACTCAGTTACAGTCTGTGACACAGCATAACCCTAAGGCAGTGTTTGGTAGTACGGAATTCAAGCCTTTGAAATTAAAATTCAAAATGAAGGCATATAAATATTAGTTTGCAGGATTTTGATGAATTTGAAATGAATGGAACTACAATTGAAATTTATAACTTGAGTTTAGAATCTCTACTAAGAGATGAATATCAATAAATTAAAAACATACATATATGAGTGTAAATAGAAGGATTTGAAATGACTTAGTAAAAGTATTTATTTGGTATCCATTTAACTTACATGTTAGAGCATCTCCAACAGCTGTTGGAGATGCTGTGTCATACTCCATTTTGGCACTTTTGATGCAAATATAACTAGGGCATAGGAGACATTTTTACATAGATTATCTAACATCAGTTGGAGCGCATCGGAGACATTTTGACATAGATTATCTAACATCTGTTGGAGCCAATTTTTGCTTTAAAAGTGCCAAAATGGAAGATAGCACAGCATCTACAAAAGCTGTTGGAGATGCTCATAGTAGGTTTTTTCTCTCCAAACTTGCATGTTAAGGTCCCATTGATGTTATTTACTTTGATAACTAACATTTGTTTCTTTTTTTACAAATAAAAACACTTAAATCCCTCGATTTCAAATCCATTTGTCCAAGTTGAGCCTTAGAGAATTTCACAAGCCTTCACTTTTGCTTTAAAAGTGCCGAAATGGAAGATAGCACAGCATCTACAAAAGCTGTTGGAGATGCTCATAGTAGGTTTTTTCTCTCCAAACTTGCATGTTAAGGTCCCATTGATGTTATTTACTTTGATAACTAACATTTGTTTCTTTTTTTACAAATAAAAACACTTAAATCCCTTGATTTCAAATCCATTTGTCCATGTTGAGCCTTAGAGAATTTCACAAGCCTTCATTTCTAATTCCAATTCC
Source organism: Eucommia ulmoides (assembly GCA_016647705.1). Taxonomy (NCBI): domain Eukaryota; kingdom Viridiplantae; phylum Streptophyta; class Magnoliopsida; order Garryales; family Eucommiaceae; genus Eucommia; species Eucommia ulmoides. Next base: position 34,164,801 of record CM028327.1, on the reverse strand, counting down.
AATTCCACGGAACCAAACACTAACCTATTTCTCTAAACTGGAAACAGCGGCCAACTGATCATACAATGTTAAACATACATAATCAATCCACAAAGGGGGTTTCAAGACTGTGGAACGAACTTATTAGGTTTTTAACAAATTCAATAAATGCAAAAGTACTATCAGATTAACACAGTTTAAAATTCAAGCTCAATCAACCATAAGCAATCAAAAAAGGGGCACTCATAACGAAGCAAATGCAGAACCAAGTGAAGAAGATGATCACAAAAAAATGGCAAGATATATACCTATTAGGATTGAAGAGAGAAGAAACCCTACTCTCGACCTTAAACCTTCGAATGCAAATTGCAGACCGAGAGAGAGAATCAAACGACGGTCGGTTATCGGTTTCGTTTATACAGATTTAAACCGAAATCACAAGGATTTCAAACGACTTGATGATCATCATCGCAACAGATAGAAAATTAATGAGTTTGTAAATATACGAGTCTACATTTTGCATCTTCTCGATTCAGCATTTGCTACATCCATTGATAGTTACAGAACAATTACTAGTTGAGTCTTTTCAAGTGAAAAAGGAATGCAGAAAGAGAACTGATAGAAATATACGTGGTGGGCCCGGCTGATATCTCACTGGACATTGTGAAAATGGGCTGGATTCAGGGGGTGGTGATGGCCCCGGGCCCGTCAGCCCGAACAACTAAATCCTATTTTTTTAGAGTATTAGCTTTGAGCTCATGGACAGGGCCTGGGGCCTAAGTTTTAGGAGCCGATAAATTTTAAGGCCAAACTTGGGGTAAGACCAAAATATTTTAGGCATGGCCTGACCTGGCCCGGCCCGAAGAATAATTAAAAAAAAAATTATATATATATATATATAAACACGTATTCACTAACACACATAAATACATATTCACTAAACGCATATTCACTAACCCTAATTAGTATTTATTTTTTAGATTAAAAAAAAATTATAAGTCCGGGGCCCTAGGGTCAGGCTTTGGGCTTAGTTTTTTTTTTTTATAGAGTCAGGTTCGGGTATGAAATTAAGGTCCGATCATAGGGTCGGACCGAGTTCGAGCCTAAAAAATTCTTGTAATACCCTAGTCTAAGTCCAGGCCGACCCATGACCACCCCTAGGTTTCAGTTGATATGGATGATAGTGCGGGCCCATTAATAGACTACTAGCAACTTGGCTATTTTTTTTTTTTTCTTTTGTTTGTTTTAAGTTAGCAGGTGTTCGGTCCCGCGTACACGCATCTCGACTAATCACCTCACTAATTTATCTTAAAGACGTATTCTTTCACATTGGTCTGGTACATTCAAGATTAAATTTAAGATTTAACTCTCAAAGTGCTCTCCAAGAAAGTCAAATCCTAATTATTAAGAAAATTGGAGTAACTCTTCTTGCTAACCGGACTAACACCTATTGGGTTCAATTTAGCTATTCAATGAGTGGGCAATTATCAATACCAACAAAATAAAAGGGGTATTTGGTATACAATTCCATCTAATAAAATCATTCATCAAATTGTCACACTTCTAGAAATATGGTTACCCGCATTCATTCTCTCAATTTCGGATGTAAATACACTTTTATTCTGTCTCTAATTCTTTAGAAATTCGAGTTATTAATGAATATTTTTTGAATCCCTATATTTAAGGAAATAGACTAATACATAAAAATCATAAATCCTAAATCCTAAACTACTACTCCAAAGTTTTTTACACTAGTTCCTACAAGTCTTAATGGATGGGGTGACGCTAACCTCGAGTTTGGTGTCAAATCGAAAATTTTGGCTATCAACCATTTTCAACTTCTTTGTGTATTTGAATTTCGCATAAATTCTAAACCGTTTCTCCAAGTTCACTTCCATTTATTTCTTCCAACAAGTATAGATGGACAAAATGGTGCTAACCTTGCAACTCATTTGGTTGGATGGAATGTAATGAAAGAAGGAACGAAATGAGAGGAGAAATAGAATAGATTTGTCAATATCATCACTTTTTCATTCTTTTGTTTGGTTATTAAAGAATATGATGAGGAATGGAATAATGAAACATAACAAAATTCGCATAATGCATGGTGTTAAATCCAAAGTTTTGATGGTCAATTAAATATTGATATTTTTTTGTGCAACTAATAATTTTATTGAGTGTTTCAAATTTATAGTTCCATGTTTCTGATTAAAAAAGAAGAATCATTAAAAAAAAATATAAAAGGTGTAAGATGGACATAATAAAGACGTAAAGAGTTTTGAAGACGCTGAAGAAAACGAGGTGAAAACAACTCTTTACTTATATACTCTTAATGCAACCCAAATTAGGATCGCACACAACACTTAAAATGAATTAATCTTATGTGTGTCTTGATAAGAAGTGATAAGTTTAACATCCTAAAATAAGATATTTTATGTGCTTCTTATGTAAAATGGTTTTGATAAATGACCTAGCTAAAAATGTGTTTTAAAGAATAAAATATTTTGTTTTCGGGTTATTTCGGCCAACTGGCAAAAGAGGTCGGTCGACGTATCAAGACAGTGATTTTTGGGAGTAGAAATTGAGTCCTGATCTAATCGGTCAATCGAAAAAAGTAATCGGTCAACCATTTGAAACAGTGGCTGAAATGAGTAAGAGAGTGAGCACTCTAACCAATTCGGTCAACCGACGGGTTCAAGTCGGTCAATCGAATGAAATAGTGGCTGAATTAATGAAATTGGGAAAACCACCGATCAGGTCGGTCAACCGACAATGTAACGACCCAATTTCCCAGGACTGTCACTCAGTTTCTTATTTTTATTTTATGGAGAAATAGAGACAAAAGACAAACTACTCCACCACCACACTTCCACTACGTCACTCTGATAAATAAAATAATAATAGACATAACCTCGACTTACTATTACCTGACCAATAATAAATATAAACTAACTATCAAGTAATATAAATTTTAAAATTTACTTAACACTATAAAAGTTTGAACCACTGATTACCAACAACTGCCCCGACTGTCTCAAAAGTAGCACCATCCTCTGACCTTATTTAACGCCAGTAATAGATCCATCTCAACTTGGAATACCTAAGACAAAATATTTATCGGTATATTGTCTTCATAATACAAAAATAATTTATGGATCAAATACATATGTTAGAATATAGTTTCCAAAACTAAATATAGTCACACTAAATAGTATCAAAATTCACATATATCATCAAGATATAACAACTGAATATAAATCAACCAATCAAATAATTTTTATATAATAAAATATTATAAACACACTTCTCTACTAGCTATCGGATCGTTTCGCCTCATGATCGAGAATTATAACGGTACCGTAACATGTACAATCATGCAATCTAAGGTTTCATCAGCGTCAGAGTCATTCAATATCTTCAATAGTAAGAGTCAACACAGTATAACCCACCATACGTGATGATAAACATCATCGTCGTCAACAACAACAACAACCACCACCACATGTAGGACTTTCTCTCCTGTCAAGTCAAAACACAATATCCTACATAACATATCCTACTGTTAGGACCAATAACATCCCGCAGGACATGCCTTCTTGTCGGGACCACACTATGGCCTAGTAGTATAATAATAAAAATTATTTTTCATATTTAACCATTTACTTGATCAATTTAATGTTATAAAATAATCTATTTTAATAAACCTTTTCTTTTCACATTTTAATACAAAAATATAATTTGTTAATTTACATAGAAGACAGTACACTCATCTCGAATAATGGTACCACTATTAGGTTATCATCGGAATATTATAGAAGTTGATGTCACCAATGAATATTAGAGGGCGAGAAAATGAGAGAATTTGGGAGAGAAACAAAAATGAAATAAGTGCAAGAATAAGAACTCAGAGAGAAAAGGTATAGGAATGCGTTAAGTAAGTACGTGAACTCAATGCATACGCATAATAATGTGTACCTCGGGTTTTCATTGCCCCTAGTATATATAGGCATTGGAGATGATTAGTTGGGCCTAAACATGGTTAATTAGGAGAATGTTTAGCTGATAATCCGGGGTATTTAGGAGATAATCACTGGGCTTAGGCTTTTGGGCTTATTTGGTAAAGCCCGTGGGCCTCTGTCAAGCCTATAATGGTAAGCTAGTGGAGGAGAGTGGAGATCTGTGGAATCTTGGAAAATAAATGAGCTGGAATAGGGAACCGATTGAGGTAAACGGTTGAGTCCCTTAAGTTAGCCGTCCAAGGCATGACACAAGGCTTAGAGCGGCACGTCCTTACACGACACCGCACTTCTCACAATGCAGGGCTCAGGGCAGCACGTCCTTACGGGACACCACACTCTTCCCTAGGTGCAAAGAAAATTCCAGGGAAGAGACGTGGTCGGTGTATGCTCCAACGTGGCATTGTAGATTTTGGAATGTGTCCATATCACTATGAGCATGAACACATAGTTGGGCCCCAGGTGCTAATTCAGTGGTGCCCGAAAGTACCCTCATTAGTTGCCCCCTAACCTTATGCGGCGAGGGAAACGAGACGGTCATGGATATCAATTTTCGATCGGGATGGGCATCTTGGAGACTTCGCAGCATGAGAAACACCTCTGGTCAACATTTTTCCAAGAGTTAGCTTTTTCTAAAGAGTTAGTTTGAAATAAGCCTCCATATGGCCAGGTGCCGAGATCAGGTAGCATGGCAGAGCGACCCCGAATTTCTTCAATTTTTAAGGAGATATTTTTTCCATGGTTAACTTTTTTTTAGGAGCTAATTTGAAACAAGTTCCCATACGGCCGGGATCCGGGTCAGGTAGCATAGTAGAGGAACCCCGAATTTCTTTGATTTTCATAGCAACACCCGTTCACCATGAACAATCCCTGAGCACGGACTAACCTTCACCGTGGAGAAAATAAAGGTGAGCCCTAGGGGTGTTTACCGCGAACGGGTAGGGGACGAGGTAGTATATCCCCCAAGGTTACCGGGTGCACGCAATGATTGGCCGGCTGGCCGGGGGCGGGCCAGCCTACACTGGCCTCAGCAAGGGCTAGCTAGCGTGCTGGCCCCTTGGGGGGCAGTAGTGTAACGACCCGATTTCTTAGGGCCGCCACGTGGTTTCTCCCATTTGAGAATTTAAACTAAAATTAAGCAACCAATATTCCATTAATAAAATCCGAGAATTTTTACAATGCGACGATATCAATTATAATTTATCGATTTATCAAATCAATTTTGCAACAGTAAATAATGAATACAATTATTTCAAATTCAAATAAAAATATAATTGAAATAGAATTATAAATTCCATTATGACTTATCAAGAATTTCTAGTTTATATATGTATTGTATATTCCCAAAGCTTTTGATTCCAATATATATATGATTTTATCAAAGAATTATAATTCAAACAGTGACATTTGGAACCCCAATTCCCTGACTCCAAACCATTCTACCAATATATACATATAATTATAATTATTGCAAATTAAATAGAAATTCCATCAAAATTCCCAGCGTAGTTTTATTCTCACTGACCCTACAATTAAAACTGTGAGATTGTGAACCAACACTCAGTAAAATTTTCAACCTCTCTAATACTTGTCTTCAATCAATTCCCAAATAAACACATAAACGTGTATTTCACATAATTTTCACATAATACATACTCCTAAATACTTCACGAAAAACAATAATTATAACAATAATAACATAAATCGCACAATACAAGGAGAGATTAAATACATATACTAAAAGAGTAGAAATTCTACCTGAAATTTGAAGTCGAAATTCGAATTAAAATATTCTAAACCGATCTCTTTTATTCTCACTCAAACAAAATATATATAACACTATAATATGCAGATATATGAATTGGTTATTTGATCACTTATTATTACTGTTATATCCATCCCTTTCAATGGGTTTTGACTATTATTATTATTATTATTATTATTATTATTATTAATAGGATATATACATAGCACACATGCACATTTCATACATATGTGTTTTGACAACACATTTCTATATATTTATTTTTTATTTTTTATTTATTTATACTAATATTCCTCTTGCAATAAAGAAATATTAATTATATCCCAAAAATTTTAAATTCTAGTCTAAATAGCACAATAGTTCCAAAAAAATATTAAATTTATATAAAATAATATTTTCAAACATACAAATTTTCAGGGTATTACAAGCAGCGTGCTACCCCTCTCCTTTGGTTGCCACCCCCTATTTTTTAGGGGGGTAAATTTTGTGACCTTTAAATTTTTTATTTTTTATTATTTTCTTTTACCCTTACTTCCCTAAGACTTTAAATATTTATTTTGACACGATATTTTACGCAGTTACCCTCTTAATGGGTGAGGTTTGAGGGGAGAACATTTTGAGCATGTCAGAGTGTTGCTTGCCTAGAACTCTGGTCGATACATTTACGGGAGGCCCTTATCTGCGCCTTGCTGACTAGAGGCAGCACAACAGGGTGGTGGGCGCAGGATAAGACAACGTTGGCCAAAGGGGATAAGACAAATCTTCTAGACGACACTCCTGGACAACTCTCTTCGGGAGGGCACTCCTGAACGGCATTTTTGGATAAGGTCATCATCTGGACCTTACTGGCTAAGAATAGCATGGCAGGGCGGTGCTTGTCAAACCTGATAGTTTCGGTCACAGGGCCTTGAGGTTAAACCCATGGATGGTGCCTTTGGGGAGGACTACCATGACAGCTATCCACTTCCTGCATTCGGATTTTCCCATTGGCCCTCTCATCGCACGGACGCCCCTCAGGATGAGGGCGGGGAGGATTGAGCTTTGGATTGTCGTTTCTTCAACACTTAGGATTTTGTAGACTCATTTCCACTTATTCCTGTTTTTTTTTTTTTTTTTGCGTGCGAGCGTGTAAGCTTTTGAGCGGCATAACCAAGGTACTTCAAAGTCTACCACTTCCTCTCAATGTTTTTGCCAAGTCGCTTTTTGCTTGGTCCTATTTTCAGAGTTGTAAAATTTTTAAAAAAAAAAAATTGAAATTTTTTTTTGTCTCTGCCCAGGACCATACACCATTAGCCCCCAATCCGGGACACAATTTGATTGTAAGAAAATCGTGTCGTGGAATTAGGAAGAGGGTTTTCCAGGGTGCCTGGTCTTCTCAGTCCGCAGGGGCGTAACTCGATAGTTGGTCCCCCGTGGTCGGTCATCGAGGAGTTCTTCGTAGCCAGGCTTATTCAAGAACCCTTTTAGGTTATCTCCATTTAGTCCATGGAGGAGCATATTTTTCTTTAGAACGTCGGATTTATAGTCGACTGGTGGGGAGAGGTACTTAGCTGCAGGCCCTCAGACCCGATCAATATTCTGCCTTTGGTGGATGACCTTGGTCCTTCCCTGGGTATGGACTATTGACCTATGGAGAGGGTCTGGTTGTCACCCTTGACACTAAGCACCCAGATGAGTCTTGTGGAGAGTCACTCGCGACATCGACAGTCGGGATGTTGATCTGGAGAATCATCGGCGACTTAAGGGGTCGAAATGCCGTTGAGGAGAATCATTCACAACACCGAGGGTTGGGATGCTGATATGAAGAATCATCTATGACTCAGGAGGTCAAAATATATCTATAGAGAATCATCTGCAACGCCAAGAGCTAGAATGCGACTCAAGGGATCAGAATGTTGTTGAGGAGAATCACTCGCGACGCCAAGAGCCGGGATACAACTCAGGGGGTCAAAATGTTGCCGAGGAGAATCACTTGCGACGCTAGGAGCCAGGATGTTGATCTGGAGAATCATCCACGAGTCAGGGGGTCAGAATGTTGTTTACTAGAGAGAACATTAGGCACATTGCATAAAACACATTCTTTATTTTGATAAGAAAAACTGCAACACTTTGTACAAACTAAAAGTTGTTCACAAAAGTGGATCTTTACTATATAAGTGGAACTTCAGCTGGTCAGCATTCCGCAGGTGCCTGTGCTGTACACCTTCTTCTATTTCAAGATCGTATATGCCCAAACGTGTGACCTTGGTGACTCTATACGTCTTCGGAGCTGAATCTGCCATAGATGAGGTTGATTTCACCATCCACGCATTAGTGATCTTCCCTAGCCTCAGCCCTCGAGGCCATGGACGGTTGCGGTTTTCCCTTTTTCTTTGGGCCCGAGGCTCTCCCTATGGTTCATCCCTGTTAGGTTGCTCCTGATTTTATCTCTTAACGTAGTTCCCAAGATATCCTCTTTGGATGAAAGTTTCAACCTCCTGCCGAAGTTGAAAGCGGTTATCTGTGGAGTAGCCTCAGTCTTGGTGGAACTAATAGTACTTGGTCATCGACTTCCCAACCAGCTTTCCTCTATGTGGTGACGAAGGAGGGAAGAAATCTTGCCCTGAGTTTTCTGTAAAGATGGCGGCCACTAAGGCCGTGAGTAGAGTGAACTCTGGTTGGTGACGTCCTAGAGGAGGAAGTGGCCTCATGTCTCTGAGTAGAGGTCTAAACTCTTCTTTAGTTTGTAATCTTCCCAAGCCTTGGGCTTGATTCGAACCTCCATCCCTCGATCTCTTCTGTTTATTCACCCATTCACTTTTTTCTTTTGGCTGCAGCACGTAGATTGGTAGCCGTGAATACGCTACTACTTTCACTCCCAAATATACGAGGTCAAGTTTTAGTATAAATCGAGAGAGTTAGGGTTATCGTATCCACAAGGATTGGTTTTGACTATTATTGAGTACCGCGTTGGTCATGACCAAACTTTATCTAGCCAAAAATAAATGTGTTTAAAATTAATAATACTAATACTAAGTTAATTAATCTAATTAAATTAACTATACTAATACTATTATGAGATGTTTAGGGAAAGTATTATCTAGGGATTAACTTTTGTTTAAAAAAATGTGTTTGGTCTCGTTTTAGTTTACGTTAACGGTGTTCGACTTATCCGACAATCTCGGTATCTAAAACTCCTTCACCACCTCTCCCGAGTGTAAGACAGGGGATATAATGCAACTTCGTGTCAACGAAGAAGTCCCCCTCAACGTATTAACGACTCTAGGTCACGTGAATCTTGCTCCAACGTCATTGATTACATACAATCCAACTCCCAAACAGATCATTGGATCGTCGCGTCGTGTTTACCCTTTCGACAATCTCAGATCTAAACCTCCACTTCCACCTCTTCTAGGTGTAAGACGGAGGAATACATGATTTCGAGCCAATGAAGAAGTCCTCCTCAACGTCTTAACAACCCTAGGTCACGTGAGTCTTGCCCCAACATCATCGATTGTCCACAATCCTAACCCCAATCGGGTTATTGGATCGTGGCGTTTATTTACCCTAATTCGAATCCGGGGTTTGTCAAACCTCGTATTCTCCATTTATCTATCTAAGCATGATAAATAAATAATATGATAAACACAATCAAACTACGAAGAACAAACATAAACATAACATTGAAATCATACGAATCACATATTTATAAATATAGTGTTAATCCCTATACAATCCATGTTTAACTACGACCATAACCGCATTTACAAATAAAGAACGAGTTAGGCATGCTCACAATATCCTAAGTTAAAGAAATAACAGAAGAAATCGAAGAACTTAGCCTCGTCTGAAGATTTGTCACTAAGAACTGTTCAACAATTACTCCGCCGTCTTCCTCCACTTTGGGATATGAGCTCTCCTTTTAAAACTCCTAATTCCAACCCTAAGTATAGCCTAAAGGGCTCTAGTGGTCGGAGCAGAGGAGAGGAGGGGGTATAAATAAGAAAAATATCTAAAATAAATATCTAAACTATGTAGAGGTCACCGCCGCGGAGGTGAGTAGGTCGGTTAGTTGATCACCTAGGCGGTGGAGTCAGTTGTGGATTTGGTGACATCCTACGTTTTCACCGCCGCGGCCGTGAATCTGAGCACCGCAGTGGTGGACGTTCAACAAGAAATCAACTCTCTGCATCTTCACCACCACGATGGAGGTCTGGACACCGCGGCGGTGGGCTTCCTTCAGAATAATATTGCCTTTCTCGTTTTTCCACCGTTCTTCGATCGTTCTTAGTTCGATTTCATCGTTTACGTTCCGTTTTCCTACCTTTTTACCCCACACACCTGTTTTAATAGAAAAAGTATAAAAACTAATTAAAATATAATAAAATAAATATAAAAACTACTCTAAAACTAACAAAATCGGTTTAGAAATATGTAGGTAGATCATACCTATCATAGATCAACACTATGGAACCTAGTCCCGCGATCCATACCTTGATCAAGAGTGGGTGCAGGGTTGGAGTAGAGGTCATAGAACAACCTCTGATGTCAAAGCCCACCAACAAATGCATTCAGTGCTACACTTTTAGGGAGGTCATCGCATGCATTTGCGTTTGGGATAAAGCGTTCAATGTAGTCTCCTAAAGACTCACTGGGCTCCTACCGAAAAGTGATGATATGAGCCATAGTCTGACCTTCACTGGGAGTGGTTGAAATGAGCCAGGAACAATTGCTCGAGCTCCCTGAAGGTAGAGATAGATGCTAGCCTTAGACCTTGGAACCAAGACCTTGCTGCACCAGTAAGGGTGATGGGAAAGGCTCTATATCACAGAGCTACAAAGGCCACTTGCATGTCCATATGAGACTTGAACATGGACAGGTGATCAACGGGATCTGATGTGCCATCATACGGATTCATCTGGGGTAAGTAAAGTGCCTTAGTGCTACTTTTTCCAAAACTTCCTCCATAAAAGGAAACCTCACCTCCACAATAACACCAGGTCCTACCCAACCTCTTTGCACCTCTTGGAGCTAGGCTTTCATGTCAACTAGGCGACGCTCCACAGCCTCCCCTACTTGGGACTTTCCCCGTACACAACTTCCTGCAACTCAGGCTGCAGTGTGATGAAAGAGAAGTGAGTAGGAACCAACTTTGCGTTCATGCCGGCCTCTGTGATTGGACCTGTCTAGCCAATGAAGAGCCTAACCATTAGGGGATACTGACAGTTCCCTTGGCTTAAATTCGAGCAGTGGAGGAGGTGGAGATCTCGGCATTGCTGGGGGGGCCTCTCTTATCCCACAAGCTTAGAGTTGTGAGGTGGAGGGCGACCCTTGGGCACAAACCCATTCGAAGTGGTTATGAGAATATCGCAGTCTTAAGGTGGCTCCTCAAGTGCTACGGTCTGGAGAGTTGGCCCCTCTTGAATAGGTGGTAGTGGCAAGCGCGTGAGGAGGAGTTGAGCATACGACTTGAACTTACTCATTTGGCGTTCAAGGATATCAACCCGAGATGCCTCCTTGGCTCCCAATGTTTGTCTCGCAGCCCTAGGTGGCAGAGTGGACAGTCTTGCCTGGTCCTGGGGGGCAGTTATCCTCGTTGGTAGGAGCTGGGGTTTGTGCCCTTGGAGTTCTTAACATGTCTTCTCTTTCTTTTGTTTTGGCTCTACTTACCTAACTGGACCTTACAATCATCTAGGCTCAGCTGAGTAGAGAGTAATGATTGGGAAAATAATTCTTGCATGGTTCTCACAGATGGCGCCAAACTGTTGGTGTATAAAAATAATACATACCTCGAGTATGGTCCAGTCGAAAAATAGGTGAGTCCTCTTCTTGAGGTGGAGTCAACAGTTGCAAATTTTTCAGGTGAGTTGTACTAGGTCCTAGGAAGACTAACCTACTATGTCTAAAGTCCTGTTCCTTAGGAAGTATACTTGCAAAAGGCTTAGGCCGGGATTTATCCTGATGAAGCTCCTCTGGTACGAGAATAAGAACTCAGAGAGAAAAGGTATAGGAATGTGTTAAGTAAGCAAGTGAAATCAATGCATGCGCTTAATAAAGCGTACCTCAAGCTTGCATAGCCCCTGGTAAATATAGGAGTTGGAGATTATTAGTCGAGCCTAATCACGGTTAATTAGACGAAATCCTATGTTTAGCTGATAATCCAGGGCGTTTAGGAGGTAATAACTGGGTTTGGGATTTGGGCCCATTTGGCAAAACTCATGGGCCTCTATTAGGCATGTGGTGATGAGCTGGTGGAGGAGAGTAAAGATCCATGGAGTCCTGAAGAAGAAACAAGTTGGAATGGAGAACCGGTCGAGGTAAAAGACTGAGTCCCTAAAATGGGCCATCCAAGGCACGGCACAGGGCTTAGGCCGGCACATTCCTATGGGGCATCACGCTTCTCACGGTGTAGGGCTCAGGGCAACATGTTCCTACGCGGCATCGCGTTTCTCCTTAGGTGCAAAGGAGATTTCAGGGAAGGAGCCGTGGTCGGCGTATGCTCCAGTGTGGCACTATGAATTCCGAAATATGTCCATATCACTACGAGGATGGACATGTGGCTAGGCCCCAAGTGTTGACTCAGTGGTGTCCGAAAGTACCATCATCAATTATTATTTTTAAATATTTACACTTTCTACCATTTCTAAAAAACTATTAATCATATCCCAAAACTCTTAATATATTTCAAATAACATAATAATTCATCAAATTTTAAAAGTCAAAATTAAAATTAACCTATTCACTCCCATAGTTTTCAAAACCAAATTTTTAAATATCATAATAACCTTTAATAGTTTTAAAGTGAACTTTTGAAATAATATACTAAACCCAAATACTTTTCAACTGTTATAAAATGAAATAAAAAATATGCACAACCAAAAACTGGGTGTTACAATCCTTCCCCCCTAAAAGAAATTTTATCCCAAAATTTAATGATCTTAAATGAACAAATAATGCATATGTACTACCTAGTAATCACAAAAAATGACTCCAAGCTCACGTCTAAACCGACCTCACAACTCAATGTCTTATCCTATGGTCCACTACTGACACAACACTAATACCAAGTTTACAGAACCTATAAACTAAGCTTTGATACCAACTGCAACGACTCGATTTCCTAAAGTCACCACTCAGTTTCTCCCTTTTTTATTTTTACAGAGAAATAGAAACAAAAGACAAACCACTCCACCACCAAGTTTTCGCTGCTCCACATTGATAAATAAAATAATAATAGACATGACCTTAACTTACTATTACCCAACCAATAATAAATATAAACTAATGGTCAACTAACACAAATTTTAAAATTACTTAACACTACAAAAGGTTGAACCATTGATTACCAACAACAGCCCTGACTGCCTCAATTGCAGCACCATCCTCTGACCCTATTTAACATCAATAGTGGACCCATCTCTACTTGGAGTACCTTAGATAAAATATTTTATCGGTGTACTGTCTTTATAATATAAAAATAATTTATGGATCAAGTACATTTGTCAGAATACACTTTCCAAAATTGAATATAGTCACACTGAATAGTATCAAAATTCATAGATATCATCAAGATATAGAAATTGAATATAAATCAACTAATCAAATCACTTTTATATAATAAAATACAAGAAACATATTTTCCTATTAACCATAGGATCATTTCACCTCACGATTGAGAGTTATAACAATACCATAACCTATGCAACTGTGTAATTTAAGGTTATAATCAATGTTAGAGCCATTTAATATCTTCAATGGTAGGAGCCAACATATAGTATAAGCTACCATACATGATGATAATCATAATTGTCAACAACAATAACCACCATCTACAGGGTTTGCCCTCCTGTCAAGTCACAACACAACATCCCGCAGGATATATCCGTCTGTCAAGATCACACTATGGCATAGTGGTATAATAATAAAAATTATTTTTCACATTTAACCATTTAATTGATCCCTTTTAACAAACATTTTCTTTTCATATTTTAATACGAAAATATAATATGACAATTTACATAGAAGACAGTATACTCACCTCAATAATCACACTACTATTAGGCTATCATCAGAATATTCCCTAAATCGGCGTCTCTTGTGAACCTTAGAGGGTGAGAGAATGAGAGAATTTTGGAGTGAAACAAAAATGAAACAAAAAACCTTCTCAACTTTTTTTATGTATATATATAATATATATGCATGACTCATGTGCACACAACTATGTGTTATCTTTTAAAAAAGACAACACATTATCTCACCTTTTATTACATATATATATATATATATATATATATATATTGTTGTTGTTATTGTTGTTGGCCAAGTGAGCTACCTAAAAGGGGGTGAATTGGGTAGTTATAAAAACTTTAAACAACTTAAATATTTCAACACTTAATTAATCAAATAACCAATTTATCTAAATCAATTACTATCTTTGTTACGCAGCGGATAAAAGTTAAATTTTAGGTGTACACCCAAACAAAATATAAAGAAAGTAAATAATGCAGCACACCAAAATATATCATGGCTCAGTAAGCTAGTCTTACCTAATCTAGTCCCTCGAGCTCCATGGAAATTCGCAACCTCTAAACCCCTTATTCCTTTAAAGGGAGAAACCAAATCCTTACAATGATTCTTTTTCTAGGCTCATAATCAACATTTACAATTCTCTTTTTCCTAGGTTAAAGAAAAACCTTATATTTTTTCAAACTAAAGACTAATCTAATTCTATTATAGAAAAAATCCCCAACTAATCCTTTTACATGCTAAAGATCAAATCTCACAACTCTCATAAGCATCATTTTTACAAGTAATGATGTAACCTTTATAATTTACTCAATTCAATTCAAGAATAATCAAAACCTAGTTCTTTTCAAGGAAAATGAATAACCTAACTTTTTTATATCTTAGGCAAAGATCAAATCTCAACCTTTTTCCCAAAAAAAAGATTGAAACCCTAACTACCCAGAGTAGACATTAACCCAATCGTGTCTAACCCGCTCAAACTCACAAGTACAAAAAAATTATGAGTTTCTTCTCACTCGAAGTTTGTACCACCTCAAAACAGTTATACTCGATTATTGTCCTGAAATTTACTACGTGATAGAATTAAAGTAAGGCAAATTAATATCTAATTATAAATAAGTGTGGGTAACATAAAATTAAACACGTAATCAAATAATATCACAAAATTATTTTAAAAAGAATTTTTACTCTTAAATTTGAAAGAAAATTTTCAACGATCTTAAATTCAAGTAATCAACATTAATATAAAATCAAATTTAAGAATAATAATTTGAAAATATCTCACCAGGATAACATTGAAATATGAAAACAAGATTGCAAAATAGCACAGATCGGTGACGCCAATTCAACAGCGCTTTAGTTCAAGAACTTTGATTGCAAAAATTCTCTCTTGAAATAATCTCAGCAGAATGATAACTCTCATAAAAGCGTCAGAACTAATAGTTCTTGATGATTTTTTTTTTATCTAAATTCGCAAGTCTATTTAAACAAATTTAGAATAAGCCCTCCAATGGCTAGTTTTCAAATGATAGGCCTCTAAAAGACATCTATAGACCCCATATATCATATCTTTTCAATTCTGGTGTATTTCATTTAAAAATAGCTTTTAAATCTCTCAATTAAGTCCATAAAATATTTATTAAACATTAATCACAAAAATATGAAGTATTTAGTTGCTAAAATTGAGAGAATATTTAATTATATGTACCAAATCAATAGGGATATCAAAATAGATATACCATATCTTTAGTAGTTTCAAATCCCCTGAAATACGCCATTGGAATTGTCAAAAACAGCTAGTAACGGCTATTTTTTTTTACCATAACCTTAAAATCCTCGAAATCTCAACCAAAACTGTCGGTTAACCAAACCCTACCTAGTCGATTGATCGATTGATTTAGTGTATAAGCCAGGACAAACCTATATAGGCAATCGGTTGACCGAACCTCCCACGGTCAGTTGAGCGATTAATTCAGGATGTTTTCCAAGATAAACGAACGCCACAGTTAGTTGACCGATTGTCCCACAATTGGTTGACTGATCGATTCAAAGAGTTTCACTTTCCATCCGCCTATGCCCATCTGTTGACCGATCCTCTCCTGGTCGGTTGACCGATCGATGCAGAATCTCTCTAATTTTTTCTGAAACCTCACTATTTCAATCAGTTAACCTATTCTCCACGGGTCAGTTGACCGATTGATACTGGTTGGTCACTTTCTCACTTATTGTAGCTCTAAAACTCCATATTTAAACCCATTAACCGATTGTTTTTCTCAGTTAATTCAATTGACTCTAAAATTCAATTTTAAACATTATTCTCACTTAGGTCAATTTTTATTTTTCAATTTCACATAGGAGCATATATTTTAACACTAATTAGGATCCTAAAATTCTTCAAAATCAAACATAAAAAAAATATAATTCACTTAATAGTGTCATGTGTGATCCTAATTTGGGTTACATTAAGAGTATAAAAGTTATTGAGTCATTTTCACCTAATTTCTTTCGGATCTTTAATACTCTTTATTCTTTCAATGTTCATCTTTACACCCTTGATAATTTCTTCATGATTCAACCTTTAAATGGAACTCTTTTATTGAAACACTCAACAAACACATTAGTTCCACAAAAAACATCAACCTTTAATTGTCCATCAAAATCTTGGGATCAACAATTATTATTAAATATTTACACTTTCTACCTCATCTAGAAAAAAATATTAATTATATCTCAAAACTCTTAAAATTATATTTCAAATAACATAATAATCCCTAAACATTTAAACTAAAATTAACCTATTCACTCCCATAGTTTTCAAAACCAAATTTTTAAATATCATAATAACCTCTAAGAGTTTTATAGTGAAATTTTTAAGTAACATACTAAACCCAAATACTTTTTGAATGTTATAAAATATAATAAAACAATATGCACAACCAAAAACTGGGTCTTACGGATAGGGCATAAGGCCAATGGCTATTTTCAACCTTGGCATAGGGCGACTGACGGAGGGCATGGCCAGTCAATCAACTGTTTCAGTTAGCTTTTTGACAGATTTGATCTCTTGATCAAAAACTATATGTTGTTTATGATTCCAAGAGAGGGATTTGGGGGATTTGAGTGTAATTCAAATATGCATGACTTATTATGTGACATCTATTGATTTTGTTCATATATTTTGATATTATCTTAATTAAAGTGATTTAATACTTCATATTCTTATGGCTTTCAAATTAGAAAAGTTTTATAGACCTAAATGAGTGTTTCAAAGAATATTTTTAAATGAAACATACCTATATTAATAGGATTTGTTATATGGGGTTTAAAGTGTCATTTTATGACATATCTTTGAAAAACTAGCCGTTGGAGGGCTAGTTCTAGATCTATTTAATAAGACCTTCAGGAATAAGATTAAATAAATCAAGAACATTAGTTTTGAACTATTATAAGAGTGATAAGTGTTCTTGATCGAAGGGTGCAAACGTTTTCATCTGATGAGAATATATCAGTTGCACCAAAAGATTCGTTGCATGTTCTAGTTGGCCCAATAATTTTCGTAAGGGCAAAAAGATTCAAAGAAGCACTTAATGGGTTTATTCGAGATATTGGGGCCGAAACTACAATGGTAAAGCCTAAATTAGGCCCATCGGACAATCCAGACCTAGTCCACCACATCAAGGCAAGCGAATGGGCTTAAAGCGTGATCCTGAACGGGTCAAGAATGAGACCCATAGATTTTATTTTTTTATTTTAAAGTCTTTTAATTATTTTTAGGCGGATTTGTAAGGCTTGATTGCCAAGTAAATCTTTTCCTTTTCCAACTAGGAATGTAAGGCAAATTAAGAAGTTTTCTTATTCTTATTTAGCAATTAGATTTTAGGGTTTTCTTTTCCTCCATATAGACCCACAAATTTCCAAGTGTACTAGGGTTTCTTTCTTATTCTCTTGGCCGCCTATTTAAGGGGCTTTGTAGACCTACGAATTTTACACTTTGATATTAATTAATATATTTTGGGAGAGTTTTCTCTTGAGTTCTTTAAAGAACTTTTTTGAACTTATCAATTTTTCTTGTGGCGTTTAACCTCTTTGGTTCGTGATGCTCTTATAATTATTGGATCAAGGATTCTCTTATACCTTTGGTTCGTATTTCATTCATAAACGTTGGGTCAAGGTAATCTATCAACTTTCTGTATTTTCTTGTGTTCTTCATTTTCAAATCTGAATTTAGATTTGATCTTTTGTGAAGAAACCTTAAATTGGTTTTGGATCTCACTAATCCTTGATGAGGTTCGCATCATTCGGTATCAAAGTAAGGTCTAAATCAGGTTTCATTTATCCTTTTTATATATATTTTTTTCTTTTCTTCATTGTAATCAATTCATTCCTACGTTAAAATTTTCTTGGCCGAATTATACAATCAAATTTGGTCAATTTTCATTTTTTCTTAGTGTGCATCTTCAAATCTCATTTTAAAGTTGTTGGTATTTCAAAAAAATAAAAAATAAAAACAGAAACAGAAGGGAAAAAAACAGAAACAGAAAAAAAAAATGAAAATTCAGTAGGCCCCCCCTCCCAAAAAAAATTGAGAATTATTTCTTCTTATTCTATGCCATAAACTTTTCTTTGTGCTCTTCTTGTTCGCTTTGTTTTCATTCCTAAAATCTCATTCTTAGTAAATCAATTTGTTGAGTTTGGATTACTATAAGGACATTTTTGATTGAGATTGGTTAAGTTCAATAAAGAACTAAAAGAGTGAACTAAAGAGTAGAAAAATGCAAGAGAGTGTGAGCTCATAAGAGGGTAAAAGCCAAATTTGAGTGATACACAAGTGGAGTAACATAGTTTGAGTATAAACATGTGAGGGAGTGTTTGTGAGGTTTGCTAACTTTGTTTTGCAGGTTACTAAACATGTCTTGAGAAACAAACAAAGGCTCATCTGATAAAGCACTGGAAATTATGGACGTCATGGATGTAAAAGTTTTTTACAAGGCCTTGGAGCAAAAGCTTCAACGGTTGAATTTGCGGTTTGATGAAGTGCATGAGCGACTAGACAAAGTTGAGTCTAGTGCACAAAAGGGGGCAGCTACCAAGAACTCCTAATGTGCAACAAAGAGAGATGAATCAACCTTGGTTCGAATATGAAGATGATTATGGGAATGAGCTAGGTGAAAAGGATCACGCCTCTAATGTGAACTTGGGCATATTTGGGAGTGGTTATGGAAATAGAGGAGATAGATATGGGGAATGATTTGATAATAACTTGGTAAGAATCAAGGTGAAGATACCGTCATTCCAAGAAAAAAACAACCCTGAAGTATACTTGGAGTGGGAGAAGAAGATAGAGCTGATCTTTGAATGCCACAACTACTCCGAGGAGAAAAAGGTAAAACTTAGTGTAATTGAGTTTATTGACTATGCTATAATATGGTGGGATCAACTTGTGATAAATAGGAGGAGAAACCATGAGAGGCCTATTGAGATGTGGGCAGAAATAAAGGTTATCATGAGGAGACGGTTTGTCGCTAGCCACAACTATAGGGACTTGTATCCAAAATTGCAAAGTCTTACACAAGGTTCTAAGTGTGTAGAAGACTACTATAAAGAGATAGAAGTAGCCATGATCCGAGCCAATGTGGAAGAGGACCGAGAAGTAACTATGGCTAGATTTCTAATCGGGCTAAATAGTGACATTGCAAATATGGTGGAGTTGTAGCATTATGTTGAGTTGAGTGACATTGTGCACATGGCCATCAAAGTGGAGCAACAATTGAAGCAAAAGGGTTCCACACGAGTTGGACAGCAATTGGGTCCTTCTTCTTCTTGGAAACCGATTTGGAGCGAAAGGGAAGAGAAGCCTAATTTTCAGCCCAAGGTCAAACCTCCCAAAATTCACAAAGCTAGAGGTATACCAAACCAAGGTAAAACCGATTCCTAATCTTCTAGAAATAGAGAAATTAAATACTTTAAGTGTTTGGGAACAAGTCATATTGTATCTCAACGTCCGAATAAGAGAGTAATGATTATGAGGGATGATTGAGGTATTGAGACCGAAGATGAGATGGATGATAATTCGATGCCACCTTTGGAGAATACACATGATGCTGAATACCTGATTGATGGAGAGCTCCTGATTGCAAGAAGAGCTCTTAGTGCACAAGTCAAAGAAGATGAGATGATATAACGAGATAACATCTTTCACACTAGATGTTATGTTAATGATAAGATATGTAGCATGATTATTGATGGGGGGAGTTGTACAAATGTTGCTAGCATTAGTTTGGTGGAGAAATTGAAATTGTCAACTTTAAAGCATCCTAGACCATACAAGTTACAATGGTTGAATGATTGTAGAGAAATTAAAGTGAATTAACAGGTGCTCATATCATTCTCGATTGGAAGGTACAAAGATGAGATCTTGTGTGATGTGGTGCCAATGCATGCGGGGCATATTCTTTTGGGAAGACCATAGCAATTTTATCGGCAAGTAACTCATAATGGTTATACCAATAGATACTCATTTGTACTTAATAACAAGCCAATTACTCTTGTACCATTATCGCTAAGGCAAATGTATGATGATCAAGTGAGGTTAAAAAGAAAAAGTGATAATAAAAAGGAGAGTGAGAGAAATAAAGAAAAAAAGTGAGAAAGAAAAAAATTCAGAATGCGAGGGAAAAGAAAAGAGGAAACAAATGAGTTTTTATGCGAGAGAGAGTGAGATAAAAAAAGCTTTGTTTTCAAACCAACCTTTGATTGTACTTTTGTATAAAGAGGTTTATTTTACCACTAACGATCTTAACTTTTCTCTTCCTAGTGTTGTTGTTTCCCTTTTACAGGATTTTGATGATGTGTTTCCCGAAGATGTGCCAAATGGTTTGCCACCAATAAGGAGAATCGAGCATTAAATTGATTTCGTACCTGAAGCATCCATTCCAAATAGGAAACAAAGGAGCTTCAAAGGCAGGTTAGTGAGCTTATGGAGAAAGGGTATGTACTTGAAAACATGAGTCCTTGTGCGGTTCCCGTATTGCTTGTACCTAAGAAAGATGGTACGTGGAGAATGTGTATGGATTGTCGTGTCATCAACAATATCACGGTAAAGTATCAACATCCCATTCCTAGATTAGATTATATACTTGATGAATTGCATGGTTCTTGTGTGTTTACTAAAATTGATCTTAAAAGTGGATATCATCATATTAGGAAAAAGGGAAGGTGAAGAGTGGAAAACTGTATTAAAAACAAAATATGATTTATATGAGTGGTTGGTTGTGCCTTTTGGGTTAATCAATGCACCTAGTACATTCATGAGATTAATGAACCGTGTTTTGCGTATTTTTATTGGAAAATGTGAGGTTGTCTACTTTGATGACATTCTGATTTATAGCAAAAACTTAGATGAGCATGTTGAACATTTAAAACTTGTTTTAAATGTTTTGAGAAAAGAAAAGTTGTTTTCCAACCTCAAAAAGTATACCTTTTGCACGGATAAGCTTGTATTTCTTGGTTTTGTTGTTAGTGCTAAGGAAATTGAGGTGGATGAAGAAAAGGTTAAAGCAATTAAGGATTGGCCGAAACCTACAAGTGTGGGACAGATGAGAAATTTCCATAGGCTGGCTAGCTTCTATCGGAGGTTTGTGAAAGATTTTAGTAGCCTAGTCGCACCTTTGACTGAAGTTGTCAAAAAGAATATGGGTTTTAAGTGAGGTGATGAGCAAGAAAATGCATTTAATTTGATTAAGGAAAAATTGACTAATACACCTTTGCTTGTTTTACCTAACTTCACAAAAACTTTTGAGAATGAATGTGATGCTTCAGGAATAGGTATTGGAGTTGTTCTAATGCAGGAAGGGCGTCCGCTTACCTACTTTAGTGAAAAACTAAGTGGCGCAGCCTTGAATTACCCTACATATGACAAAGAAATGTGTACGTTGATTAGGGCATTGGAGACTTGGCAACATTATCTTTGGCCAAAAGAATTTGTGATTCATACGGATCATGAATTTTTGAAGCATTTGAAGGGTTAACAAAAGCTGAACAAGCGACATGCCAAGTGGGTGGAGTTTATCGAAATGTTTCATTATGTGATCCAGTACAAGCAAGGTAAGGAAAATGTTGTGACGGATGCATTATCTCGAATGTACATGTTACTTTCTATCTTAGATGCCAAATTGCTAGGTTTTGAGTACATTAAGGATTTGTATGTTGATGATTTTGATTTTGGTAATGTATTCAATGTATGTGAGAAAGTGACATTT
Organism: Eucommia ulmoides; assembly: GCA_016647705.1. Lineage (NCBI taxonomy): Eukaryota > Viridiplantae > Streptophyta > Magnoliopsida > Garryales > Eucommiaceae > Eucommia > Eucommia ulmoides. The sequence continues at coordinate 34,142,779 of CM028327.1, read as the reverse complement.
GGTAAGTTCTTTAGGCATAATGGGCTTTTGTTCAGAAAAAATAAATTATGTGTACCTACATGTTCATTACGTGACTTTCTTGTTAAAGAGGCTCATGGGGGTGGTTTAATGGGGCATTTTGTCATATCCAAGACTTTAGACGTTTTGCATGAACACTTCTTCTGGGCTCATATAAAACGTGAAGTGAAGAGAATTTGTGAGAAGTGTATTGTTTATAGGCAAGTTAAGTCTAAGGTTAAGCCTCATGGTTTGTATACTACTTTGCCTATACCTAGTGAATCTTGGACTGATATTTCTATAGATTTTGTGTTAGGTTTTCCTAGGTCAAAAAGAGGTCGAAATTCTATATATGTGGTTGTAGATAGGTTTTCTAAGATGGATCATTTTATTCCATGTCATAAAACCGATGATACTTCACATGTTGCTAATTTGTTCTTCAAGGAAATAGTTAGGTTGCATGGCATGCCTAAGACTATTGTTTCGGATAGAGATGTTAAGTTCTTAAGCTATTTTTGGAAGACTTTGTGGGGTAAGCTCAGAACTAAACTTTTATTTTCTTCTACTTGTCACCCACAAATTGATGGTCAAACCAAAGTAGTTAATAGGACTTTATCTACTTTATTGCATGCTATAATACAAAAGAATTTGAAAACATGGGAAGATTGTTTGCCGCATGTAGAGTTTGCATATAATAGGAGTATGGATTCCACAACTAAGTTTTTACCATTTGAAATTGTGTATGGTTTTAATCCATTGACTCCTTTGGATTTAACTTCTTTACCTATGCATAAGCATGTCAACCTAGATGGAAAGAAGAAGTCTGATTTTGTTAAGCAGATCCATGAGAAGGCCCGACAAAATATTGAGAGAAGAATTGAGAAATATGTCAACCAAGCTAATAAGGGTCGCAAGAAGGTTGTATTTAAACCTGGAGATTGGGTTTGGTTGCATATGAGGAAGGAGCGATTTTCCCAACAAAGGCATTCTAAGTTACTTCCAAGGGGGGATGGCCCTTTTCATATAATGGAATGAATCAATGACAACGCCTACAAATTAGACCTTCCAGGTGAGTTTAATGTAAGTGCTACTTTTAATGTGACTGACCTGTCTCCGTTTGGTGTAGGTGAAGATTTGATGACAAATCCTTTCAAGAGGGAGGGAATGATGAGAATATATCAGATACACCAAGAGATTCGTTGCATGTTCCAGTTGGCCCAATAACAAAGGTAAGGGCAAAAAGATTCAAAAAAGCAATTAATGGGCTTATTCGAGAGATTGGGGCCGAAACTACAATGGTGAAGCCTAAATTACGCCTATCGGACATCTAAGACCTAGTCCACCTCATCAAGGCAAGCAAATGGGCTTAAAGCGTTATCCTGAACGGGCTAAGAATGAGACCCACGAATTTATTTTATTATTTTAAAGTCTTTTAATTATTTTTAGGCGGATTTGTAAGGCTTGATTGCCAAGTAAATCTTTTCCTTTTCCAACTAGGAATGTAAGGCAAATTAGGAAGCTTCCTTATTCTTATTTAGCAATTAGATTTTAGGGTTTCTTTTTCCTCCATGTAGACCCACGAATTTTCAAGTGCACTAGGGTTTCTTTCTTATTCTCTTGGCCGCCTATTTATGGGGCTTTGTACACCTACGAATTTCATACTTTGATATTGATTAATATATTTTGGGAGAGTTTTCTCTTGAGTTCTTCAAAGAACTTTTCTGAACTTATCAAGTTTTCTTGTTGCATTCAACCTCTTTGGTTCGTGATTCTCTTGTAATCATTGGGTCAATGATTCTCTTATACCTTTGGATTGCGTTTCATTCATAAACGTCGGGTCAAGGTAATCTATCAACTTTCTATATTTTCTTGTGTTCTTCATTTTCAAATCTGAATTTAGATTCGATCATTTGCGAAGAAACCCTAAATTGGTTTCGAGTCTCACTAATTCTCAATGAGGCTCACATCATCATCACCAGTTTTGTACTATATTGAGCTATCTTATATGTTTTCGAGAAATCTCGATGAGATCTTTCCAAGTTAATTTATGTACTTATCTTATATGATCCAATAGATCACTTGAAATATTTGTGTTTAAAAAATCATTTTCTAGTTTTAAAATCTTGCATATCTTAAGAAACAATTTTCGCTTGCGAAATCTGGTTAAATATTATTTTGTGTTTTAATTGAGATTAAATCAGATTTATTTTCTCACCTAGTTCTATCACGTAGCATTTGGGGCATTAATTGAGCATAATTATTTTTGAGGTGGTAGAAGCTCTTGTGGGAAGAAAACTTGTGGATTTTTTTTATTTGTAAGAGTGGATTAGGCATATTTGGAATAGTGTCTATTCAGGGCAGCTATGTTTGATCTTTAGTCCGTGAAACGAAATATGTTTTAATTCTTCTTATAATAAAATTAGGTTAGTCTTTAACTTAGTAAAAACATAGGGTTCTTCATAAGCTTGAGAAAAAAAAAAATCTAAAGTCTAAATGTTTAATTTTGAGCCTGCCTAAAAAATTAGTGTTGATCCTAAGATTTTGATGAACAATTAAGTATTGATGTTTTGGTGGAACTAATGTTTAATTGAAGTATTTCAGTGATTTAAAGTTCCAATAATAAAGATGTCAAATTAAATAGATGCTAAATGAAGATGTCAAGATGATGAAGAAGAATTAAGAGTTTGAAGAAATTAGGGAAAACAACTCAAGTGAATCTTAACTCTTCATATCCCATTTAAGAACACACACATGGCACAAAATGTATTTTAACTTTTATGTGTGTTTTGATTAAGTTAAATTATTTGCTCCTATGTGAAATCAGAAGAAATAATTTTGAATGACTAAAATGGAATATAAGAATATTAGTAGAGCTAATTAAGAGAATAAAATGGATTAAGGGGCGAAATTGTAAAAGAAAATGAGTTAAAAACGTATTCAGATAAGAGATCCAGTGACAGCAGTCGACTGGTGAGTCGACCGGACATAAAAGTTGGAAGATCATGTATCTTCTTCGACCGACAGGTCGACCGGCCAAGAAGGGATGAACTTTTTGAATCAACAAGTCGACCGATAGATCAACAGGTGAAGAAGTGTTGAACTCTCTGAATCTATAAGTCGATCGGGCAGTCGACCGATAAGCTCTATTAACTATAACCTGAATCAGGCAGTCGACTGAACGTGCTGCTTCAGGATACTGTTTGATCCGAAATTATATCCAAAAGTAGCCATTTTTTGTTAGAATTTGAGAGATATTTTGGAGATATTCTCTATATTTAAGATATGGTTCATATACTAATTAAATCTTATTAATATGGTTCATTAAATATTAATGTTTCTTAATTTGATACTTGAAATAGATTCTATACTTATTTATTAAGATTGAGAAATACTTTGGGAGTTTAATTGAGGGATTTGAAAGATGTTTTTAAGTGGAATTGAACCTAAATGAAGTTCTTATGATATAAGGGGTCTATAAGAGATTTTAATTGTCATGACATTTTGAAACTAGTTGTTATAAGGCTGATTTCATATTCCTATATATAGACCTGAGAATTTTTATTCATGACGAATCATTCAAAGAGAGAAAACTCATATATTATCAAAAGAGATCAGTATATATCAATTGAGTGAGTTTTTCTAAGAGATATCTTATTGAGAATTGAGTGAGCTTTTCTAAGAGAATCATTTGCTGATCATTGCTACTACTGATTTGAAGTTACATTGCAATACTATTTTCTTTCGGTGGATTCCGGGTGAGATCTTTCCAAATTTCTTATTATTTGTTTATTGACTTTATATTTGGAAATTGATCTTAGAAATTGTTTATGATTTTTGAAGAAACTATTTTTTACAAATAATTTCTTGAATTTGATTACGTGCTCCAATTTATTACCCATATCTTGTTAAAATCAATTTTTTGTATCTCATGTATTTCTATCACTAGTTGAGATATTAATTGAGTTATTATTTATCTGGAGTGGTAGAAGTTCCAAGTGAGATTTACTTCTTGTTAATTTTTGTATTGGTGAGTTGTGATGGGTTAAATACCATTAGGGGTATTTAATTAAAGGTAGTTGGGTTTCAATCCTTCTTGTAAAAAGATTGAGGTAGTGATTCTTCCTGAATAAGAATTGTGTTTTGAGTTATTTGTAAAGGTTCCATCCTTACCTTTGAAAAAGGATTGTTGGAGTGTTTGTGAAAGGTTTTGATTCTTGAGTCTTAGTGTTAAAAATGATTAGGTTATTCAATTTGTAGAAAGTAGAGGTTCTTCCTTAGCATGAGAAAAGAATATTGTAAATGTTGATTCTGAGCTTGTAAACGAATAGGTGTGCGGGTTTGGTTCCTACCTTTAAAGGGGTCTTGGTTTTAGTGGGTGCGACCTCCGTGAAGCTTGGGGGACTGGATTAGCCAAGAGTGGCTTGGTGAACCAGTATAAATCTTTTGTGTGCTGCATTACTATTTTGTTATTTTTGTTGTTTTGGGTGTGCACATAAATTGATAATATTATTTCATTGTATTATAAAGATAATAATTAATTTAGGTTAAAAATTAATTATTTGATTTATTCAAGTTTTATTTTGATTATTTTTAATTACCCAATTCATCCCCTCTTGGGTATTTTACTGAGCCAACAATTGGTATCAAAGCTGATTTAGCTCGAATTGTTTTGCTGACAAAGATCACATGGCACACATAGTAGGCACATTAGCTGAGGGGCAGTCTATGCACCAACCACCCTTGTTTGCAGGTGAAAGTTACTTATTTTGGAAAGACAGGATGATAGCCTTTCTTCAGGTTATAAATTATGATGTGTGGCATACAATCAATGATGGTCCATTCATTCTAATGAAAAACGGAGTTGAGAAGAAGAAGGAACAACTTACTGCTTCTGATAAGCAGAAACTCTCTATTAATTCTCAAGCTATCAATATTCTCTTTTGTTCTTGAGATGCTAATGAGTATTCTAAAGTTTCAGGTTATAAATCCGCAAAGGAGATGTGGGATTAGCTACAAATCACCCACGAAGGGACAAGTCAAGTGAAGCAGTCAAAAATCAATGCACTTATGAGAAAATTTGAGTTGTTCAGCATAAAGGAGAATGAATCGATTCATGAGATGTACACTCGCTTCAACAATATATGCAACAATATAAGTAAACTCAGAAAGCCATATTCTATGGAGGATAGAGTACAAAAGGTCCTAAGGTCCTTGACAAAAATATAGGAGTCAAAGGTGACGGCAATCGAGGAAGCCAAAGATCTTGGTAAATATGATATTGATGATCTCATTGGAAATTTGATGACTCATGAATCGACAATTAAAGGTTACGAGGATGATACCAAAAATGGCAAGAGAAAATTCTTGGCGCTAAAAGTTCAAAAAATTGAAGAAGATGACGATAGTGATGATGAAAGTCTTGATAGTAAGCAAGAGAAGAATGTATCACTTCTCACAAACAACTTTAGAAGAATGACTTGGGCGCACATTCCGTGGAAAAATAAATCTCAACATGTCTAAAGTAGAATGCTACAACTGTCGTAAAACTAGTAATTTTCTAAATGATTGTCTTGAACCGAAGAATGATAAAGAAAATGAGAATAAGAAGAAAGAAAAGAAGAAAACAAAGAAGAGTAAAAAAAAATTAATGAAGGCTACTTGGAATGATACTGATTCAAGTAGCTCAGAAGAATTAGATAGTAAGGATACGTCCATGCTTGCATTAATGGCCACTGGTGGTAAGATAACCGATTGTTCAAATTCTTGTCCATTAAATTTTGATGAATTGTTTGATGTTTATCAAGAACTTTCACATGATTATAAAAACCAGTGTTCTAAAATAAATATCCTTCAAAGTATAATTAACACATTAAACGAGCAAGTGGTGGACTACGAATCTGAAAACAATGGGTTGAAATCTAAATTGATAGATTTGCAATCAATTGTTCTCAAATTCAGTAGCGGTGAAAATAATTTGAAAATGCTTATGGGAAGTTTATGTGGAGTTTTTGATAAAGCCAGTGTTGGTTTTCAAAAAAATCTTAAACAAAAATGCTTTCATAAATTCTTTTCTGAAATCAAGGACCTTGTGAAATGTTTTAAATGTAACATGGTGGGGCATACTATTCGTAGATGTTTTACAAAAATATCTAACTATAGACAAGTTTGGGTTAAAAAATGAACTAAAATTGTCCCGACTAACAAGATCGAACCCACATAGGCTGGGTACCACTTAGGAACAATTTGAGGTGCTCCTTGCAGGTTATTCTAAAAGCATTAATAAGTAAGGACAAATAGTTCCTGAATAGTAGTTGTTCTCGAGACATGACGGGAGATAAAGGAATATTTACATCTTTGACACCTAAAGATGGAGGTCATGTGACTTTCGGAGACAACGCAAAGGGTAAAATTATCGGTATAGGTAATATCGATAATGGTACTACCATGGTTAAAGATGTGTTATTGGTTGATGGACTTAAACATAATTTACTTAGTATTAGTCAACTATGTGACAAGGGCTATAATGTTATATTTGATCATGATAGATACATAATTAAGAATAGTCATGATAGTACTATCTCGCTAATTGCATGACGTTTTGATAATGTATATACTTGCTTTTTGATGATTTTAATTCTCAATTTATCTTGTTTGAATGTTTTATCTGAAAATAATTGGTTATAGTATAGAAGACTTGAGCATGCTAGTATGGAGTTAATTTCTAACTTATCTAATAAAAGTCTTGTATGTGGCCTACCTGATTTGAAATATGTGAAGGATAAAGTATGTGATGCATGTCAATTAGGCAAGCAAGTTAGATAACCATTTAAGAAAAAGATGCATACGTCTACGTCTAGATATCTTGAATTATTGCATCTTGATTTGTTTGGGTCTAACTTTGTTACTAGTTTTGGTGGTAAGTTTTATGCATTTGTCATAGTTGATGATTATTCTAGACTTACCTGGGTATATTTTCTTGCTAAGAAAAGTGAGGTTGTTTCGGTTCTTGCTAAATTTTGTAAACATGTTCAAAATGAGAAGTAATGCTCTATTATTAAAATTCGTAGTAATAGAGGAAGAGAATTTAAGAATGATGAAGTGGTAAGTTATTGTGATAAGCATGGTTATTCTCACAATTGTTCTGCACCAAGATTGCCGCAACAAAATGGTGTAGTGGAAAGGAAGAACAGAACGCTTCAAGAAATGGCCAGAACGATACTAAATAAAAATCGCTTACCAACCTACTTCTAGGTCAAAGCAGTAAGTTCTGTTTGTCACGTGGTAAACCGAGTATCCATTCGTAGAGGATTTAACAAAACCCCATATGAAATCTAGAATGGTAAGACTCATAATATTTTCTATTTTAAAGTCTTTGAATGCAAATGTTTCATTTTGAATGACAAGGATAATCTTGGTAAATTTGATGCTAAATCTAATTATGAGATTTTCCTTAGATATGCTACTAACAGTAAGACTTATAGAGTTTATAATAAACGTACTTTAGTAGTAGAAAAAACAATGCATGTTATTTTTGAGGAAGCTGATCCATTCTTGTCGAGAAAGGTTTTGGATGATAATGATGCAAGTATCTTAAATAACCAAAACTAAGGTAATGATGTACCAAAGGAGTCTCAAAAAGATGAGGAACCTAAGGAGAAGGATTCGACTTTACCAAGAGCTATAAAGAAAGTACCAGGGCATTCAATTAAAGAAATCATCGGTAATTTTGAAAAAAGTGTAAGTACTCGATCTTCTCTTAGGGATATAATTAATCTTGCTTTCTTATTTCAAATTGAGCCTAAAAATATAAATGAGGCGTTAATTTATGAATCTTGGATTTCTTCAATGCAAGATGAATTAGTTTAATTTGAGTGAAACAAAGTGTGGTGTCTTGTTCCAAGACCGAATTTTCATCCAGTTATTGGTACTAAATGGATTTTTAGAAATAAAAATGATGAATCTGGTATGGTAATAAGAAATAAGGCAAGATTAGTGGCACAGTGCTATAATCAAGAGGAATGAATTGATTATGATGAAACATATGCTCCTGTTGCTAGACTAGAAGAAATTAGAATGCTATTCGCCTTTGCATGTTCATGTAATTTTAAGCTATATCAAATGGATGTAAAGAGTGCATTTCTAAATGGCTTTCTAGCTGAAGAAGTTTATGTGGAACAACCCCCAGGATTTGAAAGTGATAAATTTTTCGATCATGTATTTAAACTTCGCAAGGCTTTGTATGGGTTCAAACAAGCTTCGAGAGCTTGGTATGAGAGACTTAGCCGATATTTGATCGAAAATAGTTTTCGAATGGGTATTTGTGATATTACACTATTTGTGAAGCAAACTGATTCTGATATCCTATTAGTACAAGTATATGTTGATGATATCATTTTTAGATCTACTAATGAGGATCTTTGCCAAGAGTTTGCGAATTTAATATAGGTTGAATTTGAAATAAGTATGATGGGAGAGCTGAATTTCTTTCTTGGATTGCAAATTAAGCAAACCAAAGAAGGGATATTTATAAATCAAGCTAAATACATCAAGGAGCTACTAAATAAATATGGCTTGGAAGGCGCTAAAGAGTACAAAACTCCCATGGCAATGGCTACAAAGATAGAAAAAGACGATACGGGCAAAAGTGTTAATGAAAAAATGTATCGAGTTATGATTGGTAGCTTGTTGTATTTAACATCTAGTAGACCTGACATTATGTATAATGTTTGTCTTTGTGCTAGATTTCAGTCTTGTCCTAAAGAATCGCACTTAACTGCGGTTAAGCGAATTTTTCGTTATTTAAAGAAGACGACTGACCTAGGATTATGGTATCCTAGGGGGGTGATTTTAAATTGGTAAGTTACTCCGACGCTGATTTTGCCGGTTGCAAAGTTGAGCAAAAAAGCACAAGTGAATCATGTCATTTGTTAGGACATGTTTTGGTTTCTTGGTCAAGCAAGAAACAGAATTCGATAGCCTTATTCACAACTGAGGCTGAATACATGGTATCTAGTAACTGTTATGCTCAAATTTTATATATTAAGTAATAATTAAATGATTTTGGAGTTTGTATGAAGTAGGTCCCAATCTTTTGTGATAATAAAAATGCTATATGTTTAAGTAAAAATTCTATACAGTACTCACGAACTAAACACATAGAGATTAGGCATCATTTTATTTGTGATCACATTCAGAAAAGGGATATTATTATTGGGTATATTGATACCTCCGACTAACTTGTTGATGTTTTTACTAAACCACTAGTGGAAGATCAGTTTGTAAAAATCATTTGCGGGCCTAGAGTGAGTTAAATGTGTGGTTTCCCCCCTCCCTAAATTTATTTTTGAAGATGACAAAGGGGAAGAAATTAGTGATGTTTGTTTTATTTAGGGGGAGTATTCTAAAACTGTGTTTTAATCAAGTATTTTTATTTATTTATGTTAAAAGGGAGAAATTAGTGATGAGGAGAATTTAAAAAAAAATATGTTTTATTAAGTGTTTTTAAATTATGCATTATTGAAATCTTCATTATGATGTTTTAATGAGTTAAAGAACCCATCCTCGGATTCAGGAGGAGTGTGGTTATATTTTATTTTGAGAAAAATATCAAAGTTAATTGTCATTATCTCAAAGGGGGAGATTGTTGATCCTAAGATTTTGATGAACAATTAAGTATTGATGTTTTGCTAGAACTAATGTTTAATTGAAGTATTTTAGTAATTAAAAGTTCCAATAATGAAGACGTCAAATTAAATGGATGCTAAATGAATATATCAAGATGATGAAGAAGAATTAAGAGTTCGAAGAAATTAGAGAAAACAACCCAAGTAAATCTTAACTCTTCATATCCCATTTAGGAACATACACATGACACAAAATGTATTTTAACTTTTATGGGTGTTTTGATTAAGTTAAATTATTTGCTCCTAAGTGAAATAAGAAGAAATAATTTTGAATGACTAAAATGGAATATAAGAATATTAGTGGAGCTAATTAAGAGAAAAAAATGGATTAAGAGGCGAAATCGTAAAAGAAAATTAGTTAAAAACGTATTTAGAGAAGAGATCCAGTGACAGCAGTCGACTGGTGAGTTGACCGGATATAGAAGCTGAAAGATCTTGTATCTCTTAGTCTACCAACAGGTCGACCGGCCAAGAAGAGCTGAACTCTCTGAATCAACAAGTCGATCGATAGGTCGACCAATGAAGAAGTGTTAAACTCTCTGAATCTATGAGTCGACCAGGCAGTCGACCGATAAGCTCTATTGTCTACAACCTGAATTAGGCAGTTGACTGAACTCACTGTTTCAAAATACTGTTTGATCCGAAGTTATATCCAAAAGTAATAGTTTTTTGTTAGAATTGGAGAGAGACTTTAAGGATATTCTCTATATTTAAGATATGATTCATATACTAATTAAATCCTATTAATATGGCTTATTAAATATTAATGTTTCTCAATTTGATACTTAAAATAGATTTTATACTTATTTATTAATATTGAGAAATACTTTGGGGATTTAATTGAGAGATTTGAAAGATATTTTTAAGTGGAATTGAACCTAAATGAAGTCCTTATGATCTAGGGGGTCTACAAGAACTTTTAATTGTCATGACACATGTAAACTAGCCGTTATAAGGCTGATTTCATATTTCTATATATAGACCTGCGAATTTTTATTTATGACAAATCATTCTAAGAGAGAGAACTCATATATTATCAAAAGAGACCAGTATATATAAATTGAGTCAGCTTTTCTAAGAGATATCTTATTGAGAATTGAGTGAGCTTTTTGAAGGGAATCGTTTGCTGATCATTGTTGCTACCGATTTGAAGTTACATTGCAATACTATTTTCTTTTGGTAGATTCCGGGTGAGATATTTCCAAATTGCTTATTATTTGTTTATTGATTTTATATTTGGAAATTGATCTTAGAAATTATTTCTAATTTTTGAAGAAAATATTTTTTATAAACAATTTCTTGAATCTGATTACGTGCTCCAATTTGCTACCCATATCTTGTTAAAATCAGATTTTTGTATCTCACGTATTTCTATCACTAGTTGGGATATTAATTGAGTTATTGTTTATCTGAGGTGGTAGAAACTCCGAGTGAGATTTACTTTTTATCAATTTTTGTATTGGTGAGTTGTGACGGGTTAAATACTATTGGGGGTATTTAATCAAGGGTAGTCGGGTTTCAGTCTCTTCCTGTAAAGAGATTGAGGTAGTAATTCTTCCTGAATAAGAATTGTGTTTTGAGTTATTTGTAAAGATTCCATCCTTACCTGTGAAAATGATCGTTGGAGTGTTTGTGAGAGGTTTTGATTTTTAAGCCTTAGTGTTAAAAAAGATTAGGTTATTCTTTAGTTTGTAAAAAGTAAAGGTTCTTCCTTAGCCTGAGAAAATGATATTGTAAATGTTGATTTTGAGCCTGTAAAAGAATCGGTGTGCAGGTTTGGTTCTTACCTTTAAAGAGATCTTGGTTTTAGTGGGTGCGACCTCCGTGGAGTTTGGGGGACTGGATTAGCCAAAAGTAACTTGGTGAACTAGTATAAATATTTTGTGTGCTACATTACTATTTTGTTATTTTTGATGTTTGGGTATGCACATAGATTGATAATATTATTCCGTTGTGTTATAAAGATAATAATTAATTTAGGATTAAAATTAATTATTTGATTTATTCAAGATTTATTCTGATTATTTTTAATTACCCAATTCACTCTCCCTTTTGGATATTCTACTGGGCCAACAATTAGGTTAGTCCTGAATCTGTGAAGATAATTGTAAGGATTTAGTTCCTACTTGGGAAAGGAATCAGGGTAATACGTTTCTGTTGTCATACAAGATAATAATCAATTAGAAAAATTGATAACTTGTGTATTTAATAAATTAATTGTTTAAATTTTTATCACTACCCAATTTACTCCCTCCTCTTAGGTAGATCTGTGGGCCAATCTTCAACATCTTCGCTTTGCAACCATTTTGAATCTCTTATAAAGTATGTCTTGTAAATCTTCAACGATTATTTTTCTCGATTCAATCTTTTTCTCATTTGAACAAATGAAACTCTTAATTTGATATCATTCAATAAACCCAATAGTTTCATAAAACATTAACTTTCAATTGTCCATTAAAATATTTATGGTCAACAGTCTCCCCATTTTTTATGATGATAATTAATTTTAATGTTTTCTTAATAAAAACAATATATAACCATACTCCCAATGAATATGAGGATGGGTGTTTAACTCATTTAAAAACCATAATGAGAAAAACATTTATTAAAAAAAAAATCAATATAACCCATAAGACAATATTACTCCCCATTTCTAATTACACTCATGAATTCATGTTATGTCAAAAGAACACAACTCTTCTCATAAACATCATCATGGACTAAAACCGTTTGAGCTATGGATTGGTTTGTGTAATGATTTTAATTTTGGAGATCGGATGGTATATTCCAATCATGTTGTAGTTTTTTTTATTGAGGTTATTTATTTTCATTGTATTGATCCCTATCTGGATACCCCTTTCTCTCTTCTAAACGTATTTCTTTCTTTTTATATTTTTTGTATTTTTAATTTGAGAAGACAAAGATGAGGCCCAATGATGATTGGAAAGAAAAAGATAGCCCAATCAAGAACGTGGAACGATAGAGGCCAGGATATTAGAAGCTCGAGAAGGAGATCCATGAGATACGTCAAGTTCTTTTAAATAATTAATTACATAACTTAATTAAAGCTATATTTGGCCTTATGGCTTGGGTCAAATTGATCTGCAACCAATGATCATGCTAACCCATTTATATGTGTGTATTAGACAGTTATATTTATGTTACATGATTTTTGGGCCAATTAGAAATGCATGTACAGGGCATTTATTTTTATTATATGTATGAGATGCATGTTAAACATTCTTACAAAGTAAAATAATAAGATCTAAATTAGAATCTCTAAAATAAAATATTAAGTTGAAAGTGGGAGAATATGAGATATGCGTCGTCGTGGTCTTCCACCAAGAGATCTGTTCAAGTACGAGTTCCATAAGTCTAAGATCAGTCGTTAACTGGCGATGCAAGGTCATGTCCTGGAAATCAAACTCACGATGAATTTATCTTTATTAAAACATAAAAATAGTATACTAGTATTTTTGTTTTTAATTTGTGATGTGAGGGGCGCATTAGAACTAGATTAGACTATGCCGGGTAGGTATAACTTAACTAAAGAGATATACCTTTAACTGGAGATGTAAGGTATAATCAACATAGAGACCGAATAATGAATTATATTTTACCCAAAGGTAAGTGGCAAGAGTTGCTTACCCTTGAGGATCAATAGGCCTTTAACTGGTGATGTGGGGTCTACTAACAATACAAAGATTATGCTTAAAAAAAAAATACAATACGGGGATTTATTCAATTCCTCACTAGGGACATTTGATATGTACTCATTTCTCTAGATAGATGTAAGATTGAAAACATTTAGTGGGAGCATATTTAGATTAATAAAAGTCATTTAATCTAAAATTAATGTACACTACTTTTTTGTTTAACTTATATATTACGTTTACTTTCTGTGCAAATACCATAATGTCAAAACCATAGCAAAATATTCTTGATAGCAAGACCTAACTTGTCTAATTGGCTGAGAATCCTCAAGCTGGATTTGGCTTTTCGAAAATTGGATTATGTTCTAGATGGTTCAGTTCTTTCATTTGATGCCTATACTGAGAAAGAATGCATCACGATCCAAAAATGGATAGAAGGTGATAAGCAGACACAATAATATATGATAAACATAGATGAGCAATAAGTTTCAAAAATAGTTCGAAGGACTGGGAAACTCATATGAGATTACCCAACGCTTAGAATCCCTCTTTGGCGAGAAGTGTCATACTACTAGGTACTAAAGGGATCAGACATTAAAATTATAGATTTACGTAGCAGAATATAAAAAGTTTAAATAACAATTTAATATCCAATTTCTTAAAACTTGATCTAACCATATTAACATTAAAACTGTAATGACCCGGTTTCCTAGGGCCGCCACTAAGTTTTTCCTATAGAGAATTCTACCCCAAATATTTCACCGCCCATAAATTATTTAGTTTTACTATTAATTCCACTCCGATACCACTCTATAACGACCTAATTTTCCAGAACCGCTACTAGGTTTCTCTTATAGAGAATTCTACCCCAAATATTTAACCGCCCATAAATTATTTAGTTTTAATATTAATTCTGCTCTGATACCACTCTGTAACAACCCGATTTCTCAGGACCGTAACGCAGTTTCTCCACTTGGAGAACTAATACTAAAATCGATAACTGAATGGCCAATATTCCTTATTTCATAAAAATCTGCGAAATTAATAATAACCCTTAATAATATGACCATTAATAATAACCATTAATTTATATCAACACAAAAATTAAGGAAAAAGTATATTTTAAACCGTCCAGGTATTAGCACTCTTCTAAATGGTCCCTCTCCATTTGAGCGTTTCATTTTAAACCCTCTAGGTATAAGCAAGTTTTTATTTGATCTTTCCGTCAAAAATTCCATCCAAACTAACAGAATATAGAGGCAAAATAGTTTTTTTACTTATTTTTAATTTTTTTATGATTTTTTATTTTCTTTTTTCTATTTTTTCTTTATCTTCTTCTCTCTCTCCCTTCCTCCTTTCTTTTTTTTCCTTCTCCCTCACTCATTTATTTCACAGGGGGTGGTTTAACACCCAGTTATAGAGGTGTAACACCCCTTGTTGAAGGGGGTGAAAACAAACATGGGGTATTACACTCTGATAGGTGAAATTTGTTTATATATTTCCAAACCAATTTTGGTAGTTTTTGAGTGTTATTATAGTGTTTTAATATGTGTTAATATGTTTTTATTTATTTTGTTATAAATTAGGTGTTTGGAAAGGGGATGAAAATGGTTTATAAATGAGCACATCAGTAGAAAAACGGTGGAAAAAACAAGCAAAAAGGGGTCATCCTGAATCTGCAGCTCCACCGCTGCAGCGGTCAAACAACAGGATCAAGTAGAAACCTTCTGCTTGACTACCGCTGCAGTGGTCATCCTGCAGAATGCCTACTAACTTCTTACCGCTGCAGCAGTGATTCCTACCGCTACAGTGGTCCGACACCAGCTAGAATAGATATTTTGGGATATTTTTTTAGATATTTTTTAATCCCATTTAATCCCCTCTTCTCCCTAAACACTAAGAAAGTTTTTGGGAGATTTGTGAGAGCTCCGAACCCTATCAACCAAGAGAAGATCACAAAGCCAAGAAGAGGAAACATTCTCGGAGCGATTTTAACGTCAGTTCTTCAAATAACAGCTAGTCTCCTTATTTCTCTCTTTATTTCTTAATTTTGGTTGATAGTTTTTATATGTTTAGCTTGTATATTATTGTGTATGTGGTTATGGCCATGAAAAACGAAACATATATTGTTTAGGGAGCGATTCGTGTATGAAAACATTGTTTGAATAAATTAATGTTTTGTTAATGGTTGTTCATGCTTATCCGATTGTGTTTACCATTTTATTACAATCTTGATATGTTTGTTATGGTATTAGGGTTAGTTTTGCAAGTACGGGATTTGACACTCGGGAGAGGTAACCCCGGATTCGAACTAGGGTTTAAACACAACGTGACGATCTAATAACCCGGGAGGGTGTTAGAAAGTATGTAATCCGTAAGGTTGGGACGAGACTCATGTGACTAAGTGTCGCATAGATGCTCGAGGGAGACTTTAGTGTTGACGCAAAGTCACATATTCATTCATTTTACAGTCAGGAGAAGTAGTGAGTGAGATTTTGATACCTAAATTGTCAAATGGATTTGAATACCATTAATGTAAACTAGATTGAATCGAACACGTATTAGTGAACGAGGTTAATCCCTAGACAATAAATTCCCATAAACGTCATAATAGTATTTTAGTTTAATTTGTTAATTAGTTTAGTACATTATTTATAAAACAAAAATATAAATTTGAGTCGCCTAAATAAAGTTCGGTTATGATAATTGCGGTACTCAACGACCATCTAATTCAATCCCTGTGGATACGACAACTCTAACTCTTCTCACTCTACTAAAACTTGAACCGTACATTTGCGGTGAAAGAAACGATGTAATATTCCACTACCACACCCCCTGTTAAGGAGGTGAAAACACCCCCGTAACAGGAGGTGCCACCCCTTGTTACGGGGATAGTTCATCCCCTATTATGGGGGTGGAATCACCCCTTTAATAGGGGAACCACCCCATGTTACAGGGGTGATTCCACCCCCCTTAACAAGGGCCAGCGGGGGGAGGGAGGGAGGGAGGGAGAAGGAAGTCAAAACAAAGAATAAAAGAAAAGAAAAAAATATATTAAAAAATGATTAAAAAAATAAAAAATATAAAATATAAAATGATTGATTTCCCCTCAATAGTTGGTTAGTTTTGACAAAATTTCTAACGGAATGATCGAATTAAAACGTGCTGATACCTAAAGGGTTTAAAATGAAACGCTCAAACAGAGAAGGACCATTTAAAAAAGTGTCAATACCTAGAGGGTTTAAAATATATTTTTCCCAAAAATTAATAATAACCGTTAATAATATAACTATTAATGATAACCCTTAAGTATATCATTAACAAATTGGTAATATACCCATTTATTATATAATTAATAACCATTAATCATACCCTTGAGTAATAATATAAGCTTAATCAACTAATCAAATTATAAGCTTAACCATTAATCATGCCCTTGAGCAATTATATCCAACAACCGTCAATTATTTATAATTGTTTTAAATGTTCTACAACTCAATGTTTCTAATTGTTTTATTAATTAGCTTGATTAATTCAACCAATAAAATCATAACCATAAATTGAATTATAACCATCAATTTTACAACTGTAAATAATAAATACAATTATTACAAGTTAAATAGAATTTCAAATAAACTTATTGTCATCGTTTCATTCTCACCGGCTTTATAATCAAAACTGTGGGGTTGTGAGCCAGCTCTCAGCTTATGTAATATCTGTTATAAAATCTTCTCTAAGGCAATATCTACTAGATTGGCGTCTCTCCTGCCCAAGTTGATTTCGGGTCAACAACACGATTTTGTTAAAGGCAAGTCAATCGCCGAAGCTATAGGGTTAGTCTAAGAACTTGTCAAAGACTTGGGCGAGGATATTCGTGGTCAGAATGTTATGATCAAACTCAATATGGCTAAAACTTACGACCGGCTAGAATGGAACTTTTTAATTGAGGTGCTTAAATGATATGGTTTCAACTGGGCATTTATTGCTGCTGTTTCTAATTGTTTTGACTCGACTTTTTTCTCCGTGGTGTTTCAAGGGGTGTATAAGGATTGGTTTCCTACTTCTAGAGGATTGCGTCAAGGCGACCCTATTTCACCTTTTCTGTTTATTTTGGCTCAAGAGGTTCTGAGTTGGAATATCTATCGATCTATTATAGATGGTTGGGTTCAACCTTTCGTTACTAAAAGGCGTTGTCCTCTGATTTATCACTTGATGCTTGCAGACGATACACTTATTTTTTGCAACAGGAGTTCTCGTAGTATTAGAAGCTTAATGAAGGTGCTGGAAGAGTATCAATTAGCTTCTGGACAACTGGTGAGTGCCCCAAAAAGCAACTTCTATTTACATCATAATTTTCCAAATGCTCGTCACTTAGCTATTGGCCATTCACCCGGATTTAGCCAAGGTAGCTTTCCTTGTACTTATCTTGGAATGCCCCTTACCTATGGTCATCTTAAAGCAAGTAATTTCGCTGGTCTTATCGAGAAAGTGTCAAAGAAAGTTGATGGTTGGAAAGCTAAATTTCTTTCTAGTGGAGGTAAACTTGTTCTTCTGAAGCATGTTTTATCTTCTTTCCCTATTCATCTTTTGGCTTCTACTTGTGTCCACAATAGCATTCTGGAGGATATGGCGTCCATTTTTTCAAATTTCTTTCGGGGCCAATCGGATTCAAGGAAGAAAAGACACTGGGTCGCGTGGCAAAAAATATGTCAAGATACCTCTACTGGCGGCTTGGGTCTTCATAATCTAAAGGATATGAAGCTGGCTTTTACTCTCAAATGGATTTGGTCTCTGCTGAAAGGGGATTCTCTTTGGTGTGATTTTATGAGATCTAAATACACTAATAATCTCCCAATATCGTTATGGTCAGATCAAATTGGAAGTTCTAAAGTTTGGAAAGCTATTTTGACGGCTAAAAATACTTTCCTGCAATTTTCGAGATGGAAAGTCGACAATGGCGAGCTTGCTAGTTTTTGGCATGACAATTGGGGCCTTGGTATCCTTTCAAATGATTTTCATTTCACCAACTCTCTGTCTTCTGTCAAAACTTGTTTGCAGGACAAGGAATGGTTATCCACAGATATGGAGGATGATGTTCAGGATTACTTGGAGGGATCCCTCCCTTTATTGTCATCAGCCTCTGATGCTCTCATCTGGATTCATAGCGTTAATAGCGTCTTCTCCATCAAATCGGCTTGGAGGTCTATCAGTGGTGAGGTAACCCCGGTTGATCACTTTTCAACTCTTTGGAGTCTGCTTTTTCCTTTGAAGATTAAGATTTTCATGTGGCGGCTCTTGAGGAACAAAATTGCAGTTGATGATACCATTCAGAAAATGGGAGTTTTTTGGTGTCGGGTTGTCGCTGTTGCCTCGCTCAATCCACTGAAAATCTCCAGCATCTTTTTCTGGAAAATGAGGTTGCTTCTACGGTTTGGCGTCATTTTAGCTATTTCTTCAATGTTCCTTTTACTCCTCAACCTATAATTCACCGTATTAAGTTGTGGTAGAGTATATTAAAAGGGAGTTCTCAGTTTCATAAGTTAGGAACTTTGATTCCATCATTGATTTGTTGGGAGATTTGG
Organism: Eucommia ulmoides; assembly: GCA_016647705.1. Lineage (NCBI taxonomy): Eukaryota > Viridiplantae > Streptophyta > Magnoliopsida > Garryales > Eucommiaceae > Eucommia > Eucommia ulmoides. The sequence continues at coordinate 34,123,864 of CM028327.1, read as the reverse complement.
TTAAACCGGAATTGCGCAACTCATGACAATATTCCCATGTCTGATAAATGGATTATTTCCAAGGTCAGAAATTGGGTGAAGGAGCTGAGTCCTTTAACTAAATCTAAGTTGGTTTCATCATCTTTTGGGAAGCATTCTCTAGTTCTTTTGGGATGTCCGATTAAGTAGGTTATTTGGCGGTGTCCTCTGATCTGTTGTTGGACCCGTCCCCCTGAGGGGAGTTTCAAGCTTAATATAGACGGCGCTCTGAAGAGGGAGACCATGACGTCTTCTTGTGGTAGTATTGTTTGGGACAGTAATGGAGATGCTTGTTGGTCCTTCTTTTCTCCCCTTGCTGTTAGTTCAAGTTTCTTGGCTAAGTTCTCCGGGCTGTTCTTGGGGATTCAGGAAGCTCTTCGTTTGGGCCAGCTTCCTCTCTTAGTGGAAACTGATTCGCTTACTTTGGTTCATTCTATCAAGAAAGACAATCCAGTCTAGTCGATTGCCTATCTTTGGAACACAGTGCGGTTTTGGCTTTTATCCTTCGAAATTAAGATTTCTCACGTCCATCGTGAATGTAATTTTGTTGCTGATAGTCTTACCAACATTGTTTCATCTAGACCTTTGTTTTTTCCTATTGATAGTCCCTTACCGCTCATCGTTATTTCTAATGTTCGTGAGGATCAAGAGGGTCTTCCCCGTCTTAGGTTGTAATTCTTTCTCATTGTTAAATAAAGATTTTTGGTACTTTTTTTAAAAAAAAAAATACAAATAATAAAAAAGTTAGAAATTTTACCTGAAATCCGAAGCTGAAATCGCCACTGTATCAATTTTTTTTTTCTTTCATCCAGAGCCACAAAAAACACTAAACGTATAATATATATAGAGAGAGAACAGGCTAATGATCAAGATTTATTATTATTATTATTATTATTATTATTATTATTATTATTATTATTATTATTATTATATACGTGCCATAATATAAGTATATATATACATATTGTGGTCATAATTAGTTTCCTTTGTTAGGAATGAAACTAATTCAACCATTTAATTATTTATTTATTTACACAATACCCCCTTAAAATAAAAAATATATATTAATTATATCTCAAAATTCTTAAAATTATATTTTAAATAACACAATAGTCCCAAAAATTTTAAAAGACAATTTAAAATTTAACATTTAACCCTAAAAAATTATCAAATATTATTTATACAAACAACTCAAAATTATTTAACTTACATAAAATAATATTTTCAAAAATATAAATTTTCAAGGTAGACAGCGATAAGCAGACTCAATAATATATGATAAACATAGATGAGCAATAAGTTTCAAAAATAGTTTGAAGGATTGGGAAGCTCATATGAGATTGCCCAACGCTTAGAACCCCTCTTTGGCGAAAAGTGTTGTACTACTAGGTACTAAAGGGATGATCGGACATTAAAATTATAGATTTACGCAGCAGAATATAAAAAATTTAAATAACAATTTAATATCCAATTTCTTAAAGCCGGATCTAACCATATTAATATTAAAACTGTAACAACTCAGTTTTCCAAGATCGCTACCAGATTTCTCCTATTGAGAATTCTACCCCAAATATTTCATCGCCCATAAATCATTTAGTTTTACTATTAATTCCGCTCCGATACCACTCTGTAATGATCCGATTTTCTAGGGCTGCCACTAGGTTTCTCCTATAGAGAATTCTACCCCAAATATTTCACCGCCCATAAATTATTTAGTTTTACTATTAATTCTGCTCTTATACCACTCTACAACGATCCGATTTCCTAGGATCGCCATGCGGTTTCTCCCCTTGGAGAACTAATACTAAAATCAATAACTGAATGACCAATATTCATTATTTCATAAAAATCTGCGGAATTAATAATAATCCTTAATAATATAACCATTAATTTATATCAACACAGAAATTAATAACAACCATTAATAATATAACCATAACCCTTAAGTAAATCACTAACAAAAGTAATATACTCATTTATTATATAATTAATAACCATTAATCATACCCTTGAATAATAATATAAGTTTAATCAAATTATTAAATTATAAGTTTAACCATTAATCATACCCTTAAGCAATTATATCCAACAACTGTCAATTATTTCTGTTGGCCTAGTGAGCTACCCAAAAGGGGGAGTGAATTGGGTAGTATTAAAAAATTATCAGAATATAACACTTCAAAAATCAAACAATTAATTTTATCCTAAAATTAATTATTATCTTTATAGTAGCAAATATGTGTTATCAACTAGGTGCACACCCAAACAACAAAATATAAATAATATCAATAATGCAGCATACAAAAATTTATACTGGCTCACCGAGTTACTCTTAGCTAATCTAGTCCCCCAAGCTCCGTGGATAGTCGCACTCACTAAATTAAAGATCCCTTTAAAAGTAGTAACCAAACCCTTACAACGATTCTTTTTACAGGCTCAGAATCAACATTTACATTTCTTTTTCACAGGCTAAGGAATAACTTCTATCTTTTTATCAGGTGAACGATTAACCTAATTCTATTACAGGGAGAATCATGACCTAATTCTTTTTATACCTTAGGCTCAAGAATTAAACATCACACAAATACGCTCCAAATATCATTTTACCTGATAAGAATTGAACCATTACAATTCACTCATAAATTCAATGAAGGAAGAATTAACACCTAATCTTTTTATACTCTAGGCAAATATCAAAACCTCAATCTCTTTACCGGAAGATATTGAAATCAGCTACCCTTAATTAGACACTCTCAGTAATATCTAATCCGACACTCAACTCACCAATTAAAAACAATTGATAAATAATTTTTCTACTCAGAGCTTCTACCAACCCAGATAAATTCATACTCAATTAATGTCTCAATACTAGTGATAGAAAAATGAGAATTTCAAAATCTGATAAATAAATATAGGTAGGCAAGCAATTAAGTACATAATCAAATTTCCTCAAGAAATTGCTTCAAAAATGATTTTCAATCAAAAATCCAGAAAACAATTTCAAAGATCAAATTCCAAATAATAAATAATAGAATCAAGCAACAATTAATAGTAAGTAATTTGGAATGATCTCACCAGGATTCCACCGAAAGAATAATGATTAGAATAACAATAACACTTCAGATCAGTAGTAGCAATAATCCACAACAAATATTTCTCAAGAATAAATCTCAAGAAAGATCTCACAATGCACTCAGTATAATTACTCTTAGAAAGCACGAGAGCTGAATAACTCAAAATGATTTGGATTATCTTGATTTCTGATTTTCTTAACATGTGAAATCCGTAGGTCTATTTAAAACCACTTGAAACAAGTCCTATAACGACTAGTTCTCATAAATCATAATATTTAATTACACCAATAGATCCTCTATATCATAATGATTTATTCTTGGTATAATTCACTTAAAATATCTCTTAAAATATTCAATTCAATCCCTCAAACTCTTACTCAATGTCAATTAAATAAGATAGAAAGAATTACATGTATCAAATTAAGAAATATCAAAACTACTTGAACCATATCTATAGGGATAATTAAATATTAATTAAATAGCTCAAAACATATCAGATCCCTAAGATATCTCACATATCTTAACCGTAAAACGGCTAGTAACGGCTACTTTTTAAATAAAATCCGAAATTCCATAAATCCTAAAATAACTCCATCTATCAATCGACTAAGGCCCATCAGTAGACCGCCCAATTCAGGATGTAGCCAAGCCAAAAATTCTTTGCCCATCGGTTGACCACCCATACTTCATCTGTCGACCGGACGATTCAGAATATTTCACAAGTCGACCAATCTATCGACTAAGAGATCCAGAGAGTTTCTCTTTTGGCCATAGGTCGACCTACCTGTCGACCGAATAATTTAGAAAGTTTATCCTCTAAACACAGATCGACTTATCTGTTGACCGAATGAACCTAAGAGTTTACCTTATAACCACAAGTCGACTTACCGGTCGACCAACCACTTCTAAAACACCTCTCCTTAATTCATTTTCTTTCAATGTCTTCGACGTTTTCGCCCCTTTAATCGATTTCGTTTTTCAATTAGCTCCACTAAAATCTTAAATTCAATTTTAATCAATTATCTTTATTTCTTTTTTAATTACACATAAGATAAAATAATTTAACTAATTAGGATCCTATAAAAACACACATAATTTTGAAAAATATTTTGTATCGTGTGTGATCCTAACTAAGATACATTAAGAGTTAAAATTTAACCTGAGTTCTTTTCCTTAGATTTTTCAATTTCTGCAAACTCTTAATTTTTCATCATCTTTGTCATCATCTTTAGTATTGTCACAATATCTTCATGATCATTTTTATCACTAGAACTAATAAACTGAAATACTCAATGAAATCGTTAGTTCCACAAAAAGTATCAACATTTAATTGTCCATCAAAATCTTAGGATCCACAATTTCTAATTGTCTCAAATGGTTTACAACTTGATGTTTCTAATTGTTTTATTAATCAACTTGATTAATTCAACCAATAAAATCATAACCGTAGATTGAATTATAACCGTCAATTTTATAACTATAAATAATAAATACAATTATTACAAATTAAATATAATTTTGAATAAAATTCTTGTCGTCGTTTCACTTCCACCAGTTCTACAATCAAAACTGTAAGGGTGGTAAGCCAACACTCAGTAGAATTTCAACCCCTCTAATACGTATATTCAATCAAACCCCCAAATAAATACATAAACGTGTATCTCACATAATTTTCACATAATATTCCTAAATATTTCACGAAAACTAATAATTAAAAATTAACGACAACTTCTGCATGAATCACATAATCAAGAGAGAGAGATTAAATACAAATATTACAAGAGTTAGAAACTCTACCTGAAATCCGAAGCCAAAATTGCCACGATATCAATTATATATATATAATAGACTAATGATCAAGATTTATTATTATTATTATTATTATTATTATTATTATTATTATTATTATTATATACGTGTCATAATATAAGTCTATATATACATATTGTGGTTAGAATTAGTTTCCTTCGATACGAAGGAAACTAATTGAACCATTTAATTAATTATTTATTTATACAACACCCCCTTAAAATAAAAATAAAATAAAATATTAATTATATATCAAAACTCTTAAAATTATATTTTAAATAACACAATAGTCCCAAAATTTTAAAAGTCAATTTAAAATTTAACATTTAACCTCAAAAAGTTATCAAATATTATTTATACAAACAACTCAAAAATATTAAATTTACATAAAATAATATTTTCAATAATAAAAATTTTCAGGGTATTACAAAGGGTTAATTACACTTTACCCTCTTGTGGTTTGGTCAATTTGCACTTTCTCCCCCTGTAGTTTGGAAATCGCCACTTACCCCATGTAGTCAAATTTCAAACCACTTACCCCCTGATGTAGGGGGATAAGTGCATCAAATATTTGACCACATGGGGGGTAAAGGGGGGTAAGTGACGATTTTCAAACCACATGGGGGGTAAGTGCAAATTAGCCAAACTACAGGGGAATAAAGTGTAATTAACCCTATTACAAAAACAATAAACCAAACAATGTTAAATCACATTTGCTGGTCCAATGAGCTACCCAAGAAGGGGTGAATTAGGTAGTAATAAAAATTATCAAATAATAACACTTAAAAAATCAAATAATTAATTTTATCCTAAATTAATTATTATCTTTATAAAGTAGCGAATAAGTGTTCAAATCTAAGTGCACATCTAAACAACAATAAATAAAGAAAATAATAATGCAGTACACCACGATATATTCGAGTTTACAAAGCTACTATTGGCTAATCCAATCCTCCAAGTTCCGCGAATATTCGCACCCACTAAACCACTAGATTCCTTTAAACAGGTAGGAACCAAACTTTTGCACAATAATTCTTTTTATAGGCTCAGAATCAACCTTTATAACTTTCTTTTCTCAAACTCAGGAATAACCTTATCTTTTTTTTAGGCTCAAAACTAACTTAATCATTTCACAGGCTAAGAATCAAACCTCACAAAAATACTCCAAGTATCATTTTACCCGGTAAGGATTGAACTATTACAAATTCACTCAAAATAATTCTAGTTAGAAAGAATTACCCCTATATCTTTTCACGAGAAAAGAATAACCTAATCTTTTTGTACTATAGGCAAAAATCAAACATCAATCTCTTTACTGGAAGAGATTGAAACCAACTACCCCTAATTAAATACTCCCAATAGTATCTAATCTATACACAACTCACTAATTACAAAATTGATAAGTTTTTTCCCACTTGGAGCTTCTACCACCCCAAATTAATTTAAACTCAATTAATATCCCGATACTAGTGATAGAAATAAAGTGAGAATTTTAAAATCTGATTTCAATAAAAAAAAATGGGTAACACACAATTTAGCACGTAATCAGATTTTCACAAGAAATCGTTTAAAAAAATTTCAATCAATTTAAAGTTCAGAAAAACGATTTCAAAGATCAATATTCCAAGTAGTAAACAATAATATCAAACAACAATTAATAGTAAAGACTTAGAACGATCTCATTAAGAATCCACCGAATGAGCAAAGAATGAATAGCAATGAAACTCCAAATCGGTAACAAAAATAATCCACAACAAATTTTCTCAAGAATAATTCTCAAGAATAATCTCACAATACACTCAGTACGAATTCAAAATGATCACTCATAGAAAGCTCAGAAACTGAATAGCTCTTGAAATTTGATTAATTGGGATTATTGGAATCTTATAAACATAAGTCGATTTATTTGGAATTGAAACAAGCCCTCCAACAGTTAGTTCCCACATATCATAATAATTAATTGCACTTATAGACCCATTATATCATTATGACTCAATCTTGGTATAATTCACTCAATTATATCTTTTAAAATATTCAATTTAGTCCCTTAAATATTTTTCAATTTCAATTAGATAGGATAGAAAAAATTAAACGTACTAATTTGAGAAATAAACAAATTATATGAACTATATCTATAGGGATATCAAATATCAATTACATATCTTAAATAACATCAAATCCCTAAGATATCTCTTTAATTTTACCCATAAAATGGCTAGTAACGGCTAGTTTTTAGAAAAATTCACAAAATCCTCCAATCCTGAAACCGAACCATAGGTTGACCGACCAATCACAACAAGTCGATCAATCGATTCAGGTTGTAGCCCAAGCCCCGTCGGTCGACCGCTACTCCTTGGTCTGTCGACCGAACGATTCAGAGAGTTCCCTAGGCCAAAATCCAGCTATGGTTGGTCGATTTCTCCTATTTGGTCTGTCGACCTAACGATTCAGAGAGTTTCACCTTTGGCCACAGGTCGACCTAACTGTCGACCAAATGATTCAGAGATTGAATCGTTTCCTAGCTCCTTCTCATCGGTTGACCAAATCATGTTGGTCAGTTGACCGATCCTATTGGAACTCCTCTTCCTTAATCAATTTTTAACTCAACTCTTCAACGTTTTTGCCACTTTAACCGATTTCTTTTCTCAGTTAACTTAATTGACACTTTAAATTAATTTTAATTTCTAATATTTCTTAAATCAATATTTCTTCTTCAATTTCACATAGGAGCAAATATGTTTAACTAATTAAGATCCTATCAAAAACACACATAATCATGAAATTATTTTTGTGTCGTGTGTAATCCTAATCGGGATACATTGAGAGTAAAAATTAACCTGAGTTGTTTTCTCCTAGATTCTTCAAAGTCTTCGGTCTCTTAATGCCCTTCTTTTTGTCAGTCTCTTGTATCCATAACCTTCTTCAACAATTTCTTCATGATTAAAACGTCAATGGAACTTTATCACTGAAATACTCAACAAACTCATTAGTTCTACCAAAAACATCAATATTTAATTGTCCATCAAAATCTTAGGATCAACAACAATATAATTGTTACATCTTCCGACACTTCAGCCTCAAAACTGGTAGTTCTAAGGCGTGATTTGAATAGATTATTCCGAGGGCATTTGAACATGAACTAAAACTGATACTAGATATTTCATTCTCTCGAAAATGACACAAATGTCTCACATTTAACAATATTCACGCACAGGATCTCCAATAGAAAAGTGTTCTTAGAATTTTTAAGATTAGATCTAATCACAAGAATCTTGGATAGATTTGATTTAAATCTAAGGGGTAGTAAGATTCAAATTAGTAGGTGAAAATAGAAAAATGTAATCTCATAGATACAATAAGATAATTGTCTGTGAGAAAACAAGGAAAGCGGAAAAACATAAGAATGGTCGAATTCTTCATCAAGTGGGCAGCCATTTAGTCACCTATTTCATAAGATCTATCCAAGGTTCATAACCTTGGACTCCATCTTTTTCATATTTACACTTTGATCCCAAACATCTTAAATTCAACATTACTATCTGTTCATTTTTCAAGGACTTTTCTAACATTAATTCTCTATTGTGTGTAACCCATTAAATTCATACAAAAATTAGATGGTAAAAATAGTTAATTAATTAATTAATTTTATAATAAATTAATTAATAAAAATTGGAACAATTCTAATTTTCCATTTCCAAGAGAAAATATTTTTCTTCATTTAAAGCATTTTCTCCAATTGTAAGTCACGTCTATCCATATATTACAGCCAAATCATCAAACTGCTCTAACTAGAGATGGGTGAATTATATTAAATCGAATCACATGGGTCACGCCACTTTTTGCTAAGAGTGATAGATCATTTCTTACATACTCCTATACTCACATGTATGTTGTACTATATCCAATGAATACATTTAAAGGCTCGTGGCTACAGAACAACACTCAATATTATCAAAGTATAACAATCTATACATGTAATATACAGTACCTCGAGTCCAAAAGTTCATAAAATACAATCACACCTCAGATATCCCATTTTGACTTTAGCAAACTACTATATAGGATATCAAGGATGATCATGTTTATTGTTTTATTACTCTTAATAAGCTTCCCTGCAGATGTTCCAATATCTCATACTAATGGATTGAGATACACAATTTCCAAAGAGAGAACATCGGATCAAGTTAGGCTAAATTGTTGAAGATCCTTTTTATAATCCAATACCAACTCGGAATAATTACAATATTGAGCTACCAAATGTCTTTGGTCTTATCCTATTTAACCATATTAAATAACCAAACATTCTAATCAATATTTAAGGTCTATAATAATATTGATATGAATAAATAATAATATCAAAATATCTTTTATTATTTACTTGAGATTATTACTAGAAATAAGCTCATGTAGATTGTTTTTAGGGCTTATCCCCAAGTGGTACAATATCTCAAATGAGTTTTTCATGGCTAAGGGGCCAGTAGGGTTACCTCTTAGGGAACACATCTTTAAGATGATCAGTCTGGTTGTGGAATTGGAAAAGTTGGGGTCAGCTCTTGATCATAAACTGATTGTACACCTAATTCTATGGTCGCTACCTAATGCACTCGATCAGTTTGTGTTAAATTTCAACATGAACAATCTAGAAGTCACTATTCTAGGACTTCTTAACATGTTGGGGACCTTGACAAAGTCCAATGGTTCATTGCTCGTAGTGAACGAGCCTTCAATATAAAAAATAAATAAAAAGATGAGCAAATCCAACTCATCTTTGAAAGTGAACCAAAAGCTTAAGAAAGAGAAAAGGCTTGACAAAAGGAAATACTTTCACTATGGCCAACAAGGGCATTAAGAAAGGAACTGTCCCTATTTCTTAAGTTCCAAGGAACCGTCGCTATTTCTTAAGTTCCAAGGACAATCCTTAGGAAAGTATATTAGATTTACCTGTTGTTATTGGTTGTTTGAGAACTTATTATATTTCATATTGGATTTTAAACTTTGGTGCTAGTTCACATGTGTGTAATACTATACAGGGTCTAAAGGGAATCAAAATACTGTGTAAATGAGACATATCACTATGTGTGAGAAATGGAGCCAGAGTTATTGCATTAACCATGGGATACCTTGGATTAAGATTTATGTAATCACACATCCTAATTTCAAAAGATTGTTTGTTTATGCCTAAAGTTTTCATAAACATTATTTTTATTTCTTGTTTAATTAGGGATGGTTAGTCAGTTATATTTTAGAATAATACTTGTATTATTTATTTCAATTCAAAGTTGATGGGCCTGGATATATGTTACAACAATTTTTATTATTTAAAAACCTGTGGTAAATTTAACAATTTAACAAAGAAAAGTATAGCAAAAAAAATGAGATATGAAAATCCAATCTACTTGTGACATTTCAGACAAGGCCATATTAGTGAGAAGTGGATTAACAAGATGGTTAAAGATTGACTTTTGGGCCCATTTAACTTGGAGCCGCTATCAACTTGTGAGTTCTCTAATGGGCAAAATGACCAAGTCATCTTATGAAACAAAAGTCTGATTCCTTTGAAATATTCAAAGAATTCAAGAATAAAGTAAATAAACAAATCGAGAAAAGTATTAAGGCACTTAAATCAAATCAAAATGAGGAATATTTATCAATGAGGTTTTTGGACTATCTCAAATTTAATGGTATACTTTCTTAATGCACTTCTTCTACTACACCGCAATTAAATAGTAAATCAAAAAGGAGAAATTGGACTCTATTAGATATGGTCAGATCAATAATTAGTCCCATTGATTTATGTAAGGTGTACTTTGAACCCTACTCAATAAAATTTGATTTCTACGGAAACTACTGCAATGTCAACCACGAGAATCCAACAACCAAACTGTGATTCACCTAAGGGAAGAATAACAATTCCTGCCCGGGATAAACCATGCAGAATAGGATGATTAACCAAAAAACTAGGACGAACTCCACCAATTGACTATCATATCTACTACAAGGTGGTCGGTTCGATGATGTCCTGAAAACCCTTCTAGAAATTTAATCATACTCAGATGCATCCCGACATGATGGGAACACCCAAGTATGGGGGTCATAGAGAAGAGGCCATTGATATTCTGAAAAACTCTCGATGTTCCTATATTTATACTCAATATTATTCTATACTCTTACTTGGTATTTCTCTACAACTACTACTACACATTTTAACCACAACACAAAGATCCGAAAAAAGAACGAGATTTTTTATATATTTAAAAAAAAAAAAAAAAAAAAAAAAAAAAAAAAAAAGAGTTACCCTCTTACATGTTAAAAAAAATCTTATTTTCCTTTTCTCTTATCTTTTTTTTCTCTCTCTCTATCTCTTATACCTTAGAGGAGGGGAGGATATTCACTAAGCAGGGGAAGCCTTCTTGTTCGTAGATAGATAACCCTCTACCTCTATATAATCCCTGAGCTGCTTAAGGAGCTCCCTGATTTTGGCCTCACGTTTCTTGCTCTGTGCCTCTGCCAGACCCTAGAGTAACTTGTCATTCTACAAAGCCACCTCGAGATTGGCCACCTTAGCCTTCTATTCCTTGTACTTCTCTAGCATCCCAATCTTTTTCTAGATTGTAATATAATGGATGGAGTTCAATGAGACGTAGAGGGACCGTAGCTCCTCGATCTTACGCAGACGACGGTAGGGTCTTTACTTCGTTTTTAGCTCACAAATTAGGATCTCCACCTTCCTAATGCTCATTGATGTCATAATGAGTAGATTACATGTTTCAAAGGTAAAATAAAAAGAATATAAGGAGCACAAGAACGAAAAATTCACAAGAAGAAACTTTTAGAAGGTAGAGTAGGAGAAATAATGAAGCACGGTGAAGTTTAAATAGGTAAAAATAATATGAAATAACAAGGGCCAAGAGTATTAAAGGTTGAGCAATGAATAGAACAATTAATGGAGAATATAAAAAAGGTTGCGACATTAACTATAGATAATAAAAGTTACCCACCAAAATATGCAAACTAAATTTGATTCGACACATAGATACCAAGAAAATCCTTGATATTCCCTTGAGACGATACGGCTGCCTCTAGAGATGATAAGATTGCCTCATGAGAAGATGAAACTATTGCTTGAGATGATGCAATTGCTCTTCGAGATGGATTAAGACCTGTTGGGTAGAATCTAAGTAAAGACAAAGATTCTTACCGAGGTCTGGCTACCACCTAGAGAGGTCCTACTCAAAACTTGGTAAATTCATCAAGTGTATTTGATTTGGGGAACAATTTATCAAGTGTGACTGGGTAGAAAGTAATCTTACTTTGAAACTTGATAATTCTATCAAGTGTATTTGGCTTGAGAGTAGATTCGCTATTAATCCTACTTTGAAACTTGGAAATTCTATCAAGTATATTAGGCTCGAGAGTAGCTTCCTTGATAATCCTGCTTTGAAACTTGTTAATTCTATCCAGTGTACTTGTCTCGGGAGTAGTTTCGTTAATAATCTCACTTCAAAACTTGTTAATTTTATCAATTATTTTTGGTTTGGGAAGCAATTCTAAGTGTAACTAGTTCGGTTCAAAGGCAAAATACATAAGATGCAAAGCACAGGTGTTGGCCCAGTAGAATACCCAAGAAGGAGGGTGAATTGAGTAATTAAAAATATTATCAGAATATACTTGAATAAATCAAATAATTAAATTTATACCTAAATTAATTATTATCTTTATACCACAATGGAATTACAATAAATCTAGTGCACACCCAAACAAAAAAAATAATCAAAATAATAATGCAGCACACAAAATATTTATACTGGTTCACCAAGTTACTCTTGACTAATCCAGTCTCCCAAGATCTACAGAGGTTGCACTCATTAAAACCAAGATCCCTTGAAAGGTAGGAACCAAACCCATACACCGATTCGTTTACAAGCTGAGAATCAACCTTTACAATTTCATTTTTTCAGGCTAAGGAAAAACCTCTACTTTTTACAGGTTAAAGAATAACTTAATTCTTTTTAACACTAAGGCTCAAGAATCAAAATCTCACCAAAACACTCCAAATATCCTTTTACCCAGTAAGGATTAAACCGTTACAAAATTACTCAAAAACACAATTCTTATCTAGAAAGAATTACTACCTCAATCTCTTTACAAGAAGAGACTAAAACCCGGCTACCCTTGATTAAATATCCCTAATGATATTTAATCCGTCACAACTCACCAATACACAAATTGATAAGTAATAAATCTCACTCGGAGCTTCTACCACCCCAGATAAATAAAAATTCAATTAATATCCCAACTAGTGATCGAAATATGTGAGATACAGAAATCTGATTTTAACAAGAATATGGATAGCAAATTGGAGCACGTAATCAGATTCAAGAAATTGTTTGAAAAAATATTTTCTTCAAAAACAAAAATTAATTTCTAAGATCAGTTTCCAAAATATAAAATAATAAACAATAAACAATATGGAAATATTTCACCCGAAATCCACAAAAATAATAATTAGAATAGTATAACTTCAAATCCAGTATCAGCAAGAATAGATAGTAAGTGATTCACAGAATCACTCTTAGAAAAGCTCACAATATCGGAAAATACTAACTCTTATAAAAGTTCTCTCAAAATGATATAGAATGATTAATTCTCTTAGAATGATTAGCCTTTTTAATAAAATTCGCAGGTCTATTTAAAGGAACTTGTAATCAGCCTTCTAACGGTTAGTTTACAAGTGTCATGACAATTAAAAACTCTTATAGACTCCTTATAACATAAGGACTTCATTTAGTTTCAATTTCACTTAAGAACAACTTTCAAAACACTCAATTAAACCCCTAAAGTATTTTCTCAATTAAATTAAATAAGTATAGAATCCATTTTAATTATCAAATGGAGAAACATTAATATTTAATGAACCATATTAAAAGGATTTAATTAGTATATGAACCACATCTCAAATATAAAGAATATCCCCAAAATCTCTCTCAAATCCTAACAAAAAACGACTATTTTTTTATTTAAACTCGGATCAAACAGTATTCTAAAACTACGCGTTTAGGCGACTGCCCAGTCGACTAGAAGATACTGGAAATAACCCATGTAGTTCATAGGTCAACCGCTCAGTCAACTCGCAGATTCAAGGAGTTCATTTGTTTTTACCGGTCGACCTGTCGGTCGACTCTTCAATTCAGAATGTTTCAACTTCTTTATTCGGTCGACTCCTTAATCGACTGTCTCCTTTTGAATCTCTTCTTTGATCTCATTTTTAACTCACTTTCTTTTATGATTTTGTCCCTTTATCTATTTTTATCTTTAAATAAGTTCCACTAATATTCTTATATTCCATTTTAATCATTCAAAAATATTTCTTTTCAATTCATATAGGAACAAATAATCACACTTAATAAAAACACATATAAAAGATAAAATTCATTTTGTGCCATGTGTGTATTCCTAAATAGGATATTAAGAGTTAATATTTACCTGAGTTGTTTTCCTAATTTCTTTAAACTCTTAATACTTTTTCATCATCTTGATATCTTCATTTAGGATCCATTCAATTTGACATCTTCATTACTGGAACTTTAAATTACTGAAACACTTGATCAAACATTAGTTCCACAAAAACATCAATATTTAATTGTTCATCAAAATCTTAGGATCAACAACAGGAATAATAGAAGTCAACAAATCTTAGAACAGTTTCATTAGACGAAAAAGTCTCGAGGTGGTACAAAAGGGGGGCTTCAAGGGCATTACGTTAAAAAAGAAAAGAAAAGAAAAAAAGAGTATTGATCCGTGTGAGCGGGAAAACCCTCTGCCTCCACCTCGGAGTCCCGAGCAGATGGTCCTTCAACCAACATCCCAGTTGCTCCTGCCTCATCCTACTTCAACTGTTTCTCTGCGTTGTGAAAATGGGCTCGTTATTTTTTTTTTATCTTTTTCTCAGCCTTGGTCGCCTTCCATATGGCCTCAACAACCTTTTGTTTTGTCTCGGCTGCCCTCTTGAACCTTTCGTCGAGTTGGGAATTAGCCTCATCCCATTTTTGCTCAATGTTAGCAAGTCGGTTGGCCACCCTGTTCCACCCTTCCAGCAAGGCGACATAGTGGACCATCATTTGCAAACAAATGAGGACTTTAGCAACCTAAGCTAAGAAACAATAGAAGAAATAAAAATGAACTTTAAAGGGGACAAGCCACAGTGCTTAGTTGGAGAAAGTTGAGAGCATGGTTGTCAGCCTGCTTAGTAAGGTCCGCTTCAAGGTCTTGAGAGAGAATAATTGCTTAGGCCCACTATGTTGTAGTATCCGAGTACCCAAGGACCGACCACAAAAACCTCTCCACTCAGGGTGCCCATACTTGGTCTTCCCGACCACGAGGTGTCGGAGACTCTAATGGCAAGATAGAGCAAAGGGATGCAGTTCCCCAAGGGACACACGAGGAACGCCCCCCGGAAGGGTTCTTCTAATTTCTCTCTCTCTTTTCCGAGAAGGTCCTTTGGAGTCTCCTTCTCCCTATTCACCGTAGGGACATCCCTTATCTCAGTACTAGGCAGAGCCAGTCTTTTTGTTGTGTACCCCTAGCAATAGAGCTGGCCCCAACACTGGCGAGAGAAGCAAAAACAATAGCCTTTTTGTGGCGCAACGCGTGTCTTTTTGGCACAACCATTCAGTCATCTCTGTCAGAATGAGGAAACAACAATGAGAAAAAAAAAATAGAAAAAAAAACTGAAGTAACAAAAGGCAGAAGGGAAGAACTCACATTCTTCTTCGGTTTTCTCACCCTCGGAACCCATTATCATCGAATCCTAGACATAGTCGTCAATATCCTTCTCGAGTTTGGAATTAGCCCAGAAAACACGATTCTCGCTGACCAAAGACTCAGGGACTAGACAAATAGGCTTCTCGAAGTAGAGGTTGAATGAGCTCTTCTTCAAGAAGTCAAACTGTCTCTCAGTGTCGGGAATCTCTACCAGCGCCTCCGCGTCAGTTGCTTCGGTGGGGCTCAACATAGGAGTTTTCTTTGGGATATCTATAAAAAAAATAAAAGGAAAACAAAGAACCAAGATACGTTAAAAATGACAGATGGTGAAAAAGACGACAACCAACAAAACGGAAAACACTGTGATGAGACAAGCTTACTAGGAACTTTCCACCAGGTAGGGACTGGGAAGACCCTCGCCTTCCCAGCAAGAAGCTCATAGTCCCCACTCACATGCAACCACCAGTTTGTTCACTATTTGTTGTTGTTAAGGGCAACCTATCACCAGCTTTATTATCACTGTCTCGTGCAAAAGTGCCATCGGTTGTCATCAGGCTTCGTGGTCTTCCAATGCATATAAAAGTGAAAGAATAGGGGAAATGTGGGGACGATGCCATTGGTAAGGTACAACATGACAAACCTGACCATTATCCTCCAAGAGTTGGGGACTAGTTAAATGGGGCATAAATTAATTTTATGAAGGACTTCCTGGAAGAACGGGTGAAGTAAAAATCGAACTCCACTGAGAAAGGCATCTGAATAAAAGGAGACTTTACTCGGCACATTCTGATGGGCCCGAGTCCTGAATCAGGGAGAGACACCTCTACTCCAAGGAAAAGAATACAGTATTTTTCATACATCTTAAGGTGATTGTCCTCATCGATACAACTACCGGTAGCCCTAATTGATGTTAGCTCAGGATGTAGGGGAATCTCGATAGGAACCACTACCCTAAGACCGCAGGCCAGATAAGTTCAGGTTCAAGCTTGACAGCAGACCTAGCCTTTGCTTCGGCCCAGTTACTTGAGCATGATACACTAGACTGTTCACCCTGGTACTTAGTGGAGAAAACCACAGCTAAAGGCTCCGCAGTGTCACCACCATCATCGAAGGTGAGGCTAAACCAGAGTTGTTTACATTATTATTATTTTTTTAAAACAAAAATACTTAAATAGAGTGGTTTGTAACTTATTTACAGAATTAGCGTTACTCGGGGTTCGGATCCCCGGGTATCTAAACACGGGGTTCAGAAACCCGTGTAGGTAATTCGGGTACCGTATACCCGGGGATCCGTTCCCCGGGTATAATTTTTTTTTTTTTTTTTACTTAATACCCGGGGATCCAATCCCCGGGTATACATGGTACACGGGGATCGGATCCCCTTGTATAAAAAAAATAATAAATAAATAAATTTAATTTTTCTCGGGAACGGGCATTTCCCGTTCCCGAGCAGCCGCTGCAGGCTGCATGCCTGCAGCCTGCAGCGGACTGAGATGACCCTTGAAGGGTCATCTCACCTTGACTTAAATAGTAACATTTATGTTGCAAATTTTTACTCTTTTCAAATCCGTTCGCTCCTCTATAAAAGGGTGAGGTAATTTTTTTTTACAACTTACAAATGAGAGTTGAGAGTAATTTTTTGTTTACAAGTTAGAATTGAGTTGAGATTGATTGGAGCTACCATTTGATTTCGTCTTCTTCACTTCCGTTTTTTCTTCCTATTAGGAGGTAAGTTTATTTATTATGTTTTGTTTGATTTATTTATTAGTTAAATTTGATTAAATAGTTTTGTTATGTTTTGTTTAATTTACTTATTGCTATGCTACATAAATGAGTTAATGAATTAGTTTAGTTGTTAATTTAGTTAGTATTAATATGTATGCATGCTAATTAAATAATAATTTAAGTAGTTAAAATGTGTACATGTTAATTAAATAATAATTTAAGTAGTTAAAATGTGTACATGTTAATTAAATGATAGTTTAGGTCGCATAGAACTTTACAAAGAATAATTTGAAGGCATACGGAAAATAAACTTAGTAGATGCTCACGTGAAAACAAAATAGTTATTTTGAAGGGTTTGATAAAAAAAATAGAGGGTTCTACTCATAAAAAAAGGATTATAATAATTTTTTTTTCAGTTTTTTAAAACAGAAAAAAAAAAAACGAAAAAGGAAAAAAATCATATTATTTTTTTTCACTTTCCCAAAACAAAAAACGTTTTTTTTTAATTTTTTAATTTTATTTTTTTCAAAAAAAAATAAAAGAATTTGTTATTAAAAAAATAGGGAAAAAAATTAGTTTATTTGAACTTTTTCGAAAAAAAAACGTTTATTTTAATATTTAATTTTATTTTCCGAAAAAATAATGAATCTGTTATTAAAAAAATAAAAACAAAATTATTATAAAAAAATGGGATAAAAATTAGTTTATTTTATTTAATTAATTTTTTCTAAGTTTTGTAAAACAGAAAAAAAAAAAAAATCATATTATTTTTTTAACTTTCGTAAAACAAAAAACGTTTTTTTTAATTATTTTAATTTTTTTTTTCGAAAAAAAAGAAAAGAATTTGTTATTTAAAAAATAGGAAAAAAAATTAGTTTATTTTAACTTTTTCCAAAAAAAAATTGTTTATTTTAATTTATAATTTTATTTTCTGAAAAAATAATGAATGTGTTATTAAAAAAATAAAAACAAAATTGTTATAAACAAATAGGATAAAAATTAGTTTATTTTATTTAATTAATTTTTTCTAAGTTTTGTAAAACAGAAAAAAAAAAACGGAAAAAGAATAAAATCATATTATTTTTTTAACTTTTGTAAAACAAAAAACGTTATTTTTAATTATTTAATTTTTTTTTTTTGGAAAAAAAATTAAAGAATTTGTTATTTAAAAAATAGGGGAAAAATTAGTTTATTTTAACTTTTTCCAAAAAAAATCGTTTATTTTAATTTATAATTTTAATTTTTGAAAAAATAATGAATGTGTTATTAAAAAAATAAAAACAAAATTGTTATAAAAAAATAGGGTAAAAATTAGTTTATTTTATTTAATTAATTTTTTTTAAGTTTTGTAAAACAGAAAAAAAACAGGGAAAAAGAAAAAAATCATATTATTTTTTTAACTTTTGTAAAACAAAAAACGTTATTTTTAATTATTTAATTTTTTTTTTTGAAAAAAATAAAAGAATTTGTTATTTAAAAAATAGGGTAAAAAATTAGTTTATTTTAACTTTTTCCAAAAAAAAATCGTTTATTTTAATATTTAATTTTATTTTCCGAAAAAATAATGAATGTGTTATTAAAAAAATAAAAACAAAATTATTATAAAAAAATAGGATAAAAATTAGTTTATTTTATTTAATTAATTTTTTCTAAGTTTTGTAAAACAGAAAAAAAAATATCATATTATTGTTTTAACTTTCGTAAAACAAAAAACGTTCTTTTTAATTATTTTAATTTTTTTTTTGAAAAAAAAGAAAAGAATTTGTTATTTAAAAAATAGGGAAAAAATTTAGTTTATTTTAACTTTTTCCAAAAAAAATCGTTT
This sequence comes from Eucommia ulmoides, assembly GCA_016647705.1. NCBI lineage: Eukaryota > Viridiplantae > Streptophyta > Magnoliopsida > Garryales > Eucommiaceae > Eucommia > Eucommia ulmoides. The sequence goes on along the minus strand of CM028327.1, from coordinate 34,104,652 downwards.
ATTTTAATTTATAATTTTATTTTCCGAAAAAATAATGAATGTGTTATTAAAAAAATAAAAACAAAATTGTTATAAAAAAATAGGGTAAAAATTAGTTTATTTTATTTAATTAAATTTTTTTAAGTTTTGTAAAACAGAAAAAAAAAAAAAAAAAAAAAAAAAAAAAAAAAAAAAAGGGAAAAAGAAAAAAATCATAGTATTTTTTTAAATTTTGTAAAACAAAAAATGTTATTTTTAATTATTTAATTTTTTTTTTCGAAAAAAAATAAAAGAATTTGTAATTTAAAAAATAGGGAAAAAAATTAGTTTATTTTAACTTTTTCCAAAAAAATTCGTTTATTTAAATTTATAATTTTGTTTTCCGAAAAAATAATGAATGTGTTATTAAAAAAATTAAAACAAAATTGTTATAAAAAAATAGGGTAAAAATTAGTTTATTTTATTTAATTAATTTTTTTTTAAGTTTTGTAAAACAGAAAAAAAAAAAAAAAAAAAAAAAAAAAGGGAAAAAGAAAAAAATCATAGTATTTTTTAACTTTTGTAAAACAAAAAACGTTATATTTAATTATTTAAATTTTTTTTTTCGAAAATAAATAAAAGAATTTGTTATTTAAAAAATAGGGAAAATTTGTTATAAAAAAATAGGAAAAAAAAAATCATAAGGTATCTTTATAGTCCGTAATTGGCTAGTATTAGTAAAATGAAAGGGAGTTAAAATCAATTTTTTTAAGTCTTCTCCAAAAACTTGAACTTTGGTTTTGGTTATTTACATAAATATAAATATTGTTTTAATAAATAAAAAATGCATTAATTGTAATGTAGTATTTCTTTTATTTTTATTTAATTTTGAGTTCAATGTTGCTAATAAAACCAAACACTTCTTCGAGCCAAATAAGTACCCACTCATTTATTGACACGTGTCACCCGATTTTCTTTTTCTAAACACATAAACAAACCCTCAATTTTTTTGTAGAGAGCGATGGAATCAATTGGCTCCCATCTTGGCCTTTTAGCTCCTCAAAAACCATGTCACATACGCTAATTACAATAAACCCCCTTTGATTTTGTAACCGTTTCAAATGAATCCTATTATTTTAATTTATGTTAGTTAACTCCCATAATTTTTCAATGTCTACCAACAATAAACTTCTATTTTTTGAATCGCTCAAAAAGTTACATGTCTTTGTTCCCTCATCAATATTAATGTGGTCACTCAATCCAAATACATGAAAACAAAATCAAAATTACAACTTACACCTTACAAGAATATATAAGAAAAACCTAAAATTTTGAACGCTGAAATAGATTTCTTTGGGTAAAAACATTGGATATTCTCCTTGAAGCTCAGATATTATATATAATCAACGATTCTGCTAGTTCAAGTGAAATAACCATTGACTTGGAGGTTAAATTTGTAACATTCTTGATGCATCAATTTTAATCATCTATTTGTATTGCTAAGCATGCTTTTCACGAGATTAACTTATCGAATTTGATTTCAAAAACGAGTTCATTGTCATAATTGTAAGAGGAAATGGGCTCAATCGACACAAATTAAAGTGTTAGAATTTATTTGAAACAAAAGAAAAAAATTCGTTTTTTTAACTTTCTTTAAAAAAAATGAATTTGTTATAAAACAAATAGGGAAATTTTATTTTAAAAACAATTGTTACAAATAGTTTTAATTTTTTTTTATCATAATATTTTTTTGTTTTGTTTTAACTTGTGAAATGATAGCCGCTTGAAATGGATTACGTTCGGTTGTTATTTTATTGGGGTGGGAGAATACTAGAAGGTACTGAATACGGGGTTTCTTATAATACATCATCAGTAAAATCTTTGATTGTCCAAAGGGGAACAACCTTGAATGAATTGATTGAGATGTTAAAACCGTGTGTTTTTTAGGATGGGGCTACTGGAAATATAAAATTAAAGTGTAGGATGCCGATGGCACTGTTGGGGGGAAATTTTAAATATACCTTGTTTTCTATTGGGGACGATTTAGCATTACATCAAGTGCTTGAGTTACCTCTTTACATATCCTCACTTCTTGCTGTTGAGGTGTATGTTGAAATAGAAGGAGGATTTGATCCTAATCCAAATTTTTTTCCCCAAACTGGTCATTTCACCCAATTGATGACTCCAAATTCTAATCCGTACAATACCCAATCGTACCCCCAGACAGTACAGTCTAATTACGCCATTCCGTCCCCATACATCCCAGAACACTATAATTCTGATTACACTGTCCCACCCCCCTACATTCCAGAACAACATCGTGATTTTGGCACCAATTCTGTTCCTCCACATCACCATTTTTCACCATCTAGTCCACCGCAATACAATACTAGTAATTATGGTGGTGAGTTTGATACACTTGATAGTCACAGTGTGTCAGAAGAAGAGTTAGATGCAGATGTTGCGTTGGAGCCCGAGGATGATGGGAATAGGGGTGAAGATCTAGAGGTTGGGCCAAGCGGGCAAGGGAGTGACAGTCAACAATTTGAGTTGGAAAAGGTTATTCTATTTTTCAATAACTTGGAGTGGGGCGATTAAGATGACTTGGCGAAATACGAGCCGAAGTTACTGAAAAATTTCTGGACAACGGAGATGGATGAATTTCGTATCGGTATCGTCTTCAAAAATAAGAAACATGTCAAGCACGCCGTCAAGTTTTACCACATCATGAAAAATAAAGAGTATCGTGTGGTGGAATCGACCAAAAAGGTGTGGGTGGCTAAATGCATGCATGGATGCGGTTGGAGGTTGCGGGCGATTAGAAAATAAAGCCATGGTTTGTTCCAGATTACGCAATATGAGGGCCAACACACATGTTTTTTTAATCAAACGGCTTTAGATCATAAAAATTTGGACCTTGACTTTATTTCGAACTTAATACTTGGACAAGTCGAACAGGATCCAAAATTAAAGATGAGTATTATCGTGGCTTCCGTGAAACAGTCTCACGGATTCACGATCTCTTATCGAAAAGCTTGGTTGGCCAGATCTAAAGCCATTGAGACTGTGTTCGGAGATTGGGACGAATCATATCTAAAGTTGCCGAAGTATATGGTCGCATTGCAGCACTACAACCCGGGTACGATTGTCGAGTGGAGCACTATTCCGACTGATATGCCTAATTACATGACGTTTGACATGTTGTTTTGGGCATTCAAAGCTTCAATTGACGGATGGCGTTATTGTCGGCCTGTTGTCACGATTGACGGCACCCACTTGTATGGTAAATACGAGGGGAAGATCCTAATGGCCATTGGAATGACACCGTCCAATAAGTGTTATCCTTTGGCTTTTGCCGTCGTACCGAAGGAGGACTATCGTTGCTGGCGATGGTTCATTTACATGCTTAAGCGCCATATCGTTAAAGATCGTCCTGAGGTAACATTGATATCTGACAAACACGGGGGCATTCTTAGTGCGGTTGACAACATGTGGCTTAACCAACCAAACGAGCCCGTCCGATATCATCGATATTGTTTGCGTCACCTTTGCAGCAATTTTAACACTTTCGCTAAAAATCAACATTTGAAAGATCTTGCTTGGAAGGCGGGTGCTGCAAATCAAATTCGAAAATACGATGCAATCATGCAGGAAATAAAAGTAATTAATATTGAGGCTTATAGGTGGTTGGAACGTATTGCACCCTATAAGTGGACTAGGGCACACGACGATGGCAAGCGTTGGGGAGTGATGACCACCAATTATGCTGAGGTATTTAACAATTGCTTGAAGGGTACAAGAAATGTACCAATTACTGCATCCGTAAAAATTACTTTTCACAGGATGGTTAAATACTTCGATGTTGGTCGACAACAAGCAATAAATATGTCGAGTGAAGGTCACCTATACGTTAAACACGTCGTCGAAAAAATACAAAAATCTCAAGCCAAGTCCAAAACTTACGAGATTCAGATATTTGATCGGTAAATTATTAGTTATTTATTATTTTTTTCAGGTTACATATAATTGTTGGGACACATAAACTAATTTAATATATATTTTTGTAGAGCAAACGCAATCTATCATGTCAGAACAAAAAAGACTCTTACTGGGGGATTTATCGTTCACCAAGTAACGTTAGGGGACGACGTTGACTGCACTTGTGGGAAGTATAAAATATGGCGATATCCATGCTCCCATATACTTGCGGCCACCGAGTATAGTGGCAATAATGCGTTCCAGTATATTGCCACTGAGTACACATTGATGAATCAATTGATGGCGTGGGAGTCATCTTTTCGACCGCTTATCCACGAGGATTACTGGCCACAGACAAGTTTACCGAACTTAATTCCGGACCATAATAGACTTCGAGTGGTGCAGCGTGGTCGACCGACATCCACTCGCATTCAAAACGAGATAGATCAGTCACGAAGAACTATGACAAATCAATGTAATTTGTGTTCCCAGACTGGACATGATAGACGAAAGTGTCCATCCCGACCTCGCTATACACCTATTTAATCTTGTCCAATCATTGTAATTGATGTTTATGTATTTTTCTGTCGCACAATTTTATTTGTAATGAATGTTTTTCCAAATTTATTTATATGATATGACAAATTTTATGTACTATAAATTTCATGCACTTGTCGCGCACATTTATTTGTAATGAATGCTATATTTTGTTTGTAAATGTCATTAAATCTTAATTTGGTACTAATAAATTTAACGCAATTGTTGGGAAAAAAAATTCAGTTATGTATCACCCTGACCCAGAAGTTACTACAGTTCTCCACCTGCAGGCCCAGCACAGATCTGAATTAGTCTGGGCAGGACAGGTTAATATTTAATTTATTACATTAATTTTTGCATTTTATGTTATTGATTCTGTCTTAATTAATATTAATTAATGTTTCAGGATATTGGAGTCCTAGACTGCGTCGGAGTTGATGTGGGGGAATGGAGAGCAAACACCCCCGCTCGAGTCGTTGAGCTAATTGAATCGGCGGGATTATATGGCCCTTACAGGCTGTGGCCGAAGCGGTTAGATAGGGCCCTAATAACCGCATTAGTGGAGAGATGGCGTCCGGAGACGCATACTTTCCATCTACCCATTGGGGAGATGACGATTACGCTACAGGACGTGACTGTCTTGTTGGGGTTGCCTGTGCATGGGCAACCCGTTACCAGCCCTAATGACACGCGGACGGTACCGAGTTGGCAGGAACTTTGCTCTAATCTTCTCGGTGTGGTACCGCCGCCGAGTGTAATAAAGAACGGTTGTATAAAGCTAAATTGGTTAAAGGAAACCTTCAACCAAGTTCCTGAAGACGCCAGCGAACGGACCATCCATTGCTACGCCCGGGCATATTGCTTGATTTTTCTTGGCACCATGTTGTTGCCTGATAAATCGCAGAACATGGTCAAGCTCATCTACCTCCCACTGCTCCATGACTTGACACCGCTTGTCAAGTATAGTTGGGGCAATGCGACACTGGCTGTGCTATACCGAAAGCTATGCAAGGCAGCAAAGGGTACAACAAAAGATATTGCCGAGTGTCTTTTTTTGTTAGAGTGTTGGGCCTGGGAGCGATTGCCGAGGCTTCGACCAGATGTTGTCCCTATTCTCGATTTTGAGGGATTGTACGGACAATTGGTTTTGGAGAACTTTTTGTTCCCAGCAGCTCCGAGGGGTGCTTGGTAAGTAATTAGTAATTTATTTTTTGTTTTATTATCATGTAATGTAAATTTTCATCTATATTTAATTAAACTTCTGGTTATTTTATTGATGTACAGGTGGACCCTTAGATTCAGTACAGAACACCAGCCGATGCACGTTTTGATCGTGTATCGTGATTAGTTAGATCGATTGCAGAATGATGAGGTTAATTGTTTATTTACATCAGATTTTTAATTTATTTTTTTATTTACATATTTTTTGGACAGGTTATCTAGATGCCATATGACCAGCAGGATTTGCCTCCATACACTAGAGATGGAGAACAAATATGGATGGCAGAACTGCCCCTCATCTGCTACGAGATTATCGAGTAAACGTATCCCCTACGCGTACTACGACAATTCGGTTATCAGCAACCAATTCCGAAGCAGTGTACTTGGGATCAGAACTTGCACACCCTTAGTCGGCGAGGACACTATCGTGCTGACTGGACTGTATTACACCGCCAACATATAGATAGGTGGAACAGTCGACAAGCACCTGATATGGTCAGCTTTTTGCAGGGGATAGGGGTTGACCATGAATACATGAACTGGTATTGGAGAATCACACGAAGGTTCATGGTTAACCCTGAGTACTGGCCCGACGTGGGTTATTTAGCAACAGGATCACGTGCGAGGTTCATGGCACGTGGCGTCCATCCTGCTCCTCACACTGTTCCTCAGCCTACTTCCCAACCCTGTACTACTGATGCCAGACCATCTAGTATGTACGACATGGGTACTGATGTCGGAACGTCTAGTATGTACGGCATGGGTGCTGATGCCGGACCATCTGGTATGTACGGTATGGGTACTGATGCCGGAACGTCTAGTATGTACGGCATGGGTACTGATGCCGGACCATCTGGTATGTACGGCATGGGCACTGATGCCGGACCGTCTGGTATGTACGGCATGAGTGCTGATGCCGGATCGTCTGATATGTACGGCATGGGTGCTGATGCCGGACCCTCATCCACATTCTATACTCCAAATATAAGCGAAATTATTTCAACTTCAGGAGTCATTCCTCCGGTGACATTTGTCGAACCAAGAAGATTACAAAGACAGGTGTCACCGGTGCAGTGGTTTGGGGACGACGCTGTTATCACCCCGGAAAGTATGCAGCAGTCGTTCGTGGACTTTGAACAAGTTACACAAGTTCATGATGAGGCTGAGGAACCTCCAATTGCTCAACGACGAGGGCGGAGGAACATCCGACCTCGAGGTTGCGGTACATAGCTTATTATGTAATTGTTAGTTTAGTTATAGGAATGTAAATATATATTTTTTGTAAATATATAGTTATATAGGAACTTCTGTAGTTAGTAAATCCATTTTTTTGTAATGTTTGGAGATTTAGAAAATTATAAATTTACCGTATATATTACTTTGTAAATGGATAAAGCATTGAAATGGGAGATCGAGCAACAAATTCTTAAACGGCATACAGAGTGGAAAGTGGTTAAAATGGATATATATATATATATATATATATATATATATATATATATATATATATAGAGAGAGAGAGAGAGAGAGAGAGTTCTTGACATAAAAAATATATTTATAAAATTTAATTTCTGAAAACATGGTGGTTGAATCTTATTTACGGAGATGAGAGTAAAACGCAGATAAAAAATGCGTTTTTATAAAAACGTAATTCCTTTTTTTGCGTTTTAAAAAAAAAAAATGCATTTAGAAAATGCGTTTCTCAAAGAAAAATAAAATAAAATAAAAATAAAAAACGAAATTAAAAAATGTCTTTCTAAAATAATAATAATATTATTATTAATAATAATAATAATAAAAAAAAAACGCCGACAACTTTAACCCCCAAAAAAAAAAAAAACTTTTGGCACGATAATTTTCGGCAACTTTGAATTGATTAACGGTGATTTATCGATATTTTAAATAAATTTAATTTTTTTGTGCATAAATTACGTTCGAAACACTCCATAATACTTTTTACAACACTAAAAACGGACAAGTGGATGAATTTTAAAAAATCGCCAAAGTTGACAAGATAAGCTGTTTCGATAACGACAGAATTGTTTTGGCCAACTTTGGAATTAACAAAAGACTGCATGTCCGTAACAAGAATGAACTAATTTTTTTGTGCATAAATTACGTTCGAAACACTCCATAATACTTCTTACAACACTAAAAACGAACAAGTGGATAAATTTTAAAAAATCGCCAAAGTTGACAAGATGAGCTGTTTCGATAACGACGGAATTTTTTTGGGCAACTTTGGAATTAATAAAAGACTGCATATCCGTAACAAAAGTGAACCAATTTTTTTGTGCATAAATTACGTTCGAAACACTCTATAATACTTCTTACAACACTAAAAACGGACAAGTGGATAAATTTTAAAAAATCGCCAAAGTTGACAAGATGAGCTGTTTCGATACCGACGGAATTTTTTTGGGCAACTTTGGAATTAATAAAAGACTGCATATCCGTAACAAAAGTGAACCAATTTTTTTGTGCATAAATTACGTTCAAAACACTCCATAATACTTCTTACAACACTAAAAACGAACAAGTGGATAAATTTTAAAAAATCGCCAAAGTTGACAAAATGAGCTGTTTCGATAACGACGGAATATTTTTGGGCAACTTTGGAATTAATAAAAGACTGCATATCCGTAACAAAAGTGAACCAAATTTTTTGTACATAAATTACGTTCGAAACACTCCATAATACTTCTTACAACACTAAAAACGGACAAGTGGATAAATTTTAAAAAATCGCCAAAGTTGACAAGATGAGCTGTTTTGATAACGACGGAATTTTTTTGGGCAACTTTGGAATTAATAAAAGACTGCATATCCGTAACAAAAGTGAACCAATTTTTTTGTGCATAAATTACGTTCGAAACACTCCATAATACTTCTTACAACACTAAAAACGGACAAGTGGATAAATTTTAAAAAATCGCCAAAGTTGACAAGATGAGCTGTTTCGATAACGACGGAATTTTTTTGGACAACTTTGGAATTAATAAAAGACTGCATATCCGTAACAAAAGTAAACCAATTTTTTTGTACATAAATTACGTTCGAAACACTCCATAATACTTCTTACAACACTAAAAACGGACAAGTGGATGAATTTTAAAAAATCGCCAAAGTTGACAACACTCCATATATTTTTTATGTCAAGAACTCTCTCTCTCTCTCTCTCTCTCTCTCTCTCTCTCTCTCTATATATATATATATATATATATATATATATATATTCATTTTAACCAATTTTCACTTTGTATGCTTTCTAACAATTTCTTATTCAATCTCCCCTTTCAATGTTTTATCCATTTCAGAAGCAATATACACGGTAGATCAACACCTTTCTATGGAAATGTAAGCATAATTAATTATAAACATAAAAAAAATATTACATAATTTAGAATCATGTTTAGCAGTGTTCGGTACAAAACCCTTAAAAAAGACAATAAATAAGAAATGCAATATATAAAATCAAGAAAATAATTACAAGAAAACACTTAAAAAGACAATTGAACTACAAAAAAAATATTTATTCTTTATTTGACATGTACCCCTCAGATAAATATTCATTATTATTCATGACGTTATGGTATTCGCTTGGAGATAGTGCTCTGTTACTTGCGGCAGCCATTTCATTGGCTAGCTGTAGTAGATAATATCGATTCCTGCGTAACAACATTCGATTATTCTCTAGCCGAATTTGTGTAATTGCATCTTCGATCTCGGTTGTGTCATCAATTATACATCGTCTAGGCATCTGAACACTTCTACGATAAGGAACTGGTACATTCAGATCTCTCAAACGAGATACAAGGTTGTCAGACTCATTCACCCTGTATTCCCATTCTTGGCGTAGACCGACCCGATACTCTATCGGGTTGGTGTCTTGATCACTCCAGTAGTCATCATAGTATGGTCGTAGAATCCAACATCTTTGGTGATCTCATGGTCCAAGCCAACCCCAAACACTGTACGAGTTCTCCTCACTTGAAAAACTAAATGAGCTTTCTTCACTTGAATTAATATTTGAAGACATCACGAAAATTATAGGTTGAATAGTTTGTTTCCAAATATTATACTGCATAAAAAAATTAGATTTTTTAAAAACATAATTATTAAAAGAGACTAATGTACACGAGATTTAACTAAAAAAAACTAACCCAACACTACCTAACAATTGAAATAGAGAAAATCAGTTGTTCGGTAGAAGTAGCGTTATTTATAATTTAACATTGAACCGATACATTAAACTTCGAAGGAAATACATAGTTAAACTGCAATTCATCAACGCGAAAGTATTAAACATCACTCTCATCATCAGACATTTCAATATCTGACTGATATTGAGGTTTTTTTGCGCATCTCATGTAAGTACGCGCTTCGACAACCAAACCTTGTTCGAGACGCTTACGTGCTGTCGTTTCAAGCTCATGTCGAAAAATTTGAATTTGCATTCGGTTATTTTCTTCGCGGTACCTATGCAACGCCATCTGAAGATTATGTGGCGTGTCTATTGGCATTGTTCTAGCCAATTGATGCACTATTAGAATATTATATTGCCTGCATCCGTCTACTATAATCTCAGATTGGTTGACACGATAAGTGTATTCCTCCCGCATTCTTGCAATCCACCGTGAAGAGTAACGAACTCTTGGATCGAAAGAGTATGAGTATTCATCTTCCAAAAGCCAATAACGTCCCATTGAACGATATAGATCTCTCACCGTGTACATTTTTTAATATTTAAATTTTTTAACTGAAATACTAAATTATTGAAGAAGTAATTTTTTTAATAATAAAATAATTTTTTTAAACACATTTAAAAAATAAAATTTAATTAAATTGATAGAGAAACTTATAGAGAAATTAATTAACTAACCAATTATAATAGATTAAACTAATAAATAAATTAAACAAAATATATAAAATAAACTTACCTCCAATAGGGAATTTTGAAGAAACCAATTATGCTTAATGAAGAAGAAGAAAAAATTATCAAAAGAATAAATTTGATAGAAACAATTGTAGAGAATTTATAGAAAATTTATGCCAGGACTCCCAACGGTATAAAATTTTAAAATTTTGTAATAAGTAAATTAAACAAAAACTATTTAATCAAATTTAACTAATAAATAAATTAAACAAAACATAATAAATAAACTTACCTCCTAATAGGAAGAAAAAACCGAAGTGAAGAAGACGAAATCAAATGGTAGCCGCAATCAATCTCAACTCAATTCTAACTTGTAAAAAAAAAACTATCAAACTCTCAAGTTTCATGTGTAAGTTGTAAAAAAAAATTAACCCCCCATTTTATAGAGGAACGGACGTGAAAGAAGTAAAATTTTATCACATAAATTTTACTATTTATTATAGGTCAATGCCTCATGCACATGTCCCGTCCGCTGCAGGCAGGCAGCCTGCAGCGGCTGCTCGGGAACGGGCGAACCCGTTCCCGAGCAAAAATTAAATTTTTTATTTTTTTTTATTTTTGGTACACGGGGATCCGATCCCCGTGTACTATGTATACCCAGGGATCGGATCCCCGGGTATGTAGTATAAAAAAAAAAAAAAAAAAATTATACCCGGGGAACAGATCCCCGGGTATACGGTACCCCAAATATATACACGGGGTTCTGAACCCCGTGTTTAGATACCCGGGAAACTGAACCCCGGGTAACATTAGTTCCGTAAATAAGTTTCATAGAACACTATTTAAGTATTTTTGTTTTAAAAAAATAATAATAATGTAAACAACTCGGCTAAACCACTTATGCTTTTTTTTTTTCATGAACCACGACACTTGGAAATTGCCCAAAAAGTAAGGAAAATGATAAGGGAATGTGGAGACTACGTTGGAAACCTATCGACACACGACAGTACCCAAGATAGGGAATGTGACTACGAAGGTTAAATGAACTATAACATGAGTAAACTCAATGTAAACAGAACTGAAATAGAATTTTTGGATTAAGAGACGATGGAATAACTTACCGGAGAAGACAAAGTTGGTCGCCGGAAGTAACAAAGCGCCTAGAGAACAAGAAGTAAACACCAACAATGTTTTAAAAACCGGACCGGACCGGCCGGTCTAACCGGTTGAACCGTCGACCGGCTCGAATTCCGGTCCGATTATACCCATAAAACCGTTTATCCCTAAAAACCGCTCAACCGGCCGATTCGAACCGGTTTAACCGCGAACCGGTGAACCGTTCCGGTTTTCTTGGAACCGGCCGGGTTTCTTCATTCCCATTGTGTAACTATTTCCCCCCCCCCCCCAAAAAAACCCTGAAAAACGATGCCTTCTCTCGCTAAATTGCACCTTCATCACCGAATTGCACCATCATCGAACAGTCAGACCGACCGTCGATCAACCGCTGCCAACATCGCCATTAAGATCTTCGTCGAGCTGCACCGTCATCACCGACCATCGCCATTCAGAACTTCGTCGATCAACCGCCATCACCATCATTGCAGAGAGAGAGAGAGAGGGAGTACTTGGAATTAGGAATTGGGGAGCGGCGGCTGGGTTAATTGGGAGGGAAGGGAAAGGGTTTTAGGTTAGGTTGTATTTTAGGACCTTTGGATCAAAAGTGATCCAATGGTTGAGAGTAAGTTATTCTCCACTTTTTTTTTGGTTGACCATTTTCCTAGTTCCCACTTCCCACAGGCCTAGAGCACGTATATATATATATATATATATATATATATATATATATATATATATATATATATATATATATTTTGTATTTTATAATATTAATTGGGAGGGATATTAGGTTATTTTATATTTTTTAATATTAATTGGGAGGGATATTATGTTATATATATATATATATATATATATATATATATATATATATATATATATATATATATATATATATATATATATATATATATATATATATATATATATATATATATATATATATATATATTAATGACGTAATTATGACGTCACCGGTTCAACCGCAGTTCGCCTACCGGTTGAACCAGTAACCCGTGACCCGGGTACACACATTTTTCCCTAGTCAACACTCTGCCAAATTTATTTAGGAAAAATACTATTGATTCTTACACAAGAGGTGCAGCGCCGGCATACTCACCTGCAGTGTATTGTTTTGCAGGAACCAAAGCTACGAAGATTAATCCAGTCCTAATCCCAAAGTTCTATTTTTAAAGAACCAGATTTTGACTTCATTAGGTATAATTGTAATTTTAGTGTATTTTCAAAAATTTCTCCCTCATTTTTCGTCTGTTTCCTCCCAGGTGGTAGGGAATAAAGACTTGTTTAAAAAATTGATTGAATATAACATGGATTTCTATCCAATACTCCAAAAAAATGATTGACATCTCATTTTAAAGACAACAAAATAGAGATTATTTTTGTATATTTTGACAATGGAAATAGTGAATATTTAGGACAAACATCTAATAATTTAGAAGTGTTTTTCTTACAAACATATAAGGTACGCTCTACAAATTAAGGTATACGTATAAACAGAAATGTTGATTGATCGAGATGGAAAGTAACGACACTTTAATAGGGACAAATATGACCATATATTTTAAAAGGATCAGTGGGTGTATTGAAAATATTTTGGGTTTATTTGGTAGTTTTGATACAAAAATAGGATGGCTAGGTAAGTGCCATTATTTTTAAATAACAATATGACCCTTTAGTTGTAAAAAATAAACAATAGATAAAATTTCTCTCTCTCTCTCTCTCACACACACACACACAGAGCTACATTGAACTACTCATCTTTGTCGTCGCCTTCGGCGTTGCTTGTTCCAGCGCTACCACCATTGCCGCTCATCTCTGTCTCCCTCTTTGACGTTGTCATTGCTACTTCCAGCGCTACCATTGAACTTTTCTACTATCACTGCTCTAATTTGTCACCCGTTCAACTTCTCTATCCATCGTCTCCATTAGTTCTGTTTCTATTGTCGACACCACCACGTTAATCATCTATTTTATCATCTCCACCTACTACGTCAGCCATCGTTGACGTCGTCTTTTTCTCTGTCCACCATCGTTGCTCATCGTCGTTGTCGTCTCCTTCCATTGTCATGTCGTTGTCAGATCTAACCTAATCTAGCCTAGATATAACTCGATCTATCTTAGATCTACTTACCACAACCAATTTTGTTTTTTTGGCCGACCTCTCTCTCTCTCTCACTTTTACAATTGCTCTTAATTGAACTCGATTCGTATTCATCTCCTCACCAAACTCGGTTCTTGGTCACCTGTTTTCTCTTTCTCATGAAGGTTCTCTTCTTCATTCATCGTCACAAAATATACTATCGACGTTTCCATCCATAACCGTCGTAGGTTCTGTTTCCTTCATCTCTATCCATCATCGTTATCACTTTCTGTCATCTCCAGCCTCAATAGAACTAGATCTAGTCTCGATTTGGTTAGATCCAGATCATTTTTGTTCATAATTCTTTCTTTCTTTATTTTTCTTCTGATTTTGTAAGAACCATCACCAATCAAACCGATTTGTTACTTTTTCAATTTAATTATTTTTAGTGGATTTCTACTTGATTATTTTTTTGTTGATTTGTACTCATTTTTCAATTATATTTTATACTACAAATCTAGATTTCTTTCTAATTTGAAAATTTTTAGTGGATTGTTAGGTGATTGAATTCAAAAAATATATAAAACAATAATATTTTGAATTTTTATTTGGTAAGTTATATATTAAGTAAGTGATTGATATTAAGAACAAATCCAACTGAACCGAATAATTAAAGAAAAGACTATATTATAACCCGTTAAAAAAATGATTTTTTCCTCCATAATTCTCTTTTTAAATTAAAACAATTTTTAAGTACTAACTAAATTAAATATTGTTCATGACTTCAAATTTGAAAAAAAAAAAAAAAAAATCTACACCAACTCTTTTTAATAAATTTTAATGACAAAATTAACCCTAGACTCCAAAACTCTAAAAATAGTTTCTTCTTCCTTTCATTTATCCTTTCTCATCCTCTCTGTTTTTACCACCATGCCCAAACTTACAGCCATCATCGCCATCACAGCCCCCGTCAGCGCCTTCACTTCTATCGTTACACTCCTATTTCGTCATCGTCGCCTCTATTTTGCTCATCACCGTCGCCTCTACGTTCGCTCCCTGTCGCCTATGCCTTTGCACTTATATCGGTTTAGATCTAACCATAAATACTCAGATCTACCAAATCTGGGTAGATCTTGCTAAATCTTCTCAGAGCTAGCCCAAATCCATCGTTTTCTGTTGGTAAGTATTTCAAGGAGTTCTTGTTTTTAGAATTTTTAAACTTCTTGTTTGAATTTCCTAGCTTTTGTTATAGAATATTTTGTTCAACTTTTTGATTAATTGTATTATAAATGTCATCAACTAATTATCTCCTATTTTTCATGAATCATTTTTGTTGGCCCAAAAAACTATCCAAGAGGGGGTGAATTGAGTAATTACAAAATTTAAACAATTAAATCCTTAAACACAAATAATCAATTTCCCTAAATCAATTATTATCTTGTTACGCAGCAAAAATATGTTTAATTCTAAATGCACACCCAAACAAATTATAGGAAATAATCAATGCAGCACACAAGAATTTATCCTGGTTCAACAAACTGCTCTTACCTACGTCCAGTCCTCCGAGCTCCACGGAGAATCGCAATCCACTAAACCCCTTACAATCCCTGATTCTTTTCACAGCGAAGAATCAACTTACCACTATATCATTTTCATAGGTTTAGGACGAATCTTTACAATCACACTTTAATTCAATTATAGAATGAATTAAAACTTAGTTCTTTTCAAAGGAAAAGAATAGCCTAACATTTTGCAAGACAAAGATCAAAGCCAAATTTTTTTCACAGGAAAACGATTGAAACCCTAACTATTCTTACTAGACCCTAACCCAAATGTGTTTAATCTGCTCAAACTCATAAATACAAAAAATTGTAAGTTTCTTCCTATAATGAGCTTCTACCACTTCCATACAAATATAATCGATTAATGTCCTGAATAAATACTATATGATAGATACAATGTGAGACAAATTAAATCTGATTAAATAATAAATCGAGTAGCACACAAAAAGCACGCAATCAAATAATCCATAAAAAAATCGCTTTAAAAGATTTTCAACACTTAAGTTCAAAAACGATTTTCTAATAATCTTTAACCAATCAATCAACAATATATATAAAGTTTAGAAAAAAAAGAAAAAAAAAACTTGGGAGGATATAACCGGGATTCACTAAAGACTAGAATGATTTTGTAATAAGAACACAAACCGATGATGCAAATAGTAAGCACTTTAGATCAAGAACTCAAAAGTAATCTCTCGTAGAAATCTCAGCAATATTCTCACTCTTAGAAACATCAAAATTGATAGTTCTTGATGTACTTAGACTCAATTCCGCAGGTCTCTATAAATAGACCTAAAACTAGACCTCCAACAACTAATTTTGAAAAGAAATGTTATTAAATGACATCCAAGACCCCATATATCCCATATACTTAAAATAGATATGTTTCATTTAAAAATACCCTTGCAAACACTCATTTTGGTTCTTAAAACGTTTTCAATTCAAAATCCATCAAAATAGAAAATATTAAAACACTTTAATGAAAATAATATTTAATTAAATGGACCAAATTAATAGATATCATAAAATATATCAAGTATATCTAAAATAAACCCAAATCCTTCAAAAGCCTCTCTTGGAATCATAAAAAACGAGATGATTTGACCAAGAAATAGAATCAGTCAAAATATTAACTGATTTTGTGGGTTGACCAGCCTTTCGCCTCAGTCAACGAGCCTGTACCAAAGGCTAAACTTAGTCGTTATAATTAACTCTGTCAGTTGACCGACCCTTAATATCGATTGAAGTATAGGATCAGTAGCCCTCTCCAATTTCTCCATTTCGGCTATTGTTTCATTCAGTTGACCGACCAAATTTGCCAATTGACTGAATTGATCAAAGACTTCACTCCTTTACACATTTTGGTCAGTGCTTCCATCAGTTGATCGACTCTTTTTCTTAGTTGACTAATTAGATCGGAATGTCTCATTTCAAAACACACTACTTTGAGAAGTCGACCTACCCTTTTTACCAGTTGACCGAATTGACCCGAACACTTAACATTTCATGCTTTAAAACACATTTTTCACTTATGTCATTTATAAAAACCATTTCACATATGAAGCACCTAAACAACCACATTTTAAGATCACATACTTATCACTTCTTACTAAGATATACATAAGATTAATTCATTTTAAGTGTCATGTGTAATCCTAATTCGGGTTGCATTAATAGTATATAGGTAAAGAGTTGTTTTCACCTAGTATTCTTCAATGTCTCCAAAACTCTTTATGTTTGCATCATTTCCATCTTGCACCCGTTACATTTTCTTTGATGATTCTTCTTCTTGATAAAAAAAACATGGAACTTTAAATCTAAAACACATAGTAAAACCATTAATTCTATAAAAATATCAATACTTAATTGTTCATTAAAACCTTACATTCAACAATTTCAGACCTGAAAGAACATTTGTTTGAATTGATTTTTTATGGAAATTTTCTACTAGAACAAGCATATCTCTTGTTGTTTCTGCTAAATTTTCTAGGTTGATTGTGTTGATTTTTGTTTATTGTTTTACAGTTATTTATTCATAAATATTGATGTATTTGGAATAGATCTAGACTTGGATTTTAATGGATTTATTCAATATTTTGGGTTCTACACTTTTAGATTTGCATTTAGTTTTCCAATCATTTTTTTAAGATTTAAGTAGTTCTTCTCGTTAGGGATCCGATCACAACCGTTGTAATTCGTTGAATTTCAATAATTTTTGTTTCAGATTACAATAGACTCGTAGCCACTTGTTTTTAGATTTCAATAGTTAATTGATAATTCTCTAGTTTATAGATATATTTGCTTGGTTAGTGAATTTTCACTTGATTATTTTTAGTGGATTTTCAATAAACTTATTATTTGATTTCGTATTCATTTTTTAATTATATTTTAACTGTAAGTTTGCAATTCTTTTTCAATTTGAAAGTATTTTGATGGATTTTGAGTTGATTGAATTTTAATAAATGTTGTTAGATTATTAATTTTGATATGTATATTTTTTTAAGTGAAATATAACTAAAAAGGAAATTTAAAATTTAAATGTGAATATGTATAGTATAATATTTCACTTATATAAAATTTATATAAGTGAATTTTCTTTATTGTTTGGATTGTTTTATGAAAATTCTATTTTTGAATTTTAAATTTATGTGGAGCAATGTATCAAATTTGTTTTTCTGTAATTTTAATAGATTTTTTTTTATATATATTTAGTGAGATTGTTAATATTTAGTAGAGTTACATTTATTTTTTTGATAATTAATTTTATTAAATATATTATCTTTATTAAATAATTTTAATATTTTGAAATTTCATTTTTTTTTTTTATATTTTAAATCTTGAGTGATAATTAATTTTATTAAATATATTGTCTTTATTAATTAAATATTAATTTAAAAAATTTGATATTTTTTTAAGACTACTAAAAAAATTAATTCATCAGCTAGATTTACCTCCTCACTAGATGCGTAAATGGACCTTCAAGTGGCGTTCGGTTAGTATTCTCACTTTTCTCAACCCAACTGGGATGAGTTAGGTTGAGTTGAGTTGAGAATTTTATTTTTCTCGGGAACAGAATTACGTTTGGTAATGAAATTGTTTTTTGAGTGTTGGGAACAGAGTCGCTTTTGGTAACGGTATTATTCTAGAATTGATTTTTTTTTTTTCTTTTTTCTTTTTCTTTTTTCTTTTCTTTTTTCTTTTTTATTTAGTCATCTCTCTCTCACATCCATTTTTCACTCCAACACACTCTCTCAGTCAATCCAATGTGATCTCAATCAACCCATCTCTGTCATCTTATTCTCATCAGAAACCCATGTTTTTTGGTGATTCCTAGCCTGCAAACACTGGAATCTCGTCATTTTATCCCTCGTGTATGACCTCCAATGGTGCTCCGAAGTTCCACTCCAAGAAATCGCTGGCACAAATCGATTCCCATTCGAAAACGACGTCCAGATCGAGTTTGATTTCGGCCTCCAATTCCGATTCACCGGCAACCCAATTTGAAATCGAGTCCAATAGAAGAATCGAAGCAATAAAAATGCATTATTTTGGAGAAAAGAACATAGGAGAGAGAGAATCTGAATTGGGTCCGTGCATGGACAACCCAAATCATCAAGAAAATGGTAGAGATTGTTTTGCTTCTTCTGTGGAGTCACTAGCTGTGGAATCATTTTATGGCCCGACATCTTCCCTCGAATTCATAGTAATTTCATATAATCCTTAATTTAATTTGTTCATAATCATCACCAAAATAGCCAATCAATCAAAGAGATTAACGATAATTGAAATGAACTGAAGAAAAATTGAGGAATCGAAACCCAGAACTCTAACCCAGATCTGTTCGATTAGATGATGGCGATGGCGATGGCGATGGCAAGACGACGAAGACGAGAAGGCAATATCGATGGCAAGGTGTCGATGTCTAGACAACAACGATGGCAAGATGACAACGGCTAGTCAATGGCGACGGCTCAGACTTCAACGATAATGGCAGGGAAGAAGATGACCGTCGAGGGCTTTGAAGAATAGACATGAATTTGCTTTGGAAGAAAAAAGGAAAACAAATTATATGTGATTGAGTTTGAGGAAGGTCGAACATGGTCTCATTAACATTTCTAAAAATTCCAAGCATGTCTCTAAAGTTGAGTTGAGTTTTTTGGGAGCAAAAAAAAAATAAAAAAAATAAAAAAATAAAAAAATAAAAAAAAAATATATATATATATATATATATATATATATATATATATATTTCTCATTTCTTAGATTTTGAGAATCAATTTTCATCTTTTGGGTTGGGTTGAATTGAGTTTTATGTTGCCAAAAGCGTTCTCAAAAATCAATCCCAAAAATAGTTGGATTGGGTTGGAAACACTAACCAAACGGGGCCTTATTTATTTACATTCATACATGCCAAAACAGTCATACACGCATAGACACATCTGCTTTCCCTTCATAATATTCTCCTCTAAACATTCTTCTATCGCCTCCTTCCTTCTGTTTCTCCTCTTTGAACTGCCGGTCGCACCTGCTCCGGCACTGTCTCTTCTGCCGGGCCGGCTGCTTATCGCATATATTGCGGCACTGCTGGTACTCTTTCTCCAGATCACGGTGGCCTCCACCGCCACTTCCACCGCCGCCGTCATTATGTTCTATTTCTTCTCGGTCGTAATGCTCATAGCAGTCGGATACAATAGATAGTGATGTCAGAATAAGAAAGGTGGTCAATAGAAGAACCAAAAGGAACTTGGTTTTGAAAGCCATGAAGTGGGTATTTTGGTAATTCAACAAACCCCCAGGCTTACTATGAAGAAAGAAGATGGACTCATTTCATATATACTTGATCCCCATCAAAGTAATCATAAAAATTACATTTTGACCCCTACTACTTTTTGTAGATAATTTTCTTGATCGGTATGTACTTCAATTTTTTTAGTTTTATATAAATAAAAAACAAATACGAATTTAAATGAAAAAATTGATCCTAGGTAAAATAGTTTGAGCAATTACACACAAATTGGATCTTCCATAAAAGTTAGGAAATTGAAGTGTCACTCGGAACAAATATTAGGGCCATAAATGTAATATATTGTGGAACAAACAAAAACTCCACGTCCCAGAGCGTGTATTACGTGGCTGAACCTCATATCAAGCACATGTGACACGTGGATGCCATATGCCATGCATAAAAATATTAGAATAATATAAAATATTTTCACTTTAATTTAATTAACAAATTTAATAAATTTAATAATCTAATTTTAAAAGAATAACTTTTAAAATATGCCATATGCTGGACCGCCCTAACTTTTTGAAAAATTTGGTAAAATGTGTTATTCCATAAAATCATCACTATGCGGTTAACACATGATATTGTCCTTAGAAAGTAATTTTTTGAATCTTGGGACCTCTCCATAAGATTCTTAACTTTTTTTATACAAACAGTAAAAGAATTATTTTTATACCAAAATTTTTTTTCTTAATTAAAAAATTATAAGATAATTGATCATTAATCTCAAATGACAAACCTAATTTTTAAACAGTCTCGTCTAAGACATAAATTTTAATTTAGTCCCTTAAATTAGGTTTTGCTTGAGTTTTAGTCTCGCATGTGCAAGTATTATAGGGATTGTAGAGAGAATTTTGATAAGTAAATCCGTATTATAATGAATATTTTATATTATATTATATTATATTATATATATATATATATATATATATATATATATATATATATTATATTTATGTAATATTAGTTATACGTTACAAATTACATGTATTTGTATAATATTTATGGCATTTAACAAATATTACACACAATTAATTTAATATTAGTTATATATATATATATATATGTGTGTGTGTGTGTGTATATTTAGTTACACGTAATTAATTACATGTATTTTGTACAAGTTTTGTTACGTCTAAATTTTTTTTTACACAATTAGTTACATATTATAAAATACAGTAATATTTGTTACATCTTACAAAAATTTATACACAAAATAATTACATGTAACTGCACATGTGTAGACGCGTGTATTGGACTTCTGCCTTTTTTTAATAGGTAGGACTAAAACACAAGTTACTTATGCTTCTAAGACTTTTTTAAAATTGAGGGTAAAATAAGAAACTTGTCACCGAATGCCCCAAAATTATATTACTATGATGGATTAAGGTATTGAATTTTGTTACAAAAATTGAATTGAATCATCGTACATCTCCCTCTAATCTGAAACACTCTCTCCAAAGCAAGTTCAAATCAAAGAAAAACACAATTTGTCATATTGTTATCTATTTTAACAGTAGATTTATTTGTTTCTGTTTTTGTTTTTTGGGAAAAAAATAGATAAGTTTTCTATAATCAAGTAAAAAATATCAGATTTAAGATAATAGAAAAATGACATCATTTTATTATCACAGTTTACAATAATATATATACTGCCATGTATATACCCTTATACCACTAACACACTATTCTATGCATTACAATTACAAATAATAGAAGCTAAGGAAAATGACACGTGGTTGAACATATGCAGACGTGGGTGAACACATGCAGATATCACTCGGACGAGAATGAACATATGCAGACGTGTGTGATCACTTTTATCATGCCCCCGCAAGCGCAAGTCATTTGGTAGAATGCTAAGCTTAGAACGGTGAGATTGAAATTGGGCCCGGGCTAGTGGCTTGGTAAGAGAGTCTGCTAGTTTGATCAGAGGTATAAACATGAGTAACACGAAGCTGCTTTTTGAATATTTGATCTCCTAAAAAGTGAAAGTCAATAGCAATTGGCTTCATTCAAGAGTGAAATACTAGATTAGCACAAACATAAGTGGCTCCAACATTATCACTGTAGATGGTTGGAAAAGTAGGAAAATAGAAACCAAGTTCTTGAAGGAGGTGAGATAACCAGTTAATTTCAACAGTAGTTGAAGCTATGACATAGTACTCAACTTCCGTAGAAGACCAAGCAACAATCGGTTGTTTCTTTGAGCTCCAACTAATGAGATTAGGACCGAGAAAAATTGTTTAGGCAGACGTAGAAGAATAATTATCTTTGTTTCGAGCATAATCAACATCGGTAAAGGCATGTAGAGTTAAAGAATAATGACATTGAAGAAAAATGACAGTTCAATGTACCCTTAAGATAACGAAAAATTCGTTTAAAGGTATTCTAATGATTAGTGGACGATTGATGCATGAATTGAGATAGTTTATTAATTACAAAAGATATATTCAGATGAGTAAGAGACAAGTACCGGAGGGAACCAAGAACTTGTTGATACTCTGTGGCATTGTGATCCAGGAAACCATCTTGAAGCATGAAATACTCTGTTGAAGTCATTGGGGTACTAACGGGTTTAGCCTCACTTATCTTTATTTTGGCTAGAAGGTTTGTGATATATATTTTATGCGAAAGATGAAGACCAGAAGATGTTCAAGTAACTTCAACACCAAGAAAAAAACTTAAAGAGCCTAAATCTTTGGGGGAGAATCGACGGAAGAGAGTATCGATAAACTTCTGAATAACACCACCACTATTTCCAATAATAATGATGTCATCCACGTATACTAGAAGATAGAGATTGATAGTAGATGTGCGGTTGATAAAATAGAGAAGTATCACAGCAAAAATTGTAGAAACCATTGAAAGTGGGAAAAGTTCGCAGCTCATTGTACCATGCACGAGGAGCTTGTCGAAGGCTATAGTGTTGAGCTTACACACATAATTTGGAAAATGAGGATGCACAAAACCCTTGATGTTGCTGCATAAAGACATCTTCACCCAGTCGTCCTTGCAAGGAGGCAGTGTTCACATCGAATTGACGTAAAGACCATCCCCGAGAGAGGGCGCTGCTAAGAACAAGACGAATTGTGGCTAGTTTAACAACCGAACTAAATGTGTCTAAGAATCAACTCCAGGCCGTTGATGAAAGCCTTTAGCAACAAGATGAGCCTTGTAACGAGTAATAGAACCATCTGTATTTTGTTTGATGCAATACACCCACTTACTTCTAATAAGATTCTGTGTAAGAGAGGGAGAAATAAGAGACCATGTGGCATTGTTGTAGAGAACAGAATACTATTCGCACATAACCTATTGCCATGGTTGTATTTTCTGGACTTGGGTGAAAGAGGTAGGCTCAAAAATGATTGTGCTAGAGGAAGAGAGGTGTTGAGATCAAAGATTTGTTTTGGTTTGAATATATTGTGGTGCGATCAAGTGATGATGCCAAGTAGGCAGTAGGTGAACTGGTGAGGATTTATAGGTAGTAGGAGAATTATGTGCAGTGATGGGAGTAGAATGAAGGTTTGTGGGCCCACTTGGCATTTTAGTTAGATTGGGAGAGAGGGTAGGCCGTGGTATTTAAGGTAGATTGGGAGAGAAAGTGGGCCTACGAGGTAGTTTAGTTAGAGTGGGAAAGAGGGTGAGTTGGTTATATAGGAGAGTGGATAAGGTAGTGGGTCTGCGATTATGTAGAGTATTGGGTTGGTTTGTTAGATAGTAGATAAGGAAGTGGGCCTATTACTATGAAGCGGGAAAGTGGGTTGGTTATCAAGTAGAGGTGAAGAGGAAGTGGGCCAACTACCATGGAGTGGGAAAATGGGTCGATTATTATGGAGAATTGGAGAAGTAGACCTAATTTAATTTGTTGCGGGTATGGGGGAGTAGTAAGTTTGTTTATGAAGAGTGGGAGAAGTGGATGTTGATTGTATTGTGGGCCTTCTAAATTTCGGGCCTCTTGAGTAATGGAAGTTGGGCTTTGTAGACACGACATTTTGACCAACTCGCAAAATTTTATGTTTTATTTTATAACTAATTATGTTATATTTAATTGTGTTTTTATTTTATTTTTCCAAAAAATAAAGAAGAAAAAGAAAATAAGGAAATAAAAATGTGGGGAAGATATGAAAAAAAAATAAAAGGAGAAGAAAAAAAAAAGAATGAGAGAGAGAGAGAGAAATCATGAGAGATGAGGGAGAGAAAGAGTAGGCCCCATTGGTGTCAGTCGGGAGAGATAGAGAAGAAGAAGAAGAAGAAGGAGAGAGAGGGAAAGAGATAAAATGAGAAAACCGTGGGGCCAACCCACATTTTTGTCAGCGCACAAGGAGATAGTGAGAGGGGAGAGAGGGGGGAGAGGGAGGACGGCGGGCCCCCTGCTATCAGCTTGTGTGTGTGCACGTGAGAAAGAGAGAGAGAGAGAGAGAAGGGGCAGTGTCCCGCTGCCACGTGTCGGTGCCTGATGAGTCGATGAAAGGGGCACGTGTTTCACATGCACCTTGCATCTAGAACCTTCCACTTTTCCTATTTTTACTAATTCACCCTTTCCCTACCCAATTTGGATTGGGCTTTGGCGACCCAGACCTAATTTTTAGGGTTTCCTCGTGTTTAAATTAAACCCTTTAATTTTTAGGTCACTTTTATATAAACAAAAATATAATTAATATAATGTTAGTTTTTTTATTCATATTTTTATATTTATTCACTTATTTTATTTTATCCATTTAAAGTAAAGAAATATTTTGGAAACATATATAAATACCCCCCCGGGGACCATCCTTGTCAAAACCTAATATTTGATAAAAGGTCATCCCGGGGGAACATTCCCAAAAATACAAAAAATTGTCTCATCTCATTTTTGAAATACCAAAAATATTTCATAAGGAAATAATTTCAAAATAAAAATAAAACTTTCGGACTAAACTAATTGGATATAAGGTACCATATTCGGACGGGTGTCTTAAGGTGCCTAAAACCTTCCCCGAACGTTATTGACCCCCAAGCCTTTAAATGAATTTTTAGTTTGATCTTGTTTTTTGAATTCAATTTTTAGTTAGGACTTTTAAATTTGTTTTTCTAAAATTCGATGACCTAGCATACCATTTAAATCCGATGTTAGGTGTCAAATCCTTATTTTAAATAAAAAAACGGCCTAATTACTTTTTTGAGAAAATCGACACTTTAAAAACCCCTTCTCGCTTTTAAGCATTTATTATTTAATATTCATTTCCTTTCGGAAAATTGGGGCGTGTCAACTGGCGATTCCACTGGGGATAATTTGAGGGTCGAGCCTAATATGTCCAAATAAATCCAACTATTCTCTGTCCAAATGTTATATTTTATTTTTATTATCTTTTCTTTCTATTTTTGTAAATAAGTTGTGATGTTTTTTTCTTTTTTCTTTTCTTTCTTTTTTCTCAGGTTCTTATATTGTTGTAAACCCTCCGACATAAATACGGTCGTCTTGTATCCATATTATATCCACAAGATTCTATGAATACAAGATGTGGAAGGGGTTTTTATACTTGATGGATTGATAATGTCTTAGGAAGTCTTAAAAATCGAACAAGTTCAAAGTTTCAATACAGATTAAGTAACGAAAGAATTTTCATAAATCATTATCTATTTTGATTGGTCATTATCGGAATTGAGAAATTCAAACTCGAATGGATTTTAAGACTGCCTAAGACCCACGTGGACTAATAAATGGGCTTGTTGTAAGAACAAAACGAGATAGAAAAATTGGTTCCAGAAAAGGAATTTCGGTTCCCCCCATTCGATGTCCGGTCTTTACTCGCAGTTGGGCCCAGACTTATTCCAGGATAACATCAAAAGGAAATCCCGAATCTTCTTGTACGGCCCAAATGGCTCGGATCCAATAAACCAGTGACATGTTAAAGGAAAAGGTCAACGAACTTAGCCGACCTTATGAGGTGCTTGTTCCTTCGTCTAGTGGAACTCCCATGACTGAATTACCAAATGGAAACCCTTCAAGTACCGGATTATGGAACTAAGTATCGAATTCGAACCACACTAACCTGCACCTTGTAGTACCAGTCTACTATGAACCCCAGATAGACCCACACCCCTTCACCTATGGAGCACTGGTATATCCCAGCTAGAGGTGGACCATCTCGCCTAGTGGCCTGGCTTCCGACGCACCACAGGTCTTCATTTACCCGAAGATAGTTGCTGTTTCACCCAATGATTCAAATGCCAATCAACTGGTCCCAACCATTGAAACCGAAAATAGGAAAAAAGATTAACCCCCTCTGGCCTGGGTTTTGAAAATAGAGGAATTAGAGAGAACAATGGAAGAGCTAAAAAACGACGTACAAGGAGCTGTCAACACCACCCTGGGTAGTGTACCCAAAGAACTTCGTAGTTTCGGAATTCACGGAGTATGACAGTACTAGCCCCCCAGAATGGCATGTAAGCATCTACAAGGAAGAGTTGGAGTTCATGCTCGGAACGATGACCTTTGTCTGAATATGTTTCGATGATCGTTGAAAAGACCGACTCCCAGCTGGTACATGACCCTGAACCTATCGCAGATCAAAACGTTCGAGACTCTGGTAAAGGTCTTTTGTGAGCAATATGTTTATAATAAGGATATTGCGCTAAACTGTAATACCCTCTATCAGATACTGAAGAAGGAAGATGAAAGCTTTCAAAAGTACACTGCCCGCTGGAGGGAGGAGGTTGCCAAAGTTGTCCCTAGGCTGAGCGAATAGGCTCAGTTGGAGATATTCAAGTCAATTCTGATGTTGTCATTCCATCGAGATCTCTTGAGCATAGTAGTGGCTTCCTTCGGCGATGCGATCAAGCAAGCCAAGGTAATGAAAGAAGGAATAAATAACAAAAAGATTGAAGGAGCCTCGCCTGATACGACGAAGAGGTCAGCCCTGCCAAGGAAAAAAGATAAAGAGGTAGCCGTCGTCGTTTCCCCCAGCAAACCCTTTACCAGAACAACCCTCATGATTCTTGTCCCCAAAACTACCCGAACCAGAACAACCATTACCGCAACTATATCCCGCAAAATCGCTAGAACCAATTTTTACCCCCGGAACCAGCTGGTAGCGAGATATTACGTTGCTACTTTTACCGCAAGTGTATGGGGCATGTTTTAGTATAGGGTTGGAAGAGTTAGGGTTGTCGTATCCACAAGGATTGGATTAAATTATAGTTGAGTACCACGTTTGTCATAACCGGACTTTATTTAGACAACATAAATTTATAGTTTTTGTAATAATTACTATACTAATAAACTAAACTAATTAAACTAATTATACTAATACTACTAATATAGACGTTTATGGGAATAAATTGCCTAAGGATTAATTTCGTCCACTTAAACGTGTTCGTTTCAATCTACTTTACATTAACAGCATTCAAATCTATCTGACAATCTCAGTATCATAAAGTCATTCACTCCCTCTCTCGAGTGTAAAGTGAATGAATATGTGACTTCGCGTTAATGCCGAAATCCCCCTCTAGCATTTTTTAGAACACATAGTCACATGAGTCTCGCCCCAACATCATAGATTGCACAATTTCTAATGCCCTCCCGGGTCATTAGATCGTCGCGTTGTGTTTAAATCCTAGTCTGAATCCGGGATTACCTCTCCTAAGTGTCAAACCTCGTATTCTCAATATATCATAACAAGCATATAAATATGGAAAAACAGTAAACACAATCAGATAAAAAAAGAACAACCGTTAACAAAACATCAATTTTATTCAAACAACATTTTCGTGGATTACATCAAGCCCTAGACAATATATATTTAGTTTTTCATGGATATAACCACATATACAATTAAATACAAACTAAACATATACAAATCATCCAACCAATCTAAGAATAAAAGAGAGAAATGAAGAGACTAGCCGTTATCCGAAGAATCATCGCTAAAACCGCTATGAGATCGCTTTATCCTTCTTGGCCTTGTGATCTTCTCTTGGTTGAATGTGTTTTGAGCTCTCAAAACCACTACCAAAACGTTCTAAGGTGTTTGGGGGTGAAGGGAATACATATGGGATCCCAAAATATCAAGAAACTATCCCAAAATATCTATTATGTCTGTAGTCTGATGTTTTACCGCCGCGGTGGTGACACATTTTGGTATTTTGGTTGTAATTTTATCGTCCGAACTCCGATTAAGGTAATTCAAAAATCTATGGAATGATAAGATAAAAATCTACAACTTCTATGTTTTGGGTTGTTCCAAAATTGAGTCGCATCATTGTACAAAATGGCATTAAATTTACTACACCTGTACAGACTTGTCTCTTTTCACCCATTTATTCAAAAACCTATAAAAAACTACAAAAACACATTAAAATAACAAAAGTGCTTGAAAACACAAATATTTGAATCTAAAAGTATTTAATTTGTTTGTAAATAAACCACTCATCACAAGCCATATTCCCAAAGTCGTCCCTGCTACTACCAGAACGCACCTCCACCTAACTAAAACCACACTCTCCAATATTATCCCCAAGCTTACCAAACACCCTCTTACCATACATATCAGCCAAACTTGAATCCCCCTATCTCAAATTCCTAACCACATCCTAAAGTCAAGAACTCAATACAACCCAGGCTATCCATCTCTCACTACTGGGGGAAATTTTTGGAACCATGAAAATGAACTACTAGACCTTATGATCTCAATCACTGAGCTGTACTGGAGTTGTTTAAAGTAGGGGATACTGACACCCCTTTCATCCTATGAGCCTAAGACTAAAAGTAAAGCTGCTTCTTCGAATTCTTTATGTGAGTACCACTCAGGATCTAGAAGACATACGGCTGAGCAGTGCTATCACTTGAAAGACAAGATCCAAGAGTTCATACGGACATGATCCATCAAGTTTCCTAAAAACCTGAGACCGGTGCGCTAAATGTCAGCGTAATCCGTTGCCTAAACATGCCCCCTCAGGAAGTGGTGTTAATCTAATTTTCACAGAGGAAGTCAAGGAAGAAGTAGTCGTAATTGATATCGGTGGTATTTATTTGCACCCAGAAGTTCTCGACGAAGGGTTCGAATTGCATCTAAAAAAGGTGGCCAAAAAGTTGTAGAAATCTTTGGTTCTGTCTTTCCCGATCCAAAAGCTGATGAAAAGTCTCAATAAGGTCCAGTGGAATTATGAGATTATCACTAAAACTAGAGAAGAAGAAGAATTTCAAATCTCAGCAGGAGAAACCGACAAAATCACTCAATTCGGGAGGGTGTGCACGCTACAAGATTTGATCAAGGTACTTGTAAGAGAACCAAGAGGGGTTATCAAAAAGTCGATGTCAAACTGGAGGCTCAGGACTTCCTAAAGGCGATGAAGAATTTAGAATACAAGATAGTAGAATAGCTTAGTAAAGTGCCAGTGCAAATCTTGATGCTTTCACTACTCCTGTCCTCAGAAATACATAGACAGGCACTGCTGAAAGTCTTGAATGAAGCCCACTTGCCAAGAACAATCGTTCTGAAGAGGTTTTTTACTCTAGTCGAGCAGGTCCTGGAATCGAACACCATCACAGTCGAGAGCCACAAGATATTTATAGCTCGAGTACTAATTGATAATGGATCAGCATTAAATAACTGTTATTTGTCAACACTGAAAGAAATGGGGATCGACCTATCGCATATTTGGCTGTTAACAATAGTCATCAGGGCATTCAATAAGGCCAGGAGAGATAGCATCAGAGAGATTGATTTGCCGATTGAAATTGTCCTAATCCAGTTCAACGTGAAATTCTAAGTGCTCGATATATATGTTTCATACAATATGTTATTGGGAAGGCTTTGGATCTATAATGTTGGGGGCAGTGCCTTCATCGCATCACCAAAAGATCAAGTTCATCATTGACGACACACTGTATGTGATCAAGGCCAATTCAAATATCGCACCTTTTTGTCAAGCGATAAGCCGATATGTCCCGGTAATAGATGAGGAAAAATAGAAAGAAAAGATTGAAGTCTCCTATCACGTGTTCGATGTCGCAAATGCTACTTTCGAGAAAGAAAGAGTACACAAGTTGGCGGCATCATTGTCTAGCAATATAGCCTTTATTGCTAGAGAAATGAAGTCTTTGGGCTGCATCCCCGAGAACGGACTGGGCAAGAACCTGGATAGAAAAACATAGCCGATAGAAGTCAATGAGAAGAGGGAAATATTCAGGTTTGGATATGAGCCGACAAGAGCAGATAAGGCAAAAAAATTTCGAAAGAAGAAGGACAGATTCTTGAACAGCCAACTGATGGAAATCCCGCATATCCAGATCAGTAATCATCCACATGGGGAATGAGGCTATAGAATTCGAGCTACACCCTGAAAAAGTATTGATCGAGAACGCGGTAAATGTAATCCCGAAAAAATAGGCAAGGCCAAGTCATGGGTTTGGTATTCAAAGCAAGGGGTTGAAAGGTTGCAAAATTGGGATTGTTGTTCCCTCTCAGTTCGTCAAGTATTTCGGTAAAATTAAGGAAACTTTATGTACTCACCCTTCCATTCAGCTAGCTTTATGGATGGAAATGAATTTTGCTTTGTAATGGCTCTTTTTTTTCTTTTTTCTTTTTTAATTTAATGAATGCAATTATATTTTATTCAATATATGGTTTAAATGTTGGAATTTCACTCTTTCAGCTTACCTAAGTAACCAATATATGATGCATACGATACAATTGAGCTACAGTGCGATGAGTATGATTTCAATACATAACTGGACCATAATCTGATAGGAGTAGAAATAGAAGATGACTCTTTCCAGCCAGACGATGGTGAGATCCAAAAAGCCTTTGTGGAATTTTAGAATAAGCCAATTCCCAATGCTAACGAGACTAAGTTGATAAACTTGGGGACCCTGAAAAAGTTGAAAGAAGTAAATATTGGATCAACCCTCACTGCTTTGGAAATGAAAGAGTTGACTATGCTCTTGGTTGCCTATCAAGATGTTTTTGTCTGGTCCTATGATGACATGGTAGGGTTGGACAAAAGTATCGTGACCCATAAGCTGCCGCTAAAGCCTCGGAGTGTACCGGTCACCCAAAGGTTGAGGAAGTTAAGGCCCGCTGTCAATCTTGAGGTCATGGGAAAGATTGTGAAGTAGTTCAATACCAGAATCATCGAAGTCTATAACTATAGTGAATGGCTCTCTAATATCGTTCCAGTGCCAAAATCCTCGGGAAAAATTAGAGTCTGTGTGGATTATCGTGATCTCAATCGGGCAAGTCTGAAAGATGATTTTCTGCTGCCAAACATTCATATCATCATCGACAATATTGCGTGACGAAAGCTCTATTATTTCATTGATGGATTCTCTGGCTATAATCAGATTCTGATGGATGAAGAAGATCGAGAAAAGACAGCCTTTACCATACTGTGGAGAGTCTTCTGCTATAGGGCGATGTCTTTCGGTCTAAAAAATGTTGGGGCAATATACCAAACAACGATGATGACCCTATTTTATGATATGATGCACAAGGAGATGGATTTGTATGTTGACAACATGATCGTTAAATCTCTGGAGAATGAAGACCATCTCTGCTATTTAAAAATGATGTTCGATAAACTTCGAAAGTATCAGCTCAAGCTCAACCTGACAAAATGTGCTTTTGAGATAACTTCTAGAAAGTTTCTTGGTTTCATGGTAAACAGCTATGGAATCAAGATTGATCCTCCAAAGATAAAGGTTATTCGTGAGATTCCACCATCGAAAAATGAGAAAGAGATCCAAGATTTTTTGGGCCGATTGAATTTCATAGTCCAGTTCATCTTCTAGCTCACTGTCACTTGTGAGCTAATCTTCAAGCTACTTCGAAAGGAGAGTGACGGGCGATGGAATGCTGATTGTTAAAATGCCTTAGAGAAGATTAAAGCCTATTTGACCAACCCTCCAGTTCTAGTGCCACCTCGGGAGGGAGTTCCGCTAGTATTGTATCTGTTAGTTCTCAACTCCTCCAAGGGAGCCATTCTTGGGCAACTCGATGAATTTGGAAAGAAAGAACAATCCATCTACTACCTCAACAAGCGCTTTACAAAGTACAACGAAAATTACACTTTGTTGGAGAAAACTTGTTGTGCATTAGCCTGTCTGCTCAAAGACTGAGCCATTATATGCTCCCATTGACTACCTACTTCATATCCAAGATGGATCCCTCAAAATATATCTTCGAGAGGCCGATTCTGTAATGGACCGATTTTCCAAGGCCGCCACGTAGTTTTTCCCCTTGCAGAATTTGCACTAACCCTGAACGACCAATATTTTCCTTGTATAAACAGGAGAATTTTTACAACGATGACAATTTTTAATTATCGATTTCTCGTGTTAATTTTACAATCGTAAATAATCAATCCGATTATTTCAAATTCAAATATAAATAGAATTGGAATAGAATTATAAATATAAAAGTGAACAATTGTATATACATGAAATTTGACCATTACTTATCACAGAATTAAAATGATCTCTATCACTTTACAGTTAATATTAACAGCATTTCCATTATAATTCCAACAATGACATTTCAAATTTCAATTTTGTGGCTCCAAGTCTTTGATACTGAAACACTTCCTAAACTGGACAAATTTAAATAAAAATTCAAATAAAATTCATGTCGCCGTTTTGTTCTTACCAGTCCTGCAATCAAAACTATGGGATTGTAAGACAACGCTCAGTAGAATTTTAACCCCTCTAATACGTGTATCTATTCAATTCTCAAAATAAATACATAACAATCAAATCCCAAATAAATACGTAAATGTGTGTTTCATATAATTTTTACATAATATCCTCAAATATTTCATGAAAACTAACAGTTAAATTTAACAACAATTTTAACATTAATCACATAATTAAGAGAGATTAAATATAAATATTAAAAGAATTATAAATTCTACCTAAAATCAGAGCCGAAATCTGAACCGAACATTTTTCTCGCTCAAACTTTCTAAGATTCTAATCATGTAACCTTAATAATATGAATATATTAATATATTAATATGAGTCCCCATATTATTTTTTCATTTCAGCAGGTTATATATATAGACTTAATAAGTGTTATTATTATTATTATTATTATTATTATTATTATTATTATAGTAATACACATACACTTGTTAGACGTGGATCAACATGCATATATACAATTTTTGTGGTAATGACATGTGCAAGTCATTTATTTTATTTATTTATTTATTTATTATTATTATTATTATTATTATTCTTTAATTTCATGGCCACAACCGACTTGCTTAATTTTTAAGATTTGGAAGATTACATTTAATACCCCATAATTATAAAGTAATTCATATTAAACTCAATAATTACACCTATCTTCCCAAAATTATCAAATATTTATTATAAATTTGCATAATATATAAAACAACCCAAAAATAATTATTATATTCCAAAACTTTTAAAAGTCAATTTAAAATTAATGTTCAATCTCCAAAAATTATCAAATATTATTTATACCATAAATTTACAAAACAATTCCAAAAATATTAAACTTGTATAGAATAATATTTTCAAAAATATAAAGTTTCGGGGTATTACAGATTCTGTTTGGAAAAGTTGCGAAATGGCAGATGTTGTTAATAGAGTTCGACATCATCTATAAGACCCAAAAGTCGATGACGGGTCAGGCGATAGCAGATCAATTGACTAGTTGTCCAGCTCAAACGGATCATCATCCTCTTGAGACATTATTTCTTGACGAGTCAATTCATGCGGTAGAGGAAGACGATGAGGAAACAATCTAAAAATATATTTTGATTCAGCCGTAAAATCTCAATGGGCCAAAATCATAGTCGTTCTTATTTCTCTGAGTAAACAGCATTATCCAGTGGTTTCCAAGTTAAAGTTCCAGAGCACCAATAACCGAGTTAAGTACGGAGCATGTATCTTGGGGCTCTAGTTGGCCATCAACATGAAGATGAAATAATTGCTAATATTTGGGGATTATGAGTTGATAATCAATCAGGTGACGGATAAGTATGCCACGAGAAATCCAACCTTGGTAGCCTATAATAATTACCTCCTGGAGTTATGCGAGCAGTTTACGATGATTGAATTTGAAAGTATACTGAGACTCAAGAACGACTTTACTAATGCCTTAACTACCTTGGCATCTATGATCTCTATCACCCGGGAAGATGATGAATCATTCCGGTGGCAATTCGAGTTCAACGTCGATCGACCCACTATTACCAACTCGAAGTCGAACCCGCCAAAGACCCTTGGTACCACAATATAAAAAACTTTCTCAAAAATTGAGAGTATCCAGATGGAGCATCGAGTGTTGATCGGAGGACCCTCCGAAGATTAGCAGGCCAATTCTTTCTAAGCGGGGGGACTCTGTACAGGCGCTCCTCTGACATGGGTCTATTAAGATGTGTTAGAGTTGAATCCAGTTGATGAAAGAAGTCTTTGGTGGCTTATGTGGACCTCACATGAGCGGCTTCATGCTCGCAAAGAAAATCTTGACGACCGGACATTTTTTGTTGACGATGGAAAATGATTATGTGCAGTTTGTTCGAAGATGCCATAAGTGTCAAATTCATGGCAATCAAATCCAAATCCCACCTTCGCAACTTCATTGCTTTGCAGTCCCGTGGCATTTCTCAATGTGGGGTATGGACGTTATTGGAGAAGTCACCCCTAAGGCACCATGTTGATCTAAGGATTTTGATGAACAATTAATTATTGATATTTTTTGTGAAACTAATGAGTTTGCTCAGTTCAAAGAGTTCCAATAAATATAATATCATGAACAAATTGTGAAGGATGTAGAGACAAACATTAAGAGATTGAAGATTCTAAAGAATCTAAGTGAAAACAACTCAAATTCATTTTTATTCTTAATGTATCCCGATTAGGATCACACACGACACAAATTAAATGATTGATATTTATGTTTGTTTATAAATGGATCCTAATTAAGTTCAATTATTTACTCCAATGTGAAATTTAAAAAAAAAATTGATCTAAACAAGATTAGTGTTTAAAATTGTTTAATAATGTCAATTTAGTTAATCGAGAAAAGAAATTGGTTAAAGGGTCGAAAAAGTCGAAGATTAGAGTTGAAATTATTTAAGGAGAAGTCATTCCAGTAGCAATCAGTCAACCAACTAAAAAGGATCGATCAACCGATTGGAAAGAATTGGAGAGTCTCTGAATCGATCGATCAACCGATCAAGGGAGATCGGTTAACCGATGGCCGAAAGGTGAACTCTCTGTATCGATCGGTCAACCAACTATTGATAATCGGTCAACCGATCCATGGGGGATCAGTAAATCGACCATTGTTTGAGAAATGGCTTGGGCTATAACCTGAAACGATTGGTCAACTGATGGCCTATGATCGGTCAACCGACTTAGCTGTTTCAGATTTCGAGGATTTTCAGGATCTAATCTAAAACTAGCCGTTACTAGTTTTTTTTTTTAGTGATATTTTGGAGATATTCTGGAGATTTGAACATATTATAGATATATTACTGTTATTTGAATATTTCTATAAATATAGTACATGAAATTAAAGTGGTTCTCAAATTGGTATATTTAATACTTTCTATCTAGTTTAATTTAAGATTGAGAATTATTTGGGGGAATTTATTGAATGTTTTGAAATCCATATTTAAGTGAATTGGACCAAGGTTAAATGGTATTGATATATGGGGTCTATATGTGCATTTAAGTGTCATACCTTGTGAGAACTAGCTGTTAGAAGGCCTGTTTCAAATCAATTTATATAGACCTGTGTTTTTCATATATCAATATATCATATCTATCAAGAACTTTTAGTTCGTGAGCTTTCTAAGAGTGATTATTTTGAGATTATATCAAGATATTATTGTGAGATCATTTTTTGAGAAAAGTTCTTGAGAAAAAGTGCTAAGTGTTTTCGCGTCACCGATCTAAGTTGTCTAGCGATTTTATTTTCATTCTTTCGGTGGTATCCTGGTGAGATCTTTCCAAGCTATTATTTCTTATTTTGATTTGATATTCTTTATTTGCTTGGTTGATAAGATCGTAGTAAAATCATTTTCAAACTTTAAGAGCATAAAAAATCTTTTTTAAAATGATTTTTGTGATTATCTGATTACGTGCTTAATTTTATACTACCCACACTTAATATAATCAGATATTGTATTCCTCACATAAATTCTATTACTAGTAATTATCGGGACATTAATTGAGTTTAAATTGATTTGAGATGGTAGAAGCTCCGAATGGGAAGAAACTTATCAATTTTGGTAATTGGTGAGTGATAGGTGTAAAATATTTATCTACTTTTAAACCGAATCTGGTAGTCTTTGAGTGTTTTATTTATATTTAATTGTGTTTTAGTTTGTTTTTAGTTAATTCAGGTGTAGGGATGCAAATAAACGACAAACGAGCGAAATTTTTTTGGGTTATATCCAACATCAATAATTTCTTTTCTCCCACTTCAGTTCAGTCTGTTGGACCCTAGTCTTGCATCCCTTTCATACAATGATGCATACGATGCCATCTCGATTGCCGAATGGTAGTTATTATTGTAGACGAATTTCATCAACGTCAAGTGATCATCCCAGTTACCAGGGAATTTCAAAATATAACTCCTTAACATATCCTCCAACATCCAAATCGTACGCTCTGATTAACCTTCAATTTGCAGATAAAAAACGATATTAAGTTCAGCTTGGTACCTAAAGCAGTTTGGAGATTCGGTCAGAACTTCAAAGTAAATCTTGGATCTCTATCCGATACTATGAAAATCGGTGCACCATGTAGTCTAACAATCTCGTCAATATACAATTGGGCATTCTTATCCAGAGAATACGTTATTTTTTTACAGTTAAAAATGAGCAGATTTAGTAAGTTTTTCAACAATCACCCAGATGGAATTATGTCCCTTTGAGTACGAGGTAATCCCGAAACGAACTTCATCGTGATATGCTCCTATTTACACTCTAGTATAGGTAGAGGCTGCAATAACTCACCTAGACGTTGGTGCTTGATCTTGACTTGCTGTCAAACAAAACACCTGGCAACAAATTCTGCAATTTCTAGTTTCATTCTGTTGGCCCAGTAGAATACCTAAGAGATGGATGAATTGGATAATTAAAAATAATCAGAATAAAACTTAATAAATCAAATAATTAATTTTAAGCATAAATTAATTATTATCTTTATAACACAGCAGAATTAATCAATCAAGTAGGTGCACACAAACAACAAAAATAAACAAATTAAGAAAGCAGTACACACAAGATTTATACTGGTTCACCAAGCTACTCTTAGTTAATCCAGTCCCCCGAGCTCCATGGAGGTCGCACCCACTAAAATCAAGATTTATTAAAAGGTAGGAACCAAACCCGCACACAGATTCTTTTACAAGCTCAGAATTAACCTTTATAATTTCCTTTTCAAATGCAAAGGAATAACCTCTACTTTTTACAGGTTAAAGAATAACCTAATTCTTTTTAACACTTAGGCTCAATAATCAAAACCTCACCAAAACACTCCAAATATCCTTTTATCCGGTAATGATTGAACCGTTACAAAATTACTCACAAAAACACAATTCTTATTCAAGAAGAATCACTACCTCAATCTCTTTATAGGAAGAAACTGAAACCCGACTACCCTTGATTAAATATCCCCAATGATATTTAACTTGTCACAACTCACTAATACAAAAATTGATAAGTAAATTTTACTCGGAGCTTCTACCACCCCAGATATATATAAACTCAATTAATATCCCAACTAGTGATAGAATTATGTGAGATGCAATACATGGGTAACAAATTGGAGCACGTAATCAGATTCAAGAAATTGTTTAAAAAAATATTTTCTTTGAAAATCAAAAACAATTTCTAATATCAATTTCCAAAATAAAATAATACACAAGTAATAATCAATATGGAAAGATCTCACCCGAAATCCACAGAATTAATAATAAGAACAATGTAGCTTCAATTCCGGTATCAGCACAAATTGATCGCAATTGGCTATCAGAATCACTCTCTTAGAACAACTTACAATATCATAGAATGATAAGTCTTACAAACTCTCTCTCAAAAAGATATAGACTGATTTTATCTCTTAGAATTATTAGAATTATTTTTTCTCTTAGAAAATTCGCAGGTCTATATAAGGGCACATGTAATCAGCCTCCTAACGGCTAATTTACAAGTATCATAACAATAAAATACTCTTACAGACCCTTCATAACATGAGGACCTCATTTAGGTTCAATTTCACTTAATAACAACTTTTAAAACTCTCAATTAAATCTCCAAAGTATTTCTCAATCAAAACAAATAAGTATAGAATCCATTTTAAGTACCAAATTGAGAAATTTCAATAATTAATGAACCATATTGAAAAGATTTAATTAGTATACGAACCATATCTCAAATGTTAAGAATATCCCCGAAATTTCTCTCAAATCTTAACAAAAAAATGGCTAATTTTGGATTTAAAATCTAATCAACCAATATCCTGAAACTGCGCATTCAGTCGACTGCCCGGTCGACTGAATGATACTGGAAATAGCTCATGTGCTTGATCGGTCGACTCCTCAGTCGACTCGCATATTCAGAGAGTTTGCTAAGCTTACACGAGTCGACCACTCTGTCGACTCGCAGATTCAAAGAGTTTTCCAAGCTTCTACCAGTCAACTGCTCTGTCGACTCGCAGATTCAGAGAGTTCATCTTCTTTCCCTGGTCGACTGATCCCTCCCAGATCTCTTCTCTGATCTCGTTTTTAACTTACTTGCTTTTACAATTTCACCCATTTATCCATTTTTATGTTTAAATGAACTCCACTAATACTCTTATATTCTATTTTAGTCATTCAAAAATATTTCTCTTTAATTCACATAGGAGCAAATAAATATACTCAACTAAAAACACACATAAAAGATAAAATTCATTTTGTGCCATGTGTGTGTTCCTAAATGGGATATTAAGAGTTTATATTTACTTAGGTTGTTTTTCCTAATGTCTTCAAACTCTTAATACTTTTTCATCATCTTGATATCTTCGTTTAGCATCCATTCACTTTGACATCTTCATTATTAGAACTTTAAATCACTGAAACACTTGATCAAACATTAGTTCCACCAAAACATTAATACTTAATTTTTCATCAAAATCTTAAGATCAACACATTTCATTCCACCAGTAGTGTTCTCGCAGATCTTGATACATTTTGGTACTGTCTCGGTGCATTACGTACGTTGAGCTGTGCGTTTCCTCCAAGACATCCTTCTTTAGATTGGCATAATCAAGTACACACAATCTATTTCCACCATCAAAGCCTCATCGTTATCCTTGACACGATAGTTAGCTCTGTGACCATTTTCCAGTTCACTTCGGATCTTCTCCAATTGGGCATCTGACTTCTGCGCTTCAACAATACGGTCGATCAATGTCAGCCTTAAAGTCAAAGTCGTAAGTAACGTTTCCGTCTGACCAACGGCCAACTGAACTCGCAAAGATATCAATTCAACATATAGATTGGTATGAACAACTTGAATATGTGCAACCGAACCCACCGATTTTCGACTCAACGCATCCACTACAGCATTGGCCCTTCCAGGATGATAGTGGATAGTACATTCATAGTCATTGATCAATTCCATCCAGCGTCTCTACCTCAGATTTAGTTCCTTCTGAGTAAGAAAATATTTCAAACTTCGATGGTCGATGTATATCTCACAAGTCTCGCCATACAGGTAATGTCTCCAAATCTTCAAGGTAAACACAATCGCCGCCAATTCCAAATCATGCGTCGGGTAATTACACTCATGATTCTTTAATTATCGGGAGGCATATGCAACCACGTAACCGTGTTACGTCAGTACACACCCTAACCTTTGGTGTGATGCATCCCCATAGATCACAAAGCCACCACCTTCAGTTGAAAGGGAAAGTATTGGCGCAGATATTAGTCTACTCTTCAGCTCTTGAAAACTCTACTCACATCTGTCAGTCCACTCGAATTGGGATTCTTTGCGGGTCAATCGGGTCAATGGGGCAACTATAACAGAGAATCCCTGCACAAACCGACGATAATAACCTGCCAATCCCAAGAAACTTCAAACATCAATTACACTTTTTGGCCTCTACCATTATACCACAGCTTCAACTTTATTTGGATCCACTTAAGTACCATTTCCTGAGATAACATGTCCTAATAATACCACTCTATTCACCTAAAACTCACATTTATCGAATTTCACACAGAATTGCTCCTCTCGCAAGGTCCACAACACAGTCTAGAGATGCTTTGCACGCTCTTCTTTATTTTGGGAATAGATCAGCATATCACCAATGAACATGATAATAAATAGATTTAGATAAGGTTGGAAGATCTTATTCATCAAATCCATAAAAGCAGCAGGGGCATTCGTCAATCCAAATAGCGTAACTAAGAATTCATCATGCCCATACCTTGTACAGAACGTCGTCTTCGCCACGTCACTATCTCTAACCTTCAACTGGTTATATCCTGATCAAAGATCTATTTTGAAAAACACCCTGGCCTTCTGCAGTTGGTCAAACAGATCATTAATTTTGGGGAACGGGTATTTATTATGAATCGTCACCCTTTTCACCTGCCGATAATCGATACATATTCTCAACGCACCATCCTTCTTCTTTTTGAATAACACTGGGGCTCCGTGGGGAGAAACTCTAGGTCTAATAAAACCGCGGGTTAACAGCTCTTTCAATTTCTTCAACTCTGCAGGTGTCATACGATAGGGTGGGATTGATATAGAAGTAGTTCCTGGAAGTAACCCAATAGTGAATTCCATCTCCTTATCCAATAACAATTTTGGCAATTCTTTTGGAAATACATCGGGAAAATCCCTGATCACGGGAATATCCGCCACCTGCACTTCTTCCCAATTGGTGTCGATCACATGCACGAGGTATCCCTGACATCCCTTCTTTAATAACTTCATGGCCTCCAGGACTGAGATCATCTGATTGGGGTAATGATTCTGTCTTCCGAAAATATCAACTCTGACTCGCCTAAGACCCAAAAGGTAACTTTCTTTTTAAAAACAATCCACCGTAGCATGATAACTGTACAGAAAATCCATACCCAGTATCACATTAAAATCGTGAATACTCAAGGGTAGTAAATCTACTAATAGTTCTCTATCACCGATCCGAAGCGAACTGCCTTTATAAGCCCTAACTATCAACACAGACTCCCAGTTCTCAGCTGCTTCTCGCATCTCATTTTCTATTAATTTCGTTGTATTTATTAATTCTGCATAACTTCTGATCTGCCTACCCATCAACCGGGAACATATTTCTTAATTAAATCTTTTCTAGGATCATCTACGTTTTGTCTCTTCCATTTTTACCAAATTGAAACTAAATATCGAATTTAATTTCATACTATAGAACAATCATCTTTTCCTGTTTCAATAATGTAAATTATTCCCTCCAACAAAATTACAAGGTTTCCCCTCAGTATGGCCTAGAGGCCAGTTTTATACACACCCTTAGATGTTGTTTAATAATCAAACTTAAGTATGCTCTATCACACTATTGGTTTATTCAACTAAAACATTAAGGCCTACCGACAGTGACTCCCAATGTCAAGTAATACCAACATAATCACTTATCAGTTATAATTTAATATTTAAAACCACTAGCACCTTCACAAACGCAATCCATCCGTCACTACTACCTACAGCACCACCTAATCCATCACTACTATCGACAGCACCCCCAATCCATCAACTAGTAGTATCATAATTTCGTTACACCCACTAAATGCCAACAAAACAAATAACAATGCATAACGCCAATGTAATAACTAATGCAATACAATAACTA
Source organism: Eucommia ulmoides (assembly GCA_016647705.1). Classification (NCBI taxonomy): domain Eukaryota; kingdom Viridiplantae; phylum Streptophyta; class Magnoliopsida; order Garryales; family Eucommiaceae; genus Eucommia; species Eucommia ulmoides. Next base: position 34,062,670 of record CM028327.1, on the reverse strand, counting down.
TCACTCACGTGCCGAAACCACCTATCGACACCCTATCCCATGGTCCACCAATGGCTCGACAAACTGACATATCTACATTATCTATAACCTAGGCTCTAATACCACAAATGTCATACCCCACCCCGGGCACCCATCACCCGAGGCCGAGCGTGACGTCGACCTAAAGTTACCGAACAAATCCACGAATATCCAAACTAACACATATATATACACACTCGCCTACATGTAAATTTTTGCTCAAAAATATATATATCTGTTCCGAATATCCACAACCAAAAACACCAAAATACCTAAACCTTTCACGGTTCACGTCCGACTGACTCACTTCCAACACGACACTACCTCCGGACTTTTCCTAGTACCAGTAGTGGACTAACTCCTAGCCGCGGTACCTGAAACCAAAAAAATTTTTATCGATGTACTGTTTTCATAATAAAAATATTGCATGGATCAAGTATAAATAATAAACACTACATTTCGACATATAACATTATATAATCACATATCCGGTTCCACTGCCACCAATGAAATGAAATAATATAACAATAATACCATATATCGCACACCATATTCAGAACCAGTTTCCCATTGTCACCAATGTAAACAAATAATGTGTTTAAAACACCCAATACAAATATAATTTAATCATTTACCGTATGGAAATCCAGTTTCCCAGTCATCAATGAAATAAACCAATATATATTTAAAATACCCAATCCAAACATTTTAAATCAACAAACTCGATTATTGTAGATCAATCAATCCAAATATTTTAAATCAGCGAGTGCAACCAAAATAATATATATACGTCCATCCATTTTAAAGTAATATATCCAAATCGGATCAATCTAGACAGTTCATCGTAAAATACACCACACTCCTTTTCTACTAGCCATAGGATCGTTTTTACCTCACGATCGGGAGTTGCAACGGTACCGTACCACCCGCCAGGTTTACCTAGCAGGTAATCCACATCTCGTAGGTCATATCCGCCTAACGAGAAGAAAATCCATATCCCTTACGGAAAGAATATTCACATCCCTTACGGAAAGAAAATCCACATCTCTTACGGAAAGAAACTATGGCATAGTCGGACCAAACATCATTCTCTACCTTAAAAACCGACTCGATCCAAAAATTCTTTTTCCCACCTTTAAAACCAACATGATCCAAAAATCATTTTTTTCCACCATTTTAAAATCAACCTGGTCCAAAAAATTTTTTTTTTTCCACAAACACCCAAACCGCTTGATCCATATAAGTTGCAACTTCATCCATTTTTAAATAAACACATTTTTTATAATTTATACGGAAAAAAAATTATAATTTATATAGAAGACAGTGCACTCACCTTGATTTTCTCACCACAAAAATACTGTTGTCAACCACTACTGGACATTGGTGCCTGTGAACTTAATAGTGACAACCCTAAATTAATATTTTATTTTAAAATAATTCTAATATGCAATGCAAGCCCTAAATTTCATATTTCCATTCCCCAAATTTTTAATATGGAAAATTGTTATTTTTGACCATTTAATATTTACTTTACCGATTCCTTAAGATTAACGATTATATAACAAAAAATATTATTACAATCACGACTATTACTATTATGATTGCGAAAAATCTTAATACTTAACATTTTAATTCAATCGATAATACTATCCAATTAAAATGTTACCTGCTCCGAATCGTTCGCAGACCAAGAAATTAGATTTTGGATTTTTGTTTGATTTTCCTTTTTCTTCCCTTTTTTTTTTCTCTTCTTTTTTTTTTTCTCTTTCCCGCTTCTGTTTTGTCACTAAATCCCCACCACCACAGCAAAAATCCCTAACGATCAGCTCCCTGAATCTTCTCCACCCCGGCAAGGGTTCTCACCGCCGCGGCGATAGCCCTCTTCTTCTTCTACTCTATTTCCTGGTTTCAGCCGACACACTCTCTCTCCCCTGTTCCTATTTGGGTTTCAGCTGGCACACACCCCCACTTCACCCACTGCCAATCGATCACATCCACACACACCGACGACGACACCCCCACACACATACAACAGCGCTGGACAAACACATACACACACACACGCTCATCTGAACACAACAGAACACACACACACACACACATAATTAACGATCAGAGCACACACACACGATCACCGTCAACAGAACACCCACCACCAAACTGCACCACACTGCCAACCGATCAACAACACACACACCCCCACAAACCAGCGACAAAATACACATACCGGCCATCGCTCTCTCTTACTAACTCTCACTCACTACCAGCCACTCTGCATCAATCATAAACACCTATACACGCTGTCAATCACCAGTGGATCGACGGCGACACACATACCCACATGCACGCCGAATCAAAACAAAGAAGCACACCCACCCCGTCACACGCACACACTCACGCCGGAGAAACCCCGACGAACTGAAGCCACCACCTCCAGCGATCACAGATAGCACCGATGACGAGAAAAACATACACCCATGCACACGTCAGCACTGAACAGACCACGCACCCACATGCTAGAGGAGAACACTGCCGACCAAGCTCCTTCGATCATCTCTCTCTCTCTCTTTTCTATTTTTGTTTCTGATTTCCTTCTTTTTAGATTGATCATCACCACTGTGCATGGAGGTATTTTTATGCATAAGGATGATGGATCATCCTTGCTCCATATAGGCCACATCGAATTCCTCATTGGTTTGTGTTTTTTAACACTTTGTTGGTATTCACATACATGTGTATATATATAATATGTTTTTGTTTCCAAATTACATTAACCCCCCCTCCCCCAGTTTTCTTTAGGTTTTTATTTGAATCCTCAAATTCCAAAATAAACATTTCAAAAATTATCAATTGAACCCTAAACTTTTAATTAAAATATTAATGACACATTTTCACCCCGTATTTCTCTAAATGCTCTAAAATGCAACTCGAATTATGTACATGCCAAAAATTAGGGTCTTACATTTAATCTTTACCTAAGGTACAAAAAATGTTAGGTTACTATTTTTCCTTGAAAAGAGTCAGGCGTGATTTTTCCTAATTAGAATTAAAATTGTGTAAATTGTAACGGTTCTATTCTTATCGGTGAAAATGATACTTTGAGTGTTTTTTGGTGAGGTTTGATTTTTTTTTCCTAAGGTATAAAAGAATTAGGTTAGTCTTTAGCCTATTAAAAAGATAGAGATTCTTTCTTAGCCTATGAAAAAAAATTTGTAAAGGTTGATTCTGAGCTTGTAAAATAATCATAAAAGATTGATTTTGAGCCTGTAAAATAATCATTGTGTAAATGTTTGGTTCCTACCTGTTAAAGAAATCTAGTGGTTTAGTAGGTGCTAATCTCTGTGGGGTTCGGAAGACTAAATTAGCCAAGATTAGCTTGGTGAACCAGGATATATCGTGATGTACTGCATTGTTGATTTTTTTTATTTCTTATTGTTTGGATGTGTACCTAGATTTATACACTTATCTGCTGCTATATAAAGATAATAATTAATTTAAGATTAAATTAAGTATTTGAATATTTAAGTATTAAAAGATAAAAATTTGCTTTAATTTTTATAACTACCCAATTCACCCCCCTCTTGGATAGATCACTGGGCCAACATGCCGAGTGGTCACCGCTTCATCCTGGTGGCGATTGATTATTTTACCAAGTGGGTGGAGGTTGTCTCCTTAGCCCAAGTAACTCACAGGATAGTAGCCCAGTTCATAAAAAAAACATTGTGTCCAGATATGGTTTATCGCAAGCACTGATATTCGACAATGCCAAAAATCCAAAGGGCTAAAAAATATAAGAATCTATCAACAGTTCAAGATTGAGCACAGAAACGTGGTGCTTTACCATCCAAAAATAAATGGAGCAGTGGAAGCCGCCAATAAGAATATAAAGAAAATCCTCTAAAAGATTATCGATAACTATAAAGAGTGGGATGATATGCTTTTGTATACTTTGATAGCTTACTAGACTTTAGTCTGAATCTCGACAGGGGCAACCCGTACTCTTTGGTCTATGCCACGAAAGATGTGATACCAGCCGAATTGGAAATTCCATTTCTGCGAGTGCTCATAAAGGCCGAGCTCGATGAAACTAAATAGGTGCAGTAGAAATTAGACCAGCTTTGCTTAATTGACAAAAATAGGCTAACAACGATATACCATGGATAGTGTTACCGATAGAGAATTGCTAGAGCTCATAACAAGCGGGTCAACCCCAGAGTCTTCAGGGCTGGTGAGCTAGTGTTGAAGAAAATCTTCCATTTCCAAAATGAAACTAAGGGCATGTTCACCCCAAACTAGAAAGGTCATTTTGTTATTCACAAAGTTTTGAGCGATGGAGTATTGATTCTCCAGGAAACGATTGGTGATGTATTTCCTGAGCCTCTGAACTCGAATTTGGTAAAGAAATACTTTGCCTAATAAAAGACCATTATTTTTCAAGTAAGTTGTTTTGATTTGTGATTATCTGTTTCTAATAATAATAATAATTAAAAAAAATGGTAGATCACCCGCGGGGTTCTTCTCTAGAATACCAATAAGGCTGACTTTCATTAACCATAAAAATCTCCATGTTTAGAACCTGATAGATTCTGAAGGAGTTTGAATCTGTGAAAAGGAACATCGGGTATGGCTCGAATTTGCATTGAAATCGTACTCGTCAAACAGTCCAGCTTAGAACCTCGCAGCAAATATATCTGGGGATAAAGGTACTGGTTTAGTAAGGTTTTATACATTTTCCATATTTTGACTAAACAAGTTTTGCAGGATTTAAGAAATACGAAACAAGCAGGATTACATGATTCCCTTAATACTGAAGACGCTTGGCAGAAAAGAGAAAATGAAAACCAACAGGCATAAGGAAATAAAGTTGATGGGGAATATTGTTCGATGCCAGAACCTGTCAGTAACCCAAAGAAAACCTTGACAGGGTGTACCTACAGAATTGAAAGAATGATGAGACAGAAGAATCTCGCGATATGAATCCGAACAACACACCATCAGTCGAGCAATTTTGGCTGAAAGGGGGAATGGAATTGCGAGTCATCAAAGGTAACAATTTTTTCAGACTAAGATTTTGTTTTGGAAGTGCTATCTTACAAGGATCTCAAAAGGCCTATGAGCATAGATTTCCCTATCATTGGGACCTCTTACCTTTCTGTCGACTCAGATCAGAGACTTCTACTTCTAAAAATTCAAAAGCTCTAAATGAGCATCCAGGTATGTGTTTTGCCCTAAAAGGGGCGTTCACTGATATATGCTAAACTTGATCATCAGTGTAATGCTAAGATACGTAAACAACCTATAAAGGTTCTGTTATTAAAGTGTTAATTTTTCCCCAACCCCAGGCTGGGGCATATTATATGAAATTTGCATGTTTTTGTATCTAGGGGGTCTTTTAACTAGGTAGACCTAGCCACGGGCTAGGGTATATTTTATTTTCGGCCATTATTTTACACCTGCCTCTCAGTGATGGAATTTCATGTCGTATTTTGCCCCTCCGTAACGATTTTCCTTCATTTTTGCATTATGTCTCTCTGTGACGGTTTTCCTTCATTTTTGCATTATGCTTCTCCATGATGATTTTTTCATTTTTGCATTTTTGTCTTTCCATGATGGCTTTTCCTTTTACATTTTGTCTCTCCGTAATAGTTTTTCATTTTTTTGTACCATGCCTCTCCGTGACGGCTTTTCATTTTTCCATTATGCCTCTTCGTGACGGTTTTTCATTTTTGCATTATACCTCTCCGTGATAGCTTTTTCATTTTTTGCATTATGCCTCTCCGTGATGACTTTTCATTTTTGTATTATGTATCTCCTTGATGGTTTTTCATTTGTATTCTACCTCTTCGTGATGACTTTTTATTCTGTATTATGCCTCTCCGTAATGACTTTTTCAATTGAATTATGCTTCTTTATGATGGCATTTCATGTTACATTTTACCTTTTCGTGATGACCTTTTCATTTGTTGCATGACGGTTTTTTATATTTTGCATTGCCTCTCTATAAGGGCCACTTTATATTGCAGTCTTTTCTCACCCCACCCAAGGCATACGTCGAAATACGTGTGACCTGATTCTTGACATTGTAAAGATACGTAGGCAACATTTGAAGGGTTCAATCGCAATTCATCCATATTCTATTCCTATTATTTTCCATCGTGAAAAGGGCCATTTTTTTAATTTCGTAATTTTGTTATAAAATTTCAAAAAATAAAAATACTTTGAAAAAATATCAAGAAAACAGGACGAACAAAATGATGTGGTCGCCTATCTTTCTCAAGCAAGTAAAACTCGCATGACAAAGAAGGGTAGTTGCAGATATAACATTTTGACCACCCTGTAAAATTTTATATTTTATTTTATAGCTAACTTTGTTTTATTTAATTGTGTTTTATTTTATTTTATTTCCAAAAAATACAAAAAAATTAAAAAAAAAATAAGAAAATGAAATTGTGGGAAAAATAAGAAGAAAAAAACAAGAAGAAAGAAGGAGAAAGAATGAGAGAGAGGGAGAGAAATCATAAGAGCAGAGAGAAAGAAAAAGAGTGAGAGCGGAGAAAAAGACTGAGAAAGAGAGAGAGGAATGGGCCCTATTGGTGTTAGCTGAGATAGAGAGAGAGAGAAAAGAGTCAAAGAGTGAGAGGGGGCCCCCTATGCAAAATCAAGAGAGATAGAAAGGGAAGAAGGACAGCGGGACCTCTCTACTGTCAGTGTATGTGTGTGCACGTGAGAGATAGAAAGATGGGGCAGTGACCCGCTGCCACGTGTCGGCAACCAGACCTAGTTTTTACGGTTTCTTCGTGTTTTTCACGTTCCATCCATTCCTATAAATAGGGTTTTTCCCCTCCTAGTTTATTCATTCAAAAATTGAGAGGAGTTACCCCTAGAAGAGTTATTCTCAAAGCCCTTTTGGAAAGCCGTTTGTGAGAGAAAAAAATCAAGCATCGGGATTCCTAGCCTAGAACAAGTATGTTTTTGTTTATCTTTAATTTTTCAGCTTATTTTATTTTCTTCGCAATTTAAATTTCTGCAAGTTTTATTTCTTTTAGTTGTCCGATGGCTCGATAAAAAACGTCGGGATGAGGTTTTTCATTCTCAATCTGAACCTTTGCGCGTTTAGACGATGGCATTATTATTTTGCTCTTTTTATTTATTTATTTATTTTTGGATTCTTTTTTTTGTTTGTTTGTTTTTGTTTACAATTCATAAAAATAAAAACTAAAAAAAAAAAAAAAAGGTAAGTCGTCCGATGATTTGATGAAAACACTGGGATAGGTTTCTCGTGCTTAAACTTAATCCCCGAGCGTTAGGTAAAGGATGTTCTCATTATTTATTTTTTTGTATTTTCTTTATTTTATTTTTATTTTTTGTAATTAAAACCCTAAAAAATATAAAATATAAAAAATCCAAAAAAAATAATAAAATCTTAGGAATTAATCCTTACGAACTTAAGATGAATCCAACAATTCGATAAATCGTATGAGAGTTTTCTGTGACCTTGTTTCCATTCCCCAAGTAGAGTGGAATTTAGAAATGATTGGTTTTTATGAAATCTCTTCCTTCGGTAAATCTTTTCATATGATTCCGCTTAAGTTTCCAAAAGATTAATTCCAGCAAAATTGTTTCTACGATCCTCTCTCGATTCTCATAAGAATTTCAAATCGGGATTTCTTTAAATTAATTAAAAAAACTTAAAATAGACATTATTTGCATCCATCTAGCATATTTCTTTCTTTTATCATTTAGACGACATATTCATGACACTTTCACCACGTACATTTTTTTATATTTCATACATATAGGTTTTTATTTTATTTTATAATTCATACTACTTTTTCACATTTAGTCACGACACGTACACTACTTGCCTTTTTTTATATTAAATAATTAAATATTTACCATGGATAATCACGTTAATTCACCTAGTGTTCCCTGTTTAATTCTCGTATTCATGTTATTTTGCATTGGCATATTTAAATTAAATCCTTTAGTTTTTAGGTCACTTTTACATAAATAAAAATAAAATTCATATAATGTTTGTTTTTGCATTCATATTTCTATATTTATTTACTTATTTTATTTTTCTCATTTAAAGTAAAGAAATATCTTGAAAACATATATAAATACCCCCCGAGGACAATCATTTTCGAATCATTAATATTTGATAAGAGGTTATACTGGGGGAATATTCCCAAAAATACAAAAACTTATCCCACTTTATTTTTTTAAATACCAAAAATATTTCATAAGGAAATAATTTCAAAATAAAAATAAAATGTTCGGACTAAATTAATTGGACTTAATTAGATATAAGGTATCATCTTCAAAATGGCATCTTAGGATGCCTAACACATTCCCCGAGCGTAACCGACCCCGAGCCTTTAAATGAATTTTTGGTTTGACCATGTTTTTTTGGAGTCAATTTTTGCTTAGGCCTTTTCATTTTTTTTTTCTAAAATTCAGTGATCTAACACACCTTTTACATCCAATGCTAGGTGGGGATTCTTTATTTTAAAAAAAAAAAAAAAATTGCCTAAGTACGTTTTTGAGAAAACTGACGCTTTAAAAACCCCTTCTCGCTTTTAAGCATTTATTATTTAATATTCCTTTCCTTTCAGAAAATCGGGGCGCGTCAGGCCTTTTGTTTGAGAGTAGTTGGGAATGTTAGAGGAGGGTTGTGGTTTGGATGGTTGATGGGCTTGTGAGGGGAGAAAAAATTGGCTAAGTTTGTGAGGATTGTTGAGAGTAGAGAAGAAGTCTTGGGTGGATTTAGGGTCTTCTTGAGAGGAAATAAGAGATTTTTTTTTAAAAAAGAAAATATAATTTCTTCAAATTTAACGTGGTGAGACACAAACATTTTATTGTTTTGTAGGTTGAAGCAATAAAAAGAGCGATTGGCAATGGAATGGCCGAGCAATACTCAAGGTCGAGATTTGGGTTCCAATTTGTGGGAAGTGTAGGGATGAAACCATAGATAACAAAGACATCCAAAAACACGCAAAGAAGTGTAATTAGGATGGTGATGAATAATTTGTAAAAAGGAGTGTCAAAATCGATTATGGGTTTTGGCATGCGATTTATGAGATAAGTAGTGGTTTGGAAAGCAAATGACCAAATTTGAAGGAGGACAGAAGCTGGGTGAAGAAGAGTAAGACCTAATTAAGCGATATGACGATGTTTTTGTTCGACGGAGCTTACATGTTCGGAAGTGTAAGGAGGTGATGTGAGATGTTGAATACCATATTTGGCAAGGACTTGTGTTAAGGATTGATATTCACCACCTCCATCAGTGTAAATAATCTTAATTTTTGTGAAGAAAAAAATTTCAATTAATGTTTTGTAGTGCTTAAAAATAGTGGGAACTTCTTATTTGACTTTAATGCGATAAAACCAAGTATATTTCGTGAAATAATCGACAAAAATTATGTAATAGCAATTTTTATCAACTGAAATAATTGAAGATGGTCCCCAAACATCTAAATAAAGAACTTAAAAAGGCTTATGACATTGAATGGAAGAAACTCTAAAAGGCATTTTGTGGATTTTATTACAAGCATAAGAAGCGCAATGAAACCAACAAGATAAAGAGTTCTGACAAGACATTTGTTGATTCGCAAGAAGTTTTGTTAGATAGGAAGAGAGGGGTGACCGAGTCGTTGATACCACAAGGTAGATGTCATGATGAGATAAGCAGAAGGAAATGGGGTAGCTGATGTAGGCCATTCATATAGATTGTTTTTATTTCGGCCTCTTGTTAAGGATGCCCCCGTTCTCAAGTTTTTCATATAAAAATGGTGAGGAAAAAATTCAACGGATGTGTTATTTTGGTTGCAGAATTAAGTAACAGATATGAGATTCTTTTTTAATGGAAGGAGCACACAAAATATTGTTTAAAGTAAATGTGGTAGTAGGTATATGAATCATAGAAGATCCAACATGAGAAATAGAAATATCAGTGTCGTTACCAACAATAATGTTATTATCCCCTGCATAGTTGGAGTGCATGGAGAGATTTTGCCGATCATAGGTAATGTGATGTATTTCACCAGAGTCAAGTACCCAATTTCCATTCGAGGTGCCATCAATGCAAGCGATCATGTCAGCCTACGACAAAGATTGTTAGTGGGTTGGTTTCAATTTTGAGCGACAAACCTTAACGGTATAGCCTATTATGTCACACAATTGACAAATAACTTTGTGTTGTTGATTAAGAAATCCTTGAGTTAACCTGTTGTTTGAGAAAAGAAAAAAAAAGCCGATATAAGTAGAATTTGATCGAGGAGATGAGGGAGTATACATTTTGAAGATAGAGAAAATAAGTGAAGAAGAAATTTGTTCAAGACAGTCGAAGCTCTGATACCATAAAGAATATCATATTTAAGATAATAGAGAAATGACATCATTTTATTATCATAGTTTACAATAATATATATATTACCATGCGTATACACTTTTAGCACTAACACACTATTCTATACATTATAATTACAAATAATAGAAGCTGGGGAGAAGGACACCTGGTTGAACACATGCAGACGTGGATGAACACATGCAGACATCACTTGGACTTGAATGAACACATATAAGTGTGTGTAATCACTTTTTATCATCAAGAACATTAAAAATGAGTTCAAAATTTCCTAGGGTTTTACACTCCTAAAATTAGGATAAGTGTTGACTTGGCAGCGGTGATTGTCGCTAGTTTAGTCAGAGGAAGGTTTTCACGCTTAAAATTTGTCCTTTTGATTTTTTCAAGAAAAATTACCTCATGGTTACACTAAAAGAGTCAATCTACCAAATATCTCGTAACTTTCTAATTGAACTATTTAATTCTCAAATTCATGTTAATCATTACCGTCTAGCCTCAATTTCAAATTCAAACCCAATAAAGTGACGATAATGCTTCATATATTTGAAAACATATATTTACATGTCATAGAAGTAGAAACTATTACAAAATTAAAATTATTCTCACCACCTTCGATGAGAATCAACCCCAAAATGGATGTAACTCCCTAAAGGTTCGTCATGGGGATCATGTGTAAAGCCTAATTTTTGCATATGTGTATTTTTAATTGCGTTTTAGAATATTTAGAAACATAATAGGGTTCATTGTGATATTTAAATTTTACCTTAAAATTTTATTAGGGATTATTATGGTATTTAAAAATTTAGTTTTTTTTAGTGTTAAAAAAATAGGGGGTTAAAAATAATTTCAATTTTGACTTTTAAAATTTTAAGGATTATTTCTTTGTTTAAAATATAATATTTAATAATATTGGGATACAATTATATGTTCTTTATATTAAGAGTGTGTTTTGTGTAAATACGGATATTTATATATTAAAAAATAGAATATATGTGTGTGATGTCTAAGAAGACAACACACTATACACATGTGTTGTCTCTAGCACATGTTAAAAAATAAATAAATAAAATAACATAAAAAAGAAAATTGTAATGGAACACAAGGTTAAGGCGGTGTGCACCTATCTTTTCCTTCTCCCTATATATATGTATAAATGGTTTTTTTTCTTAATTTTTATTTGTTTTTGTTTTGATTCTTACTCTATTTCGGATATGTTATATATATATATATATATATATATATATATATATATATATATATATATATATATATATATATATAGTTTTGTAAAATATAGTGAGATTATATTGATATATAGATATGTTTAATATGAAAAGTGGTTTTTATTATTATACCACTACGCCATAGTGTGGTCCTGACAGAAAGGCATGTCCTACGGGATGTTGTTAGTCTTAAAAGGACGACATGTTTTGTAGGATGTTGTCTTGTAACTTGATTGGAGGGCAAGTCCTGCAGGTGGTTGACACATATTGTTGTTGATGATGATGATTATCATTATGATAGGGTAGCTTATACCACGTGTTGACTCCTATCATTGAAGATATTGAATGATCCTAACACTGATGGCAATCTTAGATTGTACAGTTGTACAAATTATGATACCGTTATAACTTTTGATCGTGAGGTGAAACGATCCTATGGCTAATAGAGAAGTATGTGTGTGATATTTTATTATATATCAAATAAATTTGACCAATTGATTTAAATTTAGTGGTTTCATTTTGATGATATATATGGAAATTTGATATTACTTAAGTGCATGGTTATATTCTATTTTGAAAAGTGGATTTTGCTAAATGTACTTGATCCATAAATTATTTTTATATTGTGAAGACAGTACACTGATAAAATATATTATCTCAGGTACCTCAACTAGAGACGGGTCCACTACTGGCGCTAAGTAGAGTCAAAGGATGTTTTAGTTTTTTTTTAGGCTGGTAAGACAGCTATTGGAAGCAAGTGGGTTGGACTTTTTTGTAGTTTTATTACGGAATAGTTGGTTGTGTATAACTGTTGAATTTAGAGTTAGTAAATATTTATAATTTTTTGAAAATCTATGTCAATTGATAGGTGGTGGCTGAAATTCATGGTGTACGGCACTTTTCGAGCGAGTGAGAATGAACTAAGAATTTAAGAGAGTGCTAAGGAGAGAGATCACGACTTCTATTATCGTTTTCCATAGACAGAACTAACTGATAATGTAAGACCTGACTTTTGCATGTATATATTTTTATTTTCATTTTAGAATATTTTGAAAATAATAAGGTCCATTATGTCATTTAAATGTTACTTTAAAATTTTTTAGGAATTATTACAATATTTAAAAAAATTAGTTTTTAAGATTTTTTTTTGTTGGGGGGGGGCACATGTAGGATGCCTATTATGCTGAAAATGCATGCCCTTTTATATGGAGCAAAACCAGTAATTGAAAAAGTTTGAAACTTCTGATTTAAGAATGCATTAAAAGGACAACAATAAATTTTAGCCGTTACACACTTGAAAAGTCTTCATGCTTGTAATTCACAATAGTTGCACACCAGGCCCAACTCAAGCCTGGCCGGCCGGGCAGGAGGATGTGCAACGATGGCGACAACAACGTGCACGATTGTGACTTTATTTATTTTATACCCTTTGGCGTACTTTATGTCCACATAATTTCAATAATATGTCTAATAAATCAGAGTTGGATAAATACTTAGCTTCCCCTGTAGAAACTGAAAGTGATGAGTTTGAAATTTTGGGATGGTGGGGGAGTAATTCAACAAAATATCTATTTTTTTCTCAAGTTGCAAGGGATGTATTAGCTATTCCGGTGTCCACAGTTGCCTCTGAGTCTGCTTTTAGTACGAGTGGGCGAATTTTAGATCATTTCCGTAGTTCGTTATCGGCAAAAATGGTTGAGACTTTGATTTGTACTTAGAATTGGTTGCGGTCTTCAAAACCAATCAATCTTCGGGAAGTAATGGAACAAGTAGAGCAATATGAAAATATCGAGGAAGATAATATTCATTACTCTCTCTCTCTCTCTCTCTCTCTCTCTCTATATATATATATATATATATATATATATATATATATATATAACTCTTCTATCTTTTATTGATTATGGATTTGACTATAATTTCTTTTATTCATATTGTTCTTTTGTGTTAGGACTTATTGAATTGAGTTTGACAACTACAGTAATTGATGATTGATTAATGTTACGCTTATTTAATTTTTTAAGGTAAGGATTATTAAATTGCAGATATACATTGCATTTTATTTGTATTTTTTTTTTTTTTTTTTTTGTGAAATTTTAATTTTATTTTAAACGTTATTTGTTTTTATTTTGGAACTTGAAACAGGTGATCGATGTGGTTTTGGAGATATTAAGTCTGGCTTCAACCTGCAAAGCTGCAATTGATTGAATTATTTTTATTTTTTTTTTGGTTATTTTAGACTCTCATTTATTTCAATTATTTAGTTTATTAGTACTGGTTGTGTGATGTGTAATAATTTTGTTTTATTTTTATTTTTAAAGTTTTAATTTTTGATAACCACATATTTTTATTTTTTATTTTTTATTTTTTTTGTGTGTTCTACTATTTCTGTTTCTGTCTCATCTACTAAAAAAAAAATTATGGGTTGTTGCATATTTTTTTTTTAAAATGAAATCTTGTAATTGGGCCAAATGGTTGAAATAATCAGCTCAAACTTGAAAATTTATATTTGTTATCTATTTTTGTATAAAATAAGTCGGCCCAATATGTGGGCCCAACCCGCTGGCGTGCTCGACCCTGATCCGCCAATAACTGGGTGGAGCTGCAACAGGCCCAAAATTGTGTTTTTTATTTTGGCCCATACTCTTCTGACCCGCCTATATTCAGCTCGGCCCAATGTATAGGCCCAAATCCGACCCGCCCGACCCGTCAGTAGTCCTATCTGCAAGGCACCTTACTCCTCCCTAGGTGAAAAGGAGATTCCAGATTCCAACATGGCATTGTGAATTCCGGAATACGTCTATGTCACTGCAAGGGTGAACACGTGGCTGGGTCCCAGGTGTTAATTCAGTGGTGCCCGAAAATACCCTTATCAATAATGTATAAACATTAAATTTAGATATGAAAATTATAGAAATAATATATGCACATTAAATTTAATAATAATGCAAAAATATTAAATTTATAGAATTAAATTAAATAAATAATATAAAAGAAAAAATATAATATATGAAAATTATGAATACTAGCTTCACAGAAATTATAGAAATGACATACAAACATTAAATTGAATTAGTAATAATACTAAAATATCAAATTTATAGGAATTAAATTAAATAAATAATAGAAAATTATAATATAATATAAGAAAATTATAAATATTAAATTTACAAAAATTATACAAATAATATATTGATATTAAATTTAGTACCAATACAAAAATATTAAATTTATAAAAATTAAATTAAAAAAATAATATGAAATAGGAAACATAATATATAAAAATCATGGATATTAAATTTGCTAAAATTATAAAAATAATATACGGATATTAAATTTATTAATAATACTAAAAATATTAAATTTACCAGAAATTAAATTAAGAAGATAATATTAACGAAGAAATATAATATACATATATTATGGACAATTTACGAAAATTTTTAAAATAATATATGAATATTAAATTCAGTAATAATATTAAATTATTAAATTTATGAAAATTATAATAAAACAGAACATACATAAACCCTCTATACAAATCTCAGACGTTCTTTATCTCTAGAGATAAAAAAATGGTTCAGATTGATCCAAAAATTAACATAAATAAAAAGAATATTTATATCTAACCTTATATATCTTATACCTAATTGAGAAAAAATAATATATTTTTTGTATAGTTGATAAGAGAAAATATTATTTTTCTATATATAGATCTACAAAAATAATATGTGGACATTAATTTTTTTTTAATAATACTAAAATATGAAATTTATGAAAATTAAATAAAGAAAATAATATAAAGAAAAAAAAAATATAATATACGAAAATTATAAAAATTAAATTTACGAAAATTGTGAAATAATATATGGACATCAAAATTAGTAGTAATACTAAATTATTAAATTTATGAAAATTATAGAAATAATATGTGGGTATTAAATTTAATAATAATACTAATACATTAAATTTACGAAAATTAAATTAAAAATATTATAAAATAGGAAATATAATATACGAAAATCATGGACGTTAAATTTACGGGAATTAGAACGAAGATAAACTCTCTAGACAAATCTCAATCTTTTTTTGTCTCTAGAGATAAAAAAGGGTCTAGATTAATCCAAAAATTAACATAAATATGTAAAACATATATTATATCTAACCTTATATATCTTATACTCATTTGAGGAAAGATAATATATTTTTTGTATAAATGAGGAGAGAGAATATATTTTTTTCTATATATAGATCTATAGAAATAATACATGGACATTAAATTTATTAATAATACTAAAATATTAAATTTATTTAAGTTAAATTAAGAAAATAATATGAAAAAAGAAATACAATATATAGAAATTATGGAAATTAAATTTTCAAAAAATTAGAAATAATATATGGACATTATATTTAGTAATAATACTAAAATATTAAATTTATAGAAATTAAAGTAAATAAAATATTATAAAAGAGAAAATATAATATACGAAAATTATGAATATTAAATTTACAAAAATTAGGACGGACATGAATACTCTTGACAAATATTAGTCGTTCTTTGTCTCTAGAGATAAAGAACGATCCATATTGATTCAAAAATTAACATAAATACAATATACGGAAATTATGGACTTTAAATTTATGAAAATTATTAATATATATATATATATATATATATATAGACATTAAATTGAATAATAATACTAAAATATTAAATTTTATAAAAATTAAAAATCATAGAAATAATATAAAAGAAAAAAAAATTAAAATATGTGAAAATTATAGAAATAATATATGGACATTAAACTTAATAATAATACTGAAATATTAAATTTAGAGAAATTAAATTATAAAAATAATATAAAAGAGAAAATATAATATATTTGTATCACTTCACTCGAAAGTCCTTGACTCTGACATTTAATTTAGGAGATTATTGGAATAATATATGGATATCAAATTTAGTAATAATACTGACACATTAAATTTATGAAAATTAAATTAAAGAAATAATATGAAAGATGAAATATAATATACGGAAATTATGAATATTAAATTTATAAAAATTATAGAAATAATATATAAACATTAATTGTCATTACCACGAGATCTACAACTACGCTCCATTTGGTAAGAATAGTGAAAAGATAAATAATTTACGATGGCCAACGCTACTGGCAAAAAGAAACCTTTATGAGGCAAGGTCTCACCTGTACTACCTCATGATTTCAAAATTATGTTATCTCAAAATTTTGAAAAGTGAATCGAATCACATCAATAAAAATTGTCGTGCATTGAAAAGAGAAAAAAAAATAAAGAAACAAATTCATGTGAAACAATAACTTCACAAGATTCAGAAGAGCAAACGCTCTAGATGCAAATGAGAAGATGTTAGTGTTCTTTATCGATCCGCGATATACAGATGACCCAACACTGTCCGATTACGAAGATGGAGTGATTCATTACGAATGGTTTGATAAACTTATTTAGTTATCTTGCCATAAAAGTTCAATATTAGGTTATGTATTTTCTAATTCTTTTTTTTTTCTTTTCTTTTTACGATTACTTTTTGTTGTTATCGCCTTTAATTTTAATATGCTTTTTTGTTTTTAATTTGCTACTACAACGTTAATTTTTTTTTTCTTTACTGTTTTTTTTAAATTTATGGCCTTTAAATATATAATAAAAATAACTAAGTTATTATGTTGAATAATCTTTTATATAACGTTTAAATTAAATTTTAATTAATATATTAAACAATATATACATTACTAGTAATAAAAAATGATAAATTTTTTATATATGAAATAGATTAGATATTTTTTTATTTATTTAAAGTAAATAAAAACAATTAAATTTTATACATTGAGTTGTTAACACCATTATTAATTGAAATAGATTGAACTAATGAAAAAATATTTTTTTGTCTAATGCCTATGTGTTTTTTAAAAAAAAATCAAATTTCTAAAAAAAAAATTGCAATAGGAATACAACAAACAAATACTTAAGAAAAAAAAGTTGTTGAACAAGTCTGCAATAAGGTGTCTTAAAACATTCCGAGTAAGTAAATGAAGTGTAAATGGGCCGGAGATGCTACCTTCGGCCCACTCGTTTAAAAAAAATCAAGTGTAAAGCTAGAGGTAGCAACTCCGGCTTTACAGTAATTAGGCCAGAGATGCTACCTCTGACCATTTATTAAAAAAAATAAACTTAAAAGCTGGAGGTAGCATTTCCGGCTTTCACATTGAATTGAAAAAACACATATATATATAATCAAAATTGTATAACTGGGGTTGTTAACCCGAGTTCATTTTTATTTATTTTTTGGATAGAACAGGAGTAGCAATCCTGTTTTATGTATGTTCGGTAAATAAGTTAAAAATAACCATTTTTCAATAAAAAAAATTAATCTATTTTTTAGGTGAAGAACTCTACTATAGTTATTGCATTGATTTTATTTTTTAAAAATGTTATTAAAAGAAAGGCAAATAGGTAATTGATTACTATTTTTTAAGGCAAAGGGGTATCTGTGGTATTTGATAAAAACATAAGGGATTACCGGGGTCACTGCTGCGTGACAGTTGTCACACGCGGATGCTATCACGTGGAAACACGTGCATTAGGTGGGAAAAAGCCTAAAAATTCTAGAAATTTGCCTTTTTTTCATTTTTTTTTCCCTTTTCCTCGCCAATTTTGGACTGGGCTTAGATAGCCTAGGGTTTTTTAGGGTTTCTAGGGTTTTTTTTCCCATATTTCTCTATAAATAGGATCCTCCTCCTTCTAATTTATTCACTCAAAAATTCAGAAAGAAATCCTTCTAGAGAGCAATTCTCAATGAAAGCCTAATTGGAAAGTCGTCTGTGAGAGAAGAAAAACCCGAGTATCGGGAATCTTAACCAGAGTAGGTATATTTTTTTATTTTAAATTTTCTTCATTATTTTCTTGTTCTCACAATTTAAGTTCTTTCAAATTTATTTATGTTATAGTTGTCCGATGACTCGATGAAAACACTGGGACGAGGTTCTCCATTCTTAAGTTAAACCTTTGAGCGTTTGACGATAACAATTTCATCTCGCCTTTTTTTTTTTTGTATCCTCCTTTATTTTGTTGCAATTCATATAAAAAACTAAAAAATAAGTCGTTCGATGATCCGATGAAAACGTCGAGACAAATTTCTTCGTGCTTAAGATTAATCCCCAAGCGTTAGGTGAATAGTGTTTAATCCTTTATTTTTACTCTTTTTTTTTTATTTTCATTGTTTATAAAAATCTAAAAAAATTAAAATTAAAAAAATAATAATAAATATTTTAGTTTGTAAGAATTAATCCCTACAAACTTTAAGATGAATTCAATAATTCGATAAATCGATGGAGATGTTTCCATGCCATTGGTTCAATTTCCCAAATAGAGTGGAATTTAGAAACGATTGATTTTAGGAAATCTCTTCCCTCGTTAAACGTTTTTGTAGGATTCCGCCTAAGTTTTGGAAAGATCAATTCCAATAAACTTGTTTCCACGACTTTCCCTTGATTCTCATCTCTATAGGATTTGAAATAATTTCAAATCGGGACTTTTTTAAATTAATTGGGCAAATTAAAAATAGGCATCCCTTGAATCCATGTAGCAAGTAGCATAATATCTCGTGACATTTTGCATATTGCTTTTTTTTTCTTTTTTTTTCATTTAGATGACATGCTTAGGACAATTTCACCACCTATACTTCTCATATTTCATCACGTTACATATAGATTATTCTAAACTTCATAATTCATGTCACTTTTCATCGTTTAGTATACGACATGTACACCACTTGCATGTTTTCACATTAGAAACCAAATCTTTGCCACAAAAAGTAATGTTAATCCTTTTAGTTCCTTAATTCATTCCTGTATTCACGTCACTTGCATTCATGCTTAAATTAAGATATGTTTTGCATAAGGAAATCATGAAAAACACAAACATGTAGCTTTAAGACACTGTATAAAAAATAAATACATTATTGCCTAAATAAAATAAATTTGTGTCATGATAGTTAATATTATCATGTTTTGCTTTCTTACTTATACCTTTATAGTTTTCGTAATTCACTAGTTTAGTTTATCCATTTAAATTAAAGAAACTCTTCAGAAACATATATAAAACTACCTCCCGGGGACTACCCCTATCAAATCCCTTAATATTTGATAAAAGGTCATACCGGGAAAATATTCCAAAAAATACAAAAACTTATCCTATCTTTTTTTTTTTTAAAATACCAAAAAGATTTCATAAGGAAAAGACTATCAAAATAAAACAAAACATTTGGACCTAAACTAATTGGAATTAATTGGATATAAGGTATCGTTTTTTGACATGCGTCTTGGAGTGTCTGGCACCTTCCCTAAGCGTAACCAACCCCCCGAATTATTTGAATGAATCTTTGGTTTGACCATGCCTTTTGGAGTCAACTTTTATTTAGGACTTTTAATTTGTATTTTAAAAATTTGGTGACCTAGTGACCATTTAAATCCAATGCTAGGTGGCGACTTCTTGTTTTTAAAAATGACCTAAGTATTTTTTGAGAAAACCAACGCTTTAAAAAAACTCTTCTCTTTTACGCATTATTATTTCATATCCTTTTCATTTTCTGAAAATCGGGGCGCATCAACGATGTACATGTTCTATGCCTAATATGATTATAACCCTTCATTTTTTACCAGTGTAGAATATAACATTAACTGAATATGGAAAAACTAAAAATAAAAATGGAAATCTCCTATGTTGTTATTTGTCGAGACTATTTTTTTTTTTTAATTTTGAATGCAATTGAAAATGGAAAATCTCTTATGTTTTTATTTGTGAAAACTATTTACGTCACACCCCACCCCAGACATCCGTCAACGTGGGGCCGGCGTGACGTCAAAACGACCTCACCTTAACATCAAACCCACTAGTAACCGACAAAATACATACAAAATATACAACCACAAATTTTGACCATATACAACATCTCTAACTGGGGACACACCCGTCCCTAAATTATAATAACAATAAAAGTATAACAATCATGAAGCTCTCACAGGTTCGCCTCAGACAGCTCCTCCCAAAATATTTTCATACTACACCAACACCGGACTCTATCTAGTGCTAGTAGGGGACCGACTCCTAGCTGTTGTACCTGCGAGTGTACTGCCTTCTTAGTAAAATATTTTTAAAATAATAATACATTCTAAATATTACCACCATTAAATATGAATCAAGCATAAGTATATAAACACCACATAGCTCATAAAATCTCTAGTATATAAGCAGTGAAAATAAAGCGATATAGATAAGTTCCATCCAAGTCCAACTAATATAAAATCATACCAATCACCATAATAAATAATAAATCATCCAAGATAAGTAAAACACCACTCCACCACAACACACACTGGCTAGCCATAGTGATCCTTTTAACCTCACGATCGGGAGTTGCAATAGTACCGTAACATCTGTAGGAATGCCTTCCTACGAAATATCCACACACTTTCTAGGATGAAATATAATCTATACCCCTTACGGGGAGAAACATCCACATCCCATGGGAAGAATCCACATCCTCTTACGGAGATAAATATAATCTACACCCCTTTCGGGAAGAAACCACACCTCTTTCGGGGAGAACAACTATGGCATCGTCAAAATCATCAGTATAGTTAAAAATCCACATCCCCTACAGGAAGAAATACATTTCCACACCACATCGTCAAAAATCCACACCCCTTATGGGGAGAATATAAACCACACCCTTTTTTGAGGAAAATTTCAAAATTGCATTTTTTCATCTCCTTTTTAAAAGTACCACCAATTTCAGTAAAAGAACCAGCTTTTCACCTTTGTACCACCGATTTCAGTAAAAACTATTTTTCAACCTTTGTTTTTAGAAAACCAAGCATTTTTAGAAAACCATATATTTTTCACTCTCTTTTCAAAACCACCCATATCCAACGAAAATTATTTTTTAATCCTTCTTTTCAGAAACCAACACAATTCCCCAGAAATTCATTTTACCAACTCACTCCAAAAACCTGTTTGATCCATATCATTTATGAAATCATACAGTGTAAGTAAACACATATGTCATCATATATATATATATATATATATATATATATATATATATAAAATAGTTTGGTAAGAAGACAGTACACTCACCTGATTATTCATTTTCGAAGACTTTAACCGTCTATTCTCTACCAGTACTCCAATGCCTGCGAACCTAATAGTGATAGGGTCTAAATTAATATTTTATATAAAATAACAGAATCATACAATGCAGGCCCTAGTTTACAAGATTTCCTATTCCCTGTTTTTTTTTTTTATTATGAAATATTACTATTTAACTAATATTACTCCGTTACAATTTCTTATATCAAATTACATTTATTCATGTAAACGATCTCACTATTTCCCATCGCTATTTCAATTTAGACAATTAAATACATATATTAAAATATTCGAGATTCTACCTTTTTCGAATTTTTCCATCGGCCGCAAGATTGGATTATTAATTTTTGTAGGGTGGTTTGTACAAATTCCCCTTTACCCTTTTTCCTCATTTTTCTTTTTCTTCTTCCCGTTTCCTTTTCTACTTCTGCGTTTGTTTGCTGCCGGTGCTCCACCACCTAGGCGAGCCTCCTCCTCTCATCTGATCTACTCCCAAAAGTTTCACCGTTCAAGCGAACGCTCGTCCTCTTTTTTCTTTGTTTTTGGGTCCTGCTGTCTCATCTCTTTCTCTCCTCGCCAACGACAACCTCACACTACTCACCGTCGGTGATCCCACTGATTACAACCCAACGCAACCCCTTGACCACTCTCACCGAAGACAACAGAACAGAACCCCCACACAAACACCGACCGAACACCACCGGACAACAGCCCGAACCTCTCTCTATCTCTCTCTCTCCGATTTCTCGCAACAGAACAGCACACCCTGCCGTCCGCCCCTTCCTCTCTTTCTAACTTTCCACCGCTGGTGATGATCACATACACACTCCCCAACCACTACCGGCAACACATACAAACACCCATACCCACATGCACACCACCGGAGGAGCCACACTCCATCGGACCATCTCACGCCGCCGTTTGCACCTACACAACCAACTGCAGCTCTCTCTCTCTTTCTCTAACCCACCGCCAGTGACTAATCAACGGCGACACACACATTGTCACCTCATCGGACCAACGGCAGCACACACGCACACACCGCCAATCACAACCCACCTCTCTCTCTCTCCTCTGTTTTTCGACGATGAACGGCTGAACCCACACACATACCCAAAATTTATCGGAACAAAGAATTCACACACACACACACAACAATGAAATGGAACAGAACGCACACACAGACGACCACGCCGGAGAACCCAGCACCGCTGAACCCTCTCTCTCTCTCTAAAATTCTGATTTTTCTCTTCTGATAGTGTTTTGATCCTTATATTTTTTGCATGTATCCTTTTTATATGCATAAATTGAGTGGCAAAAAATGATCTTAGCTTGCCACGTTACCCACCTCCGATCTCCCTGCTCCGGTTGAACATTCGGCACACACACAGACATAGATATATATATATATATATATGTGTGTGTGTGTGTGTGTGTGTGTGTGTGTGTGTGTGTGTATAAAAAAAATCTTTGAATAAATTGCTCTTTTCTCCCCCAACTTTCTTAAAGTTTTCTCTTGAGTTCCATTCACCATTTATAAGTTTCTTAAATTGCAATTTGATCCCTGACAGTTAAATTTTTTATAAATTGAATGACAATTTGGATCCTAAGTTTAGAATAATGTTTTTAAATTTGCAATTTGACCCCATTTTTTTTATTTTTTATTATTTTTTATTTTTTATTTTATTATTATTATTTTTTTAAAAAATTAATTAACACCATTTTACCCCGTATTTTCCCGAATGCTCTAAAATGCAACTATTAATGACATACGTGCTACGATTGAAGTCTTACAATTTATTTGGTAAAATAGTTTAATAAGAAAGTTTTTAAATTTCACAAATCTTGCAAGGTTATTTTAGTCATAAAAATTTTGGCATTTTTAAATTTTGGATTAAACAATTCAAAAAATCAAATCAACAAAGATTATATGGTTCAATATAAAATAGTTGGAATTGTTCGGTACTTTGACCCTTAATTAGGGATGGCAAAAACAAACGAACTGATGGGTAACCTAGAGAAACCGAATCGAATGGTCCGGGTGGAAACCGACTAAATGGTTTTGGTCGTGGTTTTGGTTTTAAATTTAAAAATCGAAGCGGTTTTGGTTTTAGTGTTAGGATAGTAACCACGTAACCAAACCATATAACTATATATATATATATATGTGTTGATCCTAAGATTTTGATGGACAATTAAAGGTTGATGTTTTTGGTGGAACTAACGGTTTGATTAAGTTTTTCAGTTTATTAGTTCCAAATGATGAAGATATGATGACAAAGATGATGAAGGATTAAGAGGTTGAAAATTTTAAAGAACCTAGGGAAAACAACTCAGGTTAAATTTCAACTCTTAATATTCTAATTAGGATCACATACGACATAAAAAAAAATTAAATTATTTTTATAAATATGTGTATTTTTTATAGGATCCTAATTAGTTAAATTATTTGCTTCTATGTGTAATTAAAAAATAAATATTAATAATTGATTAAAATTGAATTTAAGTATTTAGTGGAGCTAATCGAGAAAAGAAATCGGTTAAAGAGGCGAAAACATCAAAGAAAATAGATTAAAAACGAATTGACAGAAGTGTTCCAGCATTAATAAGTCGATAGGTAAGTCGACCGAAGCATAGAAGAAAAAGTCTTTGTATCTCTAAGTTGATAGGTAGGTCGACCAAAGCTTAAATGTGAACTCTCTGAATCGATAAGTCGACTGGGCGGTCGACCTGTGATAAGAAATGTAACTCTCTAAATCTCTAAGTCGACAGATAGGTCGACCGATGAGCACATAATTTTTGGCTTGACTACATCCTGAATCGATCGGTCGAAGGGTAATCTTGGTCGGTCAACTTATGGGATTATTTCAGGATATTTTGGAATTCCAGATTTTATTCTAAAAGTAGCCGTTACTAACCGTTTTTTAGTTAGGATTCACAAGATATATTGGAGATTTAATGTTATTTGAGATATGCAACATATATTATGATATCCCTATAGATATGGTTCATTAAGTTTGAATATTTTTTAATTTGGTACATGTAATACTTTCTATCCTATTTAATTGTGATTGAGAAATATTTGGGAGACTTAATTAAGAAGTTTAAAAGCTATAATTAAGTTATTTGAACCAGGATGAAGTTTTAATGATATAAGGGGTCTATAAGAGCAATTAAATATCATAACAAGTGGGAACTAGCTGTTAGAGAACTTATTTTATTCCTATTTATATAGACCTGCATTTTTCATATTAGAGAGAGAGAGATCAAGAGTATTATACTGAGTTTTTCTAAGAGAAATCATATTGAGAATAGTGAGAGTTTTTCTAAGAGTTATTCTTGAGAATTATTTATTGTGGATCATTACTACTACCGAATTTAAAGTGACATTACTATAATTATTCTTTCTATGGATTCCGGGTGAGATATTTCCAAATTATTTTCTATTTAGTATTGTTTGGTTATATTTAAAATTTGATCTTTAGAAATTATTTTATGATTTTTTATTGAAAAATATTTTCGAAACAATTTCTTGAATAAATCTGATTACGTGCTACCCATTTTTGTTTAAAATCAGATTTTGAATATTTTACTTTTCTATCACTAGTTTTAGAATATTAATTAAGTTCTAATTTATTTGGGGTGATAGAAGCTCCGAGTGAGAAAAATCAATTGTCAATTTTTAATTGGTGAGTTAAGTGACGAATTGAATACTGTTATTAGTATTTAATCTAAGGGTAGCTGATTTCAATCTCTTCCTGTAAAGAGATTGAGGTAGTAATTTTTTCTGAATTGAATTATTTTGTGAGCAATTTTGTAATAGTTCAATCCTTACCGGGTAAAGTGATATTTGGAGTATTTGTGAGGTTTTGATTCTTTAGTCTTAATTTAAAAAAGAATTAAGTTATTCTTGAGCCTGTAAAAAGTAGAGGTTATTCCTAAGCCTGTGAAAAAGAATTTGTAAAGGTTGATTTTGAACTTGTAAAAGAATCTTTATGAGGGTTTGGTTCCTACCTTTAAAGGAATCTTGAGTTTAGTGGGTGCGACTCTCCATGGGGTTCAGATGACTGGATTAGCCAAGAGTAACTTGGTGAACCAGTATAAATTTCTAGTGTGCTGCTATCTTTACATTATTTATTTTTGTTGACTAGTGTGCACCTAATTGATTTTATATTTCTGTTGTGATATAAAGATAATAATTAATTTAGGATTAAAATTAATTATTTGGATTATTAAAATAATTTTTTTTATATGTTTTTATCTACCCAATTCACCCCCTCTTGGGTAGTTCACTGGGCCAACAATATATACACACACACACACATACACTAGAAAAGAGGAAGAGAACGGAGAAAATCTGAGAACAAACGGAGCATTGAGCAAAATAAAACATAAACCCTAGACAACTGCTAGGGTTTATATATGCTTATAGGCAGTTGCTAGGGTTTACCGTTATTTGTTATGAACGTTTATTGTAATAATTAATAATTTTATGGTTTGGTTTTTGTTTTTAAAATTTATATTTTATATTTTAGTTATATTTTTGTTTACATATAAGTAACAATGGTTGGCGATTTTGCGATTTTGACTTTGATTTTTTATAAAATTTAAAAATCTTAAACGGTTTCGCAGTTTTGGTTTTGGTTTTGGTTAAAATTAAATGATCCGGTTTTAAAATCATTTAAAAAAAAAAAAAAAGTGGTTTTGGTTTGGTTTTGATTTTATGTATGTTTAACTGTTTTTGTTTTGTATGAAATCGAGTCAAACCCAGACCATTCACATTCCTACCCTTAATTTGAGTCCGTCTGACAATTCCTCCCCCTTTCGGGAAAAAGAGAAATAAAAACCAAAGAAATAAAACATGAATTTAAAAATGGAAAATTTACACACACAACCCCTAACTTAGGAAAACACACGCTTCTTCTACCTCGTCTATACACATTTTTTGTACTTGGAGACCCTAACCAGTCGGAGCTCGAGCCACACGCCACAAACGCCGGAGAAGTGTAACCCTCAGCACCGCAATCCTCCGATGTTTCAATTCACCGTTGGTTTTTCCTCCGAACTCGCCGTCTTTTGATTTATAATGTTTGGCAATTGATGTTTCTTTTAATGTAGTGTTTTTGTCTAATCCGGAGATATGGCTTCCTCAATTATTCACTGGAGACTCTCCCCCTTTTGTGGTTCGCACGCCGTCGTTAATGGTACCTTCATAAACTCTTAATTTTCAATTCATAATTTTAATTAACGGTAAAGGTGAAGAAAAAATCTCGTTTATGGCTTCATAATGTTGATTAATGATTCAATGGGAAGCCAATAATAATGTTTTATTGTTTGATTATAGCTTTTGTTGTGATACTTTGATTATTAACTATAAGCATGCCAAGTTCATAGCTTGTATAAATCTTTGAAGAACAACTAAGGTAGTGTTTTCATGATATTGGAACTTCAGAATTGGAATTAGAAATCAACACATGTAGAAATTTTAAAATTTACACGCTCATTTCTAAGGATTCAATTCCATAGTACCAAACACTACCTTAAGGGGAAAGAGAGAATGGAAGACTAGATATCTTAATATGTGTTACATTTTTAATGTTGGAAAAATATAGAGAGAATAAGAAAGATTTACATATAGTATTTGTAGACCTAGAAAATGTTTATGATCAGGTACCCAGAAAAGTTTTGTGGTTGGTGTTATAAAAGAAATAGGTATTCAATGTGTATATTGAGGTAATTAAGGATATATGAAATTATAGTTACTATTGTTCGAACAGCAGGAGGCGATAATTGTACATTTTCTATTAATATAGGCTTACATCAAGGATCATCTTTAAGTCCTTACCTCTTCGTTCTAGTGATGGATGAGATCACAAAAATATATCGAATATGGGATACCTTAGAGTATGTTGTTTGCGGATGACATAGTATTAACTGATGAAAATGGAATAGGTCTTAATATTAAGTTAAAAAGATGGAGAGCAACTTTAGAGTCTAAAGGTTTGAAGGTTAATAGAAGCAAGACGGAATGCATGCATTTCAATTTTATTAATGCCAAAAGAGATGATGGTGCGGTCAAAATTGGAGATGAAAAAGTTCCAAAAATTGGACATTTTAGATATTTAGGTTTAATAATTCAGAGTAATGATAAAATCGAGGAAGACATTACTCATAGAGTCAAGGCAGAATAGTTAAAGTGGAGAAGTGCAGTTGGAGTGATATGTGATCGTAGGATACCTTTGAAATTCAAAGAAAAATTCTACAAAACTGCAATAAGACCGACGGTTTTGTATGGTTTAGAATGTTGGGCAGTAAAACAAAGTATGTCTAGAAAATTGATGTGACAAAAATGAGGATATTATGGTGGGTGAGTGGGAAGACGAGAATGGATATAATTAAGAATAAAACTATTGGAGAGAATTTAGGAATAGTACCCATCGAAGAGAAGATGAAAGAAAATTGTTTACGTTGATTTGGACATATGCATGAAAGACCCATAAAAGCACCAGTTAGAAAATGCGATTTAGCTCAAGTGAGGGGGGCTACTATAAAGAGAAGTACGCCTAAGAAAATTTGAGAAAAGACTATTAGAATTGATTTGATGTCATTAAACCTGATTGAGGGGATGGCCCTGGATCGATTATTATGGTGTAAACAGATTCACGTAGCCGATCTTACTTAAGCGGGACAAAAGCTTAGTTGTTGTTGTGCGTATGTTGTTTTATACTTCAAAAAAATCAGAAATTGATATTTGTGAACAAGAATAATTAATAATCTCTCTTAGTTAAGGTACTGTGGTGTTCGAATAGTTGAGAGAAAGAATATTGGGAGAACATGAGATGATTTTATTGATATATGAGAAAGGTACAATGTTACAGAGATATACAAAGGATCTATATATAGACAGTAACTAGGGTTTTCCTAATGGAATTAGGGTTTGGTTTTCATAGTGGTGTTAGGGTTTAACTTAGTGGACCAAGGCCCACATGCATATTATTAACATGTGATATCTTATTTTTTATTCGGCTGCTAATAATATTCTAAAGTTGCACAATATATCCATCAAAGTGTTTCTTTTTTTCTTTTTTTCTTTTTTTTTTTTAAAAATTTTGAGAGATTACAATAGTGTCATTGATTAAAAATTAATGGAAAAAAAGCTAGTATCATAATAAGATAATATGTTTCTGGTTAAGAAATGGTTTTCTTATAGGTAGAGCTTGCATTATTTTAACAATTTTGTTTTAATCTAACTAACGCCACCCATGATTTTTTTTTCTTGTTTTTCTTTTGTTCAGAAAATATGGCCATATTTTGGCTTCATAAGGGACTGAAGCTTGGAAATTCAATCAATTTTCTCAATTGTTTACGACATTTCGGTAGTTCAAAAGCGGCAAGGACGATTGATTTTACTGATCTCACGTAAGCGTTGGCCTTATGTTGTCATTTTTTTTAATTGCTATTTCCTTAATTAATGTTTTCATTATAATTTTTATTTTCACTAAGCGTTGTTTAGTAATTTTTTTAAGTATTTTTAAAAAAAAGAATAATAATAAAAAAAAGTTAACTGCACAAAAAGGCACTTTTACTTAAAATCAAAAATAAAAATAAAAAATGACTTAGTATTATCCATATAAATGATCTGTTAATTCAAAAACAAATTTGTGGAGTTGAAGAAATTTGGGTTCAAAGGTCCTACGCATTGGTCTCTTAAAATATAAAAGTCAAAAAAATGACAAACAACTGTTTTTTGCTGTTTAAAAAAAAGTAGTTTTACTCTCACGTTTCAAAAGTACTTTTTTAAAGTGCAAAACAAATAGTTTTATTTTTAAGTACTTTTTTGCTTAAAAACGAAAAAAGTACTTAAAAAAATATTACCAAACAATGCCTTGGTTATTTATCCATGCAAATAATAATACGAAGTTGATTTTTTTTCTTGAAGTCGTCCTCATACATGGTATCCAAATGCACGAAGAAAGAAACGTAATGTTATTCTACACGTGGGCCCTACAAATAGTGGTAAAACGTATCGTGCTCTCAAGCAACTGGAGTCTAGTTCTTCTGGTACAAATTTTCAAGTAATTGTCAAAAATTCAATTTTCTTTCAATTAATTTTGTTCTATATGATCTCATAACCCCCATGTAAATATTAGGCAGTATGTGGTTGCATGGAATTGAAGCCTTGGAATTGGAATTCGAAATGAACGCATGTAGAAATCTAAAAATTTGTGCGCGATTCCATTTCCACGGCTTTAATTCCATGTTCCCAACACTACCTTAATGATTTTTTTATGTTTTGTTTGTTTATTTACTTTTTTGTTGTATGACAGGCATATATTGTGGGCCTTTGAGATTATTAGCATGGGAGGTGGCAAAACGGTTGAATAAGGCAAAAGTTCCTTGTGATTTAATTACAGGACAAGAAAGGGAGGAAATTGGCGGTGCAAAGCACAAGGCTCAGACCGTAGAAATGGCTGATGTAACGACTGACTATGATTGTGCTATTATTGATGAAATTCAGGCATGTATATTTTTTTTTTTAACAAATAAGCATTACAATGACATTAACACCCCCCAAATGTCACTTTTTTCGTTAAAATGAGCCGTCTAAATGTTAATGGAAATGCAAGGGTAGTAAAGGCATTCATAATTTTACTGTAATTTCATTAATCGAACAAGCTTGGCACCACCTTTTACACTGATCAACTGAAGCATTAATTTTTTCATTCTCATCCCGATGTTCCCTTTGCATTCTTTGATTTGTTATAGGCACTGTTTAGTAATACTTTTTCAACTAATGTTTTGCTTTTACGTAAAAAAGCAAAAAACTTGGAATTTGGTTTTGTTTTGCACTTAAAAAGTACTTCTAGAAATTAAAGAAAAAAACGTTAAAATATGTCTAACTATTTTGTTGAAAGTAAAAAAATAATATATATATATATATATATATATATATTTTGCCTTACAACTTTTATATTTTAAGAGACCGATCAGTTAGAACCTCTCTAGTCAAATTCTTTCTGCCATATGTGGTTTTTTTTGGATAAAGAGAATACCATTGCTATCTACGTTGGCAAACAGACTTTTTGAGTTTTTCTTCTACTTTTAAGTAAAAGTATCTTTTCTTTTTTTTTTTAACAGAAAAACCTTTTGGATTATAGAAAATACTTTAAAAAAAAAAACATTACCAAACATTGCCTTACTTTTTCCTGGTTCACTTCAGATAAGTAGTCTTCTGAATTTCTTCCGGTTGTTTTTCTGTCTGTTCCCTTAATCATTTTTCCTTTTTTGCCCCTCCAGATGTTAGGCTGTAGGACGAGGGGTTTTTCATTTACACGTGCTTTATTAGGAATTTCGGCCGACCAGCTTCACCTCTGTGGAGATCCAGCAGCTGTTCCTCTAGTTCAAGAAATACTTAAAGTGACTGGTGATAGTGTTGAGGTAACAAAACTTTTTATTTATAATGTAGACCAAAAATTACTCTATTCTGTTTGGTAATCCTTATTTTTGCTTGTTTCTCTTCTTCTTTTTTTATTTTTTTTTCATCCTTATTGTATAGTCAGTATTCAAAACTGTATCTTCTCATTTTTTTCTTTGCTTCTTTCTTCTTTCTCTTCATTTTTAATTTTTTGGGGTTCTTATTATATAGTCATCTATCTGATGTTCTTTATTTTTATGTCCTATTTTATATCAATGTATGTTTTAGTCCTAGTTGATATTAACTGCATTAATTTTAACTACTGCTTGATATGAATTGAAGAGTTAAACAACTAGTTGATCTTAGCTCCATAGCAATTCTTATTGAAGAATTAAGCAATTAGTTAATATTGACTCAAGAACTTAAAACTTATTCACAAGTACTAAAAAATAAAAAATAAAAAATAAAAAATGATGGATAAAAAATAATAAGTGACTTCCTTCAAGGACGACCTAATACTTGCCTTCTATTTTGTATTAGGTTCAATATTATGATAGGCTTTCTCCTTTAGTTCCATCAGAAGTTCCGCTTGGTTCCTATTCAAATATATGTACCGGCGATTGCATTGTGACTTTCTCACGACATAAGATATACGGAATGAAGGTCAGAAATCACTCATGATTTTTTGTGTTTCTTATTCTATAAAATAATTATTTTATTTTATTGAAATAAATATTATTAATAATAATGTGCATATTGGTGCTTTAGAACACTCTTATTTTGTTGACTTTAGTTGAATTTCACTTTAACTGTGACAGAAATTAATTGAAAACGGAGGAAAGCATCTTTGTTCCGTAGTTTATGGTTCACTGCCACCAGAGACTCGAACAAGACAGGTATTGATTTTCTCTCTTGAATGAATTACTACCGATTGGTTCCCATAAATTTGTTTTATGTCACTAAGGCTGTTTGGTAGGATGGAAAAGTGAGAGGAGAGAAAGATGCAGATGGAAAATGATGAGGAGGATTGATTTTCATTTGTTTGGTATCAAGGGAAAATAGGAAGGATAGAAAAATAGGGTTCAGGGTTTGCAATAGTACCCTCACATTTAATAATGAATTTTTTAGTCAAAACACTTTTTCAAGACAAAATAGTAAGCTCATTTGGCTGTCCTTCAATTTGTAAATTGTACTATTTTTTCAATTAGTCAATTTATGAATTGTTATAGTTTAGTGTTTAGTTTTACGAATTAAAGGCAACCCAATGCACGAAGGCTCCCGTCATTGCAAGGTCGAGGGAGGGTCAGACGTATACAACCTTACTATATACAGAGAGATTGTTTTCAAAATTTGAACCCGAGACCTCCAGGTCACAACGGAGCAACCTTACCATTGTACCCAAGACTCACCCTCTATGATTATAAGAATTGACAATCCTCAAATTAGCTAGCTAACCATTTTAGTTCTAGTTCTAGTTCGTATGCCATTCTCTTGTGTAATTGAGTAAAATGTAGCTTAATATTTTTTAGTAAGTTTAGTAAACTAAAACAATTATAATGTTTTTTTTCAAACAAATAATATGTAAATTTGATATTAATGGAAAAATATACAAATCAATTCATCAAAAATAAGGTAAAATTTAGACTACCAAATAGGCACTAAATAATTGAAAAGGAAAAATCTGCTCACTTTTCGTCCCTCACACCAAACAAGAACGAGAAAAAAGTAATTTCCATCCATAAGATCTGAATTTTATAGAGGCAATTTGTTCCATTACATTGTAACATCCCGTATTATCTTACTCATGCATTTTTAACCAAACAACAATTAGCTGAGTCAACGTCTTACTTAGGATTTCAGGCAACTGTGTTCAATGATGCAAACAGCGAATTTGATGTTCTTGTAGCGAGTGATGCTATTGGAATGGGTCTCAATCTCAACATCTCAAGAATTATATTTTCAACATTAAGGAAATTTGACGGTGTGGAGATGAGGGACCTCTCTGTCCCCGAGATCAAACAAATTGCAGGTAATTTGGTTTATGCGAAAAAGATATAGCCTCTGTTTGGTAACATTTTCTTTCCGCTTTTAAGGGGGGGGGAAATCTGCTTTTCCCTAAAAAAAAGTACTTCTAAAACTTTTAAAAGACATGATTTTAATTACTTTTTTAAGCAAAAATTGATGCTAGAATGGATTCCTTATTCTTCTTGTAGGTAGAGCGGGTAGGTATGGATCTAAATTTCCCAATGGTGAAGTAACTTGTCTAGATTCAGAAGACCTTCCGTTGCTGCATTCGTCTCTGAATTCCCCGTCTCCCATTCTAGAGGTGATTCATAGGAATTGATGATGCACTAAGGGCCGGTTTGTTTAGTCTTTTTTGTTCCCAGTTAGAAATGTAGGAACAAAAAGAAATCTATTTTCATTCAATTCCCAATTTTTTTAGAATAAAATTTCTGGGATCATAACAGAAACTGGTGTCTTTGTTCCCATATTTCTATTTTTGTTCAAAGTTTTCTGGGAGTGAAAAAAGAAAAAAGAAACACTAAACAAATGCCACTTTCATTATTGTTTTATATCTTTCTTTTATGTATTTTTTTAATTTTCACTAAAAAAGGTGAATATCTTATGTGCAGCGTGCTGGATTATTTCCAACCTTTGATCTCTTGTATATGTATTCACGGTTACATTCGAAAATTGGCCTTTATGAGATATTGGTAGGTTTATATACCATCTCTCTCTCTATATATATATGTGTGTGTGTGTGTGTGTGTGTGTGTGTGTATTTGTTTCTGCTAATAATCATAAATCCATATTGTTGTACTCCAGCCTTGCGTAATCTTTTGTTTTCAGGAACATTTTATAGAGAGTGCCAAGTTATCAGCTTACTATTTTATTGCTGATTGTGAAGAAATGTTGGTATGTTTCTCTCTTTTATAGCCATCTCTCACCCCAAAAGAAACGGAAAAGGGAAAACAAACAGGGCCTTATTGTTTCTGTTTTTTTCCAGGAAATTTTTAAAATAATTCACACATATATAATTCAAAATATAAAAATCATTAGATGGAAGATCATACTATAAGAACCCTTTTTTTTTCCTGTTCACAAAAAACTCCAAACATAAAAAGGAAATACGGGAACAAAAAAATGTTTCTGTTCTGTTTTGTTTCGAAGTTCTCCGGAAACGGAAACAGAAATGCCCACGTAAAATTCTTGTCATTATTTATCATTGTTGTATTCTTAAAGTATTATTTTTAATAAATCTTATTTCCTTTTTGAGACAGAAAGTTGCTGCTGTAATAGACGGGCTTCCTCTTAGTTTGCATGATAAATATCTCTTCTGTATCAGGTTACAAATGCAGTCCCTTAATTTATACTATTTGTATAGTAATGATGTTTAATCGTGATTTTGATAGATTTATGTTTGAAACGATTTTTTTTTTTTTTTTGCAGTCCTGTTGACATGAATGATGAAATTTCATCTCAAGGTCTCACTCAGGTACAATCCCTTGTCGGCAAGCTCTATTATTTGTCATAGATCTTTGCTTTATGTGTGGAAGTTAATAGGTTTTTTTTTTTTTGGGGGGTGTGTGTTTGTGTTCAGTTTGCACAAAATTATGCAAAGAATGGGATTGTTCGGCTTCGAGAGATATTTACGATGGGAACACTTAAAGTGCCAGAAACACAAAATGCTCTCAAGGAGCTCGAATCCATTCACAAGGTTAGCTTTTTTGCGCCCTAAAAAAGTTACTTTTTGTTCTCAAAATTGTCTCTCGTCCCATAAAACTGAGCGCAGATACAGAAATATAGGAACAACAACAAAAAAAAAAATGCATTTGTTCTGTTCTTTGATTTTAGGAACAAATTTTGGGGAAGAAAAACAGAATCTTTCCCAGATTTCTATTTCTGTTCCAGTTCGGGAGCAAAATGCTAATGCACTGTTTGTTTAGTGTTTTTGTTCCCAAAAAACATGGAAGAAAAAGAAATGTAGGAGGAATAAAAAAAACGTTCTGTTTTGTTCCTTGATTTTAAGAGCAAGCTTTTGCTAACAAAGTAGAATTGTTCCCAATTTCTATTTCTCTTCCAATTTTTATGAGAACAAAAATAGGAATTTGGGTACAAAAACACTATGAAAGTTGAAGGACATTTTTTTTTCTTTACTAATAGATTGAGTATGCTATTTAGATATAGATTTATCAAGTTCTTAAGGGGTCGTTTGGTCTGAAGCATTTTTATTATTAATAATTTATTATTGACATGAAGGTTTTGGAGCTATGTGGGACAAAGGCTTAGTTTGTTGTTGTTTGTTGTTATGAAGGTTTTGGAGCTATATGTTTGGTTGAGTTTCCGGTTAGAAGACTCTTTCCCAGACCGCGACCTCGCCGCTTCACAAAAATCTATCTGCAGCTTGTAAGTAAACAAACCCTGTTCCTTCCTTAGGTGCTGTTTGGATGGTGTTTCTGTATGGTTTTTTCGCCATCGCCTTCGCTGAATAGGTTTCGAAGCTCAAATCGAATAGGTATCGATTTCGATTTTGTTCTGGAATTCGATTTCGTCAACGAAATCATAGCTGTCAACGAGCTAGGGTTCAGTTGATTTCATTTTCGTTGTTCATCAAATCGAAATTGGAAACCAGTCGAATCGAAATCGAAAACCATTTCATTTCGATTTTGTTGTTCTGAGTTGCGAGGCTCTAATCGAAATCGAAAATCAGTCGTTTTGGTTTTCATTTCATTTTGATTTCGTTGTTCGTCGAATCGAAATCGGAAATGAAATTGTTTTTGTTCAAGAAATCAATTTCGATTTCATTCTGTCTGATATTCACAAGGAATCGCTTCTGTTCAAGAATTTGATTTCGATTTCATTTCGTCTGATGTGTTTCTTGTTTGATAATCCTTAAAGAAATTGTTCAAGGAATCTGATCTGTTTTTTTTTTTTTGTATTTGATTTTTTGATTTTGGTGTGGAAACAATTTTAGGATAATATCGTTACCAAAAGCGATTTTGTTCCCAATACGAAAAAAAAAAAAAAAAAAAAATTGTCGTTACCAAACGCAATTCTATTCCCGATAGGAAACAAAATTCTCAACTCAACTCAACCCAACCCGTCCCAATTTGATTGAGAAAAGTGGGAACACTAACCAAACGTCACCTTAGGGTTTCTGTTCCAAGAACTAGAACTCAGAAGAGGAACATAATATGAGAGCGAAAAAAACAAAAAACGCAGTTCTGCTCCAATATTTTAA
Source organism: Eucommia ulmoides (assembly GCA_016647705.1). NCBI lineage: Eukaryota > Viridiplantae > Streptophyta > Magnoliopsida > Garryales > Eucommiaceae > Eucommia > Eucommia ulmoides. Next base: position 34,026,215 of record CM028327.1, on the reverse strand, counting down.
AACAAAGTTCTGGGAACAAAGCAAAATCGTTCATTGAGAACTAAATACCAATTCTATAACAAAATCGTTCCAGCATAGGGGGTTTTGTTTAGTGTTTGTTGCCTGAACTAGAACTGGGAACCAAAAAGGAAATCTGGGGGGAAATGTGTATATGTTGTGCTCCCATATTTTTACAACAAAAGTGTGGGAACAAAGCAAAATGGTTCCTAGATTTCTGGGAAAAATGAAAAACATAACCGCTAAACGAACGCCGCCTCACATTTCCATTTTACTTGCTCCTTATCTATTTTTTCCCATTGTTTTTAGGCTGATTGAGGAGTTCTTGGAAAGATTCGGGGCGCGAAAGCCAATGGCAAGAAGGTTACCTCGACGGAACACTATCAAGACTCTTTTATCCCACAACGGGAAGCGGTTTCTTTGAATTAGGCCTCGTTTGGCAACCCCTCTAAACCCTTTAATTGTCCAGGTCTCAGGTAGGTAGCGTTTGGTGGCAATGTTTAATGATTTATACTTTTTGGTACATGAGCTTTTCATTCTCTCTTGTTTAACCCCAAAGCTTTTAATTTTCAATGTATGAACATATGAATTTTCCCACGGTTAATTTTTTGAAAATTGTATGTTTACTGAAAAGCAAAATAAAAAATTAAGTATATCTAATAGGGTAGAAAGAGTATATTCGTAAACTCTCTCTTAATTCAACCAAAAAAAATATATAGATGGTTGAAAAAAGTGATTGAAGATATTCTAATTCATCCATCTTTTAAAACAATAACAAAAATAATTATAACTTTTTTTCAAAATATATTTAATATATAAATATTTTTAAGGGATACTTTCATTTTCAACGATGAAATAAAAATGTATCCCAGGTTAAAAAAAAAATAACAAAACACATTTTATAATAAGAGATGAGGTAGCACCAATTTGTGGGGAGTCCATCAAAAACTTTAAAAAAACAAATATTGTTTTATATATATAAACTCATTGATTGAAAGAGATGTTCCTAAAATGCCTTTCTAAAACATAACTTAATTCCCTCTCCATAAACCTACCACGAGGCCACAACTCCACCGCGCATCTCCATTAACGTTCCATAAACCTACCACGAGGCCACAACTCCACCGCGCATCTCCATTAACGTTGCACACCCACTGCGAGGCCCCTAGGTCACCACTAGAGATCACGACTTCTTTACCTATTACTCTTCTAAAGCAAAACGACCGAAAATAGTCCTTTTTCAACATTGTTACTTTTTTTTTCTTTTTTTTTTTTTTTTTTTTTTTTTTTTTTTTTTTTTTTTTTTTACAATGGAGAAACCAGCCATTTTATGGCCAGCTTCTTGGACAAGCTGCTGGGTAGTCTACATAGTAGACTGCCCAGTGGGCTCTCTTCTTTTAATTAAGGGAAATTCCTCCAAAGATCTCAAAAGTGAAAAACACCATTTTCTAGAGGACCATTCAAGGTTTTTTTATTTTTTTGGACAGAATTACCACTAACTCCTAAAATAACTTTCTATGTATCAATAAATACCAACTAGTTTATAATAAACTCAAAACTCACATTCTAATAATTTTATGGACTGATTACTCACATCCTAAACATTTTATGGACTGATTAGTCCCAAATTCAAAAAATTCTCAAATGTCATATTACTAAATTGTCCCGGTTCATTTTCAAACCTACACTATCTTTCTCTTTGTGTGTCTGCCTTTGGTTCTCTTTCCTGAGTATTGACCGCCATCATCTCCTCCTCCACCGCCCTCGTCTACTACTCTCGTCGTCTCTACCAACAAGCAACATATTCTCCAGGAGTCGTCGTTTCACTTCGTCATTAGCCTTCGCCATCGTCGTCTTCACTTCGTCATCGGCCATCGTCGTTTCACTTCGCCATCAGCCATCATCGTCGTCGTCCACACTACATCGTCGTCGTCGTGCCACTGGGATCTGTGCAAGCGCCGTCTATCTCTCTCCCTTCGATTTCAATTTTGGATTTTCTGATCTTTGTGTAATTTTTTGATTTTGATTACATGATTGCAGAGATCGATTTTTAGGGTTTTGGGGTTGGTCTCTTCCATCAACCATCTGTACATTATCAATTTTGGCACTATTGGGTGAGGAACCCTAAGCTTGCTCTGTAGCCAATTTTGAACTTCGCTGATTGAGAATACATTGGAAGCCATTTGCAAGTTCTCCGATGATATCATCAGTGGTAAGGTCAGTTTGTACTGAGCTTATTCAGTGTTGTTTTTACATATTTGCCTTCCCAAACCTCAAATTACCCGTAGTGGTCTTTGCTAGAGGTATTTGGTTGAGTTTTATTTGCTTAATTTCTCATTTCAACATTAAAATTGCAGATTGTACCACCGTTTTCTCCAAAGGGTCGTTTCACGCAAATACTTTCTGTTGGAATTGACGATTTAGCTCTTGGACCACAGTTTGTTGCGGAGGCGTTAGCTCCTAATAATCCTCCTCTCAAGGTATCTGACAAAATTGAAATGAAATTGATGCCTTCCTTGGAGTAAATTAATGAGTTGCTTGAAGATAAAAGCCTCAAAGTGAATGCACATTTCTTGGAGTTCTAACTTCAAACCATTCAATTTTGATTTCATATTTGTGCTTGAATATCAATGAAGCTTTTTAATTTTCCAAAATTATGAAAATTTGGGACTAAGTAATTAACAAGCATTGTGTAGAACTAAACTGACAAGGCATACGAAGTTCATAATGCGTGATTCAACAATGCAGGTTGATTTAGTCACGAAAACTGACAAGGCATGCGAAGATCACAATATTCAATCATCTCAAAACACTTCGCAATTTGAATTTTTGGCAATTTAGAAGTGTTACATTCAAACACACACACAAAAACAATGAGTTCAATTGTTGAATTTTTCTAAAAAATTGATTTTGAGAGATATTAGACCATGTTACATTCAGCACGTAAACCGTGTTAAATTCAACACACACTTTGCATTTTAAATTTTGGCAATATCAAGAAGTGTTACATTCAATATGTACATTTATTTTTTAATATGTGACACACATATTTTGTTTTGGATTTAAATTTGTTTGGATTGATAGACAATGTTACAATAGACAATTTGTTGGAGTTGATGCCTTCTTTGGAGTAAATCAATGAGTTGCTTGAAGATTAAAACCTCGAAGTGAATTCACATTTCTTAGAGTTCTAACTTCAAACCATTCGATTTTGATTTCATATTTGTGCTTGAATATCAATGAAGCTTTTTAATTTTTCAAAATTATGAAAATTTGCAGAGAGTAATTAACAAGCATTGTGTAGAACCAAACTTTGGAGTTCATAACGCATGATTCAACAATGCAGGTTGATTTGTTCAGGCAGTTACAACTCAAACACATTTGAATTTTGATTTTTGACAATTTTGATTGGTAATTTGGAATATTTGTGCTTGAAAAACCGTTTTCTAGTTTGGATTACTTGCATATCATAAAAAACAATTTTTGTCTGCGAAATTTGATTATATAATATTGTGTGCTTAAATTGAGTTAAATCATAATCTTTTTCTCACACAAGTTCTATCACGTAGTTTCGAGACATTAATTGAGTATAATTTATATTGAAGTAGTAGAAGCTCTTGTGAGAAGAAACTTGATGTCTTTTGTTTTTGTGAGTATGAGTGAATTAGATATATTTGGGACGATGTCTAATCGGGGTAGTTAGGTTTGATCTTAAGCCTGTGAAAAAAGATTGTGTTTGATTTTTTCTGTAATTGAATTAGGTTAGTCTTTAACCTGGTAAAAAGATAGGGTTATTCCTTAGTCTGTGAAAAGGGAAACTTGTAAATGTATGATTCTGAGCTTGTGAAAAGAATTTAGTTCGTTCTAAACCTGTGAAAAATGATTATAAGAGTTTGGTTTCTACCTAGGAAAGAATCAAGGATTAGTGGATTGAGAGAGTCCTGTAAAGCTCAGGGGACTAGACGTAAGTAAGAGTAACTTACCGAATCAGGATAAATCGTTGTGTGTTGTTTGTTTATTTATCTTGTAAGGGTATGTACTTAGTTAAATACGTTTCCGCTATAACACAAGATAATAATCAATTAGGAAAATTGATAACTTGTGTATTCGGAATTTAATTGTTTAAATTCTATCATTACCCTATTCACCCCCTCCCCTTGAGTAGATCTGTTGGCCAACAAATCAGTTTCATATTTGATTTATTTTTTTAGTTTTCATGGGTCCAAAAAATTGGGCCCCCATTTGCATCTAATCCAACAAGTTACCAGGTTTGTCCATGATCCTATTTTTCCATTTTTTTTATTTTTATTTTTTTCTCTCTTTTTTTTTTTTTTTTTTTTTATATGTTTTGCAATAGGTCCTAGTTGTTCTGTCAAAATGAAGCAGACGCCCTCCATATTATTGATCAATTTCATTCATGAAATTGAATTAACTTTTTGTAACCTTTTTTTTTTTTTTTAAGTTGTAGAGGATGAAAAATAGCAACATTTTTTTTTTTGTAAATTTAATGAAGAAATAGATATGTTTTTGTCCAATATAAGTTTGGTAGGTTTGGTATATAAGACTCAAAAGTTTTAGACCTTATAGGCTAAAATTTTGAAAAAGATGAATGTTGATCGAAAGTCCCTTATTTTTTGGCTGATAGTTTTGTAGTTTTGTTGTTGAATTTTGATTCTTTAATTGTTGTTGATGTTCAAGTATTACCAATATGTTTTTGGGTGGGTTCTTCAACAATTTTTGCTATTTTTTTTTCTAAATTATGCACTTTTTTTTTTTTTTTGCAATTTTCATAATTAAATAAGTGATATGTAACTTTTTCATTGATTGTTTTTATGTTTTGCAAATTTTGATGTGGTAATACATATTTGTTACGACAACAGTGGTTGTCGTTAGTGGTGGCAACAATAATAATTTTTATACTGGTGGTGGGTGTCAATTGTGGTGTTAGTGTTTTTTAGTAATGTATACTCTGTCGCTAATGTTTTGTTGTGACAAGAATACATTGAAAATAATTTCTTTAAAAGCTAATTGATGTTTTGACAAGGATACCTTGAAATACCCAATTGGCCCTTAAGACTCATAACGAATCACCCTTTTAATTGCAAAACAAACGTAAAGCAAAAATATATTTTAAAAAAAAAAATATTATCGAATGTTACTTCAATAAAATCAGCTGATACTAATTGAAAACTAAAAATTTATTCGAAATACTAAAGAAATATGAAAAAAAAAAAAAAAGTTTTTAAAAAACCCTAATAATAGATCTTGTTAATTCATAAGAAATTATCCAATGAATCTTATGAACATCACCATATCATTGATTCACAATGAACTCGAGAAATTTTAGGTTAAGAAAAAGAAAAAAGAAAAAGAAAAAGAGGGAGGCAGAGAAATTTAAGGACCCCGAGACGGATGAAAACAGAAGCAACCCCGAGCTTGATCTTCCGGTAGCATCCCTCCTCCCTTGCTCGTATCGATCACTTTCAAAAGTTTCACCACTTCTTCCATCTCTGGTCGTTTTTGGGGGTTTGAATCCCAACATTTCTTCATTATATTCGCAAAAGAATTCGGACAACATCTCGGTATTTCAGGCCTCAAGTTCTATAATAAAAAATTATTATTAAACATAAGAACAAGGAGTAAGGTGGCGTTTGGGTTAGTATTTATGTTTATGTTTCTGTTATCAATAACTCGAAACAAAAAGAAAAAGTTATTAGTTTTTCCGCTATATAAATCACTTATAATTTTTTTTTATTCTCAGATCTTTATGTTTTAGTCTTTCAAATAAATTTTTATGCCTTAAATTCAACTAAAAAATAAAATAAATCATTGTTGAATATATAAGATCAAGGACTAAGGTTTCGTTTGGGTCAGTATTTCTATTTTTGTTCTCAAAAAACCCAAATTTAATTTAATTTCTGGTGCATTCAGAATTAAATTCAAAATTTAATTTCTGGAGTGCACTTAGGAGAGTGTAAATAATTTTAAAAAATATTATCCAAATGAAACCTAGATTTCAAGAAAAGTTGTTGAATCAGTATAAATGCTGACCTGTCGAACGACTGCAGAAGAAACTTCGGCGAAACTGAGATTAAGGTAGGGAAGATCACAGCAATAGATCTCCCATAGACATATCCCGAAGCTGTAGACATCGCATTTCCTGTTATAAGGCTTCCCATCAAGAACCTACACACACAACACAAAGTAGCACCATATTGAGAGAGAGAGAGAGAGAGAGAGAGAATTTGGGAACGGAAAGAGAAATACCTCAGGTGCCATATATCCAAGTGTTCCGGTTTCACCTGTCATGTCCTTTGGATTCTGAGCTTCAACACGAGCTACCCCGAAATCAGCAATTTTCAGAGTTATATTTGAATCCAGCAACATATTCTCCGCTTTCACATCACGATGTACGATTTTCTTCGAATGCAAATAACTCAATCTGCAAAATTTAAAAAAAAAAAAAAAAAATTGTTTTACCATTTTTTTTACTCAAGTTATAGTAGTGTTTCTGCTCCCAAATTTTCAATTTCTCACACATTCCTAAGATTAGAACCGAACTTTTCCCAATTTTCTGTTTCTGTTCACAGCAAACAGAAATTAGGGAACAATTCTAAGAATTTTGTAACGAAAATCTGAGAACAGAACAGAAACATTTTTTCGCTTAATTTTTATGTTCCTGTTTCCAGCTTTTTGGGGACAAAACGAATAAGGTGGCGTTTGTTTAGGCCCCGTTTGGTAACCATTTCCATCCCATTCCATTCCCAGATTTTTGGGAATTCTGTTTGGGAATAGCGTTTGGTAATTTTTGTTTCCGTTTCCATTTCATTCCCATTTGAGAATTGTGCCCACTTTTTTCTTAAGAAATGAGAAACAAAAAAAAGTTGTTTCTCATTATTCCCATTCCATTCCCAAAACCCATGATCACTATTCACCTACCGGCCGACCACCGTCCGCCGCCGCCGACCGCTGCCGGCCACCGTCCGCCGCCGCCGCCGCCGGCCACCGTCCGCCGCCGCCGGCCACCGTCCGCCGCCGCCGGAGCACCGCCGCCGGCCGGCGCCGGGGGCCGCCGGAGCACCGCCGCCGGCCGGCGACGGCGCCGCCGGAGCACCGCCACCGCCGGCCGGCCAAAACTGAAAAGAGAAAAAAAAAAAAAAAAAAAAAAGATTTTAGGATAAAATCGTTACCAAACACAATTCCCTTCCCAAAACAAAAAAAAAATTATCGTTACCAAACGCAATTCTACTCCCAAAAAGAAAACAAAATTCTCATCCCATCCCATCCCATTCCCATCCCACTGCTGGAATTGAAACAGAAACGGTTACCAAACGCCACCTTAGTGTTTCTGTTTCTGTTCCTAAAGAACATGCGACAAATACAAAAAATTGGGAAAATTCTATTTTGATTCTTAAAATCTGAGAGCAAATAGGAAATGGAATTTTTTTGTTCCCATATATCTGTTTTTGTTCCCAGTTTTTTGGAATAAAAAACACTAAGGTGCCTTTTATTTAGCATAAATATTTCCACATTTTTTAATTTGTATTCCTAAAGAACTCCTAGGAACAAAATTTTAATCAAAATTTGTTCCCACAATTTTGTTTCAGTATTTTGTTCCCCATATAAAACAAAAATCCGGGAACTGAAACACTAAAACATACACAACCTCCTCCATTTATCAACACATGAAGTAGAAAGTAAAGCTCACCCTCTAGCAAGATCCAAAGCGAGTTTAACCACAATTTTAAAAGCCAATTTCTTTTTCCGGTTTTTGTACAAAAATCCCTTCAAAGTTCCACCGGGAATATATTCAACCACCACACAACAAGCTCGAGAAGGAAGATCGATAAACCCACCACCCGAAGATGGGTTTTTCGGAGGAATCTTAAGATGAGAAGTCCCCATTGAAGCGCCAATGAACTGAAACAAACAAAACATATCCAAATCATGTCGTTTTCCTTTTTTCGATATATTGATAAAATCAATTTAAATTTATACTAAGGCACTATTTGGTCAAACTTTTTTTCACGTGCTCTTATAATCATAAAATTTAATATGTCAAAAATGTACTATTACTTAAAAGTAAAGAGTAATAAAATCATATTTTTACTTTTTTTTTCTTTTTTTCAGGGCAAAACAAACGCTACTCTATTTTTATTTTTATTTTTTTGCTCTTTGTGATTACAAACGAAAAAAATATACTTAAAAAAAAGTTACCAAATGGTGCCTATGGAATAGAATTTATACTTTAGTAACATTTGGATGGTCAAGCTTGTGCCAAACGGCGACTTCTTGCTGAAATGATGCTCGTAGAGCGGCAGTTTCAGCAGTTGTAGCTACGCCATCATCTCCCCAATCCAAAAGCTTCACTGAATCATAAAAGAAACAAAGAAAAAAAAAATAGGAATAGGCAAATTTCACGACGTTTTTCTGAAAGAAAAAAAAAAAAAAGAGTGGAAATAAGGTGTTGTTTGACAGCATGGAATTGAAACCTTAAAACAAAAAATTAAAGGATTTTTTTTTTATAATTTTACATGCATTCATTTCTGATTCACAATTCCAGAACCAAATAGGATAAAGGAATTTGACTATGTAAGGCAAAAAAAAAAAAAAAAGGGCAGCCCAGTACACGAAGGTTCCAGCCTTACCCCTATATATGGAGAGGCTATTTCCAAGAACAATGAACCTCCAGGTCAAAATGAAGGTTAAACAACAAGAAGAACAATGCGGTCGAAAACTATAGGTTGTTTGGCATAGTTAATATAAATAAATAATGCTAAGGCAGTGTTTGGTTGTCTTGAATCTGGAATTGGAAATGAACCCATGTAGCTTCAATCCTGGATTGTAATTGCAATTTAAAAGCTTTAATTAGATACCACCAAACACTACCTAGAGGAGAACAAACAGAGAATGACAAGATAAACCCAGAGAATCAAACAACTAAATTTAAGCAATTAATCATAAAATTAAACCAAACAATCATGCTAAAACATATCAAAATTAAGGCCTTTTAACGAAAACAGAGGATGACCTAATCACTCCACAAACCACATAAAAATCCCAGGTTTAAGCAAATAATCATAAAATTAAGCCAAAAAATCATCCTAAAACAGATCAAAACAATATATTTCACCAGAACATGGGGTTGTAATTTCGATTTCATTCACCCAAACACTACCTAAAAGGTGAATCAAATCTTTGCTCTGAAAAAACAGAGGATGACAACGTAAAGTCCTAAATTCAAGCAAATAATCACAAAATTAAACCAAATAATTACGCTAAAACAGATATAATAACGATATGCATATTCATACCAGCGACATCTTGATTATCGTAGGTTCCCCGGTACAAGGTTCCATAGGTCCCCTGAGCAATGAAATACCTAATATCCAATTTAGAAGAGTTGATTTCCCAAACTTCTTTAGGCCTTTGGGTCTCAATATTTTTCGACCAAACTCGACTTAAGTGCTTCTCCAGCTGAACATCCAAGTTTTTCAGATCGATTTTGTCCGCCCGAAAAATCATGTCTTTGCTACCTAGGCTTGTGGAACTCCTCCCAGACATGTTCTTCTCACTCAAAGATCCTCTGCCCTTCAATTTTGAGCCCAATCCCACCTCTTGATCGCCAGATTTTTGAACAAATTCAATCCCTTCGTTTGTTCCCAAATCCATGGCAAAAAACCCAATAAAAATGAGGAAAAATCAAGGGAAAATGTTTGCTTGGGGGGTTGGGAGGGGGGCTCAATTTTTCAAAGAGTTGAGTGCCAAACAGAGCTCTAGAATTGAATAAAAGCAAGAATTTATCAAAACAGAGAAAATTCTTTCTTTGGAAAAAAATGGAATTTTGAGATGGTCAAAAGCCCATCTCATTCACCAACCAAAATCTTCTCTTCTCTATCTCTTTTTTTTTTTTTTCCTTTGAAATAATTGAACTAAAAATGCATTAGAGTAGAAAGGTAAACCCTAAGAAACCGACCCAATTCCAAGCAATTTAAGGGCAGAGACGCAAAGACCCACATAAGAATCGTTGACAAAAAAATAATAATAATAATAATTAAAAAAAAAAATCGATTAAGAAAAATTCAAAATACCCAGAATTGAAAATTCAAAACCCAACAAGAAAGAGGCGAAAAAGTTGACCAAACCCTAATTGAATTATACAAAACCGAAAAAGAAAAAGAAAAAATATAATGTTTTTGAGGTTCAAAGGAACCTCAAAAACAAGCCTGTGCTTTTGCCCTTCGGTTTTGTTTGGAATTAGGGTATCATCTGAGAGAGAGAGAGTTGGGAAAAGACGAAGATATAAAGAGAGGGAGAGAGAGAGAGAGAGAGAGAGAGAGAGAGGAAACAGCTAAAAAATGGGGTTGTGGGTTTTTGACTAAAAATAAAAATCAACATTTTGGTTATTTATTTAATTGTGGTGGCGACGTCGCCGGGAAGAGGCGGCGGAAGCAGCCAAAAAGCGAGAATGGTACTCTTCCGTGCATGTCCTTCCAACGGAATTACCTGATAACACTTGGCTCAATCTGACGGTACTCTGCTGTTCGTTAGGAGGAATGTTATTATAGCCATATCCCCTCCCCACACCCCCCAAAAAAAATATAAAATATAAAAAACAAGAGAGAGAAAGAGAGAGGGAGAGTGAGGAATCACTTTTGAGAAACAAGTTGTTCTTTGTTGGGTAATGCTTATTATCAAGTTTGGTGGTGTTTGTTTAATTATCTCCTTCCAATTTTATTTTATTTTTATATTATTATTTATTTTATTTTATTTCATTTTTTGAAATTCAAACAGCAATCATATAGACCGAGAAAAAAACGAGATATAATATATCCCACAAAATTTGTAATAGAATTAAAATACTTCTTGCTGCTTTTGTTTTTTTGGTAAACATAAACAAAAAATTTAGAAATAAAATTCTTGGTATCGAAATCTAGTTAACACCCGAAATTTGCCCGATCAGGGTTCAAGTGTAATTTTTCTGTGCTGAGGTGGCGGTTTTGTCTACGGTAATTTTTGCCTAGTAAACAATGTCAAATTTATATGATCCAAGTTTGTACCTGCACACAGACTTGCTAAGGTGTGCCCGATAAAATGTCTCCAACGTGAGAGTAAGAGGTTGGAGAAGAAAGAGTAAGTTATTGATCAAGCGAGACTCATTATACTTGGAGCATTTACTATTCATTATTTATAAGAGAGAAGTCGGATTAGTCCAAAAAAATTAGGGTCTTGAACATGGTCAATTAACGTAATTTAGTGCGTGGCCAATGACGAGACGAGAGGCATGACATGGGCAACTAGACCTTGCATTTTGGCCCATCAAGAAGAGCCCATGGGCTAGCCCAAAAGATCAAGAGACATGGCTCAGCCTACTGGGGTGCAGGAGCCCACTTGATGACCTGGAAAATCTGCTCGATGGCCACTAAGCGATGGCTAGACCAGACAAGGACATGAGAATATCAGAGCTCTGGTCGATGGGTAGTGCTCAAACTGGACAAGAGCTCTGGGCGATACAGCCAGCTTCTTCAATAGACGCTGCTCGGTCAACAGAGGTCTTCTCAAGGTCCCACTTCACCACGTGTAAATTGTGAGTGGTTCGAGACGCCCAACATAAATACCCCTCATCAAGAATCACTAAGCAAAATAAATTGTGAGTGGTTCGAGACACCCAACATAAATACCCCTCATCAAGAATCACTAAGCAAAATAATTAGGTGGTGTTCAATTAGTGTTCTCTTTTCCAAATTTTTGTTTTTGTTCTTAAAAAAAATGGAACAAAAACCAAAAACTGAAAACAATTTGATTATGTTATCAAAAAATTGTTTTAAAAATCAAGGAACATATCAATAATAAATTTTCTTTTTCATAATTTTATCTCTGCTTCCAGTTTTTTAGGAAGAAAAACATAAATGTGAGAATAGAAATAGTAACAAACTACTTCAATTTTATTTATGTTGTTAATAAATAAAAAATGTCGTTAATCTCTATCTGTAATTTTAAAAAAAAAAAAAAAAAATCCTTCAAATAGGGATGTCCATGGTTGATTTTGGGCCGATTTCACTAGAAATCTAAATCAAAACATTAAGCATATATCAAACTCAAAATCAAAATTAAAACTACCGATTTTTTAGAAAACGGTTTTAAAACATAACTATTTAATTTTTATGCAAAACTAAAATCAAAACCACAAAACAGTTAATATTTTTTAATTTTATATAAAATTAAAACCAAAATCCCGAACCGTTAGTTTTTATATATAAATAAAGTATAACTAAAATACCGGAAGAAATTATGAAAACACTAAAATTAACTCAATATATATACAATAGGGTCAAAATGTAAATAAATAAAAAAATTGAGATAATATATATATGTATATATAATTTAAAATACCAATTATACGATTCAGTTTCATGGTTATTATTCCAAAATTAAAATCGTTTCGGTTTTTAATTCTGAAATCAAAACTATTACAAAAATTATTTAATCGATTTTAAAATTAAACTATCTGTTTCGATTTGATTCAGTAATTTATCGATTCGCGTTGAATTATCCTCCTTATTTTCAAATCACACATAAGTATTAATTTTTATTTTTTAAAATTTAGTCTTTATTTCAACCAAATCGTGCTGAGAGAGAGAGGAGGAGGAGGTTTTGCTTTATCTTCCACTAGGGTGACTTTTTACTTTTAGTGGGCATGACTGTGACCAATTTTCAGTCAAATTTTCCTACCAAAAACATAAATATAAATAAAAAAAATAAAAGAGGAAATTAAATATATTAAAAAATAAAAATAAAAAATGAATGGCTATGGTACGGGGATATTGAGATTCTTGTGTGACCCAATTAAGATGTTGCACTTGTCGTGCAACTAATATATACCTCATTGAAAGTAAGCAATATGACAATACTATTATTAATTAGCATGTGAGTTGATTAATTTACAAATCATAGTAAATTGTAATCACGATATTAAACAAGAGGATGTCACGATATTAAACAAGGGGATGCGTTGAAAATTGGTTAACGCTTGTAAGTTGTTCGATCAAAGTTCACGCAAAGATTTTTGCTAAGTTGATGTTCTTTCATGTACAGTGTTTGGTAGCAAAATATTATGCTACTACTTTCACCACAAGTGTATGAGTGAAATTTTAGTATAATAGGAAGAATAGGGGTTGTCATATCCATAGGGATTGAATTAGATAGTAACTGAGTACCGCGATTGTCATAATCTAACTTTATTTAGGTGACTCAATTTATAGTTTTTGTTAATAAAATATACTAAACTAAGTTAATTAAACTAATTAACCTAATATACTAATATTGACGTTTAAGGGAGTATCCGACAATCTAGGTATCGAAATCTCATTCACTACATCTCCCGAGTGTAAAGTGAATGAATATGTGATTTCACGTTAACGCCGAAATCCCCCTCTAGCATCTATACGACACTTGGTCACATGAGTCTCGCCCCAACCTCATGGATTGCATACTTTCTAACGTCCTCCTGGGTCATTAGATCGTCACATTGTGTTTAAACCCTAGTCCGAATCCAGGGTTACCTCTTCCAAGTGTCAAACCTTGTATTCTCAAACCAACCACAATACAAATACAAGCATACTATAGAAGTAATAAAACGGTAAACACAATCGGATAAACATGAATCGCTCTCTAGACAATATATATTTAGTTTCTCATGGCCATAACTACATATACAATAATATACAAGCTAAACATATACAAAACTATCAACCAAACTAAAAAATAAAGAGAGAAATAAGGAGACTAGCTGTTATCCGAATAACCGACGCTAAAACCGCTCCGAGATCGTTTCCTCCTCTTGGTTTTGTGATCTTCTCTTGGTTAATAGGGTTTGGAGCTCCAAAATTAGTCCCAAAAACGTGCTTAGTATGTTGGGAGAAGAGAGAAGATATATGAGATCCAAAATATCTCAAAAATATCCCAAAATATCAACAAAATCTGGTGGGAATTCAATAGGGTCACCGACGGATGACCGCTACAGCGGTGAACCTCACCGCTGCAACGGTTGTCAAGCAGAAGGTTTCTGTTTTATTGATCGCTGCAACGGTAGTTTCACCGCTGCAATAGTGGGCATGTAGTCCTAAATTTGTCTTCTTTACTCTTTTTCCACCGTTCTTCCACCAACATTCTATCGATTTACTCAATTATGAACTGTTTTTGTCCCTTTTTGTCCCAAACACTTGATTTATAACAAAACAAATAAAAACGTATTAAAACATATTACTATAATAATACTCGAAAACTACCAAAACCAATTTGGGAATAAATAGATAAATTTCACATATCAAATACCATCAAATTTAGAATTTTGTTAGTTCTCGAGCAAAATACTCACACTAAAAAAAAAAAAAAAAACAACAACGAAATTAACTAACACAAAAACTAAACACAAATAAAAATACAAACTACCTAAACATAATAACGTGCGAGTTTTGAAATTCAACTATACCGACCAAAATGTTTTCTCTCAACGGCCCCCAATTATATCGAGTTCAGGAGTAAAACTCACCATGTGGTGTTCTAAAATTTCAACATTCAACAATGGTAAACGTCATTCTAGAACCATTCAAAGTTTGTGTACGAAACTCAATAATATAACTATCCAACAATTGGATTGGATTATCCACCAGCGAAGCTCACGACTTAAACCGTAAAGGATTAGGATATCTATATGCCTGATTGGATTCTACTCTCCACTAATGTAGGCTTGGAAGTTCAAAAAGATTAATAAGACTTAGTTCGATTTGGAACATTTGGCCAAGAGTATATCGGGAATATAAAACAGGTTAATGTTATTAACTTAATGATACCCAAAGCACAACGCTTGGCACACAATCACTCTCAAACCCTCACAGATTAATTTGAAACAACTCTGAACATACATTTAAGAACTTCGTACTCACTTGTCAAAATAAACGAAAATGGAATATATATACATATATATATATATATATATATATATATATATATATACATACATACATATATATATATATATATATACATACATACATATATATATATATATATATACATACATACATATATATATATATATATACATACATACATATATATATATATATATATATATATATATTTTAACATGAACCACACCCCCAAACTTATTGGATTTTTACAATTTCATGGGTGTGTAAATACGATAGAAAAATGACAAGTGAGTACTCAAATACCAAACCAATCAAAAGTTCACCCAAAGCCCAACCGCTCACTTCAAGTAGCATACACGAATGCTAACTTGATTTCACTCAGATTGTACTTTCAGTTTAGCAACTTAGGTTTGGAAAAAGTTTTATCGGTCAGGGTATTTGTTACGTGTTCAGAATTGAAAAGGATTATAGGCTTCAACAGGGTATCAAGGGATAAAAATATTACAAGGTAAGCTTCAACGGCTCAAGCGATCAAAATGAATACCTAAATCATGTCTCCTAAACTACCTCGCATAGGATTTCGTCTCAAGTTTCCCCAAATCCGGTTCTAGAATCCCTTAAATTATCATGAACTTGGATAATGGATAATTGGTCTCAAATCAATTGAATAGCTATACATTGAGTCTACGTGCTCATGCAAATTAAGGTCTACAATAACTTTTACCAAAATGACATGTCAAGCACGCAGAACACACATGAATGTGCATTACCCTTGACCTCGACAAACAACCAGGGGATAGTATCATCATCGGATAATGGCTCAGACAAACTCAAAAACTCAACATATGCTCAACAACTACAACAAACACAAACATACTACACAAACAAACAAACATGCAAACAATTTAACTAAAACTACACAACTAACAACAATTAAATTTAAACTACATAACTAACAAAAGAAAACATACTAACATACTACACATCACCCCCAAGCTTAAAACAGGTAGTGTCCACAATGTCCCAACATCAAACTCAACAAATAGCATGCATTATAGTGACGAATGGGGTTTTGAACACATACCTGGGAGGTGAGACAATCTCACCTCCAAATGAAGTTGGCGGTGATGATCTAATTTATTTGAAAACTTGGGTTGCCTTCCAAGAAACGCTTGATTTAAAGTCCTCGGCTTGACATGGAGAAGTAATAGTCAAAGAGCGGCTTCTGCCTTAGTTAGTGAACGCGCCCCAATTTTCTTGAGAAAACCAAAAACAAATATATATATAGATATATGTTTATATATGCTTGGCGCTGGTAAAACGAGAAGGGTTTTTTAAAAACGTCGATTTTCTCATTAAAATGTACTTAAGCCTGTTTTAGAAAAAGGAGTCGCCACCTAGCATTGGGTTTAAATGATGTGCTAGGTCACCATATTTTTCTTTTTTGAAAATAATTTAAAAAATGGCTTAAGTAAAATTTGACTCCAAAAATAATATGGTCTAACCAGAGATTCGTTTAAAGAGTTCGGGGGTCAGTTACGCTCGGGGAAGGTGTCAAGCACCCCAAGACGCCCGTCCAAAGACGGTACCTTATCCGATTAAGTCCAATTAAAATTTAAATCCGAATGTTTTTATTTTATTTTTAAATCCTCCTTATATACACGTACACACACATTTGAGGGAAGTGATCCCCCTTCTAAACCTAGACCGTTCTGATTGAAGGTTGGGAATTTTCCACCTCGTATTGTTAGCACATTATATTTAATACAAATTAAATAAAACACCCGCACACAGGCATCGAGGAGAGTAATTCCCTTCTAAATTTTAGCCATTCAAATTGAAGGTTGGGAATTTTCCACCTCGTATTGTTAGCACATTATATTTAATACAAATTAAATAAAACACCCGCACACACGCATCGAGGAGAGTAATTCCCTTCTAAATCTTAGCCATTCAAATTGAAGGTTGGGAATTTTCCACCTCGTATTGTTAGCACATTATATTTAATACAAATTAAATAAAACACCCGTACACACGCATCGAGGAGAGTAATTCCCTTCTAAATTTAGCCATTCAAATTGAAGGTTGGAAATTTTCCACCTCGTATTGTTAGCACATTATATTTAATACAAATTAAATAAAACACCCGTACACACGCATCGAGGAGAGTAATTCCCTTCTAAATTTAGCCATTCAAATTGAAGGTTGGGAATTTTCCACCTCGTATTGTTAGCACATTATATTTAATACAAATTAAATAAAACACCCGTACACACGCATCGAGGAGAGTAATTTCCTTCTAAATTTAGCCATTCAAATTGAAGGTTAGGAATTTTCCACCTCGTATTGTTAGCACATTATATTTAATACAAATTAAATAAAACACCCGTACACACGCATCGAGGAGAGTAATTCCCTTCTAAATCTTAGCCATTCAAATTGAAGGTTGGGAATTTTCCACCTCGTATTATTTACTTTAAAAATAAATAAATAAATAAAATAAAAAAAAAATTTAAAAAAAATAAAATAAAATAAAAAAATAAAAAATAAATAAATAAAAAGAAAATAAAAAGTAATAAATAAATAAATAAATAAATAATAAAGGAAGAAGAAAAAAAAATCTAATTTACAAAAAAAAAAAAATTAGTATAATAACAACTTAAAAAAATAAGAGTAAGATTTACAACAGATGAAAATTTACCACCTTCTTGGAGATTTTTCTTCTTCAAAATTACAATAAAATGAAAATAATATTATTTTCTTCAAAAATTTTCTCCAGATTTCTCCTCTCCCTTACAAAAATTTCTCTCAAAAAATTTCTTCCTCCCCAAAAATCTCTCCCTTCTTCTTGTGATCCTTCCTCTATTTATAGGAAGGATCACTCAAGACTCTTACGACAAACACGTGAAAAGGAAGGGAAAAAGGGGGTGGGTGCACCGAAATTTGGTGCACCCACCCCCTTTTGGGTGCACCAAAAATGGTGCACCCAAAAAGGGGGGAGGGGCTGGCCCCCCCCCTGCTGGTCGCTACAGCGACCAGTGCAACTGGTCGCTGTAGCGACCAGCCTGGTCGCACGTGCGACCAGCCCTTGGTCGCACGTGCGACCTTAATGCACCCCCCCACCCCCGTTCGGTCCAGGCCTCTCTCGTTCTCGTCCGTTTCTGGTCCATTTTGTTCCGAATTAACGCGTTTTTATTCCACTTCGAAAAATCTACAAAACCAAAAAAAATAAAGTAATTAATTACTAATATTTAATTTACTTAAGAGATTAATAAAACTTAATTTAGCAGTATTAAACCGCACAAATACGGTACAATCAAAATAAAATAAATAGAAAAATAAAATAAAAAATAACTATAAAATAAAGTATATTTTTTTGCGGAGCGGTCAAAATGCCGTGTCTACAGTTAGTGTTGTATAACATCACATATGGGTCTTGATTCTTAACGCCCTCAAGCTTGGCAAAATGTGGCATCATTCGGCCCATGCTCTCAACTTGACTCTTCACCGTCTCATGTGCTTTGGAAGCTTGAATTAATGGAGTTGGTAGTGGTGGAGGAAAAGCTAGCCAGATTGGATCCTCATAGAAATATTCTTCTTTGATCGGTGTTGGAATCACAACGTGGATCTCAAACGGTGCAGATTCACAAGTGTTGTCTTGTGATTCTTGACCATCGATCAATTCTTGGGTCTCCTCCTTATTATAATCTTCATCACCGAACGAACCCAAGTTTCTCCCATTTATATCTGGTTTCTCACGGTGGCTTTCACATTCGAATGGGACTTGTGTGTTTCTCAGTGCCACCATTTCTTCATCGGCCTCAATATAGCAAATAAGTTGACTGATTTGCATCTCAATAGACTTTGCGATCGTGTCGATTTCAGTACAGATCATCTCAATTTTGTCAAGTCGATCCTCATGCTCATTGAGACAGTTTTGCGTTTTCCTCAAGAAATTTTGAGTTTTCCCCATAACAATAGAGAACATTTCTTTCAGGGTGGGGGAAGACTCCATAGGTTGGTCCGATGTGTCAATCCATGGCACCGAAATGTTGGAATTATCCCCCAAGTTTTGGTGACTTGTTGAAAAATTCCAAATCTGATAGTCCAACTCGGCCATATCTTCCAACGACAAATAGGCTTCGTCAGCAGGTAGGTCATAGAAAGAAGTGGTACAATTTTCTCCTTCCACCCATGTTCTCGTTGTGGCTTGTAACCCGTCGAGGAAATTCAGTAATTGACACTCCCTTGGGAAACAATGATTGAGGAACCGAAACAACAACTCTTTGTATCTATCTCAAACACAATAAAATGGCTCAGAATCTCGTTAAAAGAAATGCAATAACACTTGTTGATCTAACATCCTCAAGTACCTTGCAAGAAAAATAAAATTACAAACAAAAATTATAAACAAGATAAATGCCTAAATTAAAATAAAGTTACTTACTCACAATATCAACAATAATCTAAAAACCAATCCCCAGCAATGGTACCAAAAACTTAGTAGCGAAATATTACGTCGTTACTTTCACCGCAATTGTACGGGTCAAGTTTTAGTATAATGGAAAGAGTAGGGGTTGTCGTATCCACAAGGATTGGATTAGATGATTGTTGAGTACCGCAATTGTCATAACCTAACTTTATCTAAGCTACTCAATTTATAATTTTTGTTAATAAAATATATTAAACTAAGTTAATTAAACTAATTAACCTAATATACTAATATTGACGTTTAAGGGAGTAAATTAACTAAGGATTAACTTCATTTATTTAAACGCGTTCAATTCAATCTAGTTTAAATTAACGGCATTCACACTATTTGACAATCTAAGTATCGAAATCTCATTCACTACATTTCCTGAGTGTAAAGTGAATGAGTATGTGACTTCGCGTCAATAACGAAGTCCCCCTCTAGCATCTATAAGACACTTGGTCACATGAGTCTTACCACAACCTCACGGATTGTATACTTTCTAACGCCCTCCCAGATCATTAGATTGTCACGTTGTGTTTAAATCCTAGTCTGAATTCAGGGTTACCTCTCTTGAGTGTCAAACTCCGTATTCTCAAACCAACCACAATACAAATACAAGCATACTATGGAAGTAATAAATCGGTAAACACAATCGGATAAACATGAACAACCATTAACGAAACATTGATTTATTCAAATAACGTTTTCATACATGAATCGCTCCTTAGACAATATATGTTTAGTTTCTCATGGTCATAACCACATATACAATAATATACAAGCTAAACATATACAAACTATCAACCAAAACTAAGAAATAAAGAGAGAAACAAGGAGACTAGCCGTTATCCGAAGAACCGACGCTAAAACTGCTCCAATATCTTTTTCTCCTCTTGGCTTTGTGATCTTTCCTTGGTTGATGGGGTTTGGAGCTCCAAAATTAATCCCAAAAACATGCTTGGTATGTTGGGAGAAGGGGGAAGATATATGGGATCTAAAATATCCCAAAATATCAACAAAATCTAGTATCAGACCACTGCAGCGGTGGGAAGTCAGTAGGGTCACTGACAGATGACCATTGCAGCGGTGGTCAAGTAGAAGGTTTCTATTTTATTGATCGCTGCAATGATGGGGTTGTTCATGAAGCTCGGGTGATGTTGAGCTCTCAAATTATTCACAGAGTGTTGCATTAGTTAAGGGATCTCGTCGATTGACTATAGTTTTGCCCTCAATTCTTTACAGTTCATGGGGTGTTCTGGTAGAGTAGTGTCTCATAGGATTCCCATCGTTTGTAAGTGGTCTCCCCCTCAATTGGGTTGTTTCAAGCTTAATGTTGACGGAGCTTTCAAACATTCCATTGGCATCGCGGCTTGTGGAGGCATCATAAGAAATCATCTGAGTAGATTTTGCATGGCTTTTCATAAGGAGTTACAAGTAGTGTCCAACTTCCAGGGGGAGGTTAATGGCCTCTTTTATGGCCTTCAACTTGTTGTTCACAATGGCTTCCTACCACTTGTTGAATCTGACAATAAAGGTTCAGTGCAGGTAATTCATGGTTTGTGTCCTGATTGGACTCTGCATAATTCTTGGCATAAGATTCAGTATTGGTTGAGTTCGTTTCAGATTGATGTCTCGCACATTTATAGAGAAACAATTCGGTTGCTAATTCGCTGGCGAACATTAGTAATCATGGTTATATTGTTTTTTCTAGTGAGAATACCCTTCCTCGTTTTGTAAAAATTTGATTACAGGATGATAGGTCTGTAATTCCTCACATCAAGTTGTAATATCTTTCTTATTTGAATAAAAGATTGCGATTTTAATTAAAAAAATAATAATATTTATTTCATATTTTTACATTAAATTATAATAATGCTATGTCTACAAATTCAACATACTTTATATCTTTATTCAAATTATAATAATAAACACACAATAACAAAGGTTTACAAGGCCAGGACATGAAATCCAAACAAACACATAGTTCATTACAAGTACAACTAGCAAAAAATAAAAATTTAAAATAAAATTGGTTAAATGGACGGATCTGCAAACCTTCGTACTCTGATATCATCAGGGCACTCAAATACTCTGAAAATAAATAATCAGTACATTTTACAAACTCATTAATTTCAAATAAGTTGTCTCAAGCCTTTGACGCGATTAAATTTCGATAGTACTTCACCGTAATACGCATCACATTTAGCAATTTTATGTAGATACCTGTGTTTATCACTTCCTCAATAGAAGATTTACAGTCACAGTAAATTGTGCAATTCGAGAACCCCATTTCCAGCAACAAAAATAAGGTTTCTTGAATGCTTCGTATGCTAGCGTTTGTTCAAGGCTCCGTTAAAGGGTCGTTACTACAGAATTGCGTCCTTGCAACACTGTCATACTAGTGGCCTGATATATTCTAATAAATCCCCTTAATGCACCACATGCCTACTAGTTATTTGGGAACTAACATTTACCAAGTAGCTTCCTGGAAAACAAACGACTATCGAAACAGGAATGAAAACAA
This sequence comes from Eucommia ulmoides, assembly GCA_016647705.1. Classification (NCBI taxonomy): domain Eukaryota; kingdom Viridiplantae; phylum Streptophyta; class Magnoliopsida; order Garryales; family Eucommiaceae; genus Eucommia; species Eucommia ulmoides. The sequence continues at coordinate 34,004,287 of CM028327.1, read as the reverse complement.
AAAAAAGTGAAAAAACGTGGGTACCACTAAAGAATGCTTGATTTTAATAATACACATTACAAATTATGAACTCAAGTGACTAAATGAGATCTTAGACTTTTGCTATTTATAAGAAAATCAAGGAGGAAAATGGGAAGTGTAATAGCGAGAAATGGGAAGGAAAATGGAGAGAAAAAGGTTGGTTGGAAATAAGGACAAAAATCGGAGAGAAGTTTTTTGCAATTTATTGGTTGACGGAAAATTATGGTAGAAATTGGAAGAATTTTTTTTGGCAGGAAAGTGGTTTGGTGCCAAAATTTTCTTATACATACATCAAACCATGCAAAGCTCTCATCCACATCATATTCATTTCTTTTCCCCATTTTCAAAACCATTTCAAACCAATTCAAATGGAAAGCGAGTCAAGAAACGATAAGGGTAACGAACCTAAAAAATCCATTGTACTAGGAAGGTTTGTGGACAAGAGGTCATGCTAAGTACCAAAATAAGATAGGTACATTGTATGGAATTCAGAAACCTCAGGCATTGGTCATGTTTTGGAACGAAGACGAACCACGACACCTACTAGTATGGTATGACGACCAAGATAAACTTGTAACCCTGGTGCATTGTGCGACATTTTTACCTTTAGATAAGGTGTTCAATGAAAATTTGATGTCTTTGGTGCATGGCTAAATCCTATCACTCGAAACGAACTTTTTTAGTTACAGTGATCCTTTCAAATACATTGTTCCTTGGGTTAACCGTTGTCCCCACGAGATTTACAACTACACCCCATGGGACAAAGACAGTGAAGAGATAAAGAATTTACGATGACCAATGCTAATCATAATGTGAAACCCTATATGAGGTAAGGTATCGCTTGTACCACCTCAAAGTTCTAAAATTACACTTTCTCAAAATTTTGAAAAACGAACCAGATAACATCAACAAAATTTATCGCATATTGAAACGAGAAATAAAATAAATGGAGAAACAGATTCATGTGTAACAACTTCACAAGATTTAGAAGAACAATACTTCTGATATAAATGGAGAGATGTTAGAGTATTTTACTAGTCTGCAATACAGAGATGACCCAGAACTCTTCAATTACAAAGATGGAGCTATTCATTATGAATGGTTTAATAAAATTATTTAGTTACATGTTTGGTTATCTATTTTCTTATTTATTTAATGCCTTTTTCCTTTTTTTGATTCCTTGTAATTGTTATCGCTTTTAACTTTAATATGCATTTTTGCTTAAAATTTATTACTTCAATGATTTTATTTTCTTTACTAATGTCTTTGAAATTAAGATCTTTACACATATTATAAAGTTAACAAAATTATTATATTAAATATAAAATTATATATAAGTCTATATATGTGTGTGTAAGAACTTATATATGTATATATACTGGAAAGGAAGTTGGAAAATAAGAAGAAATGAAAAAACAAAAGTAAATGGGGTAACTGCAAGTAGTACCTCCGGTTATAAGAAAGAAAAAAAAAACACTGTATAACGGGGGGTAAAACCCCCGGTTCAATTTTTTTAATATTTTGGGATTAGCCGAGAGTGGTACTCCTTGTTATAGTAATACCGGGAGTACCACTCTCGAGTTATCTGGGTTTGAAAATTTTCTCAGACCCATGTATATTTCAATAAAATAATAATAATTAAGAGATAAAGAACTCAGCGATGGAGAGGATATAAAAGGGAAATAATAATGGAGGTGTTCCTTCTACATTTCATTAGTCCAAACAACATGAAAGTCTTGTTTGGCTACCGAGAAAATATGTTCTGTGTATGTATCTGTGTGTGTGTGAGACAGAGAGAGGGGAGAAGAGAGATACTCAGGACAATAGGGAACAAAGAGAGAGAGAAATAGATGAAGAAAAAATTAAAAAAATAAAAAAAAAAATAAAAAAATAAAAAAACAAACAAAGATGAAGAAGAATTTAAAAAATAAAAAGTCAGGGAATTTAAAACATAAAAAGTCAGGGGTGTGGGTGTGGGTGTGGGTGTGGGTGTGGGTGTGGATAAGTTTTTTGTTTTTTAGAAAAAGGGGAGATTAAATTGGGTTCTTAGTGTAAAAAGTTGAAGTAGAGAAAGATTAATAAAAAAATAATTAAAGGTACGTTAATGTATTTTAATTTTTAATCATGTAACTATTTTTAAATTATTAAAAGTAAAATTATCCTTAAAATTAAAAAAAAAAATAGTAATTTTCTACCTGTAGGAGAACTAGATGGCATATTGTGCGAATAATAAAAAAATATATAGTTTTAGAGAAAGAGATGTAAGTGGTTAATTTTTTTTTTTTTTATTTTTTTTTTTTTTTTTACTATTATTGAATTTGGAATTAAAAACTGGTGTGGGTTCAATTTTATTCGGCCCGCAAGTTAAATTGGTGTTATGGTGAGAAATTGGGCCTTGTGTGTGAAATTCTAAACCGTCAACAAAAATTGGACTGGGCTTTCAGACAAGGACCAATAAATGAAAAGAAATCTATAAAATGTACTTGAATATTTTTATTTTTTTTAATCACATAGTTAATATTAGGCTATCAGCTAGTTAGTTAATTTTTCAATTAATATCAATTAATTATTTAATTCATGATGACGGAAAATCGATCTAAACCCAAAACATTGCCACGTGTCCATAGGCACGTGTTAGGCACGAGAAGCCGTAACAAGTCCCTAGTTGATCAACATGATTGCCCCAGTATTAACACCGTCCTACGAGCGTTTCACCCTGAACAAAGCCATCTACAAAGACAACACCGTCCAGGGGAGAAAGGCCCCTTGATTTTCGTAGAACACCCTGGTCGAGATTATAATTGCGGGACTGGATGGCGGTGCTATTTCTACCTAGGAGCAGCCGAAATGCCTTCCAAATATTAAGGAAATAGTTGTTACATTCCCTAAGTAATGTTTCCTCAACTCAAGCTTCCGAGATCATTGCCACCTTAATGGTGATAAGCCGAATGTATGTTTCACTATATCCAATGAATAACTTTGAAGATTTGTAGTTAGAGAACAACACTTAAAATTATCAAAATATAGCAACTCTTATATGTAATATACAATACATCAAGTACAAAAGTTCACGGAATACAATTACACTCAAATATCCTATTTTGACTCGAACAAAAACTACCATATACGATATTAATGATAATCACGTTCAGTTTATTATTACTTTTAGTAAGTCCTATTGCAGATGTTTTTGTATCTCATACTAATGATTGAAACTCATCATTCTCAAAGACAAAACATTGAATCAAGTTAGTTTTAATTGTTAAAGACCCCTTTCAACAATCCAATACTGACTAAGAATAATTTAGAATATCGAGTTATCAAATGTCTTTGGTCTCCTTCTATTTAATCACATTAAATAGTCGGACATTTCAACTTCACATCAAGGTTATAGAAAAATAATATAATTACAATAATAATAATAATAATTTGGGTTTGAAACGATTTTACATTTACAAGTCTCAAACGTAATAAGAGTTTATACCAATTACATTCCCTGACATTTTGCACAAAACAACAAAAATTTCTCTGTCGTTTTAAAAATTTCAATCACCTGTGAACTTTTTAAACAATTATATTTATCGCTCACCGCCACCATCTCCCCCCCCCCCCCCCCCCCCCCCCCCCGACCCACCGAAATATTGTTGTTAATGGTTTTCTAGTCCCCCTCTATCAGTAATCAATTTACACCTAGCCAAACACAACCTCTCTAGATTCTTCGCCTCCGATATTGCGGCACGACCGAGTCCTGGAGCTCCGTTGCATTCGATGGATCAATCTCAACCAAATCAAAACAGTTCATCGCCAAATTCAATAACCGAAAATGGGTAAAAAAAACTTGGATTTTGAAAGATTGGTTGATTTAAGCTCGGTTTTGCAAGAGCTCAACATGACGGTAAGCGAATCATCGGTGATTCTAGGGTAGAGAGAGAGAACGAGACGGGTCGCACATGGGTACCGATTCAAAGTCTTCATCAAATGTTCAAAGCGACGGGTCTTCAAGGTTCGACAGTGACGGGACTTTGCAAAATAGAAGGATTTGCAAAGGGGAGAGAATGATTTTCTGTTGAGTGGGTTTTCATCGAGACGATCGAGGATTAAAAACACGATTTCTTCGGAGAGGAGGTCTAAGTGGTTGAGTTTGGATTCAATTCTTGATTTATGCTTCTTTATTGTTCAAAGGCTTGAAGAAATAACAGATTAAATTTTTTTATTTTTTTTTTGGGGGTGGGGGGTGGGGAAAGGGGATTAAGGATTACTGGTTTTAAGTTCAAGATTGGATTTTCATGAAAAAAAGGGCATGGAGATTCTATACTTTGTGTTATGATTTAGGGTTTGGAGAAGACGAGGAAGGAAGATGAAGGTGGAGTTGCTCCGACGAGTTTTCCTGAGATGTGGGGGTCGAGTTGCTCTGGCTAGGTGGTGGTAAGGAGAGAAGAGGGGAAGAAGTAGAACACGATGAGAATTTTTTTCCTTTTCCTTTTTAATATTTTGTTAAAAAAAAAATAATTATTTAAATAATGATGAAAGTGTAAAAAGATAAATGAAAAAAATATTATATAAAAAAAAAAAACTTAAAGGGAATTAATTTTTAATTGTTTAATAATTTTTAAATGGGTAAGAGTAAAATTATTATTGAAATAAAAATTTTAATAACTTTTTACTAGGAATTAAGTAACCTTTAACAAAAAATAGTCAGGGTTTGATTAATATTTAGTAAATAACAGAATTTTTTTTTAATTAATGACAAAAATACGAGAGATGCAAATACCATAATTAACATAAAATTGATTATAAAATTTATATCCAATAAACTAGCAAAAATGGGTATATGTTTAGAAGCACCCAAAAAATAAATTTTAGGCCAAAAATTCAATAACTTTTTTTTTTTATCATAAAAATTACTATTTTTTGAACCAAAATTTTTAGAATATTATATTCAAAACTGTTAATACACCACAATAAAAATACAATCAAACCTCAAATGAACGCAAACAATAAAATAATAATAAAAACCTGCTACGTAACTGTGTTTTGAAAATATGGTGATTATTTGGTTGAGGACAATGGGAATGGTATAGTGATAGGACAAGGTTTGGTGATTAGGTTATCCAAACACTTCGTAAACATAAATAGCTTCTTTCTTTTTCTTTTTTTCATTTCCCAAAAAAACATGTTCCAAGTGATAAATAGTGTGCAAATAATTATTTCTATAACATAGAGTTAAATGGAAAAAACAAAATTTGAGACTTTTATAAAGAGTTGTGTTTTCTATGTTTTAGCCATGAAATTGTTTTTGGTCCTTCTCCAAAACTGATTTTCTCATTCAATGAATTTATAAACCCGAATAATTATGTATTTCTAATGTTTTTAAAAAATCATATAAAAGTAAAATAATTTTCAAAAAGGAAAATTATATTTTTGGTCCCTAAAATATGGAGTGGGTTCTATAAATGGTACATTTAATCCCTCAAGTTCTACATTTGTTTCAATCCCGTAAATTGAAAAACGTTATTAATGATATTTGATGAAAATGAGTTATATTCCGCAAGTGACCTTTTAATGTGGATATCATAATCTTTTTATCACTTCAGTATTAAGACATTTTCCTCTAATCCTTCTCTTATATTGATTCATTTAAATAGTAAGAGAAAAATCTGAATAGTTAGGAAAATATTAAGAGAAAACATCTTTAGTTGAGTAATGTTAATATATGTATATTTGTCTTGGCCCACTATGTTAAATCCTAGTCCCACCAGGAAAACCAAATCTGAACCCTACCAAGGTTACCCTAGTTACATCCTATATATAGACCACTTGTATATCTCTGTAATTATATCGTTCTCATAAATCAATTCAAGTCTTTCATGTTCTCTCAATATTCTACCTATCAGTTATTCTAACATGATATCAAGAGTCAATTCTTCCTGACCCTGTACCTACTAAATCTTTTCAAGCCTTTCACCGCGCTATTACCTGCAACCTCGTTTTTATCATTCAACACATTGAAACCATATTCAACATCACCAACTGACTCATTTCGTCAAAACAAATTCAATGACACAAAAATCACCGCCATTAGGGTTCTTACGCGCCCTCACGCGCAATCAACTAAACCACCACTACCGTCAAATATGTTGACTGTTATAGGCCTTACAGTCGCTCTAATATCAACAACAATCAAACCACCATCACATTCTTCATGATGAGACGAGCCAAATGACACAAAAATCACCCCCATTGGATCTCCAATACGCCTTCACGCGCCGCCAATAGTCCCACCACCGTCGTCACTTTCGTTGACTCCTACAGGATTCAGTATCAACCCAAATTCAACACGCACCATACCATCATAAATGTCTCACCAAGACAATTCCAACGCCATAAAGATCACTGAAATTGGACATCGCATGCGCGTTTTGAAATTTACGCCTAACCGCCACATATTTGACGTGCAACACCACACCAGCTCTAATACGCTATGTTATGTTAGCGACACCTATGAGCCACATCATCTCCAGCTAGGTGCCACATCAACATATTCTGCTACGCCACCACCATTTCAATTGCATGACGATGCTACAATAGCCCTTACAAGCCAGGCAGTGTCACGCCAGCACATGCTGACACATACTCTACCATATCACCAATTCACAATGCTTAGTTTCCATTGACTGGTTCACCCATTTTTCGATCAGTTCTTGGAGATATGATATAAGTTCTTGTCGAATATTGGTGTTTTGAATCCATCTAAGGCCTTGTTTTACTTAAATTCGGATCATACAATATAATTCTCTTTATTTTGTGGATTTGGTTCATCACGATGGTTTAACCGGTTCAAGGGTTCATCAATTAGTTCTTCACGATTATAGACCAGTTCCTGAATAATTTTAGCATTATGAATCCATCCGTGGTCTCAGTTTTTTCCTGATTTATATCATACAATATACTTTGTTACATATTGTTGATATGATTCCATGACGATATCTAAAGATTGTTTTTCCTTGACCATTTATATTGGCAAAAAAGGTTCTGATCTTGCCTTCACTGTTGTTACCCTATCTTTTCGGGATATGATTTCAGTCTTTATAAGATATCTCTCCAATTATAGTACAAATGTTTTCCTTACCCTTTCACTTATTGCAGGTAATTCTTCTTAGTTCTTTGATTTTATCTGTTGTAATCATATGACTTCTGATCCCATTATATTCTTATCCAAACTATCCGTTATGAACACTCCTACAATTCATATGGTTCTCATATGCATGTTATCATACTAGTCAGATTTCTATTTCACATCTTTCTAACCTGACACATACTTAATTTCAAAACTCACTTTAAATCTATTATCTGTTGGGAAACTCTATGAATTGGGACTTGAATTAATATTTTCAAATACTGGTTGTTGTGTGCAAGATCTCCGGATAAGAGAAACCCTTGGGACTGGTTGTAAAGTTGGACGTCAATTTGAGCTCAACAGTTTGCACCTTCCACCTTAAACCCTCCCACTACCACCCCATGTCCCTTCATCAATTTGTGCAACCTCACGACCACTACCACCACCACCATGCTCATCACCATCATCCTCCTTATCATTACCACCGCCACTACCACTATCACCATCATCCTTCTCCTCCTCATTTTCTTCATCCTCATCCTATATTTTTCATTCTTGGTTGGGTCACACTTCATCTAACCGACTCAAATCACTTATTTTTAGGGGTTAGTTGGGTTCAGTTCAACATGAGTCTTTTAATTGTATTCATTGCCAACGTGCAAAACAGCCAGCCTTACCTTTTAATGATAGTTAGTCTATTTCTCTTGCACCTTTTGATTTAGTGCATTACGATGTTTAGGGCCTTCTCCTCATGCAACAATAGGTGGTTCTCATTATTTTGTTATCTTTGTGGATGACTACTCTCGATATACATGGTTATTTAATATGAACAAATAGATATGAACTATTCCAAATATATTCTGATTTTTCTTCTATAGCTCAAACCCAATTTTCTTGAAATATTAAAGCTTTTCACCCAAATAATGTAATGGAATACAAGGATCATGCCTTTCTCAACATGCTTCACAAAAATAGTATGCTCCCCTACTACTCGTATGTTGGAACCTCCCAACAAAATGGACGAGCCGAATGAACAAATAGACACATTCTTGATACGATTTGTGCCCTCCTCATTTTTTCATCATGTCTTGAGTGCTTTTAGGGTGAGGTACCCTAACAGCAATATACACTATAAACTGTCCCTTCTGCTACAATTCAGCAACAGTCTCCATTTTCGAGTCTTTTCAATAACCTTCCCACTTATTATGAATTCAAAGTCTTTGATTAATTTTGTTTTGTTCTTCCCAAACCATATGAACAGAACAAGCTGGAACCAAGGGCCCACCTATGACATTTTCTAGGATATGGAATTAAAAATAAAAGGTATCAGTATTGGGACTCCATCTCTAAAACTCTTCGTATCTCTCGCCATGTCATTTTTTGGGAACTTAAAATATTTTCTTTTTTACGGTTAATTGATAGATCAACCATTATTAAATTAAGATTCTTTACTGATCTATCTCTTGAGTTATTCCCTGATAATGTAGTTGCAGGTACCAGTGAGCCCACTCTAGAACTGCCAGTTGTTCTCACCCCTCTAACTCCATCAACCTTGCCTGAGGCTTCTCTTATATCCGATGATTCTGCACTAACTCCTTTTGAGATCCACTCTTTAGATCACTCTCTCCGCTTTTATAGGGTAACTCATCTTCCCCCTTATCTCAATAACTATTATTGTTTTTCTACCATACATTATCTACATAAGCCTCAATCCTATAATGAGACAAAAACTAACCCTCTTTGGCAGAAAGACCTTACCTGAGGCTCCTTCTATGCTTAATGATTCTGCACTGACTCCTTTTGAGGCCCACCCTCTAGATCACTTTCTCCACTTTAATAGGGTAACTCATCCTCTATTTTATATCAATGACTATCATTGATTTTGTACCATACATTATCTGCATGAGCCTCAATTCTATACGGAGACAAGTACTAACACTCTTTGGCAGAAAGTAATGGACGAATAAGTTTTGGCCCTAAATAAAACTCACATTTGGGATCTTGTCGACCTCCCTCCTAGGAAGCCTCCTATTGGATACAAGTGGGTGTTCAAAATAAAAAAGTTTCATGTTGGTGCCGTTGAACGCTATAAAGCTCGACTCATTGCTAAGAGATTTTCTCAGGATTATGCCATTGACTATAAAGAGACATTTGTCTAGTGGTTATACTCACATATGTTTGTACTCTTCTTGTTGTTGCTGTCATTCGTAAATAGACCATTTTTAGATGGATGTCAATAATGCCTTTCTCAACGAACACTCACTGTCTTCAACAGATGATAGTGATTCTACCTAAGACCGAGTGGCGAGTTTCTTGATAAAGTCTACATAAATACCCCTCCTGGTATAACTATTCCTCAACACAAAGTTTGTCGACTTCGTCGTTCCCTATTTGGTCTTAAACAAGCTTCACGTGCTTGGTTTCCAAAATTTAGTACCATTATCCACCAGTTTGGGTTCACATCTAGCTCTCATAATTCTGTCTTGTTTATTTGTTGAACAACCAATGACATTATCCTCCTTAAACTATATGTAGACGACGTGATCATTATAAGAGATTATCTACATGAAATCTCTGAAGTCAAAAAATTTCTTAGTGGTCAATTTCCAGATGAAAGATCTTAGTGTGCTCACTTATTTTCTTGGTCTCGAAGTTTCAACTGGTTTAAATGGTTACTTTATCTCTCAGGCTAAATATATATCTGACTTTATTTCCAAGGCAGACATCGTTGTCTCTACTACAGCCAACACTCCTCTAGAGCCAAATATTAGACTTACTCCACTGGATGGATTTCCCTGTTGGACGTCACTCTCTAGTGCCAACTAGTAAAAAGTTTGGTAGTCCTTACAATTACTCCCCCGGATATCGCTTATGCCGTCCATCAAGTCAGTCAGTTTTTGTCTGCTCCTCGGGCCACTTATTACTCGGTTGTTCTTCGTATTATTCGGTATGTTAAGGGCACCTTATTTCACGAAATTCATTACTCCGCCTAGTCTGCTCCCACCTTACAAGTTTATTTTGATACTGACAAGGCCCGAGATTCCACCGGCAGACTTTCAACCATTGGCTACTATTTTATTTTGGAAAACTCTCTCATTTCTCGACATAGTAATCATGGCTGATGCAACACAAGAACTACTTTGGCTTTGTTGGCTTCTCGTTGACATAGGAGTGCTATTCAGATCGCCTATAATGATATTTTCCATTGATGTACAAAACACATCGAGACTGATTGTCACTTTATACATCACCATATTTTCCACAGAATATTGTTCACATTCAATCCGTCAGTTCAACTGACCAAACAACAGATATTCTTACCAAGGCTCATCCACCCGAACGCTTTCACACTCTTGTTTCTAAACTCAAGTTTACGTCTTATGTACTACTTTGAGTTTGAGGGGGGATGCTAATATATGTATATGGGCCTTGACCTACTATATTAAATCTTAGTTTCACTAGAAAAATCAAACCCTAATCCCACCAGGGTTACCCTAGTCATCTCCTATATATAGACTCTTTGTATATCTTTTCTCATAAATCAATACAAGTCTCTCATACTCGCTCAACATTCTGCCTCTCAGTTATTCTAACAAGTAAAATGATTAAATGACTAAAATATCCCTTTTAACAAGTCATCCTCATTTTTCATACAAAATCATTAAAAAAAAATTAGTTTTACGGAATTAAAACAAATATAGAACTTAAAGGATCAAATATCATAGTTCTAAGTATCGACCGTTACGTAACGTAACGGCTAATACGTAACAGAAATTGGACCCTCTAATACCATTACAGGGCCGATACTAGAGTCTAGGGCCGATTCACATAATATTGAGCCGATATGAATCTGCTCCCGTTACGCCAAGTTGTAACTGCCGTTATAGGTCGTTATATCGATACAACTCACTTAGAGAGAGAAAGAGAGATCACAAGCACACAAAGGAAAATTGAAGAAATCAGAGAATAATCAATAACAAACAAAGGAAAAGGGAATACAACTCACTTAGCCGTCGTAACTCCAAGTCGTTCCTCGTTGCGTCGCCAAATCTTCATTGTTCGCTCACTCCAAGCCATTGTTCTTCGTCGCCATCGCCAAATCTTTGTTGTTCACTCTCTCTCTCTTTCTCATGACTCTTCTATCAAATTTGGAAATAAAAGGGCTAGGGTTAGGTGGATGGGTTATAATTATTTTTTTTTGGGGGGGGGGGTTTGTAATTTGGTTAAATTGAAATTTACTCTAAAGAGTTAAAAAATAACATTTTAAAATAACAATGACCCCCAAAAATTTTAAAGTCAAATTAAAATTAACATATTAATCTTCAAAAATTTTAATAAATAATTTAAATGTTTCATCGTTTTGTGTATGCGTGTGTGTGTGTGTATAATTATATATTATGCAATTTTTTTTTAAAAAAAAATCACATATTTTGTTTAATTTTAGGCTTTAACCCTAGAAAAACAATTTGTTTCAATAGTACGATAGTTTTTTGTCTTTTTTTTTTTTATATATATATATATATATTTTTATTGTGTTATATACGTAGTTAAATGCCATAATATATATTAGAATGTATTTATTAAGGGTTAAATGAGTAAAACAATTACTATTATTGAGTTTTTAAGGATGTTCTGATGATTTTAAATAATTCATGACCGTTATGGTCAATTCTCATTACAAACAGACCGATATTCTCGATACTGGTACACTGCGACCATTACTGTTACATAACCCAATACTGCAATTTAAAACCTTATCAAATATACAATTTTGTAAATCCTAAGATCCACATAAACGCTCACCCCATACTATAGGGACCAAAATATAATTTTCACTTTTCAAAATGAACCAAATAGATCCCTAATATAAGAAAAAAAATGTATAGATAGATAAGATCATAGTAAAATTTATATATTTGTTATTTTCTGATGTGGGTAAAAATCAACCAACCCCAAATCACTCTGCCTAAGCCTGCCAACATAGACTAACATATGACATGTCATCAACAGTCTGAACAACAACATTCTTGTTCAGCTCGGTATATTCAGGTAGGTCATTTCTTAAGACTTAGACAATTAATGTCTGAAAGCTCTCTGCAATCAAGGAGGGCCCAACCGATGAAGCCCTGGTCGGTATACCCACCTCAATATCCGTACTCGTGTCCAGACTGGTTTATCTACTGTTTGGGTAGCACGGCCCATGGACTTCTTCATCAACATTAAAAAGCCCAGGCTCATAACTCTAATTCCTTCATGCACCATTTTTCTCCACCACGCGCCGTGTTAAGGTCGATAACCGAGCTTAAGGCTCCTAATCTTAAAAACACTAATTAGACTCTTTCCTATAAAATGAAGGTGAACAGTGTTGTGAAGGTATTGCTTTTACAATATTCAAGCATTCCTAAATTTTTCCCCCAAGCTCTTATTCTCACACTGGAGAGAATTCAATGGGCACAACCCTAGTGGATCCTTACTCAGGTACGCATCTAGAGCTACGGTCGGATAATGCTTAGGTCAGCTTGGTCAGCTTACAGAATTAAAGGATAAAAGAACGCAGAAGATTTCCCGACCAAGACTACCTCCAGATCATTGATAACTCTCCATGTGATTTCTGACTAGACTATATTGTGGGTGCAGACCATTTTTTGACACCAACAGTTTGGAACCGTATGTGGGAACACACAAAAAACCTTTCTCAGATCATCAACTACCTACTCGGCTAAGACTTGATGATCACAAGGTTCAGTCAGATCATTCAGCGAAGAGACCAGAACGCCGCGGTGAATAGAAACCCAAATAAAAAAATATCAAGGATACCCAGGCCAGATGCTAGGGTTTCAGTCCCCATTCCAGTTGAAGAAGAAAGCTTACCTCCTGTGGCCAAGCAGGCCAAACAGTTCCGCCCTTACGCATTGTTGTAGGCCAGACGTTCGGGGCCGTTGAAGCGCCAAAGATTAAAAACTTAAAACACTGCCTTGTTGAATTCCTTCCAGGTCATTCTTTCTTACCTGCTGCCAACCCCCATTCAAGGAGGACTGGCTTTCCAGACCGCAAGAGAAGGGGAGCAACCCCAGAATTGAGGAGACCGTGTGATCCATTCCCATGGATATATGCCGAGGGTCCGACCTCGCCTCTATAACCGATTAGTAAGAAAGAGAGATCTAGCCCCCTACTGTCTCGGGGTCATCGTCTCAATTCTTATAAAGACACCAATTCAAGAAAGGACAAGAGTCTCCACTAGGTAAAGTACCCAGCCACATCGCCTGGTCTGAGCACTGGGTCTACCATGTTTTCGAGGATGATTCTCACTTCCCACCAGCCTGGAGGTAGGGGGCCTGGATAGCTGTCAACCAGGCCGTAGCTCCACCTAGAGGTAAAGTGGTTGTGGAACGCCTCCTTACCGAGGTCGAAGCAACTCTCCACCAGTTGCAAGGCTCAAGAGAGACAACTCGGCTACCTGATGAGGTGAATTCACCTTTCACGAGTAATATCGTAGACAAGGTGGTACCTTACAGAAGGCGAATAAAGAGCCATAGTTCAAGAAAAATGATCCCTGAGAAGAACATAGAGGTTGGCGAAGAATGGGAAACACAAGCTGACCTCCACCAGGGAAAATGAGATTGGTGACAATGACGACCAGCGAATGGACGATGAAATCAACGTTATCTAAGGCTGGCTTGGCCTCAAGGTGGAGACATCCTCCTCTCGGAAGAGGCATGAGCATAGGCTAAGAGGAGAGCCGATCAAGACGTGTATGAGGTCAGTATAGTCGATGCAACCTTATACAACGTTATCTCCTTCTAAGAGGATGATATCCACAAGGTCTACACGCCTCATGACGATGCTCTGGTTATCTACACTTTGATCAATCACTATAAAATGGGTTGTATCCTGATCGACAGAGGTAGTTCAGCTGACATTATTTTCAAGTGGGCCTTTGATAAGATGAAAGTAGAGCCGGGCTCCATTCAGCCCACAAAATCTCCCCTAGTAGGTTTTGGGAGAGACATCGTCAGCTCACTTTGATGGATTTGTTTGCCCATCATGGTATGGTCCAAGCACAGGTTGGTTATGGTTTAGACTGAATTCCTCATCGTGGACAAGCCTTTTCCTTACAACGCCATTATAAGGTGCCCAACTGTTTCCGCTCTAAAGGCCATCTACTCTGCGCACCACCAAATGATGAAGTTACCTACCGATCATGGGGTGGGAAAAGTACAGGGAGATGAAGAGTCAGCCAGAGCATGTGCCAAGAGGGCACAGGAAAAGAAAAAATAACAATTATCGGCCAGGCTTAAGCTCGAGAAAATTAAGCGCGGATGTCGTGAGCTCATGGCCATGGACGATAATGCTAGGTGTATACCAATTGATGATCCCTGTAAAGAAGATCCTGGTCCCCAACCTCATGAAGATCTCCTAGAAGTACCCATTCATCTTTCTATCAAATAGAGAACTGTGAGAATAAGTGCTAGGCTCACCTTGAGTAAAGGACTAAGCTCACTGATCTGTTACAGAAGAACTACGATGTCTTCACCTAGTCTCACAATGAGCTTCTAAGGATCGATCTCGGGGTGGATATGTACCATTTGTATGCCGATATACATCACCCCCCAATTTGAGAGAGGCGGAGAAAGTTCTATTCTGATCGACAAAAGATCATTGAGGAGGAAATGGATAAACTCATCAAATTTGACGTCATGGAAGAGGTCAAGTTCTCGGACTAACTATCTAACGTAGTCCTTACTCCTAAGGCCGGGAACAAATGAAGCCTTTGTATAGATTTTAAAGATCTTAATAAGGCCTACCTGAAAGACTTTTTCCCCCTATCGAGGATAGACATCGTCATAGACGCCACTGCTGGATACAAGCAGCTAAGCTTCCTTGACTCGTATGCTAGCTACAATCAGATTTCAATGTACTCTCCTGATAAAAATAAGACATTGTTTATCACAGACCGGGGAACTTATTGTTACAAGGTTATGTCATTTGGGCTACGCAACGCCAAAGCAACATATCAACGATTGGTCAACAAATTATTCAAAGAGGAGATTAGGCAAACCATCGAGGTTTATATAGACGGCATGCTGGTTAAAAGCAGCCGAGCTCAGGAATGCCTCGAGTATCTCCAGGCCTATTTCGACAAGCTCCTAGCTCATTGCTTGAAGCTCAAAAAAGAAGTCTAAAAAATAAGTGTTGTGCTCGGGATAGCTTCACCCCGCACCAAAAAAAAAAGTCCAAATGCTCATGAGGAGGTTGGAAATACTCAATCGCTTCATCTCCCTATCCTCTAAGAATTGTCTTCCATTTTTCAAAGTCCTTAGGGGCAATAAAGAATTTGAGTGGACCAAGGAGTATGAAAAAATTTTCCAAAAGCTTAAGGGGTACCTCTCCTTGGCTCCCCTACTCAGCACATCGATAAAGGAAGAGAAGTTATTCCTCTATATTTCGACGTCCACCACGGCAGTGAGGGCAACCTTGGTGAGAGAGGAAAATAAAATTCAAAATCTGGTATACTACTCCAACAGGGTCCTCACCGATGCCAAGACCAGATATTCACAGTTTGAAAAGCTGGCGTATGTCTTATTGATTACCTCGAGGAAGATAAATAAGTATTTTCAAGCCCACACCATCATCGTTATGACCGATCAGCCACTAAGATAATTATTCCATTCCCCTAATGTCTTTGGGTGATTAATAAAGTATAGTTTCGAGCTCGGTCAATTTCATATCGATTATCGGCCCAGGATAATAATCAACGGGCAGCTCTTAGCTAATTATATCATCGAGCTAACCGTCCTAGATGAAAGGCCGAGTACCAACCTAGAATCTCTTGATGAGACTTCTCCCCTTAATAAAAATGCTAGTGAATCCCCCAGTATGAGAACTGACCTGGGACCAGATTCTTAGCGACTATTTATGGATGGTTCTTCCAACCTAAATGGATGTGGGGCTGGGATGGTCCTTATTTCCTCTGATAAGGAGGAGGTTGAATACGCTCTCTGATTAGGATTCCGAGCCATAAACAATAAGGAAGAGTACAAAGTCTTTCTCGCAGGACTGAGATTGGCACAAGATTTCAACGTGAGGACTCTCCAGGTCCTGTGCGATTCCTAGCTCATGGTTAACCAAGTAAATGGTGACTACCTAGCCAAGAAATAAAGTATGGTCTCCTACTTGGAGAGGGCAAAGGCATTGATAAAAGACTTTGAAAGAATTCAAGTCACACAGATTCCCCGAGAAGAGAACAAGTATGCTGACGCATTGATTAACCTAGCCTCTGCGGTGGAATATACCCTAAAACGAACCGTACATGTGGAATACCTTGGCAAACCGAGCACGGTGGCATCAGATGAGGTCGCGACCGTATGTTTGCTTAGTAATGAGCTGTCCTAGTTGGACCCAATCAAGGATTACCTCAAAAGGGAAACACTGCTGAGCGACTGAGTTGAGGCTAGAAGGGTGAGGTACTGGGCTATGAGGTATACCCTCCTCGATGAGGTATTATACCGATAATCCTTCTCGGGCCCCTATTCTAGGTGTCTCTGACCTGAGGAGGCCGGTTATGTAATGAGAGAGGTTCACGAAGGGATTTGCGACAACCATGCAGGGGAAAATCCATAGCTCAGAACTCTTTCGGCATGGGTATTACTGGCCAGAAATGTTGGAAGATGCAAATGAATTCGTAAAGAAATGTAACAAGTGCTAGAGATTTTCTATCCACTTCCATGCTCCACTGACCGTGCTAGTTCCCATAATCAGTCCCTGGTCGTTTGTCCAGTGGGGTATTGATCTTTTTGGCCCATTCCCTCAAGGCACCAGCCAAAGAAAGTTCCAGATCGTGGCGATCGATTATTTCACAAAGTAGGTGGAAGCCAAGCCCCTGACCAAAATTACTAAGGAAAAAATCAGAGATTTTGTATAGAAGAGCCTGATCTATCGGTTCGATATCCCCAAGGCCGTCGTCGTAGACAATGGAAAGCAATTTGACGACCACCTTTTTTCCAACCTCTGCTCGGGATTGGGGATTAGCACGCATTACTCCTCTCTGGGTCATCCTCAGGTGAATGGTTAGGTTGAGGTCACCAATTGAATGATCTTACAAAACTTGAAAATGAGGCTAGACAGATCTAAAGGGTTATGAGTTGAAGACCTCTATCCTATTTTATGGGTGTATCATACAACGACCAGAACCCCAATAGAAGAAACGCATTTTGCAATGATGTTTGGGTCTAAGGTTGTCATCCCAACTGCGATCGGCATGCCATCACCATGAACATCGACCGCATATGATCGAGTTAAGAACGAAGGAGCACTAGTACTAAACATGGATTTCCTGAAAGAGAAAAGAGAATGAGCTTAGGTACACCAAGATGCTTATCAATAAAGAGCGATAAGGTATTACAATAGAAGGGTCTGACCTCTTTCCTTCAACTTCGGTGATCTTGTCCTCATAAAGGTTACTTTGGCCACAAAAGATCAAAATACCGAAAAGCTAGCTCCTACCTGGAAAAAACCATACAAGTCACTTGCATAGCCTGGATCGATACGTACGACCTCGAGACCAAGGAGAGGATGCCCTTGAGACATATTTGGAACACCAAATATCAAAAATGATATTTTCGAAGAGAAGAGGCATCGATGTAAAAGTTGTAGAAGTCTTCAATTTCAAACTATGTAACGGAAGTTCTCTATCAATAAAAGAAGTGTTCGGTTAAATACGTTCTCAGCTCTCGAAAATCTATAAAGAATTACACCCTGGTACAGACCATCGAAGGTGATAACTGGACCCTCTACTAGGTCGGTAGTCTATGCCCAGGGATTGACCACTGTCTTCTGTCGAAGAAGAGACATCAATCGGGTCTAAGGACCTGCAACCAAACATCTTAAACCTTATAGCTGACCACAGTTAGGCGATACAAAGGGACGACGCTCCTACAAGGACTAGCTTGAGATAACCCAAAAAGGCTCAAATATGGGCCCAACTACTGAGAACTCACCTATAATTGGCTACCAAAATCCACCAACGTGTTAAGATCCGGTGGACTGAGAGGTCCTGACTCAAGTTAGACGCCTTTACCAGTTAACTGACCACCTGAGCACAACCATAGCGAGCTTGTGTTGTCGGCTGGGTTGTAAAATGACTGAGGATGGTGAAGGACTAACCTGATGCCTTGACACTTGAGTAAGACCTTGTTCTCCTTGGTGAGACCTATGATTGGAGTTAAACTCTTCTCAATGTTGTATTTGATTGAGATGTGACTTCTTGGTGTTGTAATCTGGATGGTCCTAGATCCAATTTATAATTCAAATCTACTCAGTATTAAAATGAAGGTTGGTATGGAACTTTGCCCGGTTCTTGAAGTTACAAGTTGAATTGTTGGATGAAGAACTTCACTAAAATGCTTAAAAATGATCGAGTTTGGTCCCAGTTCTGAGGACGTTTAATTACGACCAAGCTGATTGTATGTCCAATTTTTAAAGTTTCAGAAGGGATCAAGCGTAGAAGTTTTTCCAAATTAAATGATGATCGAGTTCAGATGATGAAGTTAGTTAAATGAGGTTGTTCAGTTAAGTGATATTACAAAAATTTATTCAAAAATGTCCATAAAATATTAAGTGCTTAAAGGTGAGCGAGCTGATTTCCAGCTATAAGGATGATTGATTAAGGTCAGTATATTTAAACAATATTTATTATTATGTGACCAATGTTTAAGCAACAAATTTAAATGCCAAGTGATGGAAATATACCGATCAGAAATAAATATCGAGTAGGGAAATGAATTATCGGGAAAAATGGAAATTTCATTACATCAAAAATTATATTTACATCATGGGGCCCTAAGCCTGGTATTACAAACCTGATCTGGGTAAAAAAATAATTAATAAAAAATGGTTAGTTGATTGGTTGACCAAGTCATTGGGCCACCTCGGCCTGATCTCCTCCGCCCCTGTTGCCTCCAGCACTAGCATCTACGCTCAGCCCAGCACGACCACCCTAAACTCCCCCATCCTTCTTCTCAAAGTTAGAAAATTCCATTTGGATGAGCTGGTAAGGGATCTGGGAGAACTAACGTCGGAGATAACGGATGGTGGCATGATGACTATCCTTCATCACCTTGGCCCCAATGCTGATCTTGAGATTCTTGTATTCTAGGCATATCTTCTATTTGTTCACAACCTTCTTCTCAACTTGAGCAACCGCATCCCTCTTCTCCTCCTCAACAGCAACTAGCTTATCCACCATTCTGGCCAGGTCGTTTTTCACCTTCCCAGCCAGGTTGCGCATTTGCTCATTCTCATTTATCAACTGCTCTATATAGGCCTTCATCTTTAGGTCGTCTACACTCAGCTCATGCACCTTCTCGTGAAGCTCTAATAGGTGTGATTGATAGGTGTGAAAAATCTATCTATTTCCAATCCGAATTTGTTAGTTTTCGAATATGTTTATATAGTATTTTATTATGTTTTAATTAGTTTTTATACTTTTTGTATAACTCAGGTGTGTTAGGTAAAAAGATAGGAAACTGGAGCTAAAATGATGAGATCGAACCAAAGCGGTTCGAAGTTACGGTGGATAAACAAGCTCGGAGGCTAAAAGATGAAACAAGCCCACCGCTTAGGCGTCTAGACCACCGCCTAAGCGGTGAAAATGCAGAGAAGAGCAAAATGTTACTGACGGACGACCGCCTGAGTGGAAATTCTACTGCTTAGGCGGAAATCCAGCAGAGGACGAAGAAGGGCTACTGATAGCCGCTCGCCTAGGCGAAGTTTTCTTCGCTTAGGCGGAATTTCAACAGAATGTTCTCCAGTCCACCGCCTACTTCACCGCCCAGGTGATCAGACTTAACCGACCTAACTCTGCCTAGGCTCAATTTCCACCGCTTAGGCGGATTTTCCCTACACAGCCTTTAGATATTTTTAGATATTTTTAGGATATTTTTACTATAAATATCCCCTCTCCTCCCCCTTTGGCCGGATCTCTCTTCCCTCTCTTGTATTTTTGAGCCCCTTAGGCTATACTTAAGCCAAGGGTTAGGAATTTTAGTGGTGGAGCTCGCATCCCGAGGTGGAGAAGACGGCGAATCGATCGTGGAGCGTTCTTAGCGGTTTATTTCTTTATCTTAGGACGAGGCTAAGTTCTTCGATCGTTTTTTCTTATTTCTTTATCTTAGGAGCATGTGAGCATATTTAGCTCGTTATTTTCTTGTATATGCGGCTATGGCCCCGAGTTAAATATGGATTGTAGTAGGGATTAACCAAATATTTATAAATACATTGTTTGGATGATTTTGGTTTTTCGTTTATGATTGTTCTTCGTAGTTTGATTGTATTTATCGTATTGTTTGTTTATTATGCTTAGATTGATAAAATGAGAATACGAGGTTTTGACAAAACCCTGGATTCGGATTAGGGTAAACAAATGCCACGATTCAATAACCCGGGAGGGAGTTGGATTGTGGACAATCGATGACATAGGGCTAGACACACGCTACCTAGGGTCGCAAATACGTTGAGGGGGACCTCTTCGTTGACTCGAAGTTGCGTTATATTTCTCGTCTTACACTCGGAAGAGGTGGCGAGGAAGTTTTAGAACGGAGATTGTCGATAGGGTAAATACAATGCGACGATCCAATAACCCGGAAGGGAGTTGGATTGTGTGCAATCAATAACGCTGGGGTAGACTCACGTGACCTAGGGTCGTTAAGACGTTGAGGGGGACTTCTTCGTTGACTCGAACTCATGTATTATCCCGTCTTACACTCGAAAGAAGTGGTGGTGGAGTTTATGTACTGAGATTGTCAAATAGGTTGAACAACGTAAACGCGAGTAAATCGAAATCGAACACGTATTTGTAAACACGTTAATCCCTATACAATTTTTCACCCTAAAACATATTAACATAATAGTGTAGTTAATTTATGTTATATTAGTATTAATTTAATTAATTAAATACATTTGTTTTTCGCCTAGATAAACTTAGGTCACGACAAACGCAGTATTCAATAGTAACGACAATAATCCCTGTGGGTACGATAACCCGATCTTAACGATCACACTATACTAAAACTTAGACCTCGTATACTTGCGAGAGTAAATAGCGGCGTATTTCGCGCGCTACCAAGTTTTTAGCGCCGTTGCCGGGGATTGTTTTGATTTTATTGTTGGAAAAAACGAGGTAACGGCTCTGGACTTAAGTTTTAGATAGGAGAAGCAAGTGTTTCGTATTGCCGAGATTGGCAATGTCGTTCATTGTCGATATTGTGTGTAAATAATCTAATTTTATTTTAGGCATTTCTTTGTATATAATTTTTGTTTGTAGTTTTGTGTTTATTTCTTATGCAGGGTACTTAGCGATGTTAGATCGACGGGTATTGATGCATTCCTCTCGATGGGATTCCAATCCGTTTACTGTGCTTGGCCAAGCACATAAGCCGGTGAGGCGTTTCGTTGAGAGATTGAGCCATCCAAAGCAAAACCTCGCCAATCTTGAGGGCATTTTGAATATCGAGCCGAGGACATTAAACCACGCGCTTCTTGGGAGGCAACCCAAGAAATTCTTTTTGATCTATCATATCCGACTTGATTCGGAGGCGAGATCCTCTCACCTCCCAGGTACGTGTTCTACACACCCTTCGTCAGCATGTTTTAAATTTCATATGTTGAGATTGATGATTGGGATTGCTGAGGACACTGTCTATTTTAAGTTTGGGGGTGATGTGTAGTAGTAGTATATTAGTTTATGTGTTATCATTTTTCGTATTGCATGCATGTTTAGGTTAGAATGTGTTTATGTTTTTGTGTTGTTGTTTATATATTGAGTTTTGCATTCATCTAGGCCATCACCCGATGATGAAAATTACCCCTGGTCGTTTTTGAAGTCAAGGGTAATACCCATGCATGTGTGATTCTGTGTGCTTGACTATGCGTTTTGGTCAAAATTATTGTAGATCCTAATTTGCACGGGCACATAGACTTAATGTATAGTTATTCAATTGATTTAAGAATGATTATCGATTAGCCAAATTCATGACACATTAAGGATTCTAGAACTTGATTGAGGGGAAGCTTGAGGCAAAATCTTAGGCAAGGTAGTTTAGGAGACGTGATTTAGGCAGTCGTTTTGTCGCTTGAGCCTTTTTAAGCCTACCTTGTTACATGTTTATCCATCGTCATCCTGTTGAAGCCTAAATGCATATTCAATTCAGAACACATAAACCAATACCACGGCCAATTGAATTCCTTCCAATCCTTTATCGCTGAATCTAAAGGCATATTTGAGTTAATCAAGTTAGCCGTTGCAAAGGCTTCTTGATGTGAGCGGTTGGGTTTAGGATGAACTTCTAATTGGTTCGGTATTTGAGTACTCACTTGTCTTTTTTCATTTATATTTCACACACCCCTTCAATTATAACATTCAAATAAATTTGGGGGTGTGTTCGTTGAAAAAAAATAGAAAATAAAAAAATAAAGAACCAAATGTAAATACGGTTTTTATTTCCGTTTCTTTTTGACAAGTGAGTACGTAGGTCTTCAATGCATGTTCAAGATTGCTTTCCATTCTTTCTATGGGGGTTCGAGAGTGAATGTGCCAAGCGTCGAGCCTTGGGTAATGTTAAGTTAACAACTTTAACCCGTTTTGTATTCCAAATTACCCTTGGCCAAATTAACCAAAGCCGAACCAAGTCCTAATGATCTTCATGAACTACCAAACCTACATTAGTGGAGAGTGGACCCCAATCTAGCTTATGGCAATCCTTAACTCATGAATTTCGTTGGTGGATAATCCAATCCGATCATTGTATAGTTATATTATTGAGTCTCGCACTAACACATTTAAAGGATCTAGAATAGCGTTCACCATTATTGCATGTTGAAAATCTAGAACATTACATGCTATATGTTACTGCCTGAACTCGATACTACTAGCAGTTGTTGATGGAAAAATAAATAGGCCGTTAGAAGAATTTAAAACTCGCGTGTTGTTATGTTTAGATTGTTTTTAGGTTGTTTGTTATTTATTTCAGTTTGTTGTTTTTGTATTTTTTTTTTCATTTTAGTGTGTGTGTTTGGCTCGAGCACTAGACAAATTCTTAGTTTGGGGGTATTGATAGGTGTGAAAAAACTATCTATTTCCAATCCGAATTTGTTAGTTTTAGAATATGTTTATATAGTATTTTATTATGTTTTAATTAGTTTTTATACTTTTTGTATAACTCAGGTGTGTGAGGCAAAAAGATAAGAAACTGGAGCTAAAATGATGAGATCGAACCAAAGCAGTTCGAAGTTACGGTGGATAAACAAGCTCGGAGGCTAATAGATGAAATAGGACCACCGCCTAAGCGGTGAAAATGCAGAGAAGAGCAAAATGTTACTCACGAACGATCGCCTGAGTGGAAATTCTACCGCTTAGGCGGAAATCCAGCAGAGGACGAAGAAGGGCTACTGACAGCCGCTCGCCTAGGCGAAGTTTTCTTCGCTTAGGCGGAATTTCAACAGAATGTTCTCCAGTCCACCGCCTACTTCACCGCCCAGGCGATCAGACTTAACCGACCTAACTCTGCCTAGGCGTAATTTCCACCGCCTAGGCGGATTTGCCCTGCACAGCCTTTAGATATTTTTAGGATATTTTTGCTATAAATATCCCCTCTCCTCCCCCTTTGGATGGATATCTCTTCCCTCTCTTGCATTTTTGAGCCCCTTAGGCTATACTTAAGCCAAGGGTTAGGAATTTTAGTGGTGGAGCTCACATCCTGAAGTGGAGAAGACGGCGAATCAATCGTGGAGCGTTCTTAGCGGTTTATCTTCGGACGAGGCTAAGTTTTTCGATCGTTTTTCCTTATTTCTTTATCTTAGGAGCATGTGAGCATATTTAGCTCGTTATTTTCTTGTATATGCGGCTATGGCCCTGAGTTAAATATAGATTATAGTAGGGATTAACCTAATATTTATAAATACGTTGTTTGGATGATTTCGATGTTTCGTTTGTGATTGTTCTTCGTAGTTTGATTGTATTTATCGTATTGTTTGTTTATTATGCTTGGATTGATAAAATGAGAATACGGGGTTTTGACAAAACCCCGGATTCGGATTAGGGTAAACAAACGCCATGATTCAATAACACGGGAGAGAGTTGGATTGTGGACAATCGATGATGTGGGGTTAGACACACGCTACCTAGGGTCATAAATACGTTGAGGGGGACCTCTTCATTGACTCGAAGTTGCGTTATATTCCTTATCTTACACTCGGAAGAGGTGACGAGGAAGTTTTAGAACGGAGATTGTCGATAGGGTAAATACAACGCGACGATCCAATAACCCGAGAGGGAGTTGGATTGTGTGCAATCAATGACGCTGGGCTAGACTCACGTGACCTAGGGTCGTTAAGACGTTGAGTGGGACTCATTCGTTGACTCGAAGTCATGTATTCTCCTGTCATACACTCGAAAGATGTGGCGGTAGAGTTTACATACCGAGATTGTCAAATAGGTCGAACAACGTAAACGCGAGTAAATCGAAATCGAACACGTATTTGTAAACACGTTAATTCCTATATAATTCTTCACCCTAAAACATATTAACATAATAGTGTAGTTAATTTAGGTTATATTAGTATTAGTTTAATCAATTAAATACATTTATTATTCGCCTAGATAAACTTAGGTCACGACCAACGTGGTATTCGATAGTAACGACAACAATCCCTGTGGATACGATAACCCGATCTTAACGATCACACTATACTAAAACTTAGACCTCGTATACTTGCGAGAGTAAGTAGCGGCATATTTCGCGCGCTACCAGTGATCTACCTACGTATTTCCAAATCGAATTAAGTTGGTTTTCGAGTAGTCATATACTTCGAGGGTGTAAATCCTCGGCGTACAAGCTAGTTGAGGCCCTTCACCGCATTGGATTTATCCCTGGTGAGGAGCTTGTTATTCTCATTAGCACGGTGTAGGTGAAGGCCCAACTCGACCACCTTGAAGAGGTTCTTCATTCAAAGGAAAATGAAAGTTATGGTATGGTAGAGCAAAAATTTTACAAGTTAAAAAAAATTAACCAAGAAGAAGACTTACCGCTGTGGTATCCTTATAGACCTCGGTGATCAGCTTCGCGTCGCTTTTTGAAGCAATTTTCTCCCAGTCATTGGGAACGGGTGATCTTATGGACGAAGCTAAGAAGGAGCTCAGGGAGATCAAGAATCTTTTGCCCAAGTTTCATGTTGGTGTCCGGGATGGAGAAAGGTCTGCTCTTTTCCTTCTGCTTTGGCTGGCCATTTTTTTTACTCCACTTTGTTGGCTGCTCAGCCTCAGTCTGAACCACCTTTCTTTTTCCCTTGTCCTCATCTTGGCAGGGACCGAGCTATCTTTCTCTACCGAGATGAGGGGGACAGCTGGAGCAGGGGTCATTATCTTTGATATTGGTCTCGCCGAGGTATTATAGGGCGTTACCCAAGTTGAGGTAGGCTCTCCCTCCTGGGACCCCTCTCCAGGCTAAGCTCCCTATTGGTAGCCAACAGCGAGTTTGCCTCCAGGCTTGTCTTTTCTTTTACGAGCCTCCTTATCGCAGCTCGGTCCATGACTTCAAAGAATACAGCTTAGTTAGAATAAGAAAATAATTAAAATTTCTAAATGTATTGAAAGAACCTAGAAGAGATAAGAGAACTAAATGTTGGTAGATTTCTCGTCGAAAACAGGCTCGAAAAGATAGGGATTACTCCAGAAGTATAAGTCGTACGAGAACAACTTGATCAATTTTTTGACGTGTGTGAAGTCTATCTTCAGGATCCGATCTCTGTCATCAGCAATTTTTGGGTTGATGGTATTCTTCTTTCTGACTTTCTTTGGCTTTGTGAATACAAGAGAAGACACAAGTGAGATAAAAGTACCAAGAATAAAGCTCAAACTCAAGTCGGGATAGGCTCTTACCCACTTTTCCCAATTACCTCTAGACGGGGTAGTCCATGTCTTCTTGGGCTGAACTCCCATCCTGTTCCTTTGAGAAAGAAGAACTTAGGTTTCTAGAACTTTATTGACTTGTCACAGCCACCCAAACATTGTTACCGAGCAGCTATATAGAACCGCCTCTGACCACCGGGCATGGATTTATAAGAAAATAGAACCCGAAAGAGGTATAAGGACAAATCAACGCCCTTAGCGTAGAAGATGATATGGGAGACCACCACTATCTTCATGCTGTTCGGAGCGAGTTGTGACAGACACAACTCGAGATCCCAACAGATGGCCTGGACCTACGAATGAATAGGAAATCGCAAGCTGGCCAAGAGCTGATCGAGGTAAACCGTGATGTACTTATTGGGAAGAGCACAAGCACGGTCCTCAGCCTGAAGAACTCTTAACTTCACTGAGATGGGAAATATATATTTAGTCCAGAGTTTCTTCACCTTGTCTTTCGTCAAAATTGACTCAATTTCCCAGACCGGACTTTCTGGGAGAATTTGATAGACAGGTTAGTCGGGGTCGACATTAGTCAACGAAGCCCGACTAGACGAAGCAGAAGGAGGGTTAGCTTCTAGGACGGTCGAATCCGCAGAACCAGGCTTGTCGGTAGGACCCTCGCTGAGCTTAGCCGAGGGACCCCCAAAAGAACCTGCCCCACTCTTGGCTCTAGGTTGGCCAGGAGACTATAAGGGCCTAGCTCCGACGCACCTATGAGCCATTTAGGACAACGAAGTCGTCTAGTTGACTTCTTCCAGAGACAAGTTGAGCTCGATCTACTGGGTTGTTCGAGTCCGTTCAGAAAAACCAGACACCAAAGGGCTATACGTGGGACAACAATTAGAGACAGACATCGAACGAATGAGGGAAGAAAAGGAAAAAGTACCATGATCGGGAGAAGAAATAATGCTCAAGTTACTCTGGTGCGAAGAAATGAATAGAGGGTAAGTGTCTATATATAGGAGGGTTGCTTTATAGAACCGTCACGCTATCGGACGTCGGACAGTGCCCCGATCCTCGCGCCCGTCAGAAGTTGTAGGCCATGTGTTGCACATTCGGGGAGTTGCAGCAAGGCTTCTCAAGGAAGCTAAGTAAAACCTAGCCGAGCTATTCTTGGTACCGAGCAGAATCATCGGAATTCAATTTTTTATCGAATCAATAGCGGAGCAAAACCCTCAGCGTCTCGTGTTCTATCTCCACGCTAAGGGTTGGGAGGTAACTAATATGGATAAAAATCAACCAACCCCAAATCGCTCCACCTTAACCTGCCACGTAAACCAACGTATGACGTGTCATCAACGGCCTGAACAACAAAATTCTTGTTTAATTCAGTATATTCAGGTCGGTCATTTCTCAAGACTTGGACAATTACTGTCTGAAAGCTCTTTGCAATCAAGGAGAAACCAACTGATGAAGCCCTAGTCCATATACCCACCTCAATATCCGTACTCGTGTCTAAGCCGGCTCATCCGTTGTTTGGGCAGCACGGCCCATGGACTTCTCCATCAACGTTAAAAAGCCCAAGTCCATAGCTTTAATCCCTTCACACGCCCTTTTTCTCCATCACATGCCGTGTTAAGGTTGATAACCGAGCTTAAGGCCCCTAATCTCAAAAACGCTAATAAGACTTTTTCCTACAAAAGGAAAGGTGAATAATGTTACGAAGGTAATCGCTTTTAGAATATTCAAAGTGTTCCTAATTTGTTTCCTCTGAGCTCTTACTTTCACGTCGGAGGGAATTCACCGAGCACAACCCCGGTGGGTCCTCGTGCAGGTACGCATCTGGAGCTCAGGCTGGACAGTGCCGAGGTTAGCTCGGTCAGCTTGCAAAATTCAAGAATAGATGAACGCAGAAGATTTCCTCCACCAAGATCACCTTCAGATCACTGATAACTCTTCACGTGATTTCTGACTAGACCATATTGTGAGTGCAGACCATTTTTCGACACCAACATTTTTTATTAATTTTATTTAAAATTCATCTTTTCTATACGGGAAATTATATCAAGATTTAAAAAAAAAAATGATAAAAACATACATTTAAAACAACAAACAAATAACACAAAAACACACCCTTTTACATGCACCCAAAATGGAGAGAAAGAGATGGAGACAACTATTTTCTTATTTATTAAATTATTATTATTATTATTATATTTTCGGCCCAACTTTTTCCCTTTGTCCATTCCTAAAATATACAATTAGTCAACTTCTTTGCCTCTTTTTTATATTGTCTGTAAATAAGAAAACAAAGGAATCTAACCTTCCCCCCAAAAAAGTCTTCGAGAGTGAAGACATTGCCACACTCCTTTCACCAACTACTAATTATATATTTTTAAATATATATTTAAAATAACTAGAACTTTCTTTTTTTTTATTCTTAAAATTTTTATTTATGTTTTCAATTTTTTTAGAATAAAAAAAAATGAAAATGAAAAACTAAAACTAAAACTAAAACCAAGTTGGATTCGTATTTATGTTCTTATGTATCATTTTTCACCAATCTTTTTCCAACATAAAATGAACAATT
The DNA here is from genome assembly GCA_016647705.1 of Eucommia ulmoides. Classification (NCBI taxonomy): domain Eukaryota; kingdom Viridiplantae; phylum Streptophyta; class Magnoliopsida; order Garryales; family Eucommiaceae; genus Eucommia; species Eucommia ulmoides. The sequence continues at coordinate 33,975,658 of CM028327.1, read as the reverse complement.
ATTGGCTGTTATTAGAATATCACGACTCTATCTAAGATGTGTTAGTCTAATTGGTAAGAGAAGATGTTTCTTTTCTTATTAATTAGGATTTGACTCTCTTGAAAAACACTCCAGAAATTAATCTTTATACAATAGTCACGAAAGTACGAATCTAACTAATGTGGAGGAGTGCCCTTAAGATCATTAGATGAGGTGATTAAACGAGGTGCACTTAAGCAGATCTGAACACACTTTATAGTATAATAATAATTTAAAAAATAAAAAAAGAACGTCTTGGCTCTGTACCGTGTTATTTTTTTGTTTAAAATAACACTAATCAAAATGCCACCTATTTATAATTTTCTATTTTTGTTATGTATATATTTTTGGGGAGTAAAAATAAAAAATAAAATAAGAACAAAAGCGCAAAGGTCCAATTTTTGTCCAGTTTGGTTCCTAAATTTCTGTTTTTCCGAAATTTGGTAATAAAAAATAAATATATATGAGAACCTAATTTTTATTTTTATTTATGATTTTGAGGAGCGGAACAAAATTGTTCACAATTTTATTTTTTTATTTTTATGTTATTTTTAAAAAGGAAAAGAAAATACGAGAAAAAAAACACCAAACAAACATTGATCTCTTTAAAAAAAAATAAAAAACTCCACTTGGATTGTTGACTATAAGTCTTGAAGTCAATACAAGACACACATATTACATACATACATACATATATATATACATATATGTGTGTGTGTGTAATATGGCACGTGACAAACGCTAGCAGGCATGCATAGACACCATGATGGCACTGCGAGGATTGTGTATTTCATTCAGGGAATGTTAAAGAGTGAGGTGATAAAAGTACAACCACCTATTATCATCATTAAGGCCTGAGAGAGTGAGAGTGCATACTGCATAAAACATATATATATATATGACTGCTTCATTTTCTAGTTTTTTCTTTCTGGCGTTTTGGATATTGGAGAAGAAAGAGAGAGGGTTAGTCACGTGACAGAGAGCTTTAGATAAAGGGGACCACGAAAATTGTATATGTAATAGCTCCTAAACAAAGAATATATTACAAGATTTTATTTTGACAAAGTTAAAAGTTAAAGTCCACAAATCATTTTTCTTTTTCTTTTTCTTTCTTTTTATGTTTGTTAGTGTGTGTTTTCAGGCTGCTGATTATTATCATCACACTTTGCTTGTAAAGGGACCACTTCGGTAGTGAATTTACATTTGGGAGTTTCAGGCGCCGTTTGGTTACCGTCCTGGTTACCGTCCTGTTTCCTAAATCATGTTTTCACTCTTAAAATTTTGAAATTAATGTACGCAAACGTATTTGATAAAATGTTTATGTTCTCAAAATTTTGAAAATAATTTGAGATTATTTTCTAAATTTTTTAAGAATTTGAGAAACAAAAAAAATATTGATTCCTATTTCTTATTCAATCCCACAAAATTATTTTCACTACCATTTCGCCGGTCTCCACCACCATGCTGGTCACTATTATCCCCAGCCGCCACCACCACGTCAGCCACCATATATTTAAAAAAAAAAAGGGGGATAAATGTTCCAACTAAATTGTTTTCTATTCTCATAAATTTAAAGAAACAATTTCAGGACAATAGTCGTTACCAAACATGTTCATATTTCCAGAATACTCCTGTATGAAAATAAAATTCATATCCCATCACATCTCAGTTTATTAGAAGTAGAAACAAAAAAATAGAAATACTAACCCTACACAACCTTAGGTTCTTAGAAAATTTGAAACATAAAACTAAAAAAGGGCCAAAGAGTTTATGTTTTCTTTTAGAATTTTTAAGCAATTTTTGGAATGTTAATTCCATTTTTATTCTCTATTTTAAATTCAAATTTTGATGAACGAAAATCGAAAAATTATCAAAACACCACATTAAATTAAAATGGAAATTTTATTATTTAGTCCTCTAAGGATATAAAAATTATAAAATAGACCTCCAACTACTTTATTAAATTTTCGATCCCTAAAGATTTTTGAGAAAATAGTCTCCGTTCTTTGACCATTGTTTTCCCCTAATTTACATAAAATGTCATTCTGTAAAATATAACAATACGTGAATATTCATGTTTTGTGATATGTATACGCGAATATTCGTGTTCATATAACTTGCGTGAATGTTTACATATCAATTTTGTGTAGATGTGGATGCTAACGTATTTGTCTGGTGTGATGTTTGTCCACTATATAACTTGAAATTGAGGATGAAGATTCATGAACACGCTTGTTGCTCGAGTACATAAATATTCTCAAATTTTCGAATATTCTTGTTAACGTATCATTTGCGTGAATGTTTGCGTAACATTCTAGAAATGGCTGAGAACAAATAAACAACATTGAAAAAAGATTTGCATGAATGTTCGAACATGAACTAGGATAGTGGCAAACAGGAACATAAACGACGACGGTGGTGAACACAAACACAATGACGGTGGAAAAACTCCAAATCTGGGATTTTCAGATTTGAAAATTTTCAAATCTAATATATATATAGAGAGAGAAAAAGAGAGACATAAAGAGAGCACGAATACGAAGAGTGACGGTGGCGAACACGAACATGAACGGTGATGCTAGCAAACACGAAGACAAGGCGGTGGCAAAAATTCTAGACCTACGATTTTCATATCTAAAAATTCCAAATCTGATATATATATAAGAGAGAAATAGAGAAAACATGAACACGAACAACGACTGTGGCAAACACGAACACGACAACGGTGGCAAACACAAACACAACGAAGGCGAACACGAGCATAAACGACAGCGTGGTTAACTTGGCTTCGACTTCAGTGGTAGTGACGACTGACCAGATCTGGAAAATTCCAGGTCTGAAAAAATGGAGAAAAAGAGAGAGGGGTCAACTAAAAATGAAAATAGAGAGAGAGGTCGGCTGGGGAATGTTAGGATTTTGTTCATTATATACCCAACGACATATTTGTCCATCTATTGTTCTTTTTCAACCGCCGAGAAATAAAAAATAAATTACTTGTGCGGATTGGACTAACAAATAACCTAACTGTTTGTTTGGCTGAATTTCTACATTAACTCTTAAATAAGGGTAAAATAATAAATACCTTTTATAGATTTTAATTGATTTAGAGTATAAATTAATTGTGATTTAATTTTTTTAACCTTATGATAAACTGATGCTTATTTTAAATGGGCATGTATTATAATTTGCGGAGAAATAAATACAAGTAAGTAAGGCAAGACAGCGAACGGTTGGGCCAACCATGGACCAAATCAATACTATGCGGGTTGAACTAGTTTGAACCATGGACCGCCCCAATAATATGCAGGTGGGAGTGCACTGATTGACTAGTTTAAACCGTGAGTTGTCCAATAATGTGCAGGTTGGGCTAATGAGAATCATGGGTTGCCCAAGTATTTCGAGTTGGATCTTAAAATATAATAAGGTTGTGTTTGGGTAAGAAATTTGGGAGAGGGATTTCATTTGGGGAAGGGATTTCAAAATCCTTTTTTAACAAATACCTTATTTCGGTATTGAGTAGAAAGGATTTGTAAAATCCCGTCAAGTGTCAGATAGTGTGTAAAGAAGGATTTAGAAATCATTTTGAAATAAGTGGAATTTGACAAATCCTTCCATGAAAGGATTTCATCAATCCAGTTCAATCATCGCAACTATTTCTTCATCGGTTCTTTCTTCATCAGTCTTCTCGACTTCATCAATTCTTTCATGACTGCTTCTTCATCAATTCCTTCGCGACTGCAGGGCCATCGTCGATTTCACAAATCAAGACCTAGATTCATTGGTTCCTTCGTCGTCCACCTTCTTCTTCGTTGATTGCCTTATTTAAAGACTACGATTTAGGTGCAGGGCCATCATCGATTTTACAAATCGAGATCTAGATTGTTGATTTCACAAATTGAGACCTAGATTCGTTGATTTGTTCGCCATCCACCTCCTTCTTCGTCGACTGCGATTTAAGTGCAGGGTCATCGTTGATTTCACAAATCAAGACCTAGATCGTCGATTTCTTTTTCGTCGATCTCCTTCTTCATCCACCTCCTTCTTCATTAGCTGTGATTTCACAAATTTGAGACCTTGATTGTTTTCCTTGTAGAAATCGAAGAAGAAGATCGTTGCGATTTAGTACTGCAACAAATTTAATTTAGATTTCTTGTTTGTTTTGGCTGTTGTTCTTGTTATTTTCAAATTTCTTGACCTAGATCATTCTTGTTCTTCACAATTTCTTCTTCATTTTAGCAGTTGTTCTTCAGATTTCATGTTATTTTTAGACGATTTTCTTCTTCGTTTTGGCTTTTGTTCTTCAAATTTCTTGTTATTTTCATTTTTTTCTTTTGAGAATTGTTTAGTTTGAGAATTGTTCTTAACATTTCTTATTTTTCGGATTTCTTAGTTTGAGAATTGTTCCATGATTTCGTTCTATTTTACAAATGGTGTTAATTTATCCAAACAAAAGAATTATAAAATTATATAATCAAATTCTTCTGTTAAAATAGTTATTCAAACAACTAATTTGGTAAATGATAGGATTTTGAAATCCCATAATTTACCAAATCCCCTACCCAAACGCAACCTAAATATTGCTAAAATGAAAATTGTTGCATTACTAAAACTTTCAGAAAATTTGGCACAAAATTATAGTAACACAAAAATAAGAAGAAGAAAAAACTACGATGTAATTTGCAAACCATAACAAAAAGGAAAAAAAAATAAAAAAAAATTACAAACGTAGATGATAAAGTCTAAACCTGCAAATTTAGTAAATACTATGGGTGGACGGCGAGCAGGTTGGGGCAGTTTGGGCTAAAATCGTAAACCAAACCAATACTATGAGGGTTGGTCTAGTTTACTGTGGGCGATTTGCATTTCGGTCCGGGTGTTACAGTTTGGGCAGGTTTGGCAGGTTGACCCAACCTGTTGTATACCCCTACAAGTGAAGATAAATGTGAATTTAGTTGTTGAAACTTTTTTACACTACTCAATGCATTCTCAGTCATCTCAATAGATTAGATGAAGAAATGGATGAAATACTTGGAAGGAAAACTCTCACTCCAAAATTTTACACTTTCAATTCCAAAGCGTTTGCAGTTAATTGTACTTTGTACCTTTTAAGTTTCATGTATGTAATTTATTAACCAATTTTTAATTATTTTTTATTTCTTATATTTATAAATTTAAAAATCGATATAGTGTCTTTACGCACAAAGAATTCCTATTATAAAATAAGTTAGAGAGATAGTTTAATATATTTTAAATTAGGAAAATATGGACATTTCACATGTTGTTGCTAGGAAAAATTCACACATTCATATAAATTCAGATAAAATATTAAGCAAATATAACATGTTATTTAATATCTTCAAGCAATTCACAATATATACAATTCAATAAATAAAATAATAGAGAGAAAAATATATCTGGTACATCGTGATGTGTAATCATTGTCCTACGAAGATAATATGTCCCATTTATGCATAGGGTTGAATGTCGTGCTCTTCCTAAGATGCAACGATCCAGGGCATGAAGATGCTAAAAGGACATCTCTATATTGAATCGATTACGAATCCAATTGCCTATAGATAAAAAATAAAATCTATCAAACATATAACATCTCATCTCAATATTTCATACTCCAGAAGTTCTACACTTGTGAAAATTGCAAATTATACTCGTGACCTCTCTAAATCTTTCTTGGAACCAAATTTTCTACATGATTTCAAACGACCCCATACTAATTGGTTTCCTCCAAAATCAGGTTTCCTAAAACTTAATACGGATGGAAGCGCTAAAAGAGATCTTGGAAAATGGAGCTTTGGGGGTTTACTTAAAGATGATCTGGGTGCATGGAAGATGGGATATTATGTATGCATCGACAATTGTACAACATTGGAAGCAGAACTTAGAACCCTAGTTATAGGAATCACGATTGCAGTGGCTTTAATTCAAAACTCGTGCCCGAAAAATCACGGTTTCAAGGAGCCAACTGAAAAGTGGAAGATGTTACTTCTACTGAATGATTATACCTTCCAATTTACACCATGAGAAACCAACTGTTGTGTTGATATACTGGCCGAAAGAGGAGGGAATGAAGATTGTACCCTCAAGATTCTGGAAACGCCGACAACTAATCTTGAATATATCCTATTTCAAGAGATGGATAAAAGGGCATTTGAGATATGCCCGGAGTTTTAGTTTTGTTTTTTCTGTTTTGTTGTTTTCTAAATATTTTCCTTCTATAAAAAAATACTATTATATTAATTTTCTTTATATTTTTACTTTATTCTCACACCCCTATATATAATGTATCGATTATGTAACCATAGTGTAATATTAAATAGTCATGTTTTTATAATTAATAACATCATTAACTATAGGGGCACTTACCAAACAGTCCCAAAAAGTGGCCGAAACTGCCAAACAAACCAGCCACTTTTTCTTTGAACAAGCAGTCCTTATGGCATTTTTGTAACTAAAATACTCCTATTTAATGCACCACTTAATAAACATCATGTAATCACCTCCACCTTATGCGAGACTAAATTAGATAACATACGACCAACTCAAGGTAGAACAAAATGCTTATTTTGATCTCAATCCGAATGTGAAACAATAAATTTTTTACACAATAATTATGTTCGATTAATCTCTTTAAAATGAGATATTAATCACATTTTTTAGAGTTGTCTATCATAATGAGTATGAATGTTGTATATAACATTTAGTAACTACATCATGTTACATGTAACATTAAAATCAAACCAAAACCAAAATCTAAACCAAAAAATTAGTAACTACACCACGTTACATGTAATATTTATGTAACAATAATGTTACATGTAATATTCAAACCAAACCAAAACCAAAAGGTATGTTACATGTAACATTCATGTAACATCAATGTTAGATGTAACATTAAAACCAAACCAAAATCAAAACCAAAATGTTAGTAACCACACCATATTGCATGTAACATCAATGCTACGTGTCATATTACTATATTTTTATTTATATTTGCACGTTCAATGTAACATCCAATCCAGCTGGAACGTCACTATAATGTCTTCGTCACATTTGATTATAAACCCTCATTCTTTGCGTGTGAAATGTAATATTGTCTGTATTGAATCGTATTTCATATTAATATTACATGTAACATCTTATAGTTCTTATAAAACTAAAAATTCTAGAAATATCATATTGAATGTAACATGAATGTGAAAACTGAAACTAAGGAAGAAAAATAGTGAATTTGATATCATTTTGAAGATCTTGTTTAGACGAATCTGAATATAAAATTACATTGTAAAAAAATGTGTACAACAATAATTATTTTCATTTTAATAAAATGATTTTGTTGATATGGAAACTCTCATCCCTATTATAGGATCTTCACTGCCTTATATAACGCGAGGGCAAATCTGTCAATAAGAAGTGTATGGAAATAAAGAGAATTTACTATACTCAATTATACTAAAAACTCTTACTACTAATCACACAATAAATCAATTTTGTTTTATTTTGTACATGATTAAATTACACAACCATGACCGTTTGTTTTAAAACTTCATAATATTATATCAATCATATTTTTTGCATAAAATAAATATATTTTGTGTTGAATTAAACACATTAAATTATTTAGGAAATTTGAAATTAGTCATTTACGGTTGTGTTGAATTCAATAATCTATGTAGAATTCAACACGGTCAGTTACTTAGAAAATTTTGGTTAATGAGATTTAAAACTTGTATTGAATTCAACATATAAATTATTACTGTGTTGAATTCGGTATGATCACTTAGTTTGGAAAGTTTGTGATAATTTAATAACCGACATGCTCTAAATACTTGTTAAATATATAAAAAAATATCTTCCACAAAGATAGGACAATTACCAATTATAATTTTATTAATAATCTCTTAGTATAATCATAAATAAATACATTTCAATTACTCTTGCTTGATTTGATTATAAATACACTTTGTCTAAATAATAATTTCAAAATGATATATTCGTTAATTTAATAACATGTTATGCTCTATATATTGGTTAAATATTCACCAAAATATCTTCCACAATGAAGGGACAATTACCAATTATAATTGTATAATCTTTATTTTTTTAGTTTTATTATTTAATCCTAAATGTAGGTTGTATGTAGTATTTATGTTGATTTTTCATTCTGATATCACTTTGATTCATTGTAAATGTTGAATTCAACATTGTGATTTGTTTTTATGCCTGTGTTGAATTCAACACAAATGTAAAGACATTTTGCAGCATTGATAACCTTAATGTGTTGAATTCAACATGGATTATTTTTTCTTGATCCATAAAATACAATTGAGATTTCATTTTGAAATCCTAAAATAGGCGATTATCGTTGTATAATTTGATGATGAAAAGAATGAAAAAACTGGTCAAATTATTTTATCTTCTACAAAGTTTTTCTTCTCCAAATACATATGGTAACTGCTCCTTATTTTTCGGAACATATATCTATGAAATATTGATCGATCAGAATGAAACATAACATCACTTAAATAAGGTCAAATTAATATTAAAAAATGACCACTGTGTTCATTGAAAAAGTAATAGGATCATTTGGTAGCTTTGGTATCAATTTAAGATTCGTGGGGGTAAGCGCCCCTATAAAAAAGGGATAATACTTTAGACACCCCCTATCTTTTTTTGAAATTCCACCGATATCCCCTTATATATGAAAATTACCATTGGAACCCCCTGCCGAAAAAAAGAGAGATAAAATGACAACTTTACCCTCAACTTTGTCAGAATTAATAAATAAAAAAGTATCATATAAGTCAATTACTATTGTGCCCTTCAAAAAAATAGATTAAAATATTTTATCTGTTAATATTTTTTAGTAAGTTATTTTTCTTTTTTTTTTCCCTTATTTTTTTTTTCTTTTTCTTTTCCTCATCTTCCGATTTCATTTTTTCTTTTTCCTCATCTTCTGATTTCTTTAACATTTCCTCTTCTTCATCTTACATTCATATCCTCTTCGTCATCTTCCACTCCACAACCGAGGACACTGCGACCGCCCTAGCTTACACCGCTGACAACACCACCTCCACTAACACTGTCTTCAACCAAACCCCCCTTTCTTTCCCCTATATAGAGATAGATCCATCGCGCACAACAGTGGATCTGGATAAATTGAATTGATCCACTATGTACATCAGTGAATTTGAACTGGTGGCTCTATTTAATCGATTCTTGATAGGTTTGAAATACCTATCTACTTTCAAACCGAATTTATCAATTTTTGAGTACTTTATTTTTTATTTAAATCAGGTGTAAGGACATGAACAATTGACAAACTGAGCGAAATAGTGGGAAAATGGTAAAGAAAAGATGAAAAAATGAGGTTTCAAGACTAGCAGAACCACCGCCTAAGCGAAGTTTCGTTAGAGAGTTGGAATGCTGAAACTCCGCCTAGGCAAGAAAACAACCGCCTAAGTAGAGAACCATCAGAGAGTTGGAGCGCAGCCAACCGCCTAGGCGAAGAAACCATCGCCTGGGCGGAAATCAGTTAGAATATATGATGCTAGCCCTCTGCCTAAGCGAAGAAACCACCACCTAGGTGGATTTCAAACCGACTTAACCTTCGCCTAGGCGAAGAAACTACCGCCTAGGCGAAATTCTCTTTTCAGACAAAAAGATATTTTTTTTAGATCTTTTTGAAACCTTAGGCCAATAAATATCCTTTTCCCACGTCTAAAAGTTGTTGTTCAGCATCCCTAACCCTAATATAGTATTCTTAAGCTATCTTTGAGAGATCAAGGAGGAGGTTCATCATTTGGGCAAAGAGGAATCATTTGCGGATTGGTCATTAGCGACAGTGGATTATTTCACTTTCAGATTTGATCGTTCTTCTCTTGTTTTTATCTTTGTAATTACTTTTCCATATCTAATGATGTTGAATCACTCTTGTTTTGTATGGTATATGGCTAAGATCATGTAGTATTAGTTAAATGTTACTTAGGTGTTGTTGAAATTATGTAAATACTAGTTGAATGAATTAATGTTACTTTAATGAATGTTTGTCTAAATCCAATTGTGTTTACCGTTATTCTTGATATTATGCTTGTATTAATAAACTGAGAATACGGGGTTTGACACTTGGGAGAGGTAACCGCAGATTCGGACTAGGGTAAACGCAACATGACGTTCTAACGACCTGGGAGAGCGTTAGAACGTATGCAATCCATAACGTTGGCTCAAGACTCACGTGACCTAGGGTTGTTAAGGCGTTGAGGGAGACTTTTTCATTGACACGAAGTCGTGTAATCCCCTATCTTACACTCGGGAGAGGTAGCGGAAGAGTTGTAAATACAGAGATTGTCGGAATAGATAAACACCGTTATAGCTAACTAAATGAAGTCAAGTATGCATTATATGAAAGAAATCAATATCTAAGTAATTAGTATAATTAGAACTAACCTAATAGTTGTCATTTATCTTAGTTGATTAAATAGAATACAAACAATTCTTGAAAAATTGGGATAATATGAGACTATGCCAATCACAATATTCAACTAAATTACACGTGTTCCCAATGAAACGATATCCGATCTCACGATCACTATATTAAAACTAGACCTCGTATACTTGCGAGTAGTCATTACGCGAGCAATGAAATCCTCGACGCACAAGTTTTTGGCGCTGTTGTCGGGGAATGGTGTTTTTAATTTGATTGATATTGTGACCAAGTGGTTGAATGTTAATCACGATAATTCTTTTGTCTTAAATTTCATTCAATTAATTTATTTATTTGATTTATTTGTTGTGACTGAGCAGTGCATGCGGTATAGTAAAAAAATCATCAAAAGAAAGAAGATCAATCTACTACTATGGCCGGTGGGGAAGAACATATCCAGCAACAGCCGGTGCCGCAGGCATTCCAGCCTCCTGAACCAAAGCGCCCACAAAGAGTCCTTCGGGATTACTATCGACCATTGATATTGGAGAACTTCTCCGGCATTTGGAGGTAACCGATTCAGGCGAACAATTTCGAGTTGAAGCCCGCCCTGATCAACATGGTTCAACAAAACCAAAATGGTGGGAATCTTCACGAGGATCCCAATGTCCATTTGGCCATTTTCTGGAGATATGTGATACTGTGAAGATAAATGGAGTTGCTGAGGATGTGATCCATTTGCAGTTATTTTCATTCTTATTGCGTGATAGAGCACGGGGTTCGTTCCAATCTATCCAACCGGAAAGCATAAATACTTCGGAGGACCTAGTTCAAAGGTTCCTAACTAAGTTCTTACTGCCTTCCAAGACTTCTCAGCTCCGCGATGAGATTGTGCAATTTCGCTAAAGAGATTTTGAGTCGTTGTTTGAAGCGTGGGAGCGATTCAAAGCTTTATTACGAAGGTACCCTCAACACGGGGATCAGGATTGGTTTCAAACCCAACTCTTTTATAACGGGTTGGATGGCCAAACCAGAATAATCGTTGATACTATCTCGGGAGGATCGTTGTTATCTAAAACCCCAACTGAAGCTAATGCATTGTTGGAAGAAATGGCGGCCAATAATTATCAATGGCCGAATGAGAAGAACATGGGAAGAAGGGTCTCTTCTATTCAAGAATCTGATCATATTGCAACTTTATCGGCCCAAGTGTCCAAGCTCTCTGAACAATTGGTCGCCTTGTCTACTAAAGTTATTTTGTCAAGTCATGGATTGTAAGTTGTTCTCAAACCGGATTTGATAATGAGTTTGAGGATTACCAATTTCTGAACAATCGAGCCTATACTTTCAGGACCGCTACAAACATTCCAACTCATTACAATCCTAGACTTCGTAACCATGAGAATTTTTCTTATGCGAATAATCAGAATTCTTTGCAGCCACCTCTGAGATATGGAAACCAAAATCAGGGATATCCGATGCAACCCAAACGTCAATTGCAACAACCCCCAATTCTTAATCCAAAATCAAATTTGGGTGGAGTATTGAGTTTTTTCATGAAGGAGACTCAGACTATTATGCGTGAGACGCACAACTGGCTGAACAAGCATGAAAGACGGCTTGACTTGATCGATACAACTTGTACAAACACCAATGCCACGGTGAAATCTTCGGAAACTCAAATCGCGCAGTTTGCTAGATCCATCCAAAAGCAAAATAAGGGGAAGTTTCCAAGCAACATGGAAACCAACCCTAGGAAATACAAGGCGATTAAGTTGAGGAGCGGAAGAGAAGTGGAGGTGAGTGATAGGTGTGAAAAACCTATCTATTTCTAAACCAAATTTGTTAGTTTTCAAGCATTTTAGTTATATTTAATTGTGTTTTAGTTTGTTTTAGTGTAGAACAGGGAAATGACGTCAAAAGGTAAGAAACAAGTGAAAACGGTAGAGAAACGGTGAGCAAAATGTGCAAAACAGGGTTTCGGTGAATGAAGATCACTGCCTAGGCAGAAAAGAGGCAGAATGTTGGAGTGCTGAAGGGCTGAACCACCGCCTAGGTGAGAAAACCACCTCCTAGGCGAAGTTACCAACAGAAGCTTAACCGATTTAAAGCCACCGCCTAAGCGGTGAACCACCGCTTAGGCGGTGACACTCTATACAGAAATATCTATTTTTAGATATTTTGAAGATATTTTCCAAATCCCTCCTTTTAACCCCTTTCTCCACCAACCTCAAAGACTCTTAGACGTGAGAGAGGCTTCGGTTGTTCTTGAGAGCTCTCCTTCCACCTTAGTTAGGTTTAGGTAATTTAGGAAGTAGATTAGATTATTTTAGGAGGTGTTCTTGGCGAATCCTTGAAGAGCTAGAAGAGGAAGTTCATCAACGGAGAAGAGGAAGCTCGGGAGGACCATTCTTTGGCGAAAGTGGACTACTCCACTTTGAGATTTGGCTTTTCTTTCCTTGTTTCCATCTTTGTATTAAATGTTTAGTGTTGATAATAATGATATCCTCTTGATTTATTGTTGTATTGGCTAAGAACATGTTAGTGCAATTTAGAGATTAGTTAGAGAAAGGTGTAGTTGTGTAAATACTCGTTTGGTTTAATATATGTTTCTTTAACGATTGTTGCTTTTAAGTCCGATTGTGTTTATCATTTGATGATGATCTTAGTATGCTTGTAATGGTATTAGGGTTGGATTTGAGAATCTAGGGTTTGACACTCGGGAGAGGTAACCCTGGATTCGGATTAGGGTAAATACATCGTTACGACCTAACGACCCGGGAGGGCGTTAGTTAGTGTGTAATCGATGACGTTGGGTCAAGACTCACGCGGCTTAGAGTCGTTAAGACATTGAGGGGACCTCTTCGTCGACACGAAGTCACGTATTTTCTCGTCTTACACTCGGAAGAGGTGGCGGAGGAGTTTACGAACCGAGATTGTTGGATACCTAAACTCCGTTATTGTTAACTAAACAAAATCAAACGTGGATTAAGTGAACAAAATCAATCCCTAATTAATCAACCTAGTTAGAATTAACCCACTAATTGTAGCTTAGCTTAGTTTAATTTCAATTCATGTCTTCCGTCATCAGGATAACATGAGACTACGTCAATTGCGATATTCAATTCAATTATTCATACTTTTCTCTGTGGGAACGATATTCGATCTTCAAGATCTACTATATTAAAACTTTAAACCTCGTATACTTGCGAGCGTAAGTAGGCGTGCACATTTCGCGCACCTACCAGTGAGCAAGCCAACGGAAAACGAGCAGGGGTAAGTCATGAGTTTCAACATGATGAACCAAAAACAAATGTGGAGGAGGAATTTGAAGAGAAAATCGATGAAAGAAATGAGAAGTCGAATGAAGACAAAAATGGAGACAAGAATGAGGAGAATAAACAAGAGAAAGTTGAGGAGAGAAGAAGAGATGAAAGAGTGATGCCGGGACGAGTAATATTTTCTAAAAATATACTAATTCTAGCTACGCCATTGCTATATCCTCAAAGATTCCAAAAGAGGAAGTTGGATTCACAATTTTAAAAATTTCTTGAAATCTTCAAGAAAAAGTTTTTTAAAGATATCATGACAAAGAAGAGAAAGTTGGAGGAATACAAAATGATAAAGCTAACGGAGGAATGTAGTGCAATACTACAAAGGAAGTTGCCTACCAAATTAAAGGATCCGAGTAGTTTCACAATTCTATGTACTATCGGGAAATCTCATTTTGATAAGGCTCTTTGTGATCTTGGGGCTAGTATTAATTTGATGTCTTCTTCCATTTATCAGAAGTTGGGACTTGGGAGTGTAAAGCCGACAATGATTACCCTCCAAATGGCGGATCATTCGCTAACCTATCCTAAAGGCATCATTGAGGATGTATTAGTGAAGGTCGACAGATTCATCTTTCCAGTGGATTTCGTTGTGCTAGAAATGGAAGAAGATAGAGAAATCCCGATCATCCTAGGTAGATGTTTCCTTGCAACGGGAAATGCCTTAATCGATGTGCATAATGGAAATCTGACGTTAAGGGTAAATGATGAAAAGATAAAGTTAAACATTTTTAAAACAATGAACTTTTCGGATGAACTTCCCAAATGCAATCGAGTTGATGTTGTGGACTCTTGCGTGAGGGAATTCTTTCTTGCAAATGTAGATACAGATTCATTATAGCATACTCTCACAAATTCCTTGTTTATGGGGGATCTTGGTGGGGAAGGCTCTACCACGGAACTTGAAGTTGTGGACTATGTGCTGACTTTGGATGCTCAATTTAAAGACGTAGAGGATCCTATTCATGTGGCGGTGATTGAAAAAGTTGTAAACTCTCCCGAGGAATCAAATCTGCCTCACGGTGGATTAATACTCAAGCAATTACCAGAGCATATTTGGTATATCTTTTTGGGAGAGAATTAAACCAATTCAGTTATAATTTTATCATCTTTGATGAAAGAAGATGAGAGTAAATTGCTGAGAATTTTGAAGCGGCATCGATCCGCTTTCGCTTGGTCTATCTTGGATATCAAATGAATTAGCCCTTCGATTTGCATGCATAAGATTTTGATAGAGGATTCGTTCAAATCCTCCGTTGAGCATCAAAGGCGGTTAAATCTGGCGATGAAAAAAGTAGTGAGAGCGGAGGTGTTGAAGCTCTTGAATGCAGGAATTATATATACTATATCCAATAGTGAGTGGGTTAGCCCGGTGCAAGTGGTGCCCAAGAAAAGAGGTATGATGGTGGCGAAGAATGATAAGGACGATCTTATTCCTATATGGACCATCACGAGGTGGCGTGTATGCATTAATTATAGTATATTGAATAAGGCGACAAGAAAATATCATTTTCCTCTTCCTTTCATTGACTAAATGCTCGATCGATTAGCCGGATATGGTTACTATTGCTTTCTTGACGGCTATTCAGGTTACAATAAAATAGCCATTGTACTAGAGGACCAAGAAAAGACTACTTTCACATGCCCGTATGGGACGTTCGCTTATAGACGTATGTCGTTCGGCCTTTGCAATGCACCAACAACTTTTCAACGGTGTATGATGGCAATATTTTCGGATATGGTGGAAGAGAAAATGAAAACTTCATGGATGACTTTTCAGTCTTTGGGTCATCTTTTGATCACTGTCTATACAATTTGGCGCTTGTTCTTGACCGATGTGAAGAGAAGAATTTAATTCTCAATTGGGAGAAGTGCCACTTTATAATTAAATAGGGGATCGTTTTAGGTCATCGAGTCTCTTCCAAGGGGCTTGAGGTGGACTGAGCAAAGATTGAAACAATTGAGAAACTTCCACCACCGATTAATGTGAAAAGAGTTCGAAGTTTCTTGGGGTATGCCGGCTTTTACCGGCGCTTTATAAAAGACTTATAGAAGACAGTGAAGTCGTTATGTTACCTGCTTGAGAAAGATACTCCATTTGAATTTAATAAGACTTACATGGAGGCTTTCAAGACGATAAATGAGAAGTTGATCACGGCTCCTATAATGGTCGCTCCGGACTGGGAAATACCATTTGAGATTATGTGCGACGTGAATGACTATACCGTTGGAGCGGTGTTAGGCCAACGGAAGGAGAAGATCTTTCGATCCATCTATTACGCAAGTAAGACATTGAATGATGCCCAGGAGAATTACACCACGACGGAGAAAGAAATGCTAGTTGTTGTTTTTTCTTGTGATAAGTTCCAGTCGTATATCATTGGATCAAAAGTAATCTTCTACATGGATCACGCGGCTATCTGGTACTTGTTTGCAAAGAAAGACGCCAAGCTGAGATTAATAAGATGGATTCTTTTATTGCAAGAGTTCGATGCTGAAATAAGAGATAAAAAGGGGAGTGAAAATGTTGTTGCCGACCATTTGTCAAGGTTAATTCAAGAAGACATCGGTGAGGAGTCTAGCATCACGAAGGTATTCCCTAACGAACAACTATTCTCAGTTGAAAATGTATTTCCGTGGTTTGCGGACATTGTGAACTTTCTTGCCTGTAATGTGTTACCACCCGATTTGAATAGAGCCCAAAGGAAGAAATTTCTTTTCGATTCAAAGTATTATTTGTGCGATGAGCCGTTGCTATTTAAGAAATGTGCTGATCAGGTGATCCGGAGATGTGTTTCGGAAGAGGAAATGGCTAGTATTCTATATCATTGTCATTTATCACCTTGTGGTGGCCATTTTGGTGCAACTCGAACAACCGCGAAAGTGTTTCAATCAGGTTTTTACTGGCCTTCTTTATTTAAAGATTCATACACGTTTGTAAAAACTTGTGATAGATGCCAAATGGTGGGTAACATATCGAGAAGGCATGAATTGCCATTGACGTCTATTCTTGAGCTTGAGTTATTTGATGTGTGGGGCATTAATTTCATGAGGCTATTTCCGCCGTCGTTTGGCAAGGAGTATATTTTATTAGCGGTGGATTATGTGTCCAAATGGGTCGAGACCGTGGCAATACCTACCAATAACGCCAAAGTGGTCTTAAAGTTCCTTCAACAAAACGTCATGACACGGTTTGGGACACCTTGAGCCTTAATCAATGATGAGGAAACCCACTTCTGTAACAAAATGCTTAATGCTTTGTTGACAAAGTATGCTGTTAGGCATAAGGTGGCGCTACCATACCACCCACAGACAAATAGCCAAGCTGAAGTTTCTAACCGAGAAATCAAGCTAATTCTGGAGAAAACGGTTCATACAAATCGCAAGGATTGGGCGATGAAGCTTGATGATGCTTTATGGGCGTACCGCACGGCTTTTAAGACACTAATCGACATGTTGCCGTATCGATTAGTGTTTGGAAAAGTGTGTCATTTGCCCATTGAATTGGAGCACCGTGTATTTTGGGCGATAAAAAAATTCAACTTTGATTTAAAGGCTTCTGGTGTGCAACGTCTCCTCCAATTGAATGAAATGGAGGAATTCCGGCACGAGGCTTATGAGAATGCCAAGTTGTATAAGGATAGAACAAAAATGTGGCATGATCAAATGATAGTCAGGAGGGAGTTCAGTCTGGGCCAACAAGTTCTGTTGTGTAATTTAAGGCTGAGACTCTTTCTTGAAAAGTTGAAGTCCTGGTGGTCTGGACCGTTTTGGATCAAGCATGTATTTCCTTTCGGCTCTGTCGAATTGGAAGGCGAAGACAGATGAACTTTCTGAGTCAACGGGGAGCGGATCAAGCACTACTTCAAAGACAAAGAGCAAGTTGTAGAGAACATCCCCCTCGTTGAAGGTTAGGACGAAATTCACAACGTCCAGTTAGGGATGTTAAATCAAGAAAATCTTTTTTATATGTCGTCGAGGGTAATGAACATTCTCAACTTTTGTATAAATTACTTTTTGGAGATCGTATTGATCTCAGAATATTTTTTGAGGTGAACTGATGAGAATAAATACTTAGGGTTGAATCGCATGCTAAAAATCGTTTGAGGAACGAAGTGGAAGTAAGTGGTATAGAGAAAAGTTGTGAAAACAGGAAGAAATCCAGCCAAAATTCACACTAATGTAACTTCACCTAGGCAAAGAAACCATCGCCTAGGCAGAAAAAGGGCAGTAGGCTAGGTTTTTCACACTGACGTAACTTCGCCTAGGCGGATTAACGTCAGAACAAATTAATTTTCACACTGACGTTCACTCGTCGAGATGGAGAAACCACCGCCTTGGCGAATAAACGTCAGAAAGGTTTTTAAATAAAAAGGCGCTACTTCACCTTGGCGAAAAAACCACCGCCTAGGCGAATTCGCATCAGACCAGTTTTTAAAAGAGAACCCTTCCTACTCACAAAACGGCTCTTTTCCCCTAAAAATTTCGAAAACCTCACAACTTCACCATTCCAAATCCATTCCACACTTTAAAAATTATCTTTCATTTGAGAAAAACTTGGATTTCCACCAACAATCTCCCTCCACAAGTCGGATTCTCTCTCCCATTTTTGGAAATCTAGGGTTTAACGGGTGAACAGTGCAAAATCGCCATCTTCAAGCTATTGGACCGAAATTTTTCAATAAGTAAGTGTGTATGATCCTATTTTTCATTTCATTGTTGAAATATTTGCTTGATTTGCATATTTATTTCAAAAATCCTTGGATTTGGAAAGAACCCTAAACCCTTCAATCCCTAGTTTCACGTTTTTCATGTTCTTAGGGTTTTAGGGTTGATTTTTGGTGAAGATTATCATGTTTATGTGTAGATACACTATGGGAATAGTTTATTTTAGGTTACATTGTGAATTTATTATTGATTCGGTTTTGGTTGGTATGCTATATTGCAAAATTATTATGATGCGGTTTTAGTTGGTATGTGGTTGTTATAATGCCAATGTGTGTTTGTTGAAAATGAGTTGATTTGTTGTGTTCTATTGTTATTGGTGTGGCTTGTGTTGTGAATTTGATTGATGGGAAAAATGGCGAAGCGTCGTGTAGTAAAACAGCCACGCACGGAAGAATCATCGGCCGCCACGGATTACGATTCGTCGCAATTCGTGTCCAAACAAGCCAAAAAATATTTCAATGAACACGAGCATAAACACACTGGCATTCATCAACAGGGGTTTGGACCTTTGGAAGACCTCCCAGAAGATTTCAAAATTGTCATACAAAGCCAAGGATGGGAGAAATTCTATACTTCACCCCAATCAGGCGAGTTGGTCTTGGTATGAGAATTCTATGCTAATATTACCGAGGCAACTGGCTACCAAACAAAGGTCCAAAACTGGCCAATCCTGTTCAGTACAGAATACTTTAATGATCTGCTGGGTTTGACAGGGCCAGACGTCTCGCGGGATTTGTCTGAAGCTCCCACGCCAACAATGAATGCTGTGATCCGGGCCCTGACCACGGGCAATATTGGATGGAAAGAAATATGGCAAGGTCAGGCTATCTTTCTGGCAAGGTATCTGAAACTGGTTCCGAAGATATGGAATTACTTCATATGCGAGAATCTGTTTCTCACATCCCACTTTTCAGATGTCACCAAGGAGCGGGGTTTTATGTTATATGGCATCTATAGGAGGACACCCATCAATGTCGATTGGCACATCTACTCTTCGATGCTACATAAGGCTAGAACGACGAAGGGTGGTCTTCATTTTCCCTCATTCTTGACTGCGCTATTCATACAAGCCAGAGTACCCATCGCAGAGAATAGCCCTTGGCCCCTTATACATCCACTCGATCATGCCATGATTACCCGATTATGGAAGGGATGAGCATTGGACCCGGCTCAGCAAGAAGTTGAGGGAGAGGAGGGTCCTGACGAGGAAGAAGTAGGCCCGTAGGAGGCACCGACACCCACAACCCTCCACCACCAACTGAATCAGCTTTCTCGTGATATCCGTGGTCTCCGATCCGACATGAGCCATCTTCAAAATAATTTTTCTCGTATGGGGATTTTCTTGGATTACTACACTAGGCAGCAGGATCAAAATCAAAGTGTTTTATTCGAGCATCTCGAAATCGACATGATGCTCTATACGCTAGTGCCGCATTTTGAGCCCGATGAGCTGCAGCCTCCATCTCCTCCCCAATGAATGGTAGGAGGTTAGACTATTATGTCTTTCCTCCTAGGTATGTGTCGGAACCCAATTTTCCATTTTTAGTTATCTATTCTGTTATTGGGTTCGCTGTCTAGACAGTGAGGACACTGTCTCGTTCAAGTTATCTATTTTTTGTGTACGAATTGTTGTTTATAATTGTATTAAAGTTTTAGCTTTTGTTAAATGTAAATTTTTTGTTGTTGTTGTGCATGTGTAATTATTAGTTATGCATGTGTAATGTCTCATTAATATAGGTATGTTAGTTTTTAGAATTAGAGTAGATATGTTAATGAATGTAGTTGTATGTGCATGTTGAGTTTTTGAGTTCATCTTAACCATGTCCTAATGATGAAAATTATCCCCTAATTGCATATTGAGGTCAAGGGTAATGCCATTCATGTGTGTTTTGTGTGCTTAGTTTGTCGATTAGGTAAAAATTATTTTGATCCTAAATCGCACGATCGCATAGACTCATTGTATAATTAGTTGAACAATTTGACGCCGATTATTTAGTAATAAGTTCATGACAGAAATGAGGAATCTAGAACTTGATTGGGGGAGGGTTGAGGCAAAATTATAGGTGAGGTACTTCCAGAGGCATGACATAGGCCTTTATTTTTATCGCTTGAACCTTTTGAAACTGACCTGAAAATTTATTCCCTCGTTCCCCTATCGAAGCCCATAAATTTTTCAATTCTGAACTTGTTTCTATACTTCAGCCAATTAAATCTTTCAAAACCATTGTCACTAAGGATAAAAGTCAAAATTGAGCGAAATCAAGTAGCATTAGTTTATGCTAACTTGAAGTGAGCAATCGGGGTTGTGGACGAAATGTTATTGGTTAAGTATAAGCGTATTCACTTGTCAGTTTTTTAGTTCTATTTGCACGCCCCTAAAATTGGACAAATTCGAATAAGTTTGGGGGTGTAAAAAATAAAAACAAACTATGTACTTATAGTTATTAATTTCGATTGTTGTGACAAGTGAAAACAAGTTTATTAAATCTTGTTCAGGGTTGTATTTTCAAAGTTCGAGGGTTACGAGAGAGATTTAGCGACAAGCGTTTGTGCCTCAGGTATCGTTAAATTATAACAAGTTTCTATTTTCTATTCCTACGATACCCTTGGTCGTTATCCAAAGCCAAGCCAAGCCCTATGATTGTCCGAATCTTTTAAAAGTTTAAGTCATGACCTTATTTATTGAATAATCCAATCCAGTGTTTGATTAGTTATACATCTGAGTTCTCACACTCACACATTTCAAATGGATCTAGAATGGTTTTAACTGATATTGAGTGTTGAAATTCTAGAACACCAAGTGGTGTGTGTTATTCCTTAACTTGATTTGATTACGGGTTGTTGAGGGAAGAACCACATGGTTTCTTCGATTGAACTTGAATCTCACAAGTGTTTATTTCTTATTTGTTAATGTTTATTTATTTTTAGTTTAGAAATTAGCTAATTAGTGTAGTTAGTTTTATTTAGTGTTAGGGTGTTTTGCTCGAGAACTAGCAAAATTTCAAGTTTGAGGGTATTTGATAGGTTTGAAATACCTACCTACTTCCAAGCCGAATATGTCAGTTTTCGAGTGTTTTATTAATGTTTTAATTGAATTTTAGTTGTTTTTATTTAAATCAGGTGTAGGGATGTGAACAATTGACAATCCGAGCGAAAAGGTGGGAAAACGGTAAAAAAAAATGAAAAAATGAGGTTTCAAGACCAGCAGAACCTCCGCCGAGGCAAAGTAACCACCGCCTAAGTGAAGTTCTATCAGAGATTTGGAATGATGAAACTCCTCCTAGGTGAGAAAACAACCACCTAGGCGGAGAACCATCAGAGAGTTGGAGTGCAGTCATCCGCCTAGGCGAAGAAACCATTACCTGGGCAAAAATCAGTCAGAATGTATGATGCTAGCCCTCCGCCTAGGCGAAGAAACTACCGCCTAGGCAGATTTCAAACCAACTTAACATTCACCTAGGCGAAGAAACTACTGCCTAGGCGAAATTCTCTGTTCAGACAAAAAAATACATTTTTAGATCTTTTTGAAACCTTAGGCCTATAAATATCCTTTTTCCACGTCTGAAAGTTGTTGTTCAGCATCCCTAACCCTAATATAGTGTTCTTAAGCTATCTTTGAGAGATCAAGGAGGAGGTTCATCATTTGGGCAAAGATGAATCATTTGCGGATTGATTATTAGCGATAGTAGATAGTTTCACTTTCAGATTATCGTTCTTTTCTTGTTTTTATCTTTGTAATTACTTTTCTGTATCTGATGATGTTAAATCACTCTTGTTTTGTACAGTATATGGCTAAGATCATGTAGTATTAGTTAAATGTTACTTCGGTGTTGTTGAAATCATGTAAATGCTAGTTGAATGAATAATGTTACTTTAAGGGATGTTTGTCTAAATTCGATTGTGTTTACCATTATTCTTGATATCATGCTTGTATTGATAAACTGAGAATACAGGGTTTGACATTCGGGAGAGATAACCCCGGATTCGGACTAGGGTAAAAGCAACGTGACATTCTAACGACCCGGGAGGGCGTTAGAACGTATGCAATTCATGACGTTGGCTTAAGACTCACGTGACCTAGGGTCGTTAAGGCGTTGAGGGAGACTTCTTCGTTGACACGGAGTCGTGTAATCCCCCATCTTACACTCGGGAGAGGTAGCGGAGGAGTTGTAAATACAGAGATTGTCATAATAGATAAACACCGTTATAGCTAACTAAATGAAATCAAGTATGCATTATGTGAAAGAAATCAATACCTAAGTAATTAGTGTAATTAGAACTAACCTAATAGTTGTCATTTATCTTAGTAGATTAAATAGAATACAAACAATTCTTAAAAAATGGGGATAATATGAGACTATGTCAATCACAATATTCAACTAAATTACACGTGTTCCCAATGGAACGATATCCGATCTCACGATCACTATATTAAAACTAGACATTGTATACTTACGAGTAGCCATTACGCGAACGATGAAATCCTCGACGTACAATTCCCATTTGGGTATTGCAGACATTGCCCTTGGGGATGATGGAGGCCGACAAAAGGGTAGGAGAGGAAATGAAATTAACGTGCTCCAAATCTGATGAAGTTCAACTGCTTCTCCATGCTACTCAGTCTTCTTTTTTGTGGTGCTTCTTGTAGAGAAAACGAAACATGTGTGCTCCAAATAGGATTTCTCTTCTCCAGTTTAAATTTTGTTTCGTCTGGAGAAAAGAAATTCAAACTATGAATGTTTAGATTAGTCTTGTTGATCCTAAGATTTTGATGGACAATTAAATGTTGATATTTTTTGTGGAACTAACGGATTTGTTGAGTGTTTCAGTTCATGAGTTCCATTGAAAATATTATCGTGAAGAAGTTGAGATGGATGCTAAATGGATGCTAGAGAAACTGACAAAGATGATGGATATTAAGAGATTGAAGACTTTAAAGAATCTAGGAGAAAACAACTCAGGTTAATTTTTACTCTTAATGTATCCAAATTAGGATCACACACGATAAAAAAATATTTTTATGATTATGTATGTTTTTTATAGGATCCTAATTAGTTAAACATACTTGCTCCTATGTGAAATTGAAGAAGAAATATTGATTTAAGAAATATTAGACATTAAAAAATTAATTTAAGGAGTTAACCGAGAAAAACAATTGGTTAAATGAGTAAAAACGTCAAAGAAATTAAATTAAAAATAAATTAAGGATTAAGTACAGTAGGATCAGTCGACTTGCCTAAATCGATCGGTCAATCGATGCGAAGGTACTGAAATTGTACAGTCTCTGAATCGATAGGTTGACTTGTGGTGTATAATCGGTCAACCTATGGAAAATAGATGAACTCTCTGAATCGTCAGGTCGACAAACAAATATGGAGAGGTCGATCTGAGAAACTCTCTGGATCGTCCGGTCGACAGACGAAGGATCGGAGGTCGACCTATGGGCAAGAGTTTTTGGCTTAGGCTACATCATGAATCGAGCGGTCGACTGGTAGGTTATGGTCGGTCAACCAACGGTCGGTTTCAGGATTCGGGAATTTCATGGTTTTGATCCAAAAAGTAGTCGTTTTATGGTTAGAATATGGGAGTTATCTTAGGGATTTGATGAAATTTAAGATATATGGTTGTTATTTTGTTATCCCTATAGATATGGTTCATGTATTTTGATTATTTCTCAATTTAGTTCATGTAATTATTTCTATCCTATCTAATTAAATTTGAGAAAATGTTTGAAGGACTTAATTGAATATTTTAAAAGTTATAATTAAGTAAATTATACTAGGATTAAGTGATAATAATATAAGGGATTTATTGGTGCAATTATTAGTCATGATATATCGGAACTAGCCGTTGGGGGGCTTGTTCTAATTCCCTATAAATAGACCTGCGTTTTTTAGGCTTAAAAATATCCCAATCAATTGAGTTTTAAAAGCTATTCAGTTCTTGAGCTTTCTGAGAGTGATCATTCTGAGTTTATACTGAGTGCATTGTACGATTATTCTTGAGAATTGTTCTTGAGAATATTTGGTGTGGATTATTGCTGCTGCCGATTTGAAGTTTCATTGTTATTCATACTTTATTTATTCAATGAATTCTTGGTGAGATCATTCCAAGTCTTTGTTATTAATTGTTGTTTGATATCATTATCTTCTACTTGGAATTGTGATATTTGAAATCGTTTTCCTGAACTTTAAAAGTGCTTGAAAATTATTCTGAAACGATTTCTCATGAAAATCTGATTATGTGCTAAATTGTGTGCTACCCATTTTTATTTAAAATCAGATTTTTGAAATTCTGACTGTTTTTCTATCACTAGTATCGGGACATTAATTGAGTTCAAATTAATCTGGGGTGGTAGAAACTCCAAGTGGCAAAAAGAACTTATCAATTTTGTAATTGGTGAGTTGTGTGTCGAATTAGATACTATTGGGAGTGTCTAATCAGGGATATCCTTGAGTTTCAATCCATTCTGACAGAAAGATTGAGGTTTAATCTTTGCCTAGAGTACAAAAAGATTAGGGGTAATTCTTCCTGAATAGAATTATTTTTTATCGAATTTATAACGGTTCAATCCTTACCGAGTAAAAAGATACATGACTGTTTTTGTGTGAGGCTTAATTCTTAGCCTAAGTATAAAAAATTAGGTTAATCTTTAGCCTAAGAAAAAGATAGGGTTATTCCTTAGCTTGAGAAAAGGAATTGTAAAGGTTGATTCTGAGTCTGCGAAAAGAATCATTTGTAAGGTTTTGGTTCCTACCTGATTAAAGTGATCATAGTGATTAGTGCGTGCGACTCTCCGCGGAGCTCGGAGAACTGGATTAGCCAAGAATAGCTTGGTGAATCAGTATAAATTTCTGGTGTGCTGCTTTCTTTACTTTATTTACATTTTATTGTTTGGTATGCACCTAGTTGAATATATATCCGCTGTTGTAAAGATAATAATTAATTTAAGATAAAATTAATTATTTGATTTTTGAAGTATTAATTATTTGATAATTTTTTATTACTACCTAATTCACCCCCCTCTTGGGTAGCTCACTGGACCAACAAGTCTTTTTTTTTTCTCTCTCTCTCTCTCTATAAATGCATGTCTGTGATGTTATTAGCGTGAATTATGTTTGCAATTGATGATTTCAATCTCAATTTGCTAATTTTTTTCTTAAAATCCAAACTTTCAGGTTATTAATGTTGATTTATTGAATCAATTTTATGAATCTTTGTTCAAAAAATGGGGGGAAATGAGTAGAAATTCTTGTTAAATCTTGATGAAATTGAAATCCATTTTCTGCTTATTTTTTTGAGCTTTCCATTATATAAAATCAGTGAAAATTACAAAAGTTAGGGAAGAATGAAGAATGATTGCTCAATCACCATTCTTGATGGTGGTGGTGTTCGCGTAGACTATGTTGTTTAGTTCGGCAGAAGTGGAACAACGAAAAAGGGCCATGGAGATAGGTCTGTGATGAAGATGAAGGTAAAACGGGTTGACTTAAAGGAGAAGAAGATGAAAAATTGATAACTTCACATCTAATTAGTTGGAGGGAAAGTAAATAAGAGTAATTTGGTCCATTAAGTAAATTAATAAGGGTAGTAATGTCTTTGCATTGAGATTATGATGGTTAAATTGATCAACAAAAGTTGAAGTCTGACTTTCAAAGGATAAAAACGACATCTAATACGAAGATAGGTCTTAATATAACTTGACAAAATAGTACAAAGGGTATGTCAATATATTTTTAAAGTTGAGAGAATTTCTTATAAAAAATAGTACGTGGGTTATAACTAGAAAGTATTTTGGACCAATTTAATAGATGACTTTGAGCACCAAAATACTTAATTTTTTTATAAAATAATAATTAAAAAAAAAAAAAAAAACCCTCAAATTATAAATAATTAATTTGGTTATCTATTTTGTGGCCTCATTTTTCCACTTATTGATTGGCAATTATTAGTATTACTTAAATTGCATTGAAAGAGTCAAATAAAAAAATTGCGAAAAATATAGAGTGCTCATTGGACACGTGTCACGCTGACTCATCAGTTAATGGTGATTGGGTGGGCCAGGCAGGCCTACAACTTTTATCTTTTAGCTTTTTCAACCCTCCTCCTCCAATGGTTTTGTGAGGAGGAGGACTATCTTGGAAGACCATTGCATGTGATGAACTGCAGGGTCACTCGATAACCTCCTACCCCTTTTGAATTCTACGGCGCGCCAAAACCAATTGGGGTCTGTCTGGAATTTTTAGTAAAGGTGGTCACTCCACCTATTTATTATAAACCCATAAGGTTTTAATGCAATTCACAAGATATCCGTTTTTTTTTTTTTTAATTCAATTTGCGAATTTATTTGAGATTTTAAAGCAAAGGGTGTCAATGAAAAATTACTTAAAAATTTTACAAAGCAAATTTATTCATAGGTTATTTTACTTCCTTTTTTTTTAGCAGCGTTCCAATGATGTCATCATGATATCACAATATTAAAACTCTTCCAACCTATTTTTATAATTTTAATTAAAAGCATTTTATTGGAAGATCTGTTAATTTAATTTTTTTATCTTAATTTCAATACTTTTTATCTACTAATGTCACAAATTTAAGTTTTTGTTGTTCTCCGCCGCTCGATGGAGCAATTTTTTTTAACTTAATGCACAATTTAAAAATATGAAATTACTACATCTCTTATGGAAGAAAACACCAATATACGAAGTGTCTTGTAATATATCGAAAATTAAAATAAAAAATCTTATCTATTTTTATATTTTACGTTCATAAAGAATTAATATTATAATGGGTAAAACCTTATTATTAAGTGATTTATTTTTTTTTATAATAATATTGGCATAGATTATATCGAAATGAAAAAGTCATTGATATGGTCTACAAAAAAGGAGGAGATTAGTTATAAAATAAATAGGTAACAAATACAAATAACATAATTAAAGGGGCAACGTCTGTAAATATTTTACAGGTTAAAGTTAGAAGATCCTCCAAGTGTACGTTACCTTTTTTTTCTCTCTCTTTTATATGCATTTTTGTATTTGCATTATTAGTATTATTATTATATGAACAGCTGTGTCGCGCCTCTCTGTGTGTGTGTTTGTGGGGTTGAGAGTAGGGTCTCTTTTCGTCCCGCTTCCCGCTCCTTCTTGAATCTCATCCCTTCTTAGAGAGAGAGAGACAGAGATTTGTAGTGTAGAGAGGGCCACACAAAAAGTGATATGCAGAAAACATGGTGGAGGAGGAGAGAGAGAAGTCGGAGAGAGTGAGCGAGGCGGAGGTCTGCGGCGGAACCGTCGAGATGGACATAACGCCGGAGAGGAATCAGATCAGAACGCCCGTCTCTAAATTCGAGGTGATTTGCGCTCCCTTTCCAACTCCAGTTTTTTGTGTTCGCTTTCAGGGTTTCAGTCACTATGATTTGACTTGTTCCTTGACAATTTGACTTCGATTTGGGTCTGTTTTCGCTGCTCTCAAGGTTTTCTGTGATGGGGTTTGGTTAATTTGCTGAAATTTCATACTTCCTCTCTCTTTCAGTCGTGATTTAGTTCCTGCATTGGGGTTTTTGTGTTAATTGATCTCAGATTTGTAGAATTTGATTTCGCGGAGAGTGCTTAGTATCGAGATTTGGCTTGGTTTGTTCTCTTATTCTACTCCTACTGGGTCTGCGCACTGTAATTGACTTTAATTTGTGAATTCGATCTTTGATTTTGTAAGTCTGATGGTTTCGGCTGTCTGATTGTTTTCTGTTGTTTTTGATACTGTGATGGATTCTCATGTTTAAATCTTAAATTCGTTTTGGGTCTAAGTTAGGGCTTGATTTTTGCACGGTTTGAACTCAAAATTAGAGCTTGATTTATGGGTTTTGGAGTTGCATTTGGGTTTCCTTTTGTTTGTACACTCATCCTAAACCTAAATTGATGCAATTTGTGTTTTCGTTTCATAATTGATGATTTATATTTTCGTCTAGAAACTTTTGGAAAATGGTCTCTCTCTCTCTCTCTCGTGCTTGCTTTTTCCTCTTGTGGGTTCTGTGGTTGTGCAGCTATGGGGATGATTTTACATTTTTGAATGTCAGAGTGATGATTTTCCTGAATTGTATGAGATTTAAGTTTGATTATCCTGAATTATATGGGGTTTAAGTGATTAATTTTCTTAATTAGTAGAGATTAATGGATCATTTCTCCTTTTATTCGCATTGTGTTTATGTAAAATTGTTGTATTTCTTTTTCAAATTTCATGCAAAATTTGAGATGGAATATCTTTCTACTACCATGTTTTACTTTTATTCTGCATGTTCTTAATTTCATTCAGAATGATATTTGCTGCTTATGGACGTAGTTGAGGCAATTGTGTATATGTATATGAAAACCAATTTTTGATTTAAAGGTTTTTTTTGAAATGAATGCGTGGAACTTCATTTTTTTTGCTTATGGTTCATTTTTATTTCCAATTCCAAGAAACCAAACGCTACCTTAGTTCTTTTTCCCCTGTACTTATTCATGCTGAAGTTAACTTCTTCCCTTACGTGCAGGATTCTCCTGTATTTAACTTCATCGATAGTCTTTCTCCGATTAAGCCGTTTAAGTCCATGCACACCACTCAGTCGTTCAGTTCACTCAGTTTTGCTTCTATTCCGTCTGTTTTCACCTCACCACATATCAGTGCCCAAAAGGAACCTCGATTCTTAAGAAGGTAATCAACACTTTTCCTCAATTAATTCATTCAGAATCTAAGAGTGCATTTGGGTGAGGTATTTTAAAAAGGAATTTGATTTAGAAAAGGAATTTGTAAAATTTCCTATTGCGTTTGAGCAAGGGATTTTGTAGATTCCGTTTAGGAAATTCCTTGTTTGGGTACTCTAAAGAGGATTTTTGAAATCCATTCATTTGTAAAAATAGGAGAATAAGAAGGATTTGCAAATCTTTTCAAAGCACATGTTATTTCTAAATCATTTCAAGAGGGTATTTGCTATTTTTTCAATTTCTCATCCATTTCACTAATCTTATTTTTTATTTTGTAATTATATGTATTTCAAAATTCTTTCTTCTCTCTATATACTATATAATAAAATTATATTTGTAAAATAGGTTTAAAAATCATATTATTAAAATAGGTATGTACAATCAAAGTTATTTTATTAAAATTATATTAATATTATATTACTAAAATAGGTATAAAAATTATATTATTAAATTATTAAATAATTTTTTTTGTTAGATATATTTTCACATTTTATATTATTAATTATTAAAATTTGAAAGATTTCAAAATTCCGCGTACAGATATTTATCTATCTGAACAAGGGAATTATGTAATTACCCAATCAATTTTTTCATCTAAAAAAATTATCCAAATAGGGAATTTGTAAACGATGAATTTCAAAATCCAGAATTTTGAAATCCCATCACTTATAAATTTCACGGATTTATCAAATCCCTTAGCCAAGTGCAACTTTAGTTTGTGTTTGGATAAGTTATTTGAAGAAGGTATTTGATTTCGATAAGGGATTTGTAAATCTTTTTTAACATTTTTTTTAGGGTAGTGTTTGGTTTCAGGAATCGGAGCCTTGGAAGTGGAATTACAAAGGAATGCATGTATAAATCCAAAATATTTAAATGTGTTCATTTTCAATTCCAATTCCAAGTCTTGAATTATTACGTGCTGCCAAATGAAAAATCCCTTTTCGAATCAAATTCCTTCTTCAAATACCATGCCAAAACGAACTATTAGTGTGTTTGGGCGAGGTATTCATAGAAGGATTGTGATTTAGAGAAGGGATTTGTAAAATTTTCTGAAAAAATCTTTCTCCAAAGTTTATAAACCTCTTTTAAATCAAATTCCTTCCTCAAATACTTCATTCAAACACATCCTAATTTCTTAAAGAAATTTTGCAAATTAAATTTTCTAAATCAAATTCATTCTTCAAATATCTCACATGAACACAGTCTAAATTCTTTTACATTGATCTATATCTATTCATGGGATTTGTATTTCCTTTCAGACATCAGTTTCCAGATCCATCAAAACCGGAGTTTTCTTCTGAGAATGGGAACAAAGATGAAAAAGACGAGGGTATTTTAGGTATTTCTCACTCTGGTGATCAAAATGAAAAGTTTGATCGCGGGTGTTCTGTTAAGCTCTCTTATGAATGCTCAAAGCAAGAAATTGATCCTAAACATGTATCAGAATCTGCTACTGGACCACCTCCCCTTGTCGCATACGAACAAGTCTCTGATAAGGGCTTGTTTGAAACAGATCAGAATAGTGATGGAATAAACGAAATCGGTCAAAACGAAGGACCCACAGCATGTGATTGGGACTGTTTGATTTCGGAAACGGGTGATTTATTACTTTTTGATTCGCCAAACGAAACAGTAGATCCTGGAATGTTCTGTGATTCTATTAGTAGTGATGATTTGGAGCAACATCAAGTTAT
Source organism: Eucommia ulmoides (assembly GCA_016647705.1). NCBI lineage: Eukaryota > Viridiplantae > Streptophyta > Magnoliopsida > Garryales > Eucommiaceae > Eucommia > Eucommia ulmoides. The sequence continues at coordinate 33,944,706 of CM028327.1, read as the reverse complement.
TGGTTCGGATGAGCAATATGAAATGGAAAATGTTTCGACTCAGCCTGGACAAGAAAGTGAAGTGAAAGAAACAGCTGGTACAGAACAAATTGGAGCCGGTACTTCTGTTGGAAACTGCAGGGCTGAGAGACCAAGTGAAAAAATGGACAATGAGGTGAGGGACATTTTTTTTTTTTGTCTTTTTTCTTTTTTCTTTTTTAAATTATATAATGTGAAGTTGCTTGCGCCTAGTCATTTGTGTATGCTTGATATGGTGGCATTTATTTAGTGTTTCCCGTTCCCAGATTCATGTTTCTGTTCCACGTTTTTCCTCGAATAAGTAATTGAAGCATGGGATCAGAACGGAATCCTTTTTTTTTTTTTTTTTCTGCTTTGTGTTCCAAGTTTTATGGAAAGCTAAACAAAAGCACAGAAACAGAAACACATATGGTGGTTGCTTGCACCTCATCATTTTTTATGCTTGACATGGTGGTCTTTGTTTAGTGTTTCGGTTCTGTGTTTTCTGGGAATGAAAATTGAAATTTGCTCAGAACAGAAACCCATTTTTTTTTTTTTTCCTGTTCTTTTGTTACACGTTTCTGTGGGAACAGAAACAAAACACTGAAACAGAAACACTAATCAATCACCACGTTAGTGAGCGAACACATTATGTTTAGGCAGTGTTTGGTTTCATGAAATTAGAGTTTCTGAATTGGAAATGGAAGTGAACAAATGAAAAAACTTGAAAATTGACATGGGTACATTTCTAATTCCAATTCTGAGGCTCCAATTCCTTACAAGTTACAACCAAACACTACCTTACTGTAAATTTGATAAGATGTGTTCTGATTTTGTCTCTTTCTTTATAGACTGTTTCCAATTTATACCGTGGCATGAGAAGACGTTGTCTGGTTTTCGAGACGGTGGGGGCACTTAATAGGCATGCGATTGAGAATATATGTAATAAATCTCCTATCTTATCTCAATCAAATGGAAACATCGGCTCTGGTAATAAGCAACTAGTCCCTTTTAAGCATGGAAATAATTCTTCGTCAAGGGGCATTTTACCGGGAATAGGCTTGCATTTAAATGCTCTTGCAGCTTCATCAAATAACTGTAAGGTTGTTCATCACAGTCCTTTGGCTCCTTCTAGAAGACAACTTCCTTCTTCCTCAAAAACGTCTTTTCATTCTTCGGCTTCTGGTCAAGAAAAAATCAATGAATCTATGGCTTTGGTCCCTTTAGAAGGAAACATGGGTCCTGCGGAAATCGGGCCTCCACTTCAAGAACATGCTTCCGAATACATGGCCAATGAAGAGTTCAGTAACAGCAGTCCGAGGAAGAAGAGGCATGTTTTGTTTTTTCTTATTTACGTTATAGAAAAACAATTGGAGTTTATACAAAATTGCCCATTTTTTATTGTTTTTTTTTTTAACGGCTTGAATTTGTATTTTCAGGCGTAGGTTAGAGAATGCTAGAGAAACCGAAGGTTGCAAGCGTTGCAACTGTAAAAAATCAAGATGCTTGAAGCTGTAAGTTCTTACATTTCCTTTTTGCTTAATTTAGCCTTAATTTATAATTCTCTAACCATGATTATTTACTTTGCATTTGGTTGGTGTTTCTTTGCCCTCAAAATTTGAAATCGAGAAAAAAAAGTTGTTGCTGTTCTGATCCCAGAAAAAAATTTGGGAACATAATGAAGCAGTTTTTTTTTTTTTGGGTTTTTGTTACTAGATCAGAAACAAAAAAACTGCAAATGTTTTTAGATAGCGTTTGGCAACATGGAATCGGTATTCGAAAAGAAGACGTAAATTTTTATAGATTTGTTACAAGTGTTCATTTTCCAATCCCGAAGCGTCTAATTGAGCTTTTGAATTCCATGATAAAATGCAGTTATTGTGAATGTTTTGCTGCCGGTATTTACTGTGTGGAGCCCTGTGCATGTCAAAACTGCTTCAACAAGCCTCTTAATGAAGCTACTGTTCTCTCCACCAGGAAACAGATCGAATCTCGAAACCCGCTTGCTTTTGCTCCTAAAGTTATTCGAGCCCCCGAATCATCCGAAATTGGGGTTAGAACCAACAAACAATGACTTCAGGCTTTTTCATTTTTTTAGCTTCCGGGCTTTTTGAAATAAGTCATATTTGTTTTTTGTTTATTGTTCTAGCATGTGGATTCAAGAAAGACTCCAGCTTCGGACCGACACAAAAGAGGATGCAACTGCAAGAAATCCGGTTGCCTAAAGAAATACTGTGAATGCTATCAGGTTTCTCCAAAACTGTTTTTATTTTTATTTTTCTCCTTTATGTTCATTCATCAACTGATTGTTTTTTTTTTTCTTTCTCCAAAGAGTGGCGTTGGATGCTCAATTAACTGTAGGTGTGAAGGGTGTAAAAACGCTTTCGGTAGAAAGGATGGTGAGTTTATTGTTTTCCCCAGTTTTGATAAATTGTGCCTGCTGGGCCGGGCCGGTTTCCTCCTTGATTGGGGGGGGGAGGCAAAAGGGTGTTTGTTTTTTACGGTTTAGTTTTTTGCTCTTAGAAATTTTGGAGTGGAAAGAGAAAAACAGATAAAAATATCCGCATCTTTTCTTATCCCCGAAATTTGTTCCAAAAGAAAAGGGAAAAAGTGAAATAGAAATTTCTTTTTTTTTTTTTTGGTTCTATGTTCTGTGGGAACAAAATGAGAGATGCTATGGCTCCGTTTGTTTATTATTTCTGTTCCTATATTTTGACGACAAATTATGTTTTTTTGTTCTGCTCCAGATTTTTTGGATATTTCTTTGGGAACAAAGTACAATTGTTTCTAGATTTCTGTTTCAGGTTTTTACGGAACAGAAATAAAAACTTTTTGAACAGACACATTAAGAAACGCCACCTAAGGTGATGTCTGTTTATTGTTTTTATTCACATTTTTTTGTTTCTTTCAAAAAAAAATAGAAATTGGAATTGAAACAGAAATCTAGGAACAATTGTGCTATGTTTGCAAGATTTTGTTCTAAAAATCTGGGAGCGGAATAAAAACAAATATTTCCCCATATTTCTGTTTTTGTTCCCCGTTATCATTTCTCTAATTATTTTCTTTTCTTTTTTATTTCTTTTGATTCAGGCTCTAGCATAATAAGTATAGAGGCGGAAGTAGAAGATGTGGAAAGTGAAACTACTGAAAGGAATGTTTTGAACCGAAAGTCAAAGAAAAAGGTTGCCCAAACAGATCCACCCCACAATTCAGAACCAGCCGTTCTTGCAACTCCGATAAATGTTACTACCAGGTACAAATATAAGTTTTTTTTTTGTTTTTCGTTGAACAGGCCACAAACTTCGAATTTTAAGTCATGCAGTACACGTGCTACACTAAATTTCGCAGAAATTCAAAGTTACTGTACTATATAAAAGTTATTGTAATTTTTTCATGTAAAAAATTATAGTAATTTTTAAGGCGTACAATGATTTTAGACTTTTGACAAAGTTATTGTATTTATAAAAAAAAATATTGTATCGAATGGATTGGATGAATTGTGAATTGTCAAATTTGGGTTATGACAAAAAAAAAAAGGCTTTAAATCTAAAACCCTTGGGATCTGTTTGGTTTTGCAATTTGATAACCATTTCTAATGTTTCGAAAAATAGTTTCACGAAAAGCAGTCTCTTTTGAGTTAGATTTTCAAATTGCAAATCAAACAGACCCTATAATTAATTCCCTGATTTTAAGTCAAAATTTTGTTTTTCCGCCTCAGAACAATGATTCATCAGACTTCGGTTCCATCCAAGGGTGGAAAACCACCGCGTTCGATCTTTTCCATCGGATCGTCTTCTGGATTCTACAGCGGCCAAAGGTTAGGAAAATCAAATCTTTTCCAACCCCCACCCAATTTCGAAAAGCACTTCCAAATGGCCCATGAAGAAATGCCAGAGATTCTCCACCAGAGCAGAACTCCGGTAGCCGGAGTCAAGGTAACTTCTCCAAACAGCAAGAGAGTGTCTCCTCCTCACAGTGATTTGTCTCATTCCCCTGGCCGACAAAGTAGCCGGAAGTTGATACTGCAGTCTATTCCGGCGTTCCCTTCCCTTACCCCAAATCCAAAGCAATGAAAGGGGAAAGCGGGTTTTTTTTTCCCCTCCGGCAAGATTAATTTTGCGGTATCAAATTCATTGAAATTTCGATCTGTAGTTAAATTAGTTACGACGGTTAGTGTTTCTTTTTTGTTAAATTTGTGTTTGAGTTTGGCTTTTTTTTTTTTTTCCACCCTTGTATAATAGCGTTTTTTTCCCAACAATAAATTAGATTTGGACAGTTTAAAATTATCTCACTGCATGAAATTGATGCTTGAATTGGGCTTCTCCCATCGGCATTGAGAGTTGAGGCCCAATATGGTTTGTCTGGAAGTGCATGGAAGAAAGTGAGGTCTGTTCGCTTCATGATTGGATTGGGTCAGGTTAGGTTAGGTCAGGATCTAGACATTGGGTCTTATTCTCTTATTCAAGTCTGCCCATTGTAAAATGTATAAAATCCAAGTCTAGTCCTAGTGTTTGTCTTATATATATATATATATATATATATATATATATATATTTAAATAATTAATAAATATTTTTTAAAATAAAATATATAATTTTTTTCAAGTAAAATATAATCTATACAACTTTTTAAGTGAGAAGTCTTAAACACTAGATCTCCAACATAGAAGTTCATTAGATAACTACTAGGTAATAAACCATATTTTTCAATGTGTTATATGTTATAATTTATTTCTTTTAGGTATATTAATATTTTTCAATAATTGGATGGGCTAGTTGGGTCAAGTCGACCTTGAATATAAATATCTAAGCCTTAACTCGGTCCTAAAAATTATTGGAACTAATAGGACCCTAGTCCTATTCATGAGCTTAAACTACTCTAAGTTCTAAAAAATAACAGAGGGACTGGGCGGGCCTGTGAGCCACAAACACCCCCTTCCTGAATCTATTTTTCGAGGATCGAGAAAACAAAAAGTGAGATTTTATATACACCAGTATCATATATTTTTTAGTTTATTTTGTTATAAAATGTATCTTTTATATATTAATTTGAAACAATGATTTATCAAATAAAAATTTAAGAATTAGAATGAAATTTGAAACCACACTTCACAAAACTTTAAGTTTCATGAAAAGTGCGTTTTTTGTTTAATGGGCTTAGTAGTATGAGGTATGTGTGAGTTTATCTCACATCGAATGTAGAAGGAGCTGATGGTTAGAGTTGTTGTAATATGGACTCTGATATCACTTTGTTGGGAAAATCACCAATTAATTAGGTTTATTTTCTCTCTTTGTGTGATTAAAATGAGAAGGCTTATTTTAACAATCAGAAATATTAATTAAGATAATACAAGTAAGTCTGTGAAAATGATAAGTGTAATGGTGTGAGAGAGTGAATGTTTAATTCTGAGCCTACGAAATAAATTAAGTTAATCCTGAACCTATAAAAAAAATTGTAAGGGTTTGGTTCCTACCTGCGAAAAGAATCAGGGTTAGTGGATTGCGAAAATCCTTGTAGAACTCAAGGGACTGGACGTGGATAAAAGTAGCTTATCGAATTAGGATAAGTTGTTGTGTGCTGTATTGTTATATTTCTATTGTTTGGGTGTGCACTTTGTTAAACATATTTCCGTTGTTCAACAAAATAATAATCAATTAGGAAAATTGATAACTTGTGTTTGATTTAATTGTTTAAATTTTTGTCACTACCCAATTTACCCTCCTCTTGGATAGATCATTTGGCTGACAGAACCGACTATCTTGTTAGAGATAATGATGATGCCTTAATGTTTGTGAATAGATTGTGTGTGCCTAATAATGCAGAATTGAAGAAATATATCTTGGAAGAAGCGCACAACTCAGTATTTGTAATGCATTTAGGGAGTATCAAAATGTATTGGGATTTGCGAGAACATTATTGGTGGATGAAATGAAACGAGAAATTGCAGAATTTGTCACCAACTGTCTTATCTGTCAACAAGTCAAGATTGAGCACCAACGTCCAGGAGGGTTATTGCAACCTTTATCTATCCTAGAATGGGGTAGGAACGTATCACGATGGATTTTGTTTCGAGATTACCTTGTACTTTAAAGGGACATAATTATATTAGGGTGATTATTGATAGATTCTAGCTGTAAAAACCATGTACTCCATGGACAAGTATGCAAAATTGTATATTGACAAAATTGTCAGATTGCATGGTGCGTCGGTTTCTATAATGTTGGATAGAGATTCGAGATTTACATCAAAGTTTTGGCCTAGAATTTTGGCTACTCTGGGTACCAGATTAAGATTCACTACAACATTTCATCCTCAGACTGACGGCCAATCAAAGGGTACAATTAAGACATTGGAGGATATGTTGAGGGGCTGCATTTTAAAATTTCTTGGTAAATAAGATGAGCATTTGATCTTGATGGAGTTTGCCTATAACAATATCCATCATTCGACAATTGAAATGGCACCGTATGAAGTGTTGTATAACAGATGATGTAGAACTCTGGTCTGTTTGACTAAAGTTGCAGAACAAAAATTGTTACTGCCCTACATAGCTTAGATCATAGCAAAAAATTAAAAATGATTCAGGAAATGTTCAAGATTGCCCAAAGTTGACAAAATAATTATGTTGACAAACATAGATGTGAGTTGGAGTTTGAAGTAGGTGATTATGTATTTTTATGTATATCTCCGTAGAATGACATCATGAGATTTAGAAAAAAGGAAAAAACTAAGTCTAAGATATATCGGGACATACGAAATTCTAGAAATAGTAGGTACAACAGCCTATCGACTTGCTCTATTGCCAGAGTAGTTTAAATTAGATGATATTTTTCATGTTTCGATACTCAAGAAGTATGTGCTAGACCCTTCGCATGTGTTGACTTTTCAACCAATTAAATTGAAGGAAGACTTGTTACACGTAGAGGAATCAGTACAGATTCTAAACCATAAAAATCAAGTATTACGAACGAAAATGATTCTGTTGGTGAAAGTACTATGGGACAGTCACTCTGTAGAACAGGCAATGTAGGAAAGAGAAAATGAAATGAGAAATAAGTATCCGTATTTGTTCGTCTAGGGTAACTAAATTTTAGGACGATATTTCTTGTAGGGGAAGGATTGTAAGACCCAATTTTTGCATGTGCATATTTTTATTTGCATTTTAGAATATTTACAAATTAATGGGGTTTATTGTGTCATTTAAATTTTACTTTAAAATTTATTGAGGGTCAATATGGTATTTAAAATTTGGTTTTAAGAACTTTGGAGGTTAAATGTTAATTTTAATTTTTGGCTTTTAAAAATTTAGGGATTATTATTTTATTTGAAAAATTGCATTTAAAAATTTTTAGAATATAATTAATATGTTATTTATTTTATGAAGGGTAGTTTGTGTAAATAAATAAATAAAATAATATATATATATATATATATATATATGCACAATATGTGTGTTGTCTAGAATGAAGACAACACACATGCCATGTAAATAGGTGTCCATCCCTTAGTCTTAGGAAGCCAAGCAAGCACACAAGGTTTAAAAAAAAAAAAAAAGCAGTGGTCTCTCTCTCTTTCTCTTTATATATACCCCTTATTTTTGTTTACCCTCTTTCTATCTATTGTTAATTTCTTTCTGAGTTTCCAAATAAATGTCACCCATGTCGATGACCTTGGATACACCATCATCTCTCATCTTTACATAGCCAAAGTCATCGTTAGTGTAAGATAATAATAAATCACCACGAGAAGTAACATGAAATGAGGCACCCGAATCAATCACCCATTGCTATCCTAGCATGCAAGGCTGACACAACCATTTTCATAAATAATAACAATATTTCCATCAGCAACAGCTGCATTAGTCTCCTTATCTTCTTTATCCTTGTCGGTTTGGTCCTTAGTTTGTTCCCTTTTCAATATTTAGCAATCTCGAATCATGTGTCTTGGCTTGTTGCGGTGGAAGCAACTGAAGTTTTTTTGTACCTTTCGATCTACCTCTTGATTTGTCAAACTTCCCATTATTATGAGAATCTACTTTTGTTTCCCTCCCTTCTTTCATGATTTTTAGTAATCATTGCCTGCAATTATGAGGATGAGTCATGCTCTTTCCTCCTTATCTTTTTCTTAATGAGACTGTCTTTGACCATATCCATCGTCAACTTTTCATTTGGCACTGAATTGTTGAGTGATATCCTGAGCGTTTTCCAACTGTCAAGTAATGAGCTGAGAATCAATAATGCTTGCACTTCATCTTTCAAAACAAATTTCATTGTAATCAACTGATCAATAAAACCTTGAAGATTATTCATGTGATATACTATATTTTGCCTAGCCTTAAAGGTCTAATGAACAATTTTCTTATTCAAATTAGTCTTATTCAATCCAGTTTTTCGCTCATACAAGGACTCTAATTTTTTTTCCATAACTCATTAGCTTTGATTTCATTAATAACATGTTGGTGCACATTGTGATCAATCCATTAACGAATGTAACCAATTGTTTTCCTATGCATTCTCCCATTGTTCATTACTTTTATCACTTGGTTTACCCGCATCACCTTTTAAAGGCAAATACAAATCTTTACAATAAATGATATCCATTATTTTAGATTTTTAAATTGCATAATTAGCTGATGTCAATTTTACTATGGCTCCACTGCTATATTCTATTTTAAATTGCACAAATAAATCTTTCCCTAATTATCTGAGGCTCTTGATACAATTTTGTTGGGAAACTCACCAATTAATTAGACTTATTTTCCCTCTTTATGTGACTAAAAAGGGATTGACGATTTCAACAACCATAAATATTAACCAAGATAATACAAGTAACAAAATAAAGTGGGAGACACAATTTTACATGAAAAACCCCAAGGCAGGGAAAAAACCACAAGCCTGAAGTCCGATGTAAACTACTACTATCACAAAAATAATGGGATTACAATTGTTTACACCTTCAAGAGAAAAATTCTTGAATTACCACATAAATATCATCGAAAATGGTGGATGCAATAAGAGGGTTACCAAAGATCAAAATCGATGAAAATGAAGTACTTGATGCAGAGAACAAAGCCCTGAAATTTCAGTCTGATCGGAATTTAAATCGTCATCCGATCGTCAAGCTGAAGCGTGCTTTCTCTCTCCTCTTCCTTCTCTCTATATATCCTATTTTCGTGAAATGTTTCTTGAAAACGCACACTGTAAAAGGTTGCTACCACGTTACCTTTTATTTTCTCTTACCAATAAACATGAAGGAATAAAACTCTAATGAGTCTTTTGTCTTCTACTTTATTTGTTAATTAAGCCCAAATAGCTTTTTCCTTTTGTTATTTAATTAGTAAAGCCCACATGGGTCATTCCTTTTGTTTTTCATAATTTAATCCCAATTGGGCTTTGGGTTATGTCCATCCCCACATGGGCTGGACATACCCAATAGTATGTTAATTAAGTAGTTGAAATTAGAATTTACGTAAAAATAAATAAATATTTATTATTATTTTATTAAGATTCAATGTAAATTATTCATGTCTAAAGTTACATTTTAATATTATTCTAATACAAATTAATTTTATGTAATTTTAAATTATAACTTTAAATTATAAAATAATTAATATTTCAAATCATCTAATCTATATTATAAATGATGTTTGATTCACAAAGTAATTAAGGTCATGAATACAAAGGTTAAGATATCTCCAAATATGTAATAAAAGGAATGAGATGTCTCTTCAATTTAGAAGTTTTGATATCAGTCCACATTCTTTTTTTCTTTTTTTTTTGGTAGAAATGGTTTACATTCCTTTTAATAGATCTCAATCATTCTATGAGCAAAAACTAATGTTTGGAAATCACTTTGTCTTAATTTATTATATAAATTTTTGTATTCCAATCATGGTGTGCTAATATTCACAACAAATTATAAACTCAACTAAAAGCAAAATTTTAAAAGTGGACACAAATAAAAAAAAAATTAGGGCATCAAATTTTTCTTTCAAGTTAAAATCAAAGTAGTATTAAAATTATGATCAAATGGTATATAATTACCATTGACGTTGACGTTTAATCTCATTACATTTTTTTTTGTTACTCGATTTGTAAGACCCAATTTTTGCATATGCATATTTTATTTGTATTTTAGAATATTTACAAACTAATGGGATCTATTGTGTCATTTAAATTTGACTTTAAATATTTTTTTGAGGGTCATTATAGTATTTAAAATTGATTTTAAGAACTTTGGGGGTTAAATATTAACTATAGTTTTGGACTTTTCAAAATTTAGGGATTATTATGTTATTTGAAAAATTATATTTTAAAAATTTGGATTTTTTACCATGGGCCCCAAGGCCCATTGGTAAATACTCCTCATCCCCATGTAACAACATAGATGTAAAGAAAACCCCTCCTCATTGTCATGTGTCTCCACAAACAAAAAAAAGCACGTGACCTAGTGGTGAATTAGGAAATGACTTTTGGGGAAAAGCTTTCATTGTTTCCTTCTATATTCACTCTCATCTTGAATCCAAGAATTGTTGTGCATCCTTCTTCTTGGCAAGGGTCTTCGGGTATGTTTTCTTTTGGTCAAGTAGGTTTTCATTGTTGTGTTACATTCTATTCGAGTAGGCTTCCATCGACAAGGGGTTTCGGCTGCATCTAGGGTTGCGACGGCCATCGACGGTGATTTTGGCATTGATTCTAGGGTTTTGCAGAAGCTTGAGGTTGCGATGACAACAATTAGTGCTTTAATCATGTTTTAAAATGATTATTGTAGGATTTCTGAGTGCATCATCATCAATAGATTTGTTCTTTTTCTTAATTTTTATTTCTTGTTGCTTTCACGTTCAGTTGATTGCTCTGTGTGTGAAATTAATTTCTTGGAAATGTTGCTGCATGTTTATATGAAAATCTACTCGCATTTTGGTTGATAATATGTTTGAGAAATGAGAATCATTTAAAGATGCTACTAAAGAGACATATTTATGTTCTGATTTTGATTCTTATTTATTACTGAGAAAGTCAACGCAATTATTTAGAGTTTCTCCAATAGAGTTTTTCTCACAAGTTACTATAAATTTGCTAGAGTTAATCGTGATTTAGAATTTTGCTACATTGTAAAATTTTGTGAAAATACTTAACAGTAAAATTTCATGAAAGTTTGCGACTCATCATTTTTTTTTTTGTGAATTTACTAAACAATGCTAATATGGTTGCAATTGTTCTACATACTTAGTGGATTTGACTCTGCACAACAGTGATGCTTGTGGGTGAAGAGACAAAGGTTGTTGCAATATAATTTTATCGCCGGTGGCAATCTTCGACAACATTTTGGTTGTGGGAACGCTGATTTCGGCGGTCACGTTCCAGCGGCTATGTTTCGGCACCGATCATCGGCAGTAAGCTACGTTTCAGCAACGGAGACAATTGATTTCAGCAACGGTAATTTTCGGCAGCAACATTTTAATGACAGTGAAATATTTTATTGTTGTGCAACAAATATTGCTCCTTACAATATTCCTGCACTGCAATTATCATGTAGGTGGTTTGATTTTGTCGATGTATTGACAATTTTTTGCAGTGGAATTTTCATCAATGGAGGGTAGCAAAAAGTTGATTAATCTTTTTTAGTCATGTTGAGTGTTGTTTCAATATTTTTGATCCATCTATGATGCCTCGATGATTCAAGTAAGAATCTCGTTTAAGTAAATATCACTGTACAGTAACTATTATCAGTTTCATATGAAATCCACACACATTATCGTTTGTCGTGTGTTAATACTGTATAAAATTTGTTGCAATGTAATTTTAATGCATGGATTTTATATGTGTTTATGAACAAGAATCGAAGGAATGGAGGGCTAGTCGGTCAACCAAACCAAAACTGAAATTAGGACATTAAAATTCTAGAAATAGTAGTTCATATTTTCTGCAAAGTCAAACCCTCGTTACCATTGTTGCATTACAGTAGTTAATCACAAATAATTGTATACTTTACACAAAAATTGAATGCAAAATATTAATAGTTACTATACAGTAACTTTTGTGATGGTCAATTTAATGATAATTGCTATACAATAACATTTGTTTTAGAGGTAGCAAAAACACATTTTCGCTATCAACGAAGTAAAGTTTAAATCTTATTTTTCTGCAAAAGGAATTTGACGCGCCCCGTTTTTCCGAAAAGGAAAGAATTTAAATAATAATTAATTTTAAGGAGAGGGGTTTTTAAAGCGTCTGTTTTCTCAAAAAATATAGTTAGGCCGGTTTTAAAAAATAAGGAGTCGCCACCTAATATTGGGTTTAAATGGTGTGTTAGGTCACCGAATTTTTAGAAAACAATTTAAAAGGCCTAAGTAAAAATTGACTCCAAAAACACGGTCAAACCAAATATTCATTTAAAGGCTCGGCGGTGGTTACGCTCGGGGAAAGTGTTAGGCACCCTAAGACGCTCGTCCGAAAATGGTACCTTATGTCAAATTAAATCCAATTAATTTAAGTCTGATACCTTATGTCAAATTAAATCCAATTAATTTAAGTCTGAATGTTTCATTTTATTTTAAAATCATTTCCTTTTTATAATTTTTTTTTTTTTTTTTGTATTTTTCACAAATAAGGTAGGGCAAGTTTTTGTATTTTTGGAAATGTTCCCCCGGTATAATCTTTTATCGAATATTAAGGATTCGACAAGGATGGTCCTCGGGGGGGTTTATATATGTTTCCGAGAGATTTCTTTGATTTAAATTAGCCAAACTAAATAGATTAATGAGAGTAAAATATGAATGCAAAAACTAACATCTATATGAATTTATTTTTTATGCAAAAGTGACTAAAAAAATTAAAGAAATTAATTTAAATGTGTCAATGCGAAACGATATGAATAACAAGAATCGAATATGGAAACACTACATGAATTAACATGATTATGTGTGGCAAAGATTTAATTTATTTAATATAAAAAATAAGTGGTGTGCGTGTCGTGACTAAATAAAAAAGTACCATGGAAAAAATAAAAAATAATAAAAGGATAAGTGGTGTAAGTGTCCTAAATATGCCGTTTAAATGATACAAAAATAAATATACTAAACGAATAAAAAATATTTATTTTAAGTTTGCCCAATTAATTTAAAGAAATCCTCATTTGAAATTTCCTCAGATTCTATGGATTTGAGAATTGAGGGAAGATTCACGGAAACAATTTTGTTGGAATTAATCCTTCCGAAACTTAAACGAAATCCTACGAAAACTCTCCCATGATTTATCAAATCGTCAGATTGATCTTAAGGTTCGTAAGGGTTAATTCCTACAAATAAAAGATTTTATTATTTTTTTTGGATTTTTTATATATTTTTTTTTAGTTTTGATAACAAGAATAAATCAAATAAATAAAAAATACAGAAAAATAAATAATGAAAAACACCCTTCATCCAATGATCGGGGGTTAAGTTTAAGTATGAGAAACCCACCCTGACGTTTTCATCGGATCATCGGACGACTTTATTTTTTTGAGTTTTTCTTTATGAATTTGTAAACAAAATGAATAAAATAAAATAAAAATACAGAAAGTAAAAAAAAAATAAAAAATACAATGATATAGTGTCCTTATCTAAACACTCAAAGGTTCAGATTGAGAATGAGAAACCTCGTCCCGATGTTTTTCATCGAGTCATCGGACTACTAAAAGGAATAAAGTTTGCAAAAATCTAAACTATGAAGATATTTAAATAAACTGAAAAATAAAATAAAAACATACATGTTCTAGGCTAAGAATCTCGATACTCGGGCTTTTTTTCTCTTGTAGGCGACTTCTCGAAAAGGTATTTTGGAAATCACTCTTTTGGGGGTGGCTTCTGTCAATTTTTGAATGAATAAAGTAGGAGGAAGATCCTATTTATAGGGAAGGATGGGGCGTGAAAAACAATTAGGAAACCTTAAAAACTAGGTCTGGCCTCCAAAGCCCAGTCCAAATTGTACTGGGAAAGGGTAAATTTGTAAAAATAAAGAAAAAAGAAAGTTCTAGACGTAGGGCGCATGTTTCTTCACCGTCTCACTAGCATCCGACACGTGGCAACTTTTTTTTTTTTTTTTTTTGGTGTTTGCGACTGACAGTGTGGACGGGCGCCCACCCATTTTTTCACTCTCTCTCTCTTTCTCACACTCACGTAAACACATATGCTCACACAAATTACACTACAATGTGAGGGGCTCACCAAGTTACACACATACATACATGTTTCATACACACACATACAATTCTCTCTCTCTCTATTCTATTTTCTCTCTCTCCTCTCTCCTCACGATTTTGACCACAAAATGGACCCACTTATTTTCTTTTATTCCAATTCACTCTTCCCTTTTTTCTTCTTTCAATTTCAAACCCCCATTTCTTTATTTATTTATTTTTTCTTTTTTTCTTTTTTTATTTTCCAAATTAAAATAAAATAAAACAAAATTAAATAAAAAGTTAGCTATAAAATAGAGCATATTTTTTTGCGGGACAGTCAAAATGTCATGTCTACAGTTGCCCCTATTTGTCGTGCGAGTTCTACTTGCTGGATAAAGACAAAAAATCACATCATTTTGATCGACTCATTTTCTGGACTTTTCAAAGCATTTTTTTTTTTGAAGTTTTATAACAAAAGACGAAATTAGACAAAAGTGATCATTTTCGGGACGTGGTGGAAAAAGATGGGAATAAAATATGGATGAATTGCAGCCGAACCCTACGAGAGTTGCCTACGTATCTTGATAGTGTCAAGAATTAGGTCACATGTAGTTCAGCATATGCCCCAAGCGGGGCAATGAAAGAATGCAAAAATAAAGTGGCTTTTATGGAGAGGCGATGCAGAATATAGAAAAGAGCCATCACGGAGAGGCCAAATACAAATGGGAAAGCCATCACGGAGAGAAAAAAATGCAAAGAATGAAAAGTCACCACAGAAGGGCATAATGCAAAAAAAAATGACAAGCCACCACGGAGGGGCATAATGCAAAAATGAAAGACCATCACGGAGAGACACAAATGCAAAATGAAAAGCCATCACGGAGAGGCTGAATGCAAAAATGGAAAAGCCATCACGGAGAGGCAAAATGCAAAATAAAAAGGCCATCGCAGAGAGGCTAAATGCAAAAATGAAAAGGCCATCACGGAGAGGCCAAATGCAAAAAATGAAAAGCCGCCACGGATAGGCCAAATGCAAAAATGGAAAGGCCATCACGGAGAGACTAAATGAGAAAAATGAAAACCCGCCACCGGAGGGGCATAATGCAAAAAGAAACGTCACCACGGAAAGGCATAATGCAAATAGAAAAGCCACTACGGAGGGGCAGGTGTGAACTAAGGGTAGGATATAAAATATGCCTCAGCCAGTGGCTGGGGCTACCTAGTTCAAAAACTCCCTAAATGCAAAAATCGACAAATTGCATATAATGTGCCCCAGCCTTGGGCTGCGGCGAAATTAACACTTTGATGACCGAACCTTTACAGGTTGCTTACGTACCTTAGCATTACACTGAGGATCAGGTTTAGTGTAGTTCACTAAACACCCTTTTTAGGGAAAAATGCATACCTGGATGCTCATTTAGAGCTTCTAAATTTTCAACAATAAGAATTTTCAATTTGAGTCGTCCTAGTGATAGAGAAATTTATGCTTCTAGTCCCTTTGAGATCCCTGTAACTGGATAAGAAAAACACATGCAACACATAAATTTAGCCTAAAAAATTTGTTACCTTTGACGACTCACAATTTTGTTTCCCCATTTTCCGTCACAATCTCTCAGTTGATGGCGCTTGACTTTCTCGGGACAGTATCGGGAGATTTTTCCGTCTCATCCTTCCGTCAATTTTAAAAGTGCACCTTCTAGAGGTTTTCTCTAGGTTACTAGCAGGGTCTAGTTCTGGACAACATCCCTGTCAACTTTTATTTCACTACACCTGTCGATTCTCATTTCATCTCTTCCGCCAGGCATCCTTAGTACTAGGGGAATCATATACTCCTGCTTGCTTTGTATTTATTAAGTCCTCCAAAACTGATTTAGCCAAATATGGAAAAATGTATAAAACGTTACCCCAAATAGGTACTTTCTTCACCAGATATGTTAACTGCTAGATTCCAAGCTGAATTATTTGACAAGTATGATTTCAATGCAAATTTGAGCCATGTTTGATGTTATTTTTCACAAATTCCAACTCTGCTCAAATCCATCAAGTTCTTAACACAAAATTTTTTACGATCAATGAAAGTCGGTCGTAGTGGAAATTCCAAAAATGGCCCCCGGAGCGATCTAATTTTTTTTTTTTTTTTACACTGTCTCTACATTCTTTTCATGATGCTCTTTCGAGTTTTCACCATGTTCAAGCCGTACCTTTTTTTTAAGAAACAGATAATCACAAATCGAAATAAACTTACATGGAAAATAAAGATCTTTATTAGGCAAAGTATTTCTTTACAGAACCTGAGTTTAGAGGCTCGGGAAATACATCACCATCCATTTCCTAGAGAATCAACGTTTCACCGCTCAAAACCTTGTGAACAACAAAATGATCTTCCCAATTTGGCGCGAACTTGCCCTTAACTTCATCTTGGAAAGGAAAAAATTTCTTCAATACCAACTCATCGGCCCTGAAGACTCTGGGGCGTACCCGTTTATCATGAGCTTTGGCAATTCTCTGTCTATAACATTGTTCGTGGCATATCACTATTAGATGTTTTTATCGATTAAACAAAGTTGGTCCAATCTTTGTTGTACCCATTTAGTTTCATCAAGCTCGGCCTCTATGAGCACACGCAAAGATAGAATTTCCACCTCAACCGGTATCACCGTTTCTGTACCATAGACCAAAGAGTAAGGGGTTGCCCCTGTCGAGGTCCGAATCGAAATCTGGTAGGCTATCAAAGTATACGGCAACATATCATCCCACTCTTTATAGTTATCAATCATCTTCCAGAGGATTTTTCTTTATATTTTTATTGGCGGCTTCCATTGCTCCATTCATCTTTAGACGGTAAGGCGCTGAGTTTCTGTGCTTGATCTTGAACTACTGACATATTTCTTGTATTTTCGCGCCCTTCAGGTTTTTAGTATTGTCGGTTATCAATGCTCACGACAAATTGTATCTCGTCATAATATTTTCTTTTATGAACCAAGCTACTGTCCTTTGAGTCACTCAGGTTAAGGAGACAACCTCTACCCACTTGGTAAAATAATCAATCGCCACTGGGATAAAGCGATGACCACTCAGCACCTTCGGGGTAACTTCTCCAATAACATCCATACCCTACATTGAGAAGGGTCATGGGGTCGCCAAGCAATGAAGTTGCAAAGGTGGGACATGGATTTGATTGTCATGAATCTGACACTTATGGTATCTTCGAACAAACTGCACATAATCGTTTTCCATCGTTAGCCAAAAATGACCGGTCCTCAGTATCTTCTTTGCGTGCATAAAGCCACTCATGTGGGGTCTACATATGCCACCATGGACCTCTTTCATCAACTGGATGGCCTCTTTGACTCCAACATATCTCAACAGGCCCATGTTAGGGAAGCGTTTGTATAGTGTCTCCCTGCTCAAGAAAAATTGGCCTGCTAGCCTCCGGAGAGTTTTTCGATCAACACTCAATGCCCCTTCTGGATACTCCCGATTTTTCAGGAAGTTCTTTATGTCACGGTACCATGGGTCTTTGGCTGGTTCGAATTCAAGCTGGCAATAGTGGGCCAGTCGACGCTGAACTCGGATTTCCACCGGAATGATATCATCCTCCTCCCGAGTAATAGAGATCATAGACGCCAAGGTAGCTAAGACATCGGTAAAGTTATTCTTGAGCCTCGATATGATTTTAAATTCGATCATCTTAAATTGCTTGAACAATTCCAGGAGGTGATTGTTATAGTTTATCAAGGTCAGATCTCTCGTGGCATACTTATCCGTCACCTGATTGATTATCAACTCAGAATCCCCGAACACTAGCAATTCTTTGATTTTCATGTCGACAGCCAATTGGAGTCCCAAAATACAGGATTCGTACTCAGCTCGGTTATTGGTGCTCTGAAACTTCAACTTGGAAGCCACCGGATAATGCTACTTGCTCGGAGAAACCAAAACGGCTTCGATTCCGGCCCCTCGAGAGTTCACTGCGCCATCAAAATAATTTTCCAAACTGTTTCCTCCTCTTCTTCCTCTATCGCATGAATTGACTCATCATGGAATAGCGTCTTAAGAGGCTGGTGATCCGTTTGAGCTGGACAATTAGCCAACTGATCCACTATCGCCTGACCCTTCACTGACTTTTGGATCTTGTAGATGATATCAAACTCCGTTAGCAGCATCTGTTATTTTGTAACTTTTCCTGACATAATCGATTTCTCGAAGATTTACTGTAAGGGATCCATCCTGGCTATCAAATAGGTAGTCAGTGGGAGCATATAATGGCGTAATCTCTGAGCAGACCAGGCCAATGCACAACAGGTCCTCTCCAGCAAGGTGTAATTCTCCTCGTACTTCATAAAGCGCTTGCTGAGGTAGTAGATGGCTTGTTCTTTCTTTCTAGATTTATCGAGTTGTCCGAGAATAGCTCCCATGGAAGAGTCGAGAACTGATAAATATAGCAACAACAGAACCCCCTCCCAAGGCGGCACTAGAACTGGAGGGTCGGTTAGATAGGCTTTAATCTTCTCCAAGGCATTCTAACAATATACATTCTATCGTCTATTACTCTCTTTTCGAAGTAGCTTGAAGATTGGCTCACAAGTGGCAGCGAGTTGGAAGATGAATCGGGCTATGAAATTCAGTCGACCGAGAAATCCTTGGATCTCCTTCTCATTTTTCAGTGGTGGCATCTCACAAATGGCTTTTGTTTTTGCAAGATCAATCTGGATTCCATGGCGATTTACCATGAAACCAAAAAGCTTTCCGGAAGTTACCCCGAAAGCTTATTTTGCCGAATTGAGCTTGAGCTGATATTTTCGAAGTCTGTCGAACACCCTTTTCGAATCAGAGAGGTGGTCCTCGTTCTCCTGAGATTTAACGATCATGTTATCCACATATACCTCCATCTCCTTGTGCATCATATCATGAAAGATGGTTGTCATTGCTCTTTGGTACGTTTCCCCGACATTTTTGAGACCAAAAGGCATCGCCCTATAGCAAAAGACTCTCCACGGTATAGTGAAGACTGTCTTTTCTCAATCTTCCTCATCCATTAGAATCTGATTATATCCAGAGAAACCATCGACGAAGGAATAGAGCTTTCACCCGCAGTATTGTCGATGATGATATGAATGTTTGGCAACAGAAAATCATTTTTCGAACTTGCTCGGTTGAGATCTCGATAATCCACGCAGACTCTAATTTTTCCCGAGGACTTCGGTACTGGAACGACATTTGAGATTCATTCACTGTAGTTACAAACTTCGATTATTCGGGCATTAAACTGCTTCACGATCTTCTCTTTGACCTCAAGGCTGACAGTAGGCCTCAACTTATGTTTGATCGGCACACTCCCAGGCTTTAGCGGCAGCTTATGGGTTACGATACTTTTGTCTAGCCCTACCATGTCATCATAGGACCAAGCAAAAATATCTTTATAAGCAACCAAGAGAGTCGTCAACTCTTTCTTTTCCAAAGCGCTGAGGGCTAATCCAATCTTCACTTCTTTCAACTCTTCCGGGGTCCCCAAATTTATCAATTCTGTTTCGTCAACGCTAGGAATCGGCTTGTTTTCAAATTTCACAAAGGCTTTCTGGATCTCACCATCGTCTGGCTGGCAAGAGTCATCTTCTGTTTTCACTCCCATCAGATTATGGCCCAATTCTGTATTAAATCATACTCATCGCACTCTAACTCAGTTATATCGCATGCATCATACACTGGTAACTTAGGCAATCTGAAAGAGTAAAATTTTAACATTTTAGACCATAGATTAAATAAAACAAAATTGCATTCACTAAATTTCAAAGAAATCCATTACAAAGCAAAATCCATTTCCATCTAGAAGGCTAGCTGAATGGAAGGATGAGTACAGAAAATTTTCTCAATTTTACCAAAATGCCCGGCGAACCGTGAGGGAATAAGAATCCCAATTCTGTGGCTTTTCACCCCCCTTTAGTTCAAATGTCGGACCCATGACTTGGTCTTGCCTCCTTTCCTAGAATTACGTTCATAGCTTCCTCAATCAACACTTTCTCAGAGTGTAACTTTAATCCTACAGTCCTCTACCATTTGTTGACGGTTTCTACCGAAAAAAGGAAGGTAACCCGGATATGTGGAATTTTCATTGGCTGGTTGTCCGAGAATCTGTCCCCCTTCTTTTGGAAGAATTTTGCCCTATCTGCTATTGTCGGCTTGTATCCCAACCCGAATCTCTCCCTCTTCTCCTTGACTTCTATCGGCTCCATAATTCCATCCAGGTTCTTGCCCAATCCTCTCCCGGGGATGCAGCCCAAAGACTTAATCTCTTTAGCAATACAGGCCACAGTGTTACACAATGACGGTGCCAACTTGTGTCCTCCTTTATTCACGAAAGTAGCATTCGCGACTTCGAACACATGATAAGAGGCATCAATCTTCTCTTTTTCTTTTTTTCTCATCTATTAACGGGACTTATCGACTTATCGCTTGACGGAAGGGTGTAATATCCGAATCGGATTTGATCACATAAAGTGTGTCGTCAACGATGAACTTGATCTTCTGGTGTAGGGACGAAGGCACTGCCCTAGCATTATGAATCCACAGCCTCCCCAACAACAGGTTGTACGAAGCATGTATTTCGAGCACTTGGAACTTTACGTTGAATTGGATCGGGCCAACTTTAATTGGTAGGTCAATCTCTCCGACGCTATCTCTCCTAGCCCCATCGAAAGCCCTAATAACCGTTTTTGACGGTCGGATCTGTGACAAATCTATCCCTATTTCTTCCAATGTTGACAAAGGGCAGATATTCAATGTTGAACCATTGTCAACCAACACCCAAATTATGAATACTCCGTGGCTTTCGACTGTGATATTCAGGGATTTGTTGTGACCTGTTCTGTCTTCGTCAATCTCGTCATCGATGAAAGTGATGGTGTTAGATCCTAGGACCTGCTCGACTAAAGTGACAAACTTCTCTGGATGGATCGTGCTTGGCAAGTGGACTTCATTTAGGACTTTCAGCAATGCCTGTCTGTGTACTTTTGAAGACAGGAGTAGTGAGAGCATCAAAATTTGTGTTGGCGCTTTGCTGAGTTATTCCACTATCTTGTATTCCGAATTCTTCATCGCCTTTAAGAAGTCATGAGCCTCATGTTCTGTCAATATCGTTTTTAGAACTCCTATTGGTTCTCTCACAGGAACCCTGGTCAAATCCTACGACGTTTATACTCTTCCAGACCGAGTGATTCCACCTGTTTCTCCTGCTGAGATTGGAAATTCTTCTCCTTCTCCAGTTCCAGTGACTATCCCATAATTTCATGGAACCTTATTCAGACTTTCCACCGGCTTTTGGATTGGGAAAGACAGAACCAGAGATTTCTCTAGTTTTTCGGCTACCTTTTTTGGATGCAATTCAAACCCTCCATCGAGAACTTTCGGGTGCAAACAAATTCCATTGATATCAATCACATCAACTTATTCCTCAACATCCTCTGTGAAAATCATATTGACTCCACTTCCTGAGGGGATTGTGTTCAGGCAACAGATTTTGCTGACAGTTTGGTGCATCGGTCTCAGGTTTTTTAGGAAATGTGATGGCTCATGTCCGTATGAACTCTCGGATCTTGTCTTTCAAGTGATAACACTACTCGGTCGTATGTCCTCTAGATCCCGAGTGGTACTCACAGAAAGTATTCGAAGAAGTAGCTTTACTCTTAGGCTTAGGCTTGTAGGATGGAAGGAGTATCAGTATCCCTTACTTTAAACAATTCTGATACAGCTCGATGATTGAGACCGGAAGGTCTAGCAGTTCTTTGTCAACATTTTGGAAGTTTCTCCTAGTAGTACGAGGTTGATAGCCTTGATGGTATTGGGTTCCTGACTTCTGGGTATGGTTAGGAATTTGAGGTGGGGTGTTCGGGTTTGGCTGATGTATGGTAAGGAGGTGTTTGGTAGGCCTAGGGATAATATTAGGGAGTATGGTTTTGGTAAGAGGAGGGTACGTTCTGGTAATAGCGGGTACGACTTTGGGTATATGGTTGGTTCTGGGGGTAATATTGGTGATTTTGAGGAGGGTGGTTACGGTATTGGTTGTTCTGATTCAGGTAGTTTTTGGGATAGGAATCTTGGGAGGAGTTCTGGTGAAGGGTTTGCTGGGGGAAAATGACAACAACTACCTCATTCTTTTTTTTCTTTGGCGGGGCTGACCTCTTTGTCGGGTAAGGCAAGATCCCTTCAATTTTTTCGTTTCTTATTCCTTCTTCTGTCACCTCAACTTGCTTGATTGCATCGCCGAAGGATGTCACTGCTATGCTTGAGAGATCTCGATAGAACAACGATGTTTGTATCAACTTGAATATCTCTAACTGAGCCTCCTCACTCAGCCTAAGGTAAACTTTGGCAGCTTCCTCCCTCTAGTGGGTAGTATACCTTCGGAAGCTTTCATCATTTCTCTTCAATATCTAGTAAAGGGTATTATGGTCTAGCACGGTATCTTTATTTTACACATACAATTCACAGAAGGCCTCTACTAGATCCTCAAACGTCTTAACCTGTGCCAAGTCCAGGGTCATATACCAGCTAAGAGTCGATCATTTCAACAATCATCGGAACATCTTTAGGCAAAGGTCTTCGTTCTGAACATGAAATCCCAACTCCTCCTTGTAGATACTGATATGCCATTCTGGGGGGCCAATACTATCATACTTCGTGAACTCCAGAACTACAAAGTTTTTTGGATACACCACCCGGGGTAGTGCTGACAGCTCATTATACGCCTCTTTTCTGGATAGTTTTTCCCTTTATAGTTTTCTCCAATTTCTCAATTTTTAGAATCCAGGCCAGATGGGGTCCATTTTCATTTCTGTTTGCGGTTTCAACGGCCAGGGCCGATCGATTAGCATTCAAATCATTCGGCAGAGCAACGATCCTCTCCGGGTGGATGAAGATTTGGGCTGTGGGAGGGGCCAAACCTTCGGGTGGAGCCTGATAGATATGCCCTTGGCTGGGGTATACCGGTGCTCCATAGGCGAAATGATGAGGGCCCATTTGGGGTCTATAATAGACCGATCCCGCAAAGTTCGTGCTGGCATGGTTCAGATTTGGCACGGAGTTCTCCATCTTGGCACTTGGAGAGTTTCTATTTGGTGATTCAGTCATGGGAGTTCTACTGGACGGGAGAACATGCACCTCCTGAGGCCGGCTAAGTTCGTTGATAATTTCTCTTAGCATGTCAATGGTTTCCTGTATACGAGCCATTTGGGCTGCATGGGGAGATTCAAGATTGGTTTCTGATGTCATCCTGGAGTGAGTCTGGGACCGGCTGCGAGTAAAGACCGGACTTCATATAGGGGAAACCGGAATTGCTTTTCTGGGACCAATTTTCCTGCTCGTCCTGTTCTTACAACAAACCCATTTATTAGTCCACATGGGTCTTAGGTAGTTTTAAAACCCATCTGAGTTCAAAGCTTTCAATTCCGATAATGACCGATCAAAACAGATAATGATTTATGAAAATTCTTTCGTAGCTTAATCAATATTGGAAACTTCGAACTCGTTTGGTTTTTAAGACTTCCTAAGACATCATCAATCTATCAAGTATGAAACCCCCCGTCTTGTATCATAGAATCCCAAGGGGATAATATGGATACAAGACGATGGTACTTGTGTCGGAAGGTTTACAGCAATATAAAAGCCCGAGAGAAAAGAAAGAAAAGAAAATAAATAAACATCACAACTTATTTACAAAAAAAAAAAGAAAAAAAAAAGAAGGAAAAGATAGCAAAATAAAATATAGCATTCAGACATGAAATGGTAGAACTTATTTGCACATACTAGGCTGGACCCTCTAATTGTCCCCAGCGGAGTCGCCAGCTAACGCGCCCCATTTTTTCGAAAAGGAAAGAATTTAAGTAATAATTAATTTTAAGGAGAGAGAGGTTTTTAAAGCGTCGGTTTTCTCAAAAAATATACTTAGACCATTTTTAAAAAATAAGGAGTCACCACCTAACATTGAGTTTAAATGGTGTGCTAGGTCACCGAATTTTTAGAAAATAATTTCAAAAGTCTAAGTAAAAATTGACTCCAAAAATACGGTCAAATCAAAGATTCATTTAAAGGCTTGAAGGTCGATTATACTCAGGGAAGGTGTTAGGCACCCCAAGACGTTCGTCCGAAGACGGTACCTTATGTCTAATTAAATCTAATTAATTTAAATCCAAATGTTTTATTTTAAAATCATTTCATTCTTATAATTTATTTATTTTTGTATTTTTCACAAATAAGGTGGGGCAAGTTTTTGAATTTTTGAAAATATTCTCCCAGTATAACCTCTTATCAAATATTAAGGATTCGACAAGTATAGTCCTTGGGGGTTTTTATCTATGTTTTCGAGAGATTTCTTTAATTTAAATTAGGCAAACTAAATAGATTAATGAGAGTAAAATATGAATGAAAAAACTAACATCTATATGAATTTATTTTTTATGCAAAAGTGACTAAAAAAATTTAAAGAATTTAATTTGAATGTGTCAATGTTAAACGATATGAATAATGGGAATCGAATATGGAAACACTACATGAATTAACGTGATTATACAGGGCAATGATTTAATTTATTTAATATAAAAAATAAGTGGTGTGCGTGTCGTGACTAAATAAAAAAGTAGCGTGAAAAAAATAAAAAAAAATAAAAGTATAAGTGGTGAAAATATCCTAAATATGTCGTTTAAATGATACAAAAATAAATATGCTAAACGAATGAAAAATATTTATTTTAAGTTTGCCCAATTAATTTAAAGAAATTCCCATTTGAAATTTTCTCAAAATCTATAGATATGAGAATTGAGGGAAGATTCGCGGAAACAATTTTGTTAGTATTAATCCTTCCGAAACTTAAACGAAATCCTACGAAAAATTTACCGAGGAAAAAGATTTCCTAAAACCATTCGTTTCTAAATTCCACTCGAATTCGAAAATGGAAACGAGGTCACAGAAAACTCTCCCACGATTTATTGAATCGTCGGATTCATCTTAAGATTCGTAAGGATTAATTCCTACAAATAAAAGATTTTATTATTTGTTTTTGGATTTTTTATTTTTATTTTGAGTTTTGATAACAAGAATAAATCAAATAAATAAAAAAATTCAAAAAAATAAATAATGAAAACATCATTCACCTAATGATCGGTGGTTAAGTTTAAGCACGAGAAATCTACTCTGAGTTTTCATCGGATCATCGGACGACTATTTTTTTGAGTTTTTCTTTATGAATTTGTAAACAAAATAAATAAAATTAAATTAAAATGCAGAAAGTAAAAAACAAATACAGCGATATGGTATCCTCATCTAAACGCTCAAAGGTTCAGATTAAGACTGGAGAACCTCGTCCCGGTGTTTTTCATTGAGTCATCGGACTACTAAAAGGAATAAAATTTGTAAGAATTTAAACTATGAAGATATTTAAATAAACTAAAAAATAAAATAAAAAATATACATGTTCTAGGGCAAGAATCCCGATACTCGGATTTTTTCTCTCTCGCAGACGGCTTCCCGAAAAGGTGTTTTAGAAATCACTCTTCTAGGGGGTGGCTCATTTTGAATGAATAAAGTAGGACGAGATGCGGGTGAAAAACAATTAGGAAATCCTAAAAATTAGGTCTGGCCGCCAAAGCCCAGTCCAAATTGTACTGGGAAAAGGTGAATTGGTAAAAAAAAAAAAAACTGGACGCAGGGCGCATGTAAAACACGCGCCCTTTCACCGCCTCTCCAACATCCGACACGTTGCCACTTTTTTTTTTTTTTTTTGGTGTTTGCGACTGACAGTGTAGACGGGGGCCCACCCCCTTTTTTCACTTTCTCTTTCTCTTTCTCACACTCACGTGCACACACATGCTCACACAAATTACACTACAATGTGAGGGGCCACCAAGTTACACACATACATGTTTCACACACACACACACATACAATTCTCTCTCTCTCTCTCTCTCTCTCTCTCTCTCTCTCTCTATTCTATTTTTTTTCTCTCTCTCTCTCTCTCTCTCCTCTCTCCTCACGATTTTGACCACAAAATAGACCCACTTATTTTCTTTTATTCCAATTCACTCCTCCCATCTTCCTTCTCTCAATTTCAAGCCCCCATTTTTTTTCCCAAAGTAAAATAAAATAAAACAAAATTAAATAAAAAAAAGTTAGCTATTAAATAGAGCATATTTTTTTGTGGGGCAGTCAAAATGTCGTGTCTACAGAATTCCTTCTTACGATTGTTGTAGTACAGTAATCAATTATAAATAATTGTAGGATTCACACAAAAATTGAATGCAAATTGTTAATAGTTACTGTACAGTAACTTTCCAGTAATTAATCACAAATAATTGTATACTTTACACAAAAAAATGAACGCAAATGTTAAATCGTTATTATATAGTAATTTTTGTGAGGTGATGGTGAATTTGATAATAGTTGTTATGCAATAACATTTGTTTTGTGGATAGTAAAAGTATAGTTTTGTTATCAACAAAGCAAAATTCAAATTCAATTTTTTTGCAGAATATTAATTCTTCATTATGATTGTTGCCGTATATTAATTAATCGTGAATAATTGTAAGCTTCACACAAAAATTAAATGAAAAAATGTTAATAGTTATCATCCAATAACTTTCGTGAAGTGATTAATATCATTTGTTCTATAGGTAGTAAAAACACATTTTTATTATCAATGAAGAAAAATCGAAATCCATTTTTGAAGCAAAATCAAAATCAAATATTGTTATTGTTGTATAATAATTAATCCCTCTACTACGATTATTGTTGTATAGTAAGTATTAAACATTGAAAGCGGTGATAGTTATTATGTAGTAACATTTGTTATATAGATAATAAAAACATATTTTTGCTATCAATAAAGCAAAATTCAAATTCAAATTTCTGCAAAATCAATCCAACCAATACGATTTGTAGACATGCCATTTGACCGTCTTCCTCACAAAATTTTAATTTTATATTGCTATTTTCTTTATTTTTATTTTATTTTATTTTATTTTGAAAAAAAAAAGACATATAAAAAATAAAAAGACAAAAACGTGAAAAATAGAAAAAACAAAAAAGAAAAAATAAGAAGAGAAAAAAAAAGAATAAGGAATATATATATATATATATATATATATAGAGAGAGAGAGAGAGAGAGAGAGAGAGAGAGATGAGTGTGTGTGTGTGTGTGTGTGAGAGAGAGAGAGAGAGAATATAGTGGAGAGAATGAGAGAGAAAGAGAGGGGGGAGGGGGGCCCACTGGAGAGACAAAAAAAAAGGGAAAGAAATTGGAAGTGTACCGTGTGTGTTTATTTGTTTGGAGTTTTTCTTAAATAAAACAAATAAAATTTAGGTGTTTTGTTGTGTTGGACCATGATTTATGAGATCTATTTTAAATTACTATTAAAAAATGGGTTATTCTCTAAAAAATCCTAAACATTTTGTGTTATATTTAATATATTCTTTATTTTATAGGTTCCAGTTTGTGTAAATAAATAAATAAATTAATAACAAATGAATATATATATATATATATATATGCATGACTTATATGTTGTCTAGAACGAAGACGACACACATTCCATGTACATAGAAGGTTTAAAAAAAATGCGGTGATCTCTCTCTCTCTTTATGTGTGTGTGTGTGTGTGTGTGTGTGTGTGTGTTTACCCCTTCTTTTTCTTTACTCTCTTTCTCTCTCAACACTCTCCTAGGTAATTTCTTCCAACATTCTTGTCTTTATTTTTTTAATTATTATTTAGGCAATGTATATATATATGTGTGTGTGTGTGTGTGTATGTATTAGATTTATAATTTTAAATAAAAATATTTTAAATTGTGAAAAAAATAATTTATAGTAAAAATTTTAAATTTTATTAAAATAGCAATTTTTAGCATTTCATTGAGTAATAAATATTATTAACAGTTGGTTAATATTTTTCTATAAGATTAAATTATTAATTAGAAAACCTTTTTAAGTGCTATTATATCATTTTGTATAATTAATATTGATTTAAGAAATGGGGCATCTAATAAATTTTGTATAATTAAGAAAATTTAGAAATGAGAAAAATTGCATTTAGTGTTACACGTTATATGTCATATTAGATTTATTTAGATAAATTCTTAATTTACTCTCTATCGTTGTTAGGTTCACAAACAACGCCGATTATGTTAGTATTACGCCGATAGCGTAATAGCAGTGTAAATATCGATGTAAGTGTACTATATTTTATGTAAATTGCCGAATTATATTTTCGTAGTAAATTGTGAAAAAAAAAAATGTTTATTAAAATGGATTATTTTATAACGTTGGATGGATCAAGTATAAAGTTAATCGTAGAAATTGATTTTTTATTATTACTCTATTATGTCATAGTGTGGTCTCGACAGGAGGGCACATCCTGCAGGATATTGTTGATCCTAACATGAGGACATGTCTTGTAGAATATTGTTTTGTGACCCAACAGGAGGGCATGTCCGGCCGGTGTGTTGTGACCTGACAAGAGGACAAGTTTTGCAGGTGGTTGATATATATTATTGTTGTTGATGATGATTATGAGTATGATGTGATGGTTTTCACCACAATTGTGATTATTGTTTTAATATGATGATTGTTACCATGTGTTGACTCCTATCGTTAGAAATATTGAATAACCCTTCTACTAGCAACCTTAGATTGTGCAATTGTACATGTTACAGTACTGTCATAACTCCTAATCGTGAGATGAAATGATCCTATGGTTAGTATGAAAGTATGTATGGGGTATTTTGTTACATAAAAGTAAACTTGATCAGTTGATTTAAATTAGTTGTTTTATTGTGATGATATTTGTGGTATTTTGTTATTACTCAGTGTGTGGTTATATTCTATTCTAAAAAGTGGTTTTGATAAATGTACTTTATTGAACCTAATTTTTTGATAGACAATTAAATGTTGATATTTAATGGAACTAATGGTTTTATTGAGTAATTTCAGATTAAAAGTTCCATATGTTGAAATGAGAAAAATAATGAATCAAAAAGGTTAATCGTCAAAGAATTTATGGAGTGGTCATTAAAGACTCAAATGAATTTATAAAGAAATTCAAGATGGGTGCAAAATGAAGATAATAAAGATTTTTAGAGCATTGAAGTCATTGAAGACATTTAAGTTAAAGCAACTCATTACATTTATTCTCTTAATGCAACCTGAATTTGAATTAAGCACGACACTTTAAAAATGGATAAAATTATATATGTCACGGTCATAAATGATATATTTAAAATACTAAATGATAAAGTGTTTTTGATAAAGTGTTTAAGTGAAAAAATGGTTTTAACATATAAAATAATGAGTATTCCAGTCAATTTAGTCAACTGACGAAATGGATTGGTCAACTAACGAAAACAATAGCTTGAGGGAGTTAAAAGGATGAATCTATTAACCAATTTAGTCAGCCAACAAGTTAAGTCGCTTGACTAACAAATCTAGTAGCTAAGACAAATAAACAAGGAAAAATCCTATGGGCAATTTGGTCAATTGACGGGGAGGTTGGTCAACCGATAGCAGTCGGTGCAACAGTCATAAAACTGACCGTTGGAGGGGTGGACGACCGAAATTCTGTCGATCGACCAATGGAGTTTGACAATCAATATTTGATTGTTTTGGTTTTTTATCCAAATCTCATTGTTTTAAATGTTTTGAAGAGAGATTTTTAAGGGGTTTGGGTATTTTACTATTACATATCATATATTACTAAGATCTTATCTATTGGGTCCATATATTAAATTATTCTTTGAATTGAATTGGTAAAACTACTTCCTATCTTAATTGTTTTGAATATAAAAAGTTTTGGAGACTAAATTGAGTTTTTCTAAAAGTATTTTTAAATAGAAATTGTTTTGGCTAACAAAATTAGACCCACTTAGATTAGGTACTACTTAGGAACTATTTGAGGTGTTCCTTACAGGTTATTCTGAAAGCATCATTAGGCAAAAAAAAAATAGTTCTTGGATAGTAGTTGTTCTCTGCACATGATGGGCAACAAATTTAAATTTACATCTTTAACACCAAAATACAGAGGTCATGTGACTTTTGGAGACAACGCCAAGGGTAAGATTATTGGTATAAGCTCAGCTCGGGCCCGAGGAGAGTTCCGTCTCCTAGCTCGGCGGACAGGCTGCGATGGTCTAGTGGTGCGATACAATCTAACCTAGTCATTACAATCAAAACGATTGGTCGCCCTGATGAGAGTAAAGGGGTAAGTTCTTCTTGAGACCCATTTTTTGAGCTCGGTCCAAATCCGACTAGCAAGGCCGAATAAGATGATGAGCGGAGAGACTGACAGAGTCCGATTAGAGGGAACGGACTTGGATCTCGGGCCATAACTAGAAGAAAAGGGATAAGAAAAAATGGATAAAGAAAACATAGCTATAAAGAAGAAGGGTTACCCTTATCGGGTAGGGGAATGGTACTAAGAAATCTCTTATGTGTGCAAATGAGCAAGAAATGGCCTCCTATTTATAAGAGACGGTATCTTATTGAACCATCACTCCATCTGACTATCTGAGCGCCTCGATCTCTATGCCCGTCAGAAAAGACAAGCCACGTGTTGCCCATCCAACTACCAGCGATAAAGATTCTCGAAGAAGCCATGCGCTGCTCACTAGGTAGGGTTCACCAGTCCGAATCATTTTCCCTGTCGGACAAAGCCTTCTACCATAATGGTCAACTTTCTGGTGGCTACTTACAATCATTTTGAGTGGGGTCTTCTTCTGAATGGATAGGTGGCCCATAGAGAACACAAGCCAGAGCAAAGTAGAGTCCCCAGTGCCTCGTGTTCCTTCTTGGCACTAGGGCTTGGGGAAAACTGATGAGTGTAAAATTTGGTTACCTATGAGTTCCCTACTAAAGACTGCCACGTGTACGAATAGGGCCTAACTAGTTAGGCAAGATCCTTAGAGACTTCACCGATTAGAGTCCCAAACTTAACTCTGACCGGCCATGATCGAGCACAAACCACGGACTCCGCCGGGATGAACCTCCCCGTTGTGCTAAGTGCACCCTGCCAGGCTCAAGTTGCCGAGCTCAGACGACCAAACCACTCTGGGCAGTGCTTTTGGAGAGAAAAGTGCCTAAATACCCTTCTCAACAAGGAAGTTCAACGACGAAGACCTCTCCCCAAGTAGGAGCACTTCATCATCTGGTATTCATCCCATCACATGAATAATCAGCAGATGACATCCCTAGTCTTAGGCATTACCGTTGACCCCCTAGCCATTCTAGGATCGGGTGTCTCCTGGTCGGTCGTCTCCTTAGGTTGGTAGTTCCCAGGCCGACACTTTCCCAAGTCGGCAACCCCATTTGGCAGACTCATATTTGATTTGTCCCCTATTTAGCTAGGATACCCCGGCAGGTCTGGGACGGCTCACCAGCATCTCTACAAAATGAAAGACGCTATCTTCAATGCCTTGGGTCAGGTTGTTTCTTCTTGTTCATGTCTGGCTATCCCATGGGCTTTTCCTAGAAGGGCTAAAAAGTCCAGGCCCAAGAGCCTAATCCCTTCAAGCACCCACACATTGGCTACGCGCCGCGTTATGGTAATTAACTAAGTTTTGGCCTCCTAATTATGAAGATATAATCGCCCTCCTCGCCTATAAAAGAAAGGGCATTCAATACCCAAAGGTAATGCTCAGCTGCCCTCCTAAAACATATTAATTGTTATTTTCCCCTGAACTTTTACTCTCACGCCGGAAGGGTTTTACTGGGCAACGCCCTGGTGGATTCTTGTGCAAGTACAAGCTTGGAGATTAACTCAGATCGCACTGCAGCGACCTTCGACCTCGGGGCATTTCTGAACCGTTGACTAAAAACGACTAGATTTAGGACTTTTCTACCTCCACCTCAGAAAGGAAAATCCACGTGTCCTCTGGCCGGACCAACTAGAGGTGTTAATCAATTTTTGACATTAAAAATATATATATATATATATATATATATATATATATATATTTCTTATTTATTTGGTTCATATATTTAATTATTCTTTTAATTGAATTATTAAAACTATTTTATATCTTTAAGAGTTTTCAACTGAAAAAAAAATTGGGGATCAAATAAAGATTTTCTAACAATATTTTTAAATGAAACATACCTATTTTAATAGGATATGATATATGGGGTATCCAAAGTTCATTAAAAGTTTTGGAATTTGAAAACTAGTTGTTGGAGATCTAGTTAAAAGTCTATATATAAAGACCTGTGTTTTTCAAATTGATCAATTAAGAACATTTAGATTTTGGTCACCTGTTTGTGTTCGTTACTCAGTTATCATAATTATTTTCAAGAAATTTCGATGAGTTCTTTCCAAGTTGATTAATTTATTTTCTTAGATTATTTGTTTAATTACTTAGATTAATTGTTTTGAGAAAAATCGTTTTTAAATCTAATATTGTGAAAATCTTTTAAAACGATTTTTATTTGCGAAGTCTGATTATTTGCTATTTGTGCGTTAAATTGATTAAATTAGATTTGTGCCTCACAATAGAATATCTCATTTTGTATTTTGGGATATTAATTGAGTATAACTGTATTGAGATGGTAGAAGCTCCTTATGGGAAGGAACTTATAATTTTTTTGTATTTGCGAGTTTGAAAGGATTAAACATATTTGGGATGTTATCTAATCTAGGTAGTTAACTTTTAATCTTTAACATGAGAAAATAATTAGGGTTTAATCTTTAACCTACGAAACAAATTAGGTTAATCTTTAGCCTTTTAAAATATTAGGTTTTGATTTTTCTTGTATTAGAATTAAAGTGAGAAAATGTTCTTTCTAAACTTGTGAAAAGGATAAGTGTAATAGTGTGAGAGTGTGAACGGTTGATTCTGAGTCTATGAAAAGAATCAGTGTTGTGAAGGTTAATTGTGAGCCTGTGAAAATAATCAGGATTGTAACGGTTTGGTTCCTACCTAAGAAAGGAATCAAAGGGTTAGTGGATTGCGAAATTCTTGTGAAGCACGGGAGACTGGACGTAGATAAGAGTAGCGTGCCGAAACTAGATAAATCTTTGTGTGTTGCATTAATAATTTTTTTATTGTTTAGGTATGCACTTAGTTAAACATATTTCTGCTACTTAATAAGATAATTTTTTTTTTTTGTATAAACCTTTATAATCCAACAATCACATTGGGTTTTGACTAATCTGAATCGAGCCGAATCGAACCACAAGAACGACAAAGCTCTCCCTGCCAAGTTACAAGATAATAATAAATTAGGAAGATTGATATCTTGTATTTGAATTTATTGATCAAATTTTTGCCACTACCCAATTCACTCCCCCTCCCTCCCTCTCTTGAATAGATCTTTGGGCCAACAAAATATTTTGGAATCTACCAAAAATCGCCTAATTTTGACAATAGTTTGTGTTGGTCCAGTGATCTACCCAAGAGGGGGGTGAATTGAGTAGTAATAAAAATTTAAACAAATTTAAATCTTTAAACATTTAATTAATCAAATAATCAATTTTATCCTAAATCAATTATTATCTTGTTACACAGTGGATAAGTGTTTAACTACGTGCACAACTAAACAAAATGTAAACAATGCAGAATATAAAGATATATCCTGGTTCACCAAGCTACTCTTGGCTAATCCAGTCCCCCGAGCTCCACGGAGATTCGCACCCACTAAACCACTTGATCCATTTACCAGGTAAGAATCAAATCTTTACAACGATTCTTTTCACAGGCTCAGAATCAACCTTTACAATTATCATTTTATCAGGCTAAGGAAGAACCTTATCTTTTTACCAGGTTAAAGAGTAATCTAATTCTTTCATAGGTTAAGGATCAAACATAATCCTTTTACAGGCTAAAGATCAAACCTCACAAACTCTTCAAGTATCATTTTTACAGGTAAGGATTGAACCTTTATAATTCACTCAATTCAATTCAGAAAGAATAACAACCTAATTCTTTTCAAGGAAAAAGAGTAACCTAACATTTTTATACCTTAGGTAAAGATCAAACCTCAATATTTTTTCCGAAAAAGATTGAAACCCAGCTACCCTGATTAGATATAACCCAACTGTATCCAATCTGCACAAACTCGCCAATTACAAAAAAAAATAAAAAATTACTAAGTTTCTTCCCACTCGGAGTTTCTACCACCTCAAACCAATTAAACTCAATTAATACCCCGATAATTACTACGTGATAGAAATAAGTAAGGAATTCAATATCTTATTATAATATGTGTGGGTGACACATAATTAAGCATGTAATCAGATAATCACAAAAATCGTTTTAAAGAATTTTTATGCTCTTTAAAGTTCAAAAACGATTTTACTAAGATCTTATCAACCAAGAAAAGATAGTAAAATGAATTCACAATAAAGAATGATAGCTTGGAAAGATCTCACCAGGAAAACACCAAAAAATTGGAATCAGAATAACAAGACATCACAGATCGGTGACGTCAACTCAATCAGCGCTTTAACTCAAGAACTTAGTACACAATTGATCTCACAAATAATCTCTCGAATATATCTCAGAATAACAACTCTTAGAAAACTCAAGAACTTCGATAGTTCTTGATTGATGTTATATGTTGATATGAAATTCGCAGGTTTATTTAAACTGTTTTGAAATAAGCACTCTAACGGCTAGTTTCCTCAAGATATGATATTTAAATGCAACTATAGAGCCCATATATAATAACCATTCATTTATGGTATAATTCACTCAGATATGACTTTAAAATATTTCAATTAAGTTATCAAATTAATTCTCAATTTCAAATCAAATAGATAGGAAGTATTATATGTACCAAATTGAGAAACACTTTAATTTTATGTACCATATCTATAGGGATGAAAAAATAAGTGTGATGTATCTCAAATATATTCAAATCCATATCTGAATCAGATATGCCAAAAACGGTTAGTTAACGGCTAGTATTTGAATTAATCCTTAAAATCCTCAAAATTCTAACCAAACAGTCGATTGACCGATCTTCAGACCATCAGTCGACCGATCAATACAGGTTGCAAGCCAAGCCATTTCTCAAATAGCGGTCGGTTGACCGATCGATTCAAGAAGCATTTTTAGACCATTTTTAAGCCTTGGTTTGACCGATCCTCTACGGTCAGTTGACCGATCGATACAGAGAGTTTCACTTCAGTCCATCAATTAACTGATCTCCCCCGGTCAGTTAACTGATCGATTCAAAGACTTTCCAATTTCCAGCCTACATCCGTCGGTTGACTGACCTTTCACCCGTCGGTTGACCGAACGTTGCTGGAACATTCCTTCCTCAAATTATTTCAACTCCAATTTTCAACGTTTTAATTCTTTAATCGATTTCTTTTCTCGGTTAACTCAATTCACACTAATATTCAATTTTGAACACTAATGTTGCTTAGGTCAATTTTTATTTTTCAATTTCACATTTGAGCAAATAATTTAACACTAATTAGGACCATAATTTCATCAAATTAAATACACATAAATATAACTCATTAATTTGTGTCGTGTGTGTGATATTAATCGGGATACATTAAGAGTAAAAGAAGTTTGAGTTGTTTTCATCTAATTTCTTTAGAATCTTCAACACTCTTCACCTCTTTACTATCCATCTCTATATCTTGAATAATTACTTCATGATTTGACCTTTAATGGAACTCTTTAAACTGAAACACTCAACAAACACGTTAGTTCCACCAAAAACATCAATCTTTAATTGTCCATCAAAATCTCGGAATCAACAGTTTTAACATTCACAAGACCTTATTAATTTTAAAAATATACAATATATATCAAAATCAAGAACTTGCACTGTACATTAAAATTGTATTTATTTTTTATTTTTTACACTGAAAACATTCTCAATGTTGATTTTTTTAGACATGTTTTTTGTTTCATAATTTAAAGAATTTTATTTTTTATTTCATGGTTGCTAAATTTGTAGAATGACATGTTAATTTAAATCAGGGGAAAACATTGGTCAAAGAACAAGGATTGTTTTTTGAAGAATATTCTGCCAACAACTTATTTTTGATGGTTGTTAATTTGAGAGAATTTTTTTGAAGAAATAAAAAGAAGTGAGAGATGAAAAGAGATATGCGGTTATTTCTTTTAATATTCTCTTAAAATGTATAAACAAAATATATTTGTACATAAAGGGAGACAAAGGCGAAATCTTTGACCATGGTTTTAAACACAATGAATGAAAAACAATCTCGCTGTCGCCTGATCCTCCTCTCCAACCAAACGAAGCATAAGGGTTAGGGTGCTCAATTCAAAACTATAAAGACCAAAATGAGATATTTTCCGAACATAAAGGGTCAAAAGTGTAAATACAAAAATACTTCACATGGCATGGATATGGGGGACTTGGGATCCATGGGCTGTGTTGTGTGGCTCTCACTTTTCGTTCGATCTTTGCTTGCAAAAACCCAGCAAAATAATTGTACTTTTATCAGAAAATTTGGGCTTTTTCGTAGGGTGTGGGCCAGCCCATTTCACTAAAAAACAAAACCAACATATGGATCTTTTTTCCACATGGGCCCATCTAATCTACTTTTTAAATTCTCTCTCCTCTTAAAATTAGCTTTATGGATTTGTGTATCCGTAAGTTGTTTTTAGTGGTTAGTGGGTGACGCTTGGATGTTGAAATGTTTGTGATTTTATTATATATATTCCTCCCAATAATTAGTGTAACTTGTTAAAGGAGTTGATGGTCAAATTATAAATGTGAGTAAAATCTTCACCCCGCAAGCGACTAATGGGCCAAAAATGTTGTAATCTGAACTCTAATATCAATGTAGGGTGAGTAAAATCTTCACCCCTCAAGTGACTAATGGATCAGAAATGTTATAATCTGAACTCTAATATCAGTGTAGGGTGGTTTTGAATTTCTTTTGATTTCAAAAGTTAACTCATCAAGTGAGATTTTTCTTTACTTATAACCCGAGCACCAAGTCTTTCTATATCCAATGTGATATAAACCCAACACAATTATCTATAAGTATAATTAATTTTATGTAATATAAATTAATAAATTTTAACTAGGTAATTTAAGAAATCATTAACTTTATATTTTAAATTTGAATGGTTTCTCTACTAATTAATTATTTTTTATTATAAAAATAAGATATCTCCAAATATATAATCCAAATATGAAAATATCTGTTTAATTGAATGGTTGAAATTGAGTTCGCAGTTAAATTAACAAATCTAAATTGTCCTATTGATAAAAATTATTATGATGATTCTACTCGGTCCTAATTTATAATATAGATGACTTTATATTCTATTTCATTTTTTCTAAAATAGTGTTTGATAGCACAGTTGAAGCCTTGAAAATGAAACCATGTAAATTTTTTCAAATTTTTTTCATGTGTTCGTCTTTAAAACTAAACGCTATTTGAAAGAGCATTTATTTTATTACGATATGAAAATTATTTTAAATATTTCCGCTTGAACCAAACAAATCAAGTGTGATAATATAATACAATTACTCATACATTGAATATGTTAGAAAGTTTAAACTATGGTTAAGGGAAGTATCTCGTTTGGTTTATATAGTGGTTCGAGTATTCTCAAATAATCAATGTGAGACAAATTTAACACATGTCCTTAAATTAATTTACAATTTTCACGGATAATTTGACTATGAAAAAATGATGAGAAATATACAACCTCTAACTTGCACAAAAGATTAGTCTAAAAGAGAAGAGAGATAAATTCTTATAATTTTGACTCTGATATCATATTAAAAGATTCCGGGTTAAAACGTCTTTTGATTTATATAGTGATTTAGATAATCTAAGTGTCGACATGGATAGCAATTTAAGTTCTTAAATTACCTTGAATGGTTATAATTATCACCACTCGATAATTATGTGTTGGAATTCACAATAATTTAGAAAAACTATATTTGAATTCACACAAAAATGTTTTTTGGTTAGTCAAGCAAACACATCCTTAGAATTATTGTTTGACAATTGGTAATCACCTACTTTCTCACACCCAATAATTGCACAGACGGGAGAGAGAGGGGGAGATTACATCAAGCGTCGGTGAATTACAGCTGGAGTTTCTTCAAAGCATAGTAGCAAACTGGTGGGTGGGTGGGGAGTAAACATCAACATTAACATTACTTTTGAGCAAAGAACTCAGAATTGACATATGGATAAATGTTACTCAGGCTTATTGCCTTTTTATTCTAATCACCAAAGAAATAACTGCCGAATATGTCAAAGTTGTGTTTGTTTCTGAAGATAGTACTACAACTTTTAATACGGTTAGTGTCGTAGACCATAACCGATAGTTTTTTTTTTTTTTATAAGTGCCTTAACTTATTATATAAGTATTTAATTATATTGTACAAGTTCATGACACATATCATA
The DNA here is from genome assembly GCA_016647705.1 of Eucommia ulmoides. Classification (NCBI taxonomy): domain Eukaryota; kingdom Viridiplantae; phylum Streptophyta; class Magnoliopsida; order Garryales; family Eucommiaceae; genus Eucommia; species Eucommia ulmoides. The sequence continues at coordinate 33,906,164 of CM028327.1, read as the reverse complement.
ATTAAATCTTTATAGAATAATTTAGTTAAAAAATGGAATCGTTTAATATTTTTAATATTTAATTTAATAATAAACTAACATAAATTTTATGTATAATGTCTTAACGGTTATGTAGTATGTTTACTGAGTGAGAGATTCAGTGTTCAAAACCTACTTTCCAAACCATTTGTACCAAAACAAAAATAAAAAATACTCAAATACCAATAAAAAAATTACCTTTGTCTAGAAATCCTATTACAATCCACAATATTTTTGTATAAATAAATAAATAGAGTAGATTGCACATGCCCCATGAAAATAATTACTCATATGTGAAAGGAAGAAATAATTTTGTGGACCCTTTAAAATTGAATTTTTTAGGGACAAAAAATTTGGGTTTACATATGACCCAAACCGATAAGTCATGGCATCCTATTGCAATTTATTGCACCTCTCGATTGTTTTTTTTTTTTTTTTTCTTAAGTCTAAAATTATTGTAAAATCTAAAAGTCATTATATGACATAAAAATTATTACAAATTTTTACATGAAAAAATTTCAATAATTTTTATATATTATAATAATTTTAAATTTTTTAAAAAATTATTGTTGCCCATGGACTACATAGATTAAAATTTTAATTTTAGACTGTTCACCAAAACTCTTTGATTTTAGATTAATTGATATTTCAAACATCTGTTTGGTTTACAATTAAAAAAATTTATCTTTTGTTTTATAATGAGATTTTAAAAAAATGAATTAACTCCATATAATTCTTTTGTGAGTGAGAATATATTTGATCGATTCAAAATAATTTTAAAATACTAGAAGTGAACATTATTTTAGCATTTTTTTAATATTTGAGAGTACTTTGAATATCTTGACAAATACCAATATGTACTTTATAGATGTTAGTTTGATTGGTAAGGAGATATGTCTAATTTTCTTGTTAATCAGGATTTTACTCTTCTTGGAGTATTCTAATAATTTTAAATATATTAGGCCGATGTGAGAAAATGCACATTTAAATTAGGAGGTGATTAATTAAGATGCGCGTAAACTAATCTAAATACTTTACCTATAGAAAAACAAATACCAATATGTGGTTGGTGACTTTGGCTTTTCAAGATTTTGAGAGGACTTGTGTTTGTGTTATTTTGGGTAATAACTTTAATTGGTCTTTATCATTCAACCTTATTTGACTTAATACCAGAACACTAATATAATTTTACTTATAATGTATTTTGTTTTTGATAGTTGGTGAGTAAAAACTCTCAAATTAAATAATCATTTTAGTTGAATTTCATTTAATAGATTTGGTGAAAATCCTAATATCATCATAAGTCAAAACTCTAACGCTGGCTACTATCGTGACCTCACCTTAGTCTTCACTTACAACAAACCGGCGAATTTTTTTTAATTGCATTCAATTAATTTTTTTAATTATATTTAATATATTTTTAATTATATTCATGTATTTTTTTTAATTATATTTTTTGAATATTTTTTTAGTTATATATATTCATGAATGTAAACACAAAATTTGCATGAATCTAACTAAAAAAAAATACTTAAAATGCATAATATTATCTAGAAAATTATATTGAACATGATATAACCAAACATGCATGTAACTAAATATGAGCATAACTAAAAATAAAATAAAATGATGAATGTAATTAAAATTACATGATTGTAATATTATAATTATGTAACTAAACATAAATGAATGTAAGTCACACATGTATGAATGTAACTAAACATGTATGAATAATCTAACTAAAAAAATACATGCATGAATATATATTAAAAAAAATGCATCAATCTCATATAGGAAAACTTTCACTCATGACTGTTAAAGGTTTGAGAGTCTTAATGGGTTAGATCGGGTCAGTGATCCGACCTGAAAGATGTAAACCTGATAAATGATGTGGGTTGAGGACATCAGGGCCACTGGGAAAAAGACCTTAGATGTCCAGTATATAAGTAAATCAGGCCTCGCAAGCAAGCCTATTATAGGTGATCAGAGCCCACAGTTACAAAGCCAGGAACAGGTCAGCCCATGACTTCCACTTCCCTCTTGCATGAGGAACGTTATATTCACCTGGCTGTAACGGCCCATATTTAATGTAGGAACGTTACAAAGTTCTTTTTCTAGTTTAATGGAGAAGATCGTGGCCATATCCCATGCCATTAGGAGGAGGATCATGAAACAGGCAACCACGCCAACGAAACGACAGTGATCTACTAAGTCTATATAAAAGGAATGTATTATCATTTGATTATTACGACTATTTTAGTGCTTGAGTTCTTTTCAAAAACAGATTGACTTATTCTCACGCCAGAAATTCTTTGGCTGACACCACACCGGTATCCCCCTTAAGAACTAATTGGTTTTGCAGATAGAGAAGAAAAAGTTGATAAGGTTTTTGGTATGTGAGAAGCTGATTGCACGTACTGGGAATTCTTGGCAACATCACAATCCAATTAAGAAAATACAAGAATAAAACAAAGGGGCGCGCTTACTACCAGCTCCCAAATTAGTGTGAAAACTGTTAAGTGAACCCAATTGATTTTTTTTTTTTTGCACCGATTACTCCTACTGGCCTTTTGTGGACTAATTTGTCCCTATTAATGAATTGTTATATTTCATATACGTTGTCACCCCTAAAAACGTGAAATAAAATATAATAATAAACTATCAATGAAATTGAAAATGAAATCTACAATTTCTCCCAATTGTGATTGTTGTTCAAAAATTTTTTCACACTACAATGATCTATAAATTATGATCTTCAAAATGAGATAGTAAATTTTTTTTTAAGTTCTGGATTAGGATGCATGTAAATGTTATATATCATATTGCTACAATCTATATGTCCCGTGAATATTGAATATAATATCCAACACAATAGAATTAAAGTTAACTAATGTTGATAATAATACAAATTATATGACCGTGTTGAATGTAACATAACTTACTGATATTAGATGATGAATATAATATTCAACTGTGTTTTGATAATATAAAAACCGTATTAAATGTAACTCGAATGTGAAATTAAAAATTCTAGAAGTGCTATGATTAATATAATATGAATGCACGAATCTGAAGTTAATGAAAAAAATAGTGAATGTGATATCATTTTGAATATTTAATTCAGATGAATCTGAATATATAATTAGATCGTGAAAAAAAAATGTGTACAATAATAATTATTTTGATTTTAATAAAATTATTTTGTTGTGAAATTGTTAAATATCAAAAATCTCAATTACGCGGATCTTGCAAGGGTAAATTTGTCATGTAATTTTTGCGTTTTTTAAATTTGGGATTGGACGCTTTGAAAAATTTGTACACTCAGATTGTTTGGTTCATTTTCAAATAGTTGAAATCATTTGTAATTTTCATACTTAAATTGGGATCACCCGGTAATTTTTTCTTAAAAAAAAATTATATTAATGTTGTTAGTGTTTAAAATTGGTTAACACCTCGAGTTTGTCACAACCCGATTTTTCAAGGCCGCCACGCAGTTTCTCCTTTTAGAAAATTAATACTAAAACTAAATAATCAATTTTTCATTTTATAAAAATCAGAGAAATTTTATAAATTACGGTAATAATTATAATTATTGGTTTATTGAATCAATTTTACAACAGTAAATAATAAATACAATTATCACAAATTAAATAAAAATTCAAATAAAATCTCATGCGCAACACCATTTTCAACGGCCCCGCAATAAAAACTATGGGGCTGTGAGTCAGAGCTCAGTAGAATTTTAACCCTTTTACTACGTGCATTTAATCAATCAATAAATAAACAAATCGACATGTTTTCCACATTATTTTCACATAATAATCCTAAATATTTCATGAAAACTAAAAATTAAAATTTAACAATAATTTTAGCATGAATTACATAATAAAAAGAGAGAGAAATTAAATACAAATATTGAAAGAGTTAGAAATTCTACCTCAAATCCGAACCAAAATATTTTATCTTGCTAAAAAATCATTCAATATATATACTGTAACTTTTCTTAATATATATATAATTATGCTCATATATGCGTGATATATGTTTAATATCCATACTAATCACTTTTCTTAATATATCTATATGTATACATATATTATTATTATTATTATTATTATTATTATTATTATTATTATTATTAATAATAATAATAATAATAACACGTGTCAATCCTCTTTCTCTCTCTCTATATATATATTTATAGATTTACATATTAATGTGTTGTCTTCATTACATGAAGACATCACATTTTAACATATATTATTATTATTTTTATTATTTCTTTCTTAAAATAAATAAAATATTAATTATATCTCAAAACTTTTAAAATTATATTTTAAATAACACAATAGACCAAAAATTTTTACAAGTTAATTGAATTTAAAATTAACGTTTAACCTCCCAAAAATTATTAAATATTATTTATACCATGAATTTTCATAATATAAAAAACAAACAAAAAATATTAAATTTTTATAAAATAATATTTTTAAAATATAAATTTTCGGGGTATTACAATTTACTCCCTTTAAATAAATTTCATCCTTGAAATTTCATTTCAAACAATAATAATTCATAATCGCATCGCACGGTCATATTAGTCACACTCGATTCTAGAACAATTGTTCTTTATGTAAGGTCCCGTAACCGAAAGTCACCATCAATTCGTATCTCACCAAAATTCATACTACGTATCGCCACTTCCGCAGTTATGGTGGCCTATACTTTATTCAACACAATTCAACATGGTGCACTTTGGTCAGTAACACCTAACACAGATAACCAATTGTCAAAGAATCTTATATTTCTAAATACTTCCACTGCGCTACTGTGATAAAAATCGTAATAAACATATATATGCATATATAACCAACGAATATATTTTTAAAATATCACGGTAGTCTCATTTGGATTGGGCCTATCTCTGTGCCAACAGGTCCATGACCTTAATAATTTTTCTCACTCAGTATGACATTTCAAGTCCATTACCATATCCCATAACCAACATTGTTTAATTTCATCCAACATTTCAAGTCAACATATTCGCAACAAATATCGTAATCAATAGATAGCCCAAATTCTTCGTGGACTGTCACGTTAGACTAAAAATAATCATGTTCAGTATCCAAATTAAAATCCTAATTTAATTTCATAATCTCGTAAACTTTTCCTTAAAATGTCAACACAACCCAAACTTCAAACAACGGATTTTAATGAAATACGTTTGAAAACACATAAATACCTCTCAACCATATAAATAAATCTCAAATACATAAATATGTCTTTAACCGCATAAATACATCTCGAAACACATAAATACGTTTCAAACATACAAATACGTTTCAAACCACATAAATACGTTTCAATCACATAAATATCTGTCAACCACATAAATACGTCTGAAAACACATAAATATGTCCCAACCACATAAATACGCCTTAAACACATAATTATGTCTTGAAAGTTCAATGCCCACATAAAAAATATTACATAAAATCCCCCACTTGAATCTCTAAAATATCATTTAAACTCAAAGTAAAAATTAACGTATAAAACTGTTATATAAAGTCTCTCAAAAGTCTCAACAATTACCTCACATTCTGACCCTACCAATTGTTAGTAATGGACCAATATCTATCCGAATATTTTATCGGTGTACTGTCTTCATAATACAAAAACAATTTATGGATCAAGTATTTTTTTTTTTTTTTTATCAAAACTAATTTTCAACAAATATTATCACACAGGGAAAATTCTGCAAATATCATAGAGTAATCGAATTTAAATCAACAGATCAACTCACTTTTTATATAATAAAATACCATACTTCCTTACTAGCCATAGAATCGTTTTACCTCATGATCAGGAGTTATCATATCAACTACCTGTAGGACTTATTGTCCTGATAGGTCTCAACACAACATATCAATAATCAATTCCATATTGAACTTTTTCTGTTAAAGCAACCGCATATTTTTATCACATGCAGGACTTGCCATCCTGTCAAGTCGAACACCATATTCATAATCAATTCTATATTCAACTCTACCACATTATATTGTTAATACCATATTTAACTCTATCATATTAATAATCAATACCATATTTAACTTCACCATATTTATAATCAATACCATATTCAACTCCACCATATTAATAGTCAACAACATGTGGTAAAAACTATTATATCATACCGATAATCATCATCAACAACAATAATATATATCAACTATCTGCAGGACTTGTTCTCCTAACAGGTCACAATCTAACGTCCTACATGATATGCCATTCTGTAAGGACTAACGACATCTCGTAGGACATACCCTCATGACAAGACAACTACGACATAGCAGGATAATAAAAATTAATTTCTCACCTTTAAAATTTTACCTGATCTATTTAACATCATAACACTGTTCATTTTCATTAACATTTTTTTTTCAACTTAATACGATAATATAATTTGATAATTTACATTGAAGACAGTAAATACATTTTAAACCAATCTTTTTAGTAATTTATCCTATGATTCACGACTAACACAACACTTACCCAGTCTTACTTATCTTACTATTAGTAACGGATACTGTAACCCAAACCTATTGTGGATTGTCTCATTTATTATAGTAAAATAATATAATTAATTATATTATATTTTTCGTAAATTATACAGTGGTACCCATTATGTAATATTTATATTTATTATTTATAATTTGTTTGAACAAAAAAAAACACTAGGGTACCAACAAATTTTTTCTAAAAGTATAAAACAGAAAAAAAAAAAAAAAAAAAAAAAAAAAAAAAAAAAAAAACAAATTCCAGTTGCCATGAAACAGACATCAAAAGGGTAGTTGCTGCAAGTTTAATCTGTTGTCCTCGAAAGAGTCTAATTTTTAAAAAACGCAAAAGCTACCATTTTAATTTGGTAAAATTTTTAGTTATGATTTTACTCTAATGACAATTAAAAGAGCATCTGAACCAGAACAAATAATGTTAGCCAGCAAATTTCAAATTAGTTTATAAAAATAAACATAGATTCACTGTGCCTGTCACACTCCACCCCAGACTCTTGTCACCCTGGGGCCGGCGTGACGTCGACATGACATCACCTAACTGACTAGATAACCACAATAATGATAATATACAAACAAATGATAAATACAACATATACATAATTCCACCTGATAGGGACACACTGTCCTAAATATAAGAATAACCAAAGTTCGAATCTCATGAATCTCACTTAGATTCATCTCTGACACTTCTCCTCAAAATTTCTCTCAAATGACTCCATCGCATGACCCGCATAACTCTATCTAGCGCCAGTAGGGGACCGACCGACTCCTAACTGTTTTACCTGCGAGTGTACTATCTTCTTAGTAAAAACCTTTTGCAATATTAAATCATTCTACAATATCTAAATGAATCAAGCGTAAATATGTAAACAACGCGTAACTAGTAAAATTCTCCATAATATAAGCAGTGGAAATAAACCCATAAATATAAGTTTCATCCAAATTCATCTAATATAAAATCATATCAATCACCAGAGTAAATAATAAATTACCCACTATAAGTAAAATACCACATCTCAAACACACATCTCAAACACACACCTCAAACACATACACTGGCCAGCCCTAGTGATCGTTTTAACCTCACGATCGGGAGTTTGCAACGGTACCGTACCATCCGTAGGATATGCCTTCCTACGAACACCCATCACTCCGCCGAAGCGGATAATCACTGCGCAGTATAAACGTCTAACATCACTCTGCCAAAATAGATAAATATCACTCCGCCGAAACGGATAACCCCACTCTACCGAAATAGATAAATACTATGGCATCGTCAAATCAAATACAGCATCATCGAATCACAACTCAATAAATATCGTCTACTAAACCTCGTCAAATTACCATGTCTACCTCTTTTCCTCAAAATCAACTTTTAAATCCAAAAATCATATTTCACACTTTCTTTTAAAGAAAACGTCTGATTTTATCAAAACCATTTTTTCACCCTTTATTTTTAGAAAACCAGGCATTTTTTTAGAAAAACAGATGCTTTCTATTCTCTTTTAAAAACACCGTCTGATTTCACCAAATCCAACAAAAATTCATTTTCAACTTCATTTCGAAAACCACCGAAATCTTCCGAAAATCCAATTTACCAACTTACCCAAATCCGGCTTGATCCATATCATTTATAAATTCATATAGTTTCAGTAAATACATATTTCATCATGTATATACATAGAAAAATAGTTTGGTAAGTAGACAGTACACTCACCTAGTGATCTGTTCCGAAAAGCTTTTACCGACTATACTCTACCGCTACTCCAGTGTTTGCGAATCTATTAGTGACAGGGCCTAAATTAATATTTTAGGAAAAATACCCTAATCATGAAAATGCAGACCCTACGTTCCGTATTTTCCCATTTCTCACATTTTATTTATGAAAATTGTTATTCGATTAATTCCATTTCGTTAAAAATTTTACTGCATAAAATTTAGTAATACGAAAGGTCTCAAATTTATTATTCCGGTTACTAAATTTTAATACTAGAATTTAATTTAACAAGACTAAAATAAATTTAACTAAAAAAGTTACCCGTTCCGAATCGTTCATGGGTCACGAGATGGATTTGGGATTTTGTTGGGGTTATTTGTGTAATTTTCCCTTTTTTTTTTTTCTTTCTTTCCTTTTTTTTTTTTTCCCCTCTTCTTCTTTCTTTTTTTTTCCTTTTCTTCTTTTTTTCTCCTACTTATTCCTGTTTGCTGTTCGTTGAGCATCACCACCGCTCCACACCGCCGGCCACCAACCAACCAACCTCACACACACCTAACCGACGACCGCACAACATACATACACCCACCACACACATAACCGATCAGAACAACGCCGATCATACATCGCCGACCTGCACACACACACCTAACAACAGCAACGCTGCGATGGCAACACTCACCTACCCACAACTCAAGTTGAACGATGGACTGAACGACGGACAAAACATACACCCACAAAAATCAGACTGAATGGACGGCCACCACCCACGTCGACCGAACCATCATCGACCCTCTCTCTCTCTTTGTTTTCTGTTTCTGTTCTGGGACTCGCCGCCGACCGACCCTGCTCCGGTCACGCCACACATCCACGAAGACGGAACACCCACGACGCCGAACAAAACACACACCCAAAATCGAACCCACATTCTCTCTCTCTAACTCTCCGGCTGGCAACCCCCACCTCCGGCGACGTTACACAACCAACCCACCGTCGGAGGAATTTGAACGACGACAGCACCCAAAACCCACACCGGCGGACTCTCTCTCTCCTACTCTTTCTCTCTCTCTTCTTCTTCGCAAATCTTCACCTCTCTCTCTCGATTGTTTGGATTCTTCTCCTTCCTCTTCCCCGTAATTGATTTGAAATGCATGCATTTATATTTATATGCATGAATTTAGTGGTATTCTTCTTATCCCTCGCGTTGCCACGTCGCCGATCCTTCTCTGTTTCTGCCTTCAGTTCTCACTGCACACGTACACTATATGCATATATATATATATGTGTGTATGTGTGTGTGTTTAAATTTTATTTTTTTTTGTTAAATTTCTCTTTTGTCCCCTTATTCTCTAACTCTTTTTTTTTTTTTTTTAGTTCAAATTAATACTTATAAGTTTCAAAAATTGAAATTTCACCCTTAACATTTTAAATTTTTAGATTTTACTTGACAATTTGCATTCCAAGTTTAGTATAAATATTTCTATATTTTCAATTTGACCCAATAACTTTTAATTTGATTTTTAATTAACATCAATTTTACCCCGAAAATTTCTAAATGCTCCAACATGAAATTTAAAAGGGTGTACGGGCTAAATCAGGGTCTTACAGTGCCCATTGTTCTCGCTCACAGTCCAAATTTCCCAAGTGTTGTCTCTTCCAGAATTTCTTAACTTATTATGAGTAATGAGTATCGTAACCCAAACTTAGGGTGGTCGTAACCTATAATCTGAAACCACTTTGTCACGACCCCGTTTCCTTGGGTCGCCACGCGGTTTCTCCCTTTGGAGAATTAATACTAAAAGTGAATAATCAATAGTTTATAAAAATATGAAAAATTTTACAAATTACGACGTTAATTATAATTATAGATTTATCGAGTCAATTTTATAACAGTAAATAATAAATACAATTATCACAAATTAAATAAAAATTATATTGGTCCAATGAGCTACCCAAGAGGGGGGGTGAATTGGGTAGTATTAAAAATTAACAAAAAAATAATAACACTTCAAAAATCAAACAATTAATTTTATTCTAAAATTAATTATTATCTTTATAGCAGCGGATAAGTGTAATAAGCTCTAGGTGCACACCCAAACAACACAAGATAAAATAAAGAAAATAAATAATGCAGTACACACCGATATATCCTGGTTCACCAAATTACTCTTGGCTAATCCAGTCCTCCGAGCCTTACGGAGATTCGCACTCATTAAACTTAAGATTCCTTTACAGGTAGGAACCAAACTCTCACAATAATTCTTTTCGCAGACTCATAATTAATCTTTACAAATTCCTTTTTCTAGGTTTAGGAATAATCTCTACATTTTACAGGCTCAAGAATAATCTAATTATTTTTATACCTTAGGCTAAAGAATCAAAACCTCACAAACACTCCAAATATCCTTTTACCCGGTAAGAATTGAACCGTTACAAAATTGTTCACAAATCAATTCAATCAAGGAAGAATTAATACTTAATCTTTTTATACTCTACGGAAAGATCAAAACATCAATCTCTTTACCGGAAAAGATTGAAACCAGCTACCCCTGATTAGACATTTCCAATAGTATCTAATCCGCACACAACTCACCAATTACAAAAATTGATAAGTTCTTCCCACTCGAAATTTCTACTACCTCAGATTAATTAATACTCAATTAATGTCCCGATACTAGTGATATAAATAAAGTGAGAAAACAAAATCTGATTATAATAAAGAATGCGGGTAGCACAATTAAGCACGTAATCAGATTAACACACAAATCGTTTTAAAAGATTTTTATACTTTTAAAATTCAAAAACGATTTCTCAAAAAGATCAATTCACCAAGTAAGTAATAATAATTAAATACTAAATTAAAGAATAAGATTGGAATGATCTCACCAGGAAAACACCAATGGATTGCAAAACAGATTGTTAGACAACTCAGATTGGTGACACCAAATAAATTAGCGCTTTAACTCAAGAACTTTAATTCCAGAATAATCGCACAATATTTTTCAGTATAATATCAAAATGATAACTCTTAGAAAAGTTTATGAACTGAATAGTTCTTGATATTGTGTATATCTTATGTGAAATCCGCAAGTCTCTTTTAATAGCTCTCAAACTAGATCTCCAACGGCTAGTTTTCTAATGTTATGTCAATAAATGATACATATGGATCTCATATATCATATAGATTTATAACGGTTATATTTAACCAACAATATAACTTCTAAAACTCTCAATTTAGTCCCCAAAATAATTTGATCTTAATCAATGAAAGTATAGAAAAAATTATATTTAAATATATGGAAATCTCTCCCATATTTTAGGCTCAAAATATTCTCCACTAAAATAACAATATTTAAACTCAAAATTCACAGGTTTAAATATAAGAATTTCATATATATCTTATAACAACTACTTTTTAAATATTATGTCATTAAATGACACCCCAAGACCCCATTTATCATATATAATTAAAATAGATCTTTTTCATTTAAAAATATTATTGGAAAATCTCATTTTGGATCTTAAACATTTTTAAATCGAAATTCATCAAAATAGAAAGTATTAAAACACTTTAATTAAAAGAATATTTAATTAAATACACCAAATTAATAGGGATAATAAAATATATAGATCATATTTCAATTAAATATAGATTCCTAGAATATCTCAATCAGGTAACCAAATAACGGCTAGTTAACGGTTAGTTTTGGATCAAATTCTGAAATTCCATAAAACCTGAAACAAACTCATCAATCGGCCGACAAACACTCATAAGTCGACCACCTGATTCAGGTTGTAGCCCAGGACAAACATTTCTTGCCCATCGGTCGATCGGTAATTCATAGTCTGTCGAACGAACGATACAGAGAGTTTATCCTCCAAGCATAGGTCAACCTCCCTGTCGACTGATCGATTCAGAGAGTTCACTTTCTATGCCAGGTCGACCTATCTGTCGACTGATCGATTCAACAAGTCTGTCTTATACACTTCAGTCTACTTATCAATCGACTCCTCATTGCTAAACACTTCTCTCCAATTCGTTTTTAATACATTCTCATTGACGTTTTCACTCCTTTAACTATTTTTTTTTCTCAATTAGCTCCACTAAATTCTTAAATTCAATTTTAATTAATTATCAATATTTCTTTTCAATTACACATATGAGCATATAATTTCACTAATTGGGATCCTATCAAAACACACATAAATTTAAAAACTTTTTGCGTCATGTGTAATCCTAATCGGGATACATTAAGAGTAAAAATTAACCTGAGTTATTTTTCTTTAGATTTTTTAAAATCTTCGGTCTTTTAATGTCCATCGTCTTTGTCAATCTCTTTAGCATGCATTTATTACTTGTCATCATATCTTCATAATTGGAACTAATAAACTGAAACACTTAATCAAACCGTTAGTTCCATAAAAAAACATCAACCTTTAATTGTTCATCAAAATCTTAGAATCAACAAATTCAAATAAAATCTCATACGCAACACCATTTTCATCGGCCCTACAATTAAAACTGTGAGGTTGTGAGCTAGAGCTCTGTAGAATTTTAACCCCTTTACTACTTGCATTTAATCAATCCACAAATAAACACATAGACATGTTTTCCACATAATTTTCACATAATAATCCCAAATATTTAATGAAAACTAATAATTAAAATTTAACAATAATTTTAGCATGAATCACATAATAAAGAAAGAGAGAGAGAGAAAGATTAAATACAAATATTAAAAGAGTTAAAAATTCTACCTGAAATCTAAACCGAAATCCAAACTGAAATATTTTTTTTTTCACTAAAAAATCATTCAATATATATATTGTAACTTTTCTTAGTGTATATATATATATATATATATATATATATATATATATATATATATATATATATATATATATATATATATATATATATATATATATATTTACATATTAATGTGTTGTCTTCATTATATGAAGACAACACATTTTAACATATATTATTATTATTTTTATTATTTACATTTTCTATCCCTCTTAAAATAAAGAAAATATTAATTATATTTCAAAACTCTTAAAATTATATTTTAAATAACACAAATAACACAATAATCCTAAAACTTTTAAAAATTAACTTAAAATTAACGTTTAACCCTAAAAAATGATCAAATATTATTTATACCATAAATTTTTATAATATACAAAACAACCCAAAAATATTAAACTTTTATAAAATAATATTTTCAAAATATAAATGTTCGGGGTATTATAGAGTTAGTCTAGTTAGAGTCGATGTCAAAATCTGTTGCAGAGATAGAAGTTCTAAGTTTGGTGTCCAGAGATCGGAGATCGAAGTTCTTTGAACGTCCTGTGGTCCACAACCAATTCTTTCAAAATCTGAGCTGAGGTTCCGAGTTTGTACCTAGACAAAGACCCACTAGGGTTGTGCCTAGTGAAATCCTTCCGGCGTAAGAGTAAGAGCTCAGGGGGAGAAAGGCTATATTATACTTCAATGTGGTTGTTGAGCATTACCCGGGGCATTGAATACTTGAGTATTTATAGTTGAAGAGCTCAATTAGCGTCGCAAGATTAGGGGCTTGAGCACAGTCAATTATGTTAACTCAGTGAGTGGCCAATAAGTTGGCGCATAAGGGGATTAGGCCTTTGGGCTTGGCCTTTTGGCCTATCTGGGAGAGTCCATAAGCCGGCCCGATTTGATAAGTATGATAGACTCGGCCCATGGCAATATTGATGACGAAGTCGATTGATCTCTCCTAAGCCCTGAGCTTTGGACAGAGATCTCTATTCTGAGCTCATAAGGGCTCTGAAAGGACATCTAAGTAGAATGTTTGAGCAAAATCAAAATGGAGTAAGGAGCTTAGACGAATCTCAAGGGCCTCCATAATGGTGCTTACCGAGCAGAGGTAGAATGGAGGACGAAGCTAGGATAGGGCCTCAAAGGCCTCCCAACCAGTGCTTACTCAGCAAGGGCAACATGGAGGACAGAGCTCGGACGGGTCCTAAGGGGCTTTCCATAATGATGTTTATCAAGTAGAGGCAGTACAGAAAACAGAACTTGGAAAAGTCTTCCAAAGGCTTCCCAAATGATGCTTCCCGAGCAGAGATAACATGGAGAGCAGTGCTTGGTAAGGCCACCAAGGGTTATCCTTTAATGTTTGATCGAGCAGGGGTAGCTCGGAAGGCAGAGCTTAACAAGGATTCCAACGGCGTCCTCCTTTGTGAATGCTGAGCAGAGGTAGCTTGGTAGCCGGAGCTCAGTAAGACTCCAAGGGTGTCCCCCTTTGTGAAGGCTGAGAAGAGGTAGCTCGGTGGCCGGAGCTCGGCTAACTTGGCACACTTCATTATTGACAATGATGAGATGGTTTCCAGTATGGCAAGTATGCCATGTGCTATGCTCTAAGTAGGTGGCAGGGGTCGACCAAAACCCCACATCAATAAAAAAATATATTAAAAAAATATAAGTAAAAAAAGTACATTGAAAAATAGACACGCGTGACTAAAAAAAAATCGAAGACCAGTGACCAAATGTTCGACAGCGGGTGGCGATGACGGGTGGCACCAGAGGCCAACGATGGAAACCCTACTGGGAGCATTTGAGTGGAATAAAGGACCATTGACAATTAAACTAAAACACGAGAGAAAACATAATGAATGGATATATACACAAATTAAATTAAAATAGGATAAATGATGGTTTACTTCTCGTAATTAGGAGCATTAACTAATTATCCTTTTATTTTATTTTTATTTTTTTTTGCTATGGCTTAGGCATACTTTTTATCCAACCCACTCGCAACTATGAATTTGTGAAAAGTTTAATGATTCTATTAGAAAATCAAAATTACTGCACTGTATGAAAGTCATTGCAATGACTTTAAACTTTAATTGAACTATAGTAGCATGTAGTCGGCATGAACATAAATTTTAAATTTGTAGATTGTTCACCAAGAACTCTCATATTTTTCTTGAAGATTTAAATATAACATGTTACTCTTTGAATATTTTTTAACTCACCCAGTAATTGTTAGTTGTTAAATATTGTAATGATACACGGGTTCTATTATATAGTCTTCTATATTTTATTTTTATTTTATTTATAATGCAACAACAACTTACTTTATAGTTTTTAATTATTTTATTTTTAATTTATCTTTTATTCTTTATCAATATTTTAATTAATATTAACAATAATATTAAATACAAATTTTATATATTGTTAACATTAACTTTATAAATTTCAATCTAATTGAAGTTAATGAAAGGGGTAAAAACTTATTGAAAGGACTAAAAGTGTAAGATAAAAAATTGTAAGAAACTTGGTTAAAAAACAATCCATTAATTTCTCCAAAATTATTATTTTTTAAATTTAAAATATTAATAATTATTTTTTAGATAAATTTAAGGCATACACCCTGCAATTTGATTTATTTTTTTTTTTCTAAGAACACCCTTCTGATTTTGAAAATAGCAGGGGCACCGACTCCTTTATGTGGTTTTGAAAGCAGTATTACTACGGCTATGCAAGAAACCTGCGTAACCTGACCCGCCCGAAAACCCGATCCGCCCCGGCCCGAATTATGCGGGTTTGTTTTACCCAAAGTTCGGATCGGTTAAAACTCGATCCGACAGACCCTCAGGCCGGTTCGGTCGTCGGATTTAATCTCCGGCGACCCGTTTCACCCGAACCGACCGCACCAACGTTATATATATATATATATATATATATATATACCCAGTCCGGCAGCCCTAGTGACCGTCCTGTCCCGTCCGAATTTCTTGGTTCTTGCACAGCCGAAAGCTCAAATCTCTCAGTCTCAGTCTCAGATCAGATCATCATCATCCCATCTCTCACCTAAACCCTAAATCCCTAAGAGCCGACGCCGATCTTCATCTACCCTAAGCGTCGACTCCGTCTCAGGTCCGAACACTTCGTCGGACACTAGGACTGTCGGAGATTGGACCTGGTAGGCCTGACCTAAGCGCCGCTCAACTCTAGGCTCTTGCGTCGCTTCGAAACCCTTCAAATCGTCTCGAATTCCTTTAACAAATGATGACAATGGGTATAAAGGTATGGTCTTGTTCTTCCTCTTCGCCGTATCTTCAGATTCTTGACTCATATTTGAAATTGAATCGGTGAATCCCTTATTTCAGTGTTTGATTAATTTGAAGCCAAAATCCAAAAGGACCAAAACTAAGGTGAGTTGAGTTCGGTTTTCTGTTTTTTGTTTCCATTCATTACATGTTTATATTCCATTTATTGAACACTGAAACTCCTGCACAATTGTTGAATACTTTAGAATTTTAGATTGTTTATAAACGGTCCTTATAGTTGGTTTGATGCCTGGAATTTTAGATAGTTTATGTTTTGTTGATCTGCTATTCTGCTCCCATATTCTGTTTTTTTTTTTTTTTTTTTTGAAAGCTATGTGAAATCACTGAAATGTATTTTTGTTCCCACTTCCCATGCTCTGTTTCTGTTTCTGTTTCTGTTTCACTGTTTCTGTTTTTGTTTCACTGTTTCTGTTTCTGCCTTTGCGTCTGTTTCTGCTTCTGTTTCACTGTTTTTTTTTTTTTTTTTTTTGAAAGCTATGTGAAATCACTGAAATGTATTTTTCTTCCCACTTCCCATGCTCTGTTTTTGTTTCACTGTTTCTGTTTCTGTTTCTGTTTCACTGTTTCTGTTTCTGCCTCTGCGTCCACTGTTTTTTTTTTTTTTTGAAAGCTATGTGAAATCACTGAAATGTATTTTTGTTCCCACTTCCCATGCTCTGTTTCTGTTTCTGTTTCTGTTTTACCGTTTCTACGTCTATTTCTGCTTCTGTTTCACTGTTTTTTTTTTTTTGAAAGCTATGTGAAATCACTGAAATGTATTTTTGTTCCCACTTCCCATGCTCTGTTTCTGTTTCTGTTTCTGTTTCACTGTTTCTGTTTCTGTTTCCGTTTCACTGTTTCTGTTTCTGGCTATGCGTCTGTTTCTGCTTCTGTTTTTTTTTTTTTTTTTTTTTGTTTGAAAGCTATGTGAAATGTATATTTGTTTGATTAATACTTTGTTTCCACTTTCCATGTTTAGTGTTCTATTCCAGACTTCCAGTGTTTTGTTCCCTGTTTCTGTTCGGCTGTTCCTGTTTCTGTTCCCATATGGAACAAGCTAATGTTATTGTTGGGGATTTTTCTACACCCCTCGGAGGTAACTCTCCAACTCCTGCCCCTACTCCCCCTACTGAAAAACCACCACTGCCGAAAAATGTGAAAAAACGTGGTGGTAATAAGATTATTTCTGATGTTTGGAATCATTTTACGAAATTTGAAGTTGAGAATGGAAATAAAATGGCATCTTGTAACTACTGTGGGAAAGTGTATCACGCCGATCCAAAAACTCATGGGACTAGTAATTTAAAGGCTCATATTCATGTTTGTAATGATCATCCACATAGGGAGTTGGATAAGGGACAAACTCAGTTAATTACTCAACTTAAAAAAGATGGACAAGATAGTTTTGTATTAACTAGTTTTTCCGTGGATAAAGCTAGAAGAGCGCTAGCGGAAATGGTAATTTTGGATGAATTGCCATTGAAAATTATGGCTTTAAAAAGTTTTGTTATGCTTTGCAACCAAAATTTAAAAATATTCCATGTCGTACTACGGTTGCTAAAGATGTTGTGAAGATATATCACGAGGAGAGAGAAAATTTAAAGAAAGTTATGCAGGGTCGTAGAATATGCTTGACCACAGACACTCGGACTTCAATACAAAATTTTAATTATATGTGTCTTACGTGTCATTTTATTGATGATGATTGGGTTTTGCATAAAAGAATATTAAGTTTTTGTGTTGTTGAAGATCATAAGGGGGAAACGATTGGGAAAAAAATTGAGTCGTGTTTACGAGAATTGAATATTGATAGTTACTTCACCTTGACGGTTGATAATGCGAGTTCTAATAGTACTACTATTAGATTTTTGCAACGAGTAACTAAAGACTGGTCGGGTACAGTCTTAGGGCATGAATTTTTACACATGCGTTGTTGTGCTCATATTTTGAATTTGATTGTGTGTGATGGATTGAAAGAATTGCACGAGTCAGTAATTAAAGTTCGGGAAGCGGTTAGATATGTTAAGGGTTCTCCAAATAGATTTCATGCTTTTAAAAAATGTGTTGAACTGCTTAATATTGAATCGAAAAGTCTCTTATGACTGGATGTTCCAACTCGTTGGAATTCTACATATAAGATGCTAGAAAGTGCGGAAAAATTCGAAAAAGCTTTTGGGAGATTGGAGATTGAGGACGAAAAATATTGGGATCACTTTTTTTATAACGATATTGTTGATGGTGAGAGTGGTGGAAGTCCACCAAATAGTCTAGACTGGGAAAATGTTCGTTGTTTTGTGAAGTTTTTGAGACTTTTTTATTTGGCTACAAAACAATTTTCGGGTACTTTGTTTGTTACGTCAAATACGTTTTTTGATGAGATAGTTATAATTCATGGGAAAATAAATGAGTTGATTCGAAGTGAAGATCATTTGCTATCGAAAATAGCTTTTAGTATGAAAGCTAAGTTTGATAAATACTGGGGGACTGGAGATAAGATAAATCTTCTTCTATATGTTGCTGTTGTTTTGGATCCGAGGAAAAAGTTATCTTATCTTCAGTTTTGTTTTTGCGATATGTATGATGAAGTGTATGCAAATGAGTTAATTGAAAAAGTAAAAGATGCTTTGAATCGGTTGTTTGATTGTTATGCTTCTTTTGAGTCAACTATTGAGAATGTTTCCGGTGGTAATACTAGTGGCGCTAGTAGAATATCAAAGAAGCCGGTCGATGTAGATGTGGATGTGGATGATCCCCATAGATTAATCGCTTCCCGTTTTCAAAAATTTTTAGCGGGGAGACAATTTTTTGAGGGTAAAAATGATGTAGAAAAATATTTGGCCGAAAATCCTCAAGGTGCAAGTGATGAAAATTTTGACATCTTAAGTTGGTGGAAAAGTAGCACTAGTCGGTTTCCAGTATTATCTCGATTGGTGAGGGATGTGTTGGCTGTACCGATTTCTACGGTTGCGTCAGAATCGGCATTTAGTACTGGGGGCCGTGTGCTTGATCCATTTCGTAGCTCATTATCTCCATTAATGGTAGAAGCTCTTATTTGTTGTCAAAATTGGCTTCAAGCTTCTGTGCCGATTTCACTTCGAAAAGGGATGGATGATATTGAGGAGTTGCAACGAGATTTTGGTAATTTAAATTGTAGTGTTTTTTTATAATTTTTTTAATTAGATATTTAATTAGTATTTTTATGATTAGATTTTGATTTTTGTAGTGGATTTGGATTTGGAGATATCAAATCCTTCGCAAGGCTCATCTTCAACTCAGGTTATTTATTTAATTGTTTATTTTTTTTATTTTCTCTTCTTTGTATATTATTTTAATTATAATTTATTTTTGTAGATAATATCTTGAAGTTTCATTTTCTATTTTGCAAAATGAATGAGAAAAATTGGAAGACGCATCGGCGATGCCTTTAAGGAGTTGTAATTTTTTTTGGATGTATTTTTTGTTAAGTTGTATTTTTTTTTTGATTAAAAATTGTATCCGTAATATTAGTTTTGGATGTGTGTTTTGTTTTTTGTTTTGAGTTGTGATTTATTTATTTTTTTGAATGGTTTTTCCTAAATATTGTATTTTTTTTTTAATTGTTTCAAATTTCAGTTTTTTTTTTTTATGGGCCCAGACCCGAACCCGAACCCGATTATGCCTAGACCCGTCGAACCGCAACCCATACCATCCGAAGCCCGACCCGACCTTTAACCCGTATCCCCATCGACCCGCACCCGCCCGTACCCGACCTACACCCGCCGAACCCGACAACCGCCGGTTCCTAAGCCAAAACGGTCGGGTCTCAGGTGTGAATTTCGTCCACCCGAGATGGTCGGGTCTCGGGTCGGGTTGGCTCGGATTTCGGCCAACCCGACCCGTGCACAGCCCTAAGTATTACTATTTTGACATTACCATTATGTTATGAAAAAACAATTTATCAACTTACAATTATAGAATAAAAGAATTATTATTCCTGCCATTTTAAATATGTATATTTTCTTACATGTTATTAGTCTTAGAATTTTTTATTTCTCTATTTTTCTTTTTTCTTTTTTCTTTTTTAATTTTTTTTTTCAGTTTTTTGGCTCACGCCCGGAATTTTTCACTAGGGTTTGTCTATATAAAAGCAAAAAATTAAAATAGACACTGAATTAAGGTATAGTATTTTGAATTATATTTCAAATTTATCATGTTTTTATATCATACTCCCAAAATTTCTTGATTTTAATTTTCAAATCATTTTTGTTATTTTTTTTTTCAATTTTAAAACGTGTTCATTGTTATCAAAATATTGCTTTATATTGTTCCGAAAGCATTTTTTTTGTATTTTTTATTTCTCTCAAGTTCATTTAAAAAAAAAAATATTAGACAAAATCTAGGTGTTTGAGTTTTTCTTTTTGGCTAAAAAAGAAAATTAAAAAATAAAACAGCAGAAAACAACACAAATAGGAAACAAGAATTAACACTCCGTGCATAAATTGAAGGCTCTTTTATCCATCTCTTAAAAAAGAATGTCTTCCGTGTCCGTTGTCAACGTGTCAAGAATCTTTAGATTGCAATCATCCTGCACTCATCTCTTGGAGAATATCAGCACATCAGTTAGTTTCTCGAGGGATGAATTGAAGCATGTAATTATTTTAAAGGAGTAAGTTCTTGCACTCCTCAATTAGTTCCCTGAATCTATGATTTTTCGGGCAAGGGTTTTGGATCAAGGAAATAGCATCAGCTGAATCGGTGTTGACTTGTACTCTAGGGTAGTCTCTTTCAGTTGAAATCTTGATTCCCTTGATGAGAACCTTGAGTTCTGCTTCCAAAGCTGTGCAACTAACAATACAACCATAGAAACCAATCTTCCACATACCCAAGTTATCTCTCAATAGGCCACCAAAGCCACCTTTTCCAGGATTACCTTTGGTACTATCATCTGCGTCGAGCTTAAAAAATCATGTTTTAGGTGGAAACCAATAAATAACAGGAGATTTAAAATCATTAAGGAAATTTGATTCCAAGAAAGATTTAGAGAGATCTTGAGAGAAACTTGCAATTCTCACAAGGATTGTGCTTGAAGGATTACACACTCCCTCAATAATCTCTTTATTTATATCTTTCCAAACTTCCCAAATAGTAGCAACAAAAAGAAAGTTGGAAGGGTTAAGAAAGTTCCTTTTGAGTTTTTGTTTAATCTAAACCCAAATATCAGAAGAAAATGAGTTATATCTGAAAGTAGTACCATTAACTTGATTCCAAATGACATTGGCTTTAGGACAAGTGCAAATAACATGTTCAATACTTTCAATTTCACTATTATATCTTTGACTAATGCTAGAGATATCCGCACCACGAGATGCGCGGAAAGAGTTAGCGATAAGTCTTTTATGAAAAATCGTCCAAAAGAAGAATTTAAGATTTTGGGGGATTCTCAGTTTTCAAATCCAATTCCAATTATTATCAATCACGCTAACCTCACTCTCAGGGATACCCAAGTGGTATGCCGATTTTATTAAAAAAGACGGGAGTTATTAGGCATCCATAGGGATTTGTCAATGAGATTAAAAGTAAAATAATGCATAGCCTTTATGTTCATTTCAATATTAGAATCTATTAAATGTAAAATAGGATTCAAGTACCAGAAACCATCATCATCACGATGCCGCAACTTTAAGATCAAATAAATTTTGAAGATCCTGACAACCAAGGGATTTATCACCACACCACCAATCCGACCAAAGATTAATAGTCCCATTCCCAACTTTCCATTTAATCCCTTTGTCTAAGATATTCTTCGCAGAAACAATACCCCTCCAAATGTGGGAAATACCATTAATTTTTCTCCAAGTTTTAGGGTTATTATCAATAGTATATTAATTTCTAATAACTTTAGCCCACAAACTTTGGTCATCATTAACAATTTTTCAACCCAACTTAGCTAAAAAAAGCTCTGTTATTAATTCCAGATTTTCTAATACCCAAGCCTCCCATATCTTTATTAAGGCAAACTGTGTCCCATTTAACAAGGTGGTATTTTTTCAAGCCATCCCTATCCCCCCATAAAAAATTACGGTTAATCTTACCAATTTTATCATAAAATTTAAGCGGAATAGGGATAATTTGCATAAAATAATTAGGGATCGTGACAGTGACCGATTTAATGAGAATAGTTTTACCATCCATAGCTAACATGTTAGTTTTCCACTTAAAAAGTCTAATATGAATCTTTTGTATCACGTGGTGGACATCAGTATTATTTAATCTACCATGGACAAGGTGAAATCCAAGGTAAACACCAAGGTCCTCTATAAGCCCAATGTTCAGGTGATTGTTAATCTCTCTCGCTTTTCAACGGGGAATGTAAGGGGTAACAAAAAGTTTAGATTTAGAAAAATTAATTTTTTGACCCGATACATTAGCAAAGATATTTAGCACATTTAAAATATTGACAATTTGAGCATCATTAGTTTTAGCAAAGAGAACAAGACCATCAGCAAAAAATAAATGAGAACTTATAGGACCACTTCTCCCAGCCTTTAAGCCCTTCTAAACACCTCTATTAGTACTATCAATGACCATGTGAGAAAGACACTCCATACATTGGGTGAAGAGATAATGGGATAATGGGTCTCCTCGTCTAAGACCCGTAGAGGGTTTAAATTCCTCAAGAGGTTCACTATTTCACAGAATAAAAAGAAAAGCATTCGACACA
The DNA here is from genome assembly GCA_016647705.1 of Eucommia ulmoides. Taxonomy (NCBI): domain Eukaryota; kingdom Viridiplantae; phylum Streptophyta; class Magnoliopsida; order Garryales; family Eucommiaceae; genus Eucommia; species Eucommia ulmoides. The sequence goes on along the minus strand of CM028327.1, from coordinate 33,883,059 downwards.
CAAGACATAATCAGGTTGACCCAAAGATTAGGAAAGTTAAAAGTGATGAGAGTTTCCCTAAGGAAGTCCAAATTGATTCTATTGTAAGCCTTTTCAAGATCAATTTTAATAATGATGCCACCGTCTTTACTTTTAGACTTTCTAAGCGAGTGGATAATTTCTTGAGTGATAATAACATTATTAGTGGTCATTCGACCCAGGACAAAACTACTTTAAAAGAGGCCCACCAGCTTATCTAACATCGGTCTAAGTCTAGTAACAAGCAATTTAGTGACTAATTTATAAGCAGTATTACATAGGTTTATCGGACAAAACTAACTAATATTTTTTGGCATCTCAATTTTCGGGATGAGGGCAATGAGAGTTTTGTTAGAAGAAATAGGCATGGCAGCATTATTGAAGCAATTTCTAACAAAGTTACAAACATCAAGCCCTACGACACTCCGGTTTCTTTTGAAGAAAATCGGTTGATATCCATCCAAACTCGAAGCTTTTAAATCTTTCATAGTTTTTAAAGTTTGCCAAATCTCCAGATTCAAAGGGTTATAACAAAAATCTTCATGAAAAACATTATCAATATTAGGGCAAGGAAGGTTAGACAAATGATTATTGATAGCAGTACCCTCATCTAAGAAACGTTTCTGATAGAAATCTCTAACATGAAATTTAAGCTCATCTTTATTGCAAATCCAATCATTATCTTTTTTAAGCATGGTAACTCTAGTTTTTCTTCTTCTATTAAGGGTCATGCAATGAAAAAACTTGTTATTATTATTGCCAAGTTTAAGCCACTGTATTCTAAATTTTTGGTGCCAATAAATCTCTTCTTTCATAAGAATATCTCTATATTCTCTTTGAAGATCAAGTTCAAGACAATTAAGATTATGCGTAAAGAAGATGTCTTGAGCTTTTTGAAAACCCTTAAGTCTAGCTAAAAACTTTTTTTTTTTTTAATTTTAAAAATATTACTAAAAGTTTTAGAATTCCACTCATTGAGAATGGTAGTGAAATTCTTAAGTTTTAGATCCAAATCAGAATTATTATCAACCTGGTGATCCATTATAAGATTTTTAAAGCTATCATGAGTTAGCCACATAGCTTCAAAACGAAAGGGTGGGTCTATTCTGAGGGGGCAAGGAAACCACAACAATAAATAAGTAAAGGAGGGTGGTTAGAATACATATGAGGGAGGGTTTATACACCCTAGTTTGGATAAACCTCATTCCATTTATCATTAGCAAGAACACGATCAACTCTTTTGCCAATTTTGAAACCGCTCTTCACCAAACCTGTCCAGGTCATTTTGGGACCATTAGAACCCAAATCCATTAACCCATAATCATTTAGGTTAGGGATAAAATAGTTAATGCAGGCAATATCAGATGGCGTAGAGAGGCTAGTTTTCTCGGTTTGGAAGACAATGTCATTCAGATCACCAGTCACCAACCAATGAGAGGAATTCTATTGAGAAACCTCATTCATGTCCTTCCAAAGTTCTTGTTTCATTCTATAATTGGGATTAGCATACATCGCTGACAAAAACTAGTCATCGTAATTAACACGGCTAACCATAGCGTGGATAGCCTGATGCTTAGCGACAATAATATTCAACTTAACTTTATTAGGTATCCAGAAAATCCAAATCCCACCATCTCTGCCACAGGGACATATGGCTAGAAGCAGTAAGACCCAGATTAATGGAAAAATTCCCCATAAAGTTCAAGGTAACTTCAGTTTTAAGAAGAATGAAAATATCAGGTTTATATAACATGAAAATATCTTTAAAGTTTGCATTGAAAACAGGGTTACTCGCCCCTTACAATTCCAAGAGATAATCTTCATGGATCTAAGACTAGATAGAAAAGGTAAGATGATCATATCCTGAGTTCTCAGAAGAAGTTTGCACCTCTGAAGACTCCACTCCTAGGCCTTGGTTGCCTCCACAAATATCTCGAAGAATGGAGGTTGAACTTACTCCATCCCTGACATGCTGACCACCAGCCTGATATCCCTTACCATAAAAAAAAAATTCGAGAAGATGTATTATCTTCTCTTTTATCTCTAGGAGGAGAATGGATTTTTCATGGGCATTTTTTGGATCTCCATAATCCCATATAATGATGTAATTAGGTGGTGGAGTACACACAGTGATAGGGAGAATGTGTTGTGAGTCTAAGTTAGAAGGATATGAAAAGAAAGAGGGGATACATGAATTTTTTTAAGGAAGTCTTTAAATCAGCATCCAAAATACCTGTTTGCGCATTAGAATGCTCAATTTTTGGGGCATTTTCATTCATGGGAGCAAGTCCTGAGACAAAAGTAAGAGTGAGAAGCAGACTCGAAACCATAGATAGCGTAGAAACGATACACGAGGCAATAGCATACGTGGGAACACTACCCAAAGCAGGAGGTAATATGGGAGTAGGTCCCGAAACATTAGTGGCCTTAGGAGGATTTCTCGAAATTCCAGGGGAAGTCTTTTTTCCCATACTTACCTTATAGCCACCTGGCTTGGTAAATTTTTCACTTGACTGCATAGAGAT